>OX465264.1:7179571-7847156 GCA_949987775.1 Aproaerema taeniolella
CTAGCAATAAAAAAAAGCCAAGAGCGTGTCGAGCCACGCGCAACGTAGGGTTCAGTACTTAAAAATACATTTTATTACTTGATCGACCATAACTTGTTAACTTTAAAAACCAAATTAGCTGTGATTGTTTTCATTGTAACTGTTTGTTACGGAAGCATACCCACAAAGGGTTCGCGCAGGTAGTGCAATGATTCTGGCAATCAATTAAAACAACCAAATTATTTTGAATGAAAGGCGCGTGACGAACGTCTATCCCGAGTGCGTCTTTGCCAAGCAAACACCATCCAAGCACTGAATAAGAAAATTGAAAAAGAACTGAGGGGCGCGCGCGCCTGGCGCGCGGTGCGCCGGGACGCCGGAGCATCGCGGCGACCAATTAGAAAAAATGTTAAGACGCGGGGATTGGCTGCTTACGTCACGCCTCTTTTTAATATGTTTATTACCTAGAAAACATTTAGAGAAAGACTTAAATTAGTTCCTTAATTAAGTTACATCCGCAACATTCTCCCCCCCAGTGTCGTCATCACGACACTCAAAACGGTCAAATAACAAGGCGACCCTAGTAACTGGTCGTTTCATAAGCCCTGAGGCTGTTCGCACGTCTACAACTCTTACGCGGCCGTCGGTACCAGGGTATACTGATTCTATTACGCCTTTGGGCCAAAAATTGCGAGGGGATGTTGGATCTATAACTACTACTACGTCATCTATTCTTAACTGACTACCTTCACCTTGCCACTTGTGGCGAGGGATCAGGACAGGGAGAATTTCCCTCATCCAGCGCTTCCAAAACCCGTCAGTGAGGCGCTGGGCGATGCGCCATTTCTTTCTAAGGTTAAGGTCTCTATCGTCGAACACTCCTGGTGTGGGTAGGTTAGACGAAGAACCTATAAGAAAGTGATTAGGTGTCAAAGATTCACTGTCGTTGGGGTCCACTGAGACATATGAAAGTGGTCTACTATTAACGATGTTTTCTACTTCTGCAAGCAAAGTTATCAATGTCTCTTCATGAGGCGCTCGTTCCCTAAGAACAACTTTCAGAGCGGACTTTACACTGCGCACAAGGCGCTCCCATGCACCACCCATGTGGGGGCTGGCTGGCGGAATAAATCGCCAACACACTCCTTTATTGAGGGAGTCGTCTGCTACAGCTTGGTATGCCTTCCTAAGCTCAGCGTCTGCACCTCTCATATTCGTCCCGTTATCCGAGTAGATTACCTTCGGCCAACCTCTACGAGCTGCCATTCTACGTGTCGCCATAATCAAAGAATCCGCTGTTAGCGACGGTACGAGTTCGATGTGAACCGCGCGTATAGTAAGACACGTGTATAAGACGCCATATCGTTTCGGTCGAGACCTACCTACTGTGACCTCTATAGGTCCAAACAAGTCAACACCGCAAATTGTAAAAGGTCTAGAGTGGTGAGTAAGCCTAGCCTCAGGTAAGTCTCCCATTCGTGGTGGTCTAGGTAAAGCTTTAGCAATTCGGCAAAAATAACAACGAGAAGCAGCAGTGCGCACCGTAGGGCGCAAATTTAAAATCCAATATTTTTGCCGCAACTCATTTACTACTAACTCGTTACAGCCGTGTGCAGCGCGAACGTGATAAGCGGTCACGATAAGCCTAGCGAGGTAGTCGCGTCCGTCTAAGATCAACGGGTTTTTAACTTCAGCTGACACCCCTTTAGCAGCTCCTATACGCCCACCCACGCGCAACAACTCGTTTTCGTCAAGTATCGGAGTTAATGCACGAAGTCGACTGTCCTTTTTTATTTCCTTATTTTTCCTTAACAATTGAATTTCAGATTTAAAACACTTGGCTTGTGAGTAACGAATTAATAAAATTTCAGCGCGTTTCATTAAATCGTCGGTAAGTCCATTCAATTTTTGTTTCTTACATTTATTAATAAACAGTAACACTGTTGCAGTCGCGCGCAATAATCGTAACCAGCTTGAAAAACGGGTGGGGTCTGGTACAGGTAAGTCGCACGAATAACTACTATCTTCTTCAATTAAATGAACTTTTTCTAAAACCTCATCACTAATGTTTATTTTTGTTACAGGTTCCGTCGGCCAGGTAGCGCAGTCAGCGTGCAGAAACAAGGGTCCGGAAAACCACACCGACGTGCTATCTAACTGATGATCATTTAACTTCGTGGCGAGATCAGCGACGTTCAAATTAGTTGGCACGTAATGCCACTCCTGTATGCTGCTAAGCTCGTCTATCTCTCCAAGTCTATTTGCAATGAAAACTTTATAATTTCTATTTTCATTTTTTTACCCAATGTAAAACCGTTGTAGAATCCGTCCAATAAAAGGCTTTAGTAGGTTTCAGCCTATGTCCTTTTTTAATACTCTCCGCTAAACGACATGCTAATACCGCGGCCTGAAGCTCGAGTCTGGGTATCGTAACTAACTTAGTCGGCGCAACTCTACTTTTGCTAGCTATAAAAGATACCAATATCTTTCCATTACTGTCTACTTGCCGCCAGTAACCTACAGCTGCGTACGCACTCGGCGATGCATCGCAAAATAAATGTAATTCGAGCGTTGGTTCTATCTCAGGCGCAGTACTACCTACCGAGTCGTCTGACTTTACAGGGGTCGCACTAAGGTTCGCGTCGGGTTTGCGGAAGAACCATCGCGGTATACGTATGTTCCTAATAGAGTCCAAATTTGAAATCCACTTTGAAAAGATAGTAAATAAATCCTCGGGCAGCTCTTTATCCCACTGCAAATCTAATTTCCAAGCCTTTTGAATGATAATTTTACCTTGTATGGTAAATGGGCCTAAGAATCCGTGAATATCAAAAATAGACATAACTATACGTAAAAGTTCTCGCTTAGTTAGTCCACGTTTACATTGCAGTATGTCGTCAGGTACGCGCTTCAGTGACAAATCGAATCCTAATAAATCAGTACCCGGATACCATAACAACCCCAAAGTGCGCTCACATCGACTATCAATCGCACAAAAGGCGCTGTCGCTCAACTTGTCCCTAGGCATGTCTTCCAGAATAGCTGGCTCATTACTGCTCCAATTTCGCATGTCAAAGCTACCTTGTGAATGGATGAATGTTATTTTATTAACAGTCTCCCTAGCTACGTCCCTGCTGGAAAAGCTGTCGATGTAATCGTCCATATACTGATTGTTTTCAATGGCTAACACTGCGTCAGGCATTTCATCTGCGAAGCGAGATGCATTTTTAAATTTGTTTACATATTGCGCTATGTAGGGCGAGCAATTGGCTCCAAATATGAGTGACGTCATGACGTACTTTTTATTATCCCCCCATAAGAAACGCAAGGCATGTTGATCTTCTTCCCTAATTTTTATCCTTAGGAACATGTCTTTAATATCTCCAACCACGGCGAATGGATTTTCTCTAAATCTAAACATAATTCCATACAGGGATTGCAATAAATCCGGCCCTGACAGAAGAAAGTCGTTCAAGGAGTAACCGTGCGACTTAGCAGCAGCGTCAAAAACCAAACGTAACTTGCTTTTATTGGGGTTATCGACCCCAAAATGGGGTAAATACCAAATATGTTCAGCTACTTCATTTTCGCGTAGTTCGCGAGCGAAATCGTTTTCGAGTAAGTGCTGAATACGTCCCTGGTACCGCTCCGCATAAGCGTTATTTCGTGCCATTTTATTTTTAACAAGGTTCAAACGGTTAACAGCTTGAGGATAAGAGTCAGGCATACAGAATTGGTCGGTTTTCCAAGGCAAACCGACAGACCACTGCTCATTTTCAAATTTACAAGTTTTATTTAATATTTCAACAGCTCGCGACTCATCGGGGTTTTTACGAGGGTTATTTGAAATACCTATTGAGTCGAGTGAGAACGATTGACGAACTAACTCGTGCAACCCGATGTCGTCGTCAGATGTTGTATGAAGGTGTGCAATTACATCAGATTCAGAGAAACAATTAACATGATGATGCTTATCTTGGTTGGCCAGAAACCCGTGCACACACCAACCCAATCGTGTTTTAGTTATATAAGGTTCATTTTTGCCATGACCCGGTATACAAAGTATGGGTGCTATAAGGTCGTAATTGTCCTGTCCTATCAGTAATTTTGGTTGCACATCACACAGGCACAAATCGTCAGAGTTCACATGACTATATTTAGAAAAGTCCACATTAGACAAACACTGTGTAGGTAGGTTCAGTTCCTTCAATTTACGTGCGTTCAAAACAAAACGTTCGCCGTCACGAGCAGAGATGTTAAGTCTTACCCGCTCAGCTTGACAAACCAACTCTCCGCTCCAGGCGTCGCGTGCGCGTAGCGTGATGGGCTTGCCGTGCAGGCCGACCTCCTCAGCGAGGTCACCCGCGATGAGGCTCACTGTCGCACCATCGTCCAACAAAGCGTGTGTATGTACTGTCTTTTTAGGTCCATGTACGGTCACGGGCACTATTTTGAGTAACACTTTAGGTAACACTTTAGCACTAGCCGTCGTATGGGCCACCGTTGCGCTACCGCCGCCGTCGTCGGCGCGGGCGCCGCGGCCGCCACCAGGCGCGCGCCCGCCGTCGTCGGCCCCCTGTTGGCCGGGGTCGGGCTCGCGCCGCCGGCCGCCGCTCTCGCCGCCTCCTCGGCGCTCTCCCCGCTGGATCCAGTGTAGCATGCGATGATGAGGGCGTCCACACTCCTCGCATACAGAGCCCTGGCACGCAGAAGGGTCAGAATGTCGCGCGCCAAGACATTTGAAACATAGGTTCTTGCTGCGAACATGACGCCAGCGGTCTCTCTTTAGAGCACGTTTAAACTTATTACAGTTTTCTAATTTATGCGTTGTAGTAGGCGAACGACAAAATTGACACTTTGCTTCGTTAGCCGTGTCCTCAGAGACCAAAACTTGATGAGTATTTCTTTGATTCTCGGTTTTCTTTTTAGGTGCAATTCCTGTGGCCTGGGGCGGCTGCTGTTGAATATAACTAATACCAGAAGCGGCAGCCACTGTAGCCTCTCTGTGCAGGAAGGCAGATAGTAACTCTAGTTTCGGAACTTCCTCGTTACGCCGCTCGTAGGCATAGTCGGCCCACTTGCCAAGTACAGTTGGTGGGAGTCTTGTCAGCACCATGTTGAGCAACTCAGGGCTATGAAGGTGATCATCGCGTTCGATAGCCTTGGTAGCTGTCACATAATTTTCTATTTTGATGGCGAAGTTCACTATTTCTGAGTGGTAAGCGGCCGGAAGCGCGGTAAGCTTTGAAAGCTCCTCACGAATCTTATTCATTAATATATCCGGACTACCAAAACGAAGTTCCAATGTCTTTAATATTGATATTGGCGAAGAACTTCCAATCAGAAGGGCTGAGACCGCATCTTTGGCCTCGCCGCGTAGGCATTTTCTCAGGCGCCAGACATTCTCGGCCTCGCTATACTTGCAGAGAACCGTCGACTCGTAGTAGGCTTCTTTAAATTGGAGCCACTCCAGTGGGTCGCCGCTAAAGGTTGGCAAATCCTTTGAAGTAGCGAGACGAGTTAGCAACACGCTATTATCCTTTCTAGATGCCGAAGACGTCATAATGGCGTCTCGTATTGCCGTAGTAAATGCTGCCATCTGATCTTGACGGCAACACAAGTCATCACGTTGGTTTATGTTATGGGAACGTGGGCGATTCATTTGACCCGCGGTGTCACCATTTTTGTAAACAAAACCGTTGTCCTTGTGTTCGCCGGCGCCGCCTTCGTTTGACGCGCCGCCGCCGCCGCCACCGCGCGGTAGGTATGTAGGTGGTTGGCGGGCTTTTGGGTGGTCGTTACCTCCACCAGGGTCTTCGAGGCAGTTGGTGCACTTGGCGAATGGCTGATCATCTAACCACTGCTCAACATGGCTCGTTTGATCGGGTTCTGTAGGCTCACGATCATCCTCTTCGTCTTCCAGGCTTGCTAAATCCAGTTCCAATTTCTTGTTCACAAGCTCAAGTTCAATGCGAGCCCGTTGCTGAGCAGCTTCGTACTCATATTTCAGCCTTTTACGTGCGGTCACTGTAGACTGCTTTGTCGTCGTCGTGCTGCGCTTCTCATCCACAGGAGCAGGTGCCACTGAGTCCGATTCCGTTCGTGCAGCGGCCATGCTGCGGGTCTTGACACCAGTCGGTGAACGAAAAACGGACATATTTACTACACTTATGCGCGATAGGTAGGTACACAATCACTACTAATCTGGTTCACACACGGCGATCCGGCTCGAATTGACCAAAATGTTTGTTACGGAAGCATACCCACAAGGGTTCGCGCAGGTAGTGCAATGATTGTGGCAATCAATTAAAACAACCAAATTATTTTGAATGAAAGGCGCGTGACGAACGTCTATCCCGAGTGCGTCTTTGCCAAGCAAACACCATCCAAGCACTGAATAAGAAAATTGAAAAAGAACTGAGGGGCGCGCGCGCCGGGCGCGCGGTGCGCCGGGACGCCGGAACTTCGCGGCGACCAATTAGAAAAAATATTAAGACGCGGGGATTGGCTGCTTACGTCACGCCTCTTTTTAATATGTTTATTACCTAGAAAACATTTAGAGAAAGACTCAAATTAGTTCCTTAATTAAGTTACATCCGCAACAACCCCCATATATCATTAGAGCCATGAGAAATCCATAATTTGCTACACAATACGTGACAAGATTGAAAACAGCTGCTCTGGATTTCTTGAGTTTTTTCTATTAGATATGTATCTACACACATACACACACATTTACTAAAGCCTAATAAATGATTGAATAATTTTTATTTATTTGTTTTGACATTATTTAATATTTACTGTTGATATTTATTCTATATTTTTTTACGAAAGCAAAATATGGGCTGAAGTTCTGAAATAAATATATCTAATTGGTTCCGTGGGAATTTGGGAAAATTATGTAGCCTATGTGTTAATCCAGGCTGTCAGCTACCTCCATACCAAATTTTATCAAAATTGGTCCAGCCGTTTGATCGTGAAAGAGTAACAAACATCCATACTTACAAACTTTCGCGTGTATAATATTAGTAAGGATAGAAAGGATATCTCATCTAATTGGTCAAAAGTAAAATATGTGTTTCCAACAAACTTACTTTTAAGAAGTTCTATTCGGGCTGTGCCCATGAAGCTTTAAAAAAGTGTCAAATAAAGAAATCATAAAAGACTTGTCTATGACAAAGATTATTAAATCATTATTAGTGACCTTTCCTATAACATATACAACTGCAGTTTATAAGTTGCATGAGACTCCTTTCTCATGTAAGTATATGCGAATCTATGCAAAATATCCTTTGGTGCACAGTGTGCATATATATACAACAGAAGCCCGCATATAAGAAAAGGTATATTTAAATTGGCGGCATTCTTAGTTTTAGATTGTTTTGTCTTTGAAGGTCAAAAGTCATAAAGAAATTAAAATCAACCATGCTCTGTTTCACCTCTCATGACTAAAGTCAGTCGATTACGAAACATCACCGGAGTAATAAAAACATAACTTGACCCTGTACGAGTATGTTTTGAAAGTAAGTAAATCTAAATAAAATTTGTTTGATTATATTAGTTTTCACTTTATTTTGGATCTTACGTGTGGGAAAGAAAACAAAATATGTCGGCTGCTAGCTCGTCCCAGCCATATTATAAGAGCTAATGCGGACTTTAGCTCTTCTGTATCGTATAAGAATGCTGGACAAGTTCTCACCACTAAAAACATAAACTACTTACCAAGCATGTTTGTTGGTGTTAAAAAACTTTCTGAAATTATTGAGGGTGAGTTAATGTAATTAGCACTTTGTGTTTTGACTTTGAAACACTTTATTTTCTTTGAAGTCGGTTAACAATGTTTTTTTTTCTAGTCTGACAGTTCTCACTGTTGCTTTACTATTCCCTATTAACACTACTGTCTCCGTGAGCTGTAGACCTCACTAGTCAACATTTATCAAAATGGCTGTACTTAATATGATACTTTGTAAGTTTTACGCCATTTTGAAAAATTGCTAAAAACTGAATCTGCAAAAAATTCCATATATTATCAAACGGACTCACATTTCACGAGAATCGGTTGAGAAATCAACCTGCAGAGGAAAACTGTCTAACAGACCGCCAGAATCTGGACATACGAAAGCATTTTTTCCCAAGCGTACCTAATCAAAATAGACGATGACGCTTTGCTCAAGCTTCGCGCTGACCCCGGGTAAAAAATTTAGCGATATTAGTATTCGAGTATACCTACTTACTTTACTTTCGTACTATAGATTTTCTTTGTTATTTATTTTCCAACCATAACCAATAGCTCTGACTAATTGTGAATCACCATTTCGCAATCTGCGCCGATTATACAATTCTTGTTTTGCTATTGCGTATTGTTCATCAATTTCACTCTTACTTACTTTTGACATATTCATTTTTCAGGCTGCTATAGCTGAACTATTTATACTATTAACATGAATATTTTAAAGGAAGAAAAATAATTGGCGCGAATGAGACAGTTGGTTAGAGCACGAGATCTAATCTTGGGGTCGTGGGCTCTCCCATTTGCGCCTATTATTTTAGTTTCACTAAAATTATTTGTGAATATCCCTCACGCAGGTAAGCGTTTTAAAAATACTAAACTATTAGCATGCATTGACACTAGGTACTAAAGTCCTTGTGTTTGTCTTTTTATCTAACTGAAGTGACACGTGCGATGATTAGAATTACTAATGCAAGTATAGTAATTCTAACTTTATTACATTCTTAACAGGAGGTTCCTGCAACATATTTTGAAAATAATTACCCTAACAATTTAAGTAAATCCTCTGGCAGACACATTTTTGGGCTTTCAACTTTTTCAAACCAAAAACAATATCATGAGAATCACCCATTAAGCTCAGAAACTGTCATCATTTGTGCTGCACATGCTTTGCCATTTAAAGCTAAACAATGGGCAATTCTGTGACGCACGAAAAGTAACGTTTAGAATTATTCTATTGTGTAGAAAAGGTTTATAGCGCCATATGTTACTTGCGGGTGTTACAGACGCGTCCAACTGAGCTATCGGACCGTGGATTATGTTAGGGTAACAATACTTTTAGTACAATGTATTGTGACTTGAAAAACAAAAATTAAGGATGTGAATCAGCCCACGAAACTGAAAAACTTTCCTCAAAGAACGTAGGTCGAAATATGGAAAAAAAATTACCTCTCATTATAGCTTGAGCGGTGATAGCCCAGTTGGAACAGCGCAGCGGTGCCGGTGATAGCCCGTTAGTAATGACTCGTAATTGGAAGGTTGCGGGTCCAAAATGCGAGCCTGTACCACTAAATTCTTCTTTTCGGATTTATGTACGGATTTCTAATTATCACTTGCTCAACGGTGAAGGAAAACATCGTTTTATTCTGTGACATCGTGATGAAACCTGCCCGTCGAAGAAAATTCGTTTTCGAAAGACGAGCGGTCCACCAACCCGCATCATGCCAGCCTGGCCTAAATCCCCTTCGTGTTTCGAAGGAAGGCCCGTGCCCCTCAGTGGGGACGTATATGGGCTGGTAAAAAATAATAATAGCTTGAGCCATCAGCTGATTGCCTTAGTATAAGAAGTCAAAAATAGATTTTTGACCGATATGATATTTTAAGAGTGAACGTAATGTTATATTGCTATTATCATTTCTTTTTTAGAGTTTAACAATTTCAGTTATTTGAAATAGCATTGCTGCCTTTGCCAATTTATGGTGAACGAGACACATACGACAAAATTATCTTCTAATCTATCGGTCTTCCTTCTCGAATGATAGAAAAGTTATCCCTCAGTTTAAATTTTTATATAGATGATCCCAAGTTCTGTTAGAATTTTAGTCACCCTACTCATAAGGCCGTTGCGCTTGCGCCACAAAGTGGCAGTCGGTGGTGTGGTCACGGGTGCTGCGTACAGACAGATGGGTGATAGACGCAATGCTGTAATATACACCCTGTATAGGATGGACAGTAATGAACAATACTATTGCACTTCTTGCGGTGGCGTAACGTGTGTATGATGTTTAATTGGGTTTGAAAGAAAGTGAAGGAGTTTCATAATCTTCTTCTGCGCTGGACTATTAGCGAAAGGTAGGTAATACTCTAAAATTTAATTTGTATCACCTCCAACATTCGATTGCTTATACAAGCTTTTAAACGGCTGAACCAATTTATACCTAGGACCATCTCGATCACGTCAGTTTTCAAACAAAAAAACCGTATTGAAATTACAGATAGATACACACACCAAAATTCATTGTAATTTGCGAGGGGGTAAAGAATTGGTTAATATCAAGAGTCAGTCAATAAATGTTCGTGGGTTAGGTCCACTACGCTGCTGGTCCAATGCGTGTTGGTGGACCTCGCGCACAGATTCGCTAAGGAATTTCTTCTTTACCTGCGTCCGTATTTTCCGGGCTCAATTGTAACCCGAATCTCTTTAGAGTTCGAATGCATAGGCATCTTCTGGGTAAGCTTGCTACATCCTCGACCACACCTTCTCCCCTAATGCTAAATTGTAGTCAAGAGAGAACCTACAGTATTCTCGATAAAAAAATGTTGAAACTCACTCATAAACCCTCGGTACAAGGGAACGCAGGTACGAAGAATGTCAAAGCAAAGACAAAGACGGATGATCGAAAGTAGCTTAAGTTCGATTGGTATACTTTATAAAAAAAATTCGATATTGCGAGGCTAAGGCCCTTATTACAGAAGGAAACTCAAGTCTTTATCTATACTTAAGTATTGATTGTCTCTTTTTCTCACTATCAAAATGGCAAAGACGACTGCTACTCAAGTATAGGATAAGAGTCTGAGTCGCGTTCTGTAATACGGACCTTACTGTTACGCAACTACTTAGCAAGTCTTTTGTATCGATGTCATAAAGATGATAAACATATTTTATACAAACAGTTAAACTTAGGTACGTGAAAGTTTCTCTGTTAAGTTCTCACTTACTTGAAAATATGACTCGTAAGATTTTATGTTATTGTAAAATCAATTTTAATTAAATATTTGCACTATCGATTTTTTAATTACTTATCGATAATTATGGTAGCACAACTCGTAACTTATACCGGTCTAAACAAATAATATAGTTCTTGAGATCTGCTGCCCTTTGCATAGGCAATGAGAATTCTCTCGCATAAGAGGTTTTTTTTTGTTTAGCCTACTCTGTCCCCCTCTTTTCTCCATGAGAGTTAATTGCCAAGGAAAAAAAACCCTAAAATTCTATTGATGTTAACAAATGATCTTGAATTGCTAAAAATACGTATGTCCGAATTCAAACGCAAGAGAATTGAAATTTTCTTCTAATACAAACAAGGTCTATTTTTCTGTGTTAATTAGGAAGTCTGTACTCTCAGAAAGAAGTCTAATTGCGTATTCTAGGGTAGCTGGTGATTGTCCTTAGCTTAGTGGCCTCACCTTTAATATTAAGTTGTTTGTTCGGTTTCTTGGAGAGATGAACTTCCTAAACAGAAATGAACCTCCTAAACAGAAATGAATTATAATAGCAATCAGGCGATCGCACAAGTTATAATGAAGCTGATTTTTAAAATTTTTAGACTATTGTTCCTGGGAAAAGTATTTAGGTTAGTGCCTTTGCGTTAATTTCCTACCAATATTCCTTAATTGTCGATTATGCACTTAAAAATCACACGGTTTCTTTTCCAACCTAAACTTAACATTGAAAAAGATCATGGCGGCTATCTTACAGCAAAAGTTGTGGGCAAAAGATAGTAACTTTAATATTATTGAATTTCAATTCAAAGTAACGGTAAACCCTAACCAGATTCAGACATTAAATCGCTGCTCTACTTTTTAGGGCAAAAACAGTACCAGTCTCAGAAATCATGTAGGAAACCTGTAGTTACAGTAACTGAGGCTGAATTTGGTGATTTACAGTTACACTATAAGTAAGTACTTGTTATGAATACTGTTAATTTTTAATGAGATCGAACCTTCGAAAATCTTATGTAAAACATAACGGTTTTGTAACTGGTGTCCTGTATTTTGATTGAAGTTTCTCGCAGAAAAAAAAACATTTGGCCGAAATTTTTGCAGTAGGGTCGGATGACCAAATTGAAAAATCTACTTCAGCTCATCCTTCATCACTTCGGGAACAACAAGACTTCTCTTTTTAAGATTTTGTACCTCAGAAGGAAAAAATGGAACCCTTACGTATTTCTTTGTAAAGTTTATAAACTCTGGCACTTTTGCTCAAATGACAGATAAATAGTTAAATATATAAAAAAACGAAGTTGCATCTGCGTAGCTGCTCTCATCCCTTTTTTTCTGCGGCTATAACTTCAAAGCCATAATGGAACGTTTTTTAATGTTATTTACAAAAATAGTATTGCTATGTAATACAGGCTAACCGCCTATCATGGCCACCAGTCTCTCACCAATACTCAGTTACTTCATTTCATGTTCTTGTAACATTTGCATTGATGAGAGAAATAAAATCTTTTTCTTTTATTTAAAAATCTTTATCAAGTCCGCTGATGTGTAGCCATACCCAGAGAGAGAAATGACAATGCTTCTTCGCTTAGTCCCGTTTCTCATTCGCGATACACTTGACCATGATCCACGATTTGGCAGGTCAAGTCATTACAGTGGAGCAACCGCTATCTGACTTCCGTGACCCTTAAACAGGGTCAACACGGATTGGATCATGGTTACTCCTTCAGTCGTATGCAGGTTTCCTTACGATTTTTATTTCACCGTAAGAGCATCGGTTAGTGTGCAACTAATTCACATAAACACAAAATAACTCGAAAATTTAAAAAAATCTATCACCCCCAACATTCGATTGCTTATAATGTTTTAACGACTGAACCAATTTTGATCAAATATACCTAAGAAAAGCTTGCAAACAAGAAAACCGCATCGGAATTAGTCCATTCGTTAAGGAGATACGGTGCCACTGACAGATATACAGGTACACAAGCTCAACTTATGACACCCCTCTTACTTTCGGGGGTTAAAAAGAGTGATTTGCACACGCGGCGGCACTGGGGATCGAACTCGGTACCAATCGCTTACGAGTTCGACCCCCTAGACGTTAGACCATTGACGCTAAAATGATAAGCAATTCCGCTAAAAAGACTTTCTCTCCAACTTTTAAAATTCCTGCTCACTTGAAAGTGTGAAGTGTTTGTTAAAAAGTATTAAAAGTTTGAGCTTATTAAAATTAAACTGTTCACTGACTTTCTTAATTTCATTATAAGTTACTTACTCACTTCTTTATTATAATGTGCATCGTTAAAAAATTGTAGAGCTTGAAAATTTTCATTTTCACTTTAAACCTAAACAGAATTTCGTTTGTTAATAAGGACTAAAACTCTAAGTTCACCTTAGCGCTTGCTCAAACTAAAAACTTTAATCCTCTGCGTGTCCTATGAGGGGTGATATAAAAATGAAGGGTGATATAAGCGTGTGTATCTGAGTGTATAGTTCTTACGAGTAGCTATTTGGTCAAAATTGGTTAAGCCATTTAACAGTTACAATTATAAACGATAAATGTCGGGGTTATTAATGTTTGTTAATGTTATAGTTATGTTTAGTTTTAGTTTAGATCCATTTATGTCACAATAACGTTAAGGGATCGTTCAACAATCGTAATCTTTTGTTTTTAACCCCCCCCCCCTCGCCTTGATTACGTAATCTTCGTCCGTGCTTAAAATGTAATGTTTGCTGTTTATTATTGGGTCTTAATAAATGACCTAGGAATAAGCTTGTGGCGAGACACAACCCAGTCGTGGTGGGAAGCTGTATTCGGTACTCCATGCTCATCAGTAGCGGCGCCTGCTTGTTTAAATTGGCTTTACAATAATGATCTCAGGTGGATGACTAAAGTAATTTTATTACTTTTCTAATTAAAAGTATTTCTAGCTTCCACAACACTTTTTTATAATGAAATGATGACGTCATCATGGATTCTCCCCCCCCCCCTCCCCCCAAATAATCAGATGTATATACAAGTACCTGACCCCCCCCCCCTTCCGGTGATCACGTAATTGTTGAATGATCCCTAACATTTACGATCAACATTTAACATTAAATATACTTACGATCAAATATAGCTAAGAACCATCTCGATTACGTCACCTATCAAACAAAACAACCGCATCGAAATTGGTCCATTCGTTTAGGAGCAACGATACCTAGACAGACACACAAATACACTCGTAAAACTTGTAACACCCATATTTTTTGTCAGGTGTTAAAAATGTTAAAATATCTCCTACTTATGCGGACCCTCCACCACCCATTCCAGATTAGTGGAAGTATTTCAAACTATAGCAATCCGCCAAAGACTTCGTTCCCGTGGGAATTCGGTAAAATAATGCAGCCTATGTTCATTGGGGTAAAATAATGCAGCCTATGCTTTCTAATGATGAAAGAATTTTTCAAATCGGTCCAGTAGTTTCAGAGCCTATTCAATGCAAATAAACAAACAAACAATTAAATCTTTCCTCTTTATAATATTAGTATAAATAAAACAAGACCCAATAGCCTCTGTTTAACCAGTCAACTGCTACCATTTAGAACTGATTCGTCTGTCTGTTAACTGATTCGTCCTCGCCGCCAATCGACGTTACATTGAGCTTAGCCCAAGGGGGGCGCTACCACCTAAGCGAAGCTGATGCTGATTGAACGAATGGAATGTTGTCGATTGCTTCTTCTTAAGGAAACCTTGATTAACGATATGAACCAAACACAGCGATGTACATCATTCTATTCGTTCACCCAGCATCAGCTTCGCTTAGGTACGGACATCAGGTTACCACACGCGTGCACTCTGTGTTGTTGCGATAAGAGCGGTTTTGCAGCGAAAATAGAGTAACCTGATGCGCTGGCCTCTGTACGAATCATTCAGTAGTTATGTTATCTACACTTAATATTGTAAAGAGGAAAGATTTGATTGTCTGTTTGCATTGAATAGGCTCCGAAACTACTGGACCGCTTTGAAAAATTCTTTCACCATTAGAACGCTACTTTATCGCTGAGTCACATAGTTACATCATTTTTCCGAATTGCCGCGAGAACGAAGTGAAGTCCCGGGCGGAATGCTATGTGTAATTCACATAAAATTATAAAATAAGATTATACATACATAGACATACATTATACATACGCTCACGCCTATAATCCCTAACGGGGTAGGCAGAGCATCAGTGGTTGTAGCAAACCACTTGATGTCATTTTTGACATAAATTGTGAAGGCTATCAAATGGAACAAGTTGTGTAATGGTGAGAGGGAGAAATAAGATTAAAATAAAATGTATATAATATACTCGTATTATGTATAATATGATTAGTAATTATTTAAAATTTCATGTCCCTACTCACTCTCATCAACTCCCAGCACAAACCCTCGGACCTAGGAAACTGAAACTTGGCCCAAAGGTTCCTTTTGTAACTTAGAACAAGAAATAAAAAAGAATTTCACTAAATTCCCATGGGAAGGAAGACCTTGGGCATCCTCTAATAGCAGTATTATAATCGCTGGTAGCCCTAATAACGTAAACCGTAAACCGTCGTTAAAACGTAAAATTAAGACGGCCGATCTGGTCGAGTGGTAGTGGCGCTGCCTCTTGATCAACGGATCCTGGGCTCGATTCCCAGTCTGGGCAAATATTTGTGTAAAAAGCAGATGTTTGTTCTCAGGTCAGGGGTATTTGTGTTTATCTTTACGTATGTTCCAAGAGACACATGACGCAAGGGAAACCGCAGTGTGTGCCTCTGAGAATGTAGCGTTTATTAAAAAAAAATATATCTTACAAGTCCACACGTGCCTCTAAGCTGCAATATTTCTATAACGGCTTCAAATACCAGCAAACTGTTACAATAACAACATCACTCAATCTAGATAAAGGCTATTTCAAACGGCCGCGGTCGTCCGCCGAGGGGCGTGACCAACGATAATTCGACAAAAACCGAAGCTACAGTAAGTACATCGTAACTTTATAGTCGCGGGCGCAGACGGTTGACGGCGCAAAAAATCGCACGAATAGACACTTAAATTAAGTTTGAGACGAAGGAGTTGATATTCTATTATATGGAGTGATTTTTAGCGAAACTTTAGGGGGTGATTTTACTCATGATGACTGAACAACTTTCCCCAAAAAACCCATATGAAATTCAGAAAAAAAATCCACTTCTACAGGGCTTTAGGTAAATCTCTTTCAATCTATCGGGTGGTTAATCAGTCCATGAAACTGAACAACTTTCCCCCAATAATAGGTCAAAATAAGATAAAAAATATTTTTAGTTCCTATACAATCTTCATCAGCATATACTTAGCGCGTTTTGTACGGGAAGTCAAAATTTGTTTTTCTTATTTTGACCTATGTTCCTTGGGGAAAGTTGATCAGTTTCCCTCCGTCCACTAAAATCCACTAAAAGATCCATCGGTAGATCATTTTCCACTTTTATGTCCTCTTTAATCCACTGTGTAATTTAGTTACAAAAAAGGATTGCGATACACACCACCCAATTTCGGTCCCTTCACCCAATTTCGGTCCCTTATACCTCTTACATATGGTAGTAGAATAAGAAAGAAAAAAATTGTTCTATACACAGCATAAACGACAAACGAGAATTAAGTTTCATGGACTGATTTAGCACTCGAGAGGTTGGAAGAGATTTACCTAAAGCCCTGTATATATATGTATAGGTATGTATGCCTGGAAAGATTTGGCGGCTGGCACATTCTAAGTTTTTCTTTCATTCCCAGCTTAGCGTGAAAGTCATGTCATGTGTCTTACATTATATAAATTACACTTTTGTATATATTTACGTGAATTTTCACATAGTTTTAGCATAAAATATTAAAAATATGAATTGCATTGAGCAAAATATTCGTAAACATCATAGAGTTTCAAATATCAACAATCATTCTTACACAGTAAAGTAAAATATTTGGTTTCACACACCATTATTAAAATTGTTTTGTTATAATTAATTTATGTTACCTAAACATAGAAATAACAGAATCATGAAAGGTTTCATTCATTAGAACATTTTGGTTCTCAGACAATTAATTTGTTTTGTTTTATAAGCTTTGTTTACAAACAATAAAGTACGAATAAAAGAATTTTACAACTATGTACATACGGCAGCATATCAGGATTTAAATGTTGACCTTGACGTCGCCCTTATCTCGCTTGCAATAGCGGCGGCTTTCGTAGTGCAAGTGGATAGCCTGACGTGCTGCTGTATGTACATACGAAGTTAAGATCCAATGATGTAATAAATAAACATTTCTCTGTAAAGAATTGTCTTTAGCGCTGAATTTCTTTAAAAATTTTCGACCTTTGTTTTTTGTTCCTAGTCTTGATTTTGGCGGTTTTGTCTGATTAGCTTCTAACCGCGGTTTAAGCGTTGGTTATATTTTTGGTGAACACGGGCCTTAATCAGACAAAACGTCAAACAGAAAGTATGAAAATGACATTGTCAAATCTCGGGTTAGCTGCTAATCGTCTGTTAAATAACTAACAGAGTATGGTGAAATTGGGTCTTAGATGAGAATAGATGTACGAAAAAGCATTTTTGCCCCAGCTTAAACGGAGACGCTTCGTTTATTTATGTCGTATTCGTATAGCTGTCTACCATAAAATACCAGCTAGCTAATACCCACTCGGTTAAAATCAAATGCTGCATTTCGCCAGAGACGCCGCTGTGGGTGTGAGTGGGCAGTCCAGTTTTAGCTCACTTTGCCAAACTTAAACCTAACCACTAACATAGGTACTAAATAATTGGCAACAGACATCATTAAGTGTTATACACAGTACACACAGAATGCGTATACATGTGTCGGGTTTGGTATTTAAAGCAACTGAGAGAAAGCATGAGCTGTAGACCTTGCAAGTTAATTTTCGAAATGGCTGAATATTTTACGTTTTTAACCCGTATTACCTCCGCCATTTAAAAAAAAAAACAAAAAAAATTCATACAATAATAATCTGCTCACAAGATTTCACGAGAATCGGTTGAGAACTGCGACCTGTAGAGAAAAACAGCCGGACATCTGGACATACGAAAGCATTTTTGCCCAAACTGAAACGGAGACGCCCTGTTAGTAATGTGTGATGCTAATTCACAATTTATTTTGCATAGAAAAGTAGCCCATGTGTTAGTACAATGCTTGATCTATTAATCTATTAAGCAGAACCACAGATAATATAATACTATGCGGAACAAAAAACAGGGATTACAGTCGTGAGCATGTGTGTGTAGAACAAAAAACTTTGCAAAGATACTTTCGCATTACTCATTAGTGTAATAAACTGATAACTACACTATATTCTGCGCTTACTTGGGCATGATCGATTTGATCTCTGCCTATCCTGATATGACACTCAATTCCAATTGAAATTCTCTAAATTGCCCGAGAGATTTGTTCAAAAGAATACTTAGTTTATTTTCTCTTCACGCTGATGGAAAATAAACAATAAACCTAATTATACGGATTAGTACCGAGCGATTTGAAGTTAACAATAACAAACTCTACTTTTATATTTTTAACCCACATGTTTGTTATACGGCTAAGTTTAGAAAAATAGGTTACGGGAAATTGGAATGCCTCGTTAATATTGAACGCGAGTACTTAGTAAATGCGTTCATAGCAGATAATACTCGTTTAGATTGTAGTCATTAATTTTTATGACATTTAATACTTAGAAATTCGTAGACAAAACAATAAACATAAAAAAATTAAATTTAAAATTTTTGTATCCAATCCAATAGCTCTTAAACGGTTGAACTTATGATCAAATGTAGCTAAGAACCATCTCGATCAGGTCAGCTTTCAAACAAAAAAAACTGTTAGCTACGATGCCACAGACAGACACACATATGCACACGTCAAACTTATAACAGCCCTCTGTTTTGTAGGGGGTTAAAAATCAGAAGAAGAGAGCAGTGTAAATCCCGCCGTTGCGTTGCCGTTGGCCCAAAGCCCAAGGCCTCGTGTCAAGCTACGAGTATATCTTTCTGATTTGTGTGATAATGATAAGTTATATTTTAAGGTGGTTGTGATAGAAATCGGAGAGGAACTAACATTTTTGTGACAAAACTTGTCGTCAAATTTTGTAAATAATTATTATTTATTCTTATGTCATGGGTATTTGTGTCTGTGTTTATGTATGTTACGAGGGACCCGCGACACAAGGGAACCTCAGTGTGGGCCTTTGCTTGTGTAGCGTTTATTTATTTACTAGCTTTCCGCCCGGGACTCCGAATAATTGTAGGAAAATGTTACGAGAACGACTATATAACAAGTAGATAAAAAAAAACCCAGCAGTCGCCTAGTCTTACAAAATTCCGCACGCATGGCAACCCTGTCGTTGTGCGCAGACGTATGAGTCAGTGAGGTTTCACGCAACATCCTCGCTGGCCGGTTCCCACACCTACATAACCAGTTTTTAATATAACACCCGTAATACTATACTGCGTACTGGCATTGTGTGCTCTGAAAATAAATAGAAAACTTATTAAGGGTCTATTGAAGACGTCTTATACAATGAAGTTTTATTCTTCCTAGACATCGTGGATGTGGACTATTCTCTAACGAAGTAAACGATACTCTGAATAATGATATCCTGAATATCCTGACATACCGCAAAAGTTTTATTTCACTCTTGTTTAAGTATGTATTTCATGTGATTTATCAAAATGTTGGACGTTTCATCATAGGAAACTCAGTTGAAGTGTGGTTATCCCGAAATAAAAACGCCCATCTAAAGTGTCATGCTTGATATACTCTGTTTCATTAGCCCATAAATATAAATACGTGGGGCCGGGCTTCCCTACGAAACACGAAGGGGATTTAAAGCCATTTATGCTCTTAAATATTTATGAATAAATACAGCATTTACTTAAGAATAATTAATAAACTATCCGTTTTTTTATAAAAGCTCCCATTTAATTTGTCGGTTCCACAAAAAATATCGTCAACGTACGTAGACCATCCTTGAGCCCTGTGAATTAGTGATCGAATGGCTGACTGGCTTCGGAAATGTGGTTAGCGTGAGCAGACTCGATTGAGGCAAAAACCGCAGGACTGGTTCTTGCTCAGCAAACGTATTATGTTTGACTATTAACGGAGCTTCTTTAAACAGATTTAATGTTACGTTACTCAACGTAGGTAGAGTTAGGTCCGTATAACAGAACGCGACTCAGACTCTGATCTATACTTAAGTTAAGTAGCAGTCGTCTTTGTCATTTTGATAGTGAGAGAAAGGGTCAATCAATACTTAAGTATAGATCAAGACTTGAGTCTCCTTCTGTAATACTAGACTCTACTTACGTGATAAGCACTTTTAGCGTCGTAACTTTCACGCTGGATCGGGAGTGTGAGCTAATATTAGAATGAATTGCTAATTCTTCCCAGGCATATTGTAGGAGTCAGTTATTCCAGGGTTTTGCAGTAATATGGGCGCAAGGCTTACGATCTATCACCAATATTCAATATCCTTGCATTGTTTGGACTAAATACTAGGGGTCTGTAATTGGCTAATTTTTAGTCAAATATTTTTGTTTATAAGATTTGTGAAATAGCTGTAGACGTTAGATAAAAAAATAAAATAAAAAAAAAACCTTAGACTGTTTGTTTGACATACATAGGCGTTGTTTTTTTTAAATGATTATCCGTTTTAAATGATTCCATGATTGATTTACCTATCTGTTTACCCCGACCAGAAATATAGAGTATGAACTTATAAAATACTAGGTTCCCGCGCGGGACTTCGTTCCCGTGGGAATTCGGGAAAATCATGTACACTATGTCCATCCTGGATAATGTAGGATTATAATGGTGAAAGAATTTTTCAAATCGATCCAGTAGTTTCGGAGCCTATTCGATGCAAACAAACAAACAATCAAATCTTTCCTCCTTATAATATGTATAGACGAGTAAAAGTAGGTAATTTTTTTACAAAGCTGTCTGTGGGAATACCATTTTCTTATCTTCTTACAGAAAAATCTGTGTTATTTTTCCGTGATCGCAATCCTCGTCCGTGTCAAAGTGAAAAGCGTTTAAAGCAAAAAGTAAAGAGCTTATCGAATCGAGCTGTACAAGGATCGCGTTACAAAGACGAGAAGCCGTCGAGAGGCCACAGTGCTGGATAAGCTGTATAAACAGCTAGATTTGTACAGCTTATTGGATAATGGCGGGTCGTGAAGTGATTTAACAGGGTCGGTATTCTTGAATAACTTATATTTGAGTTGTTTTTATACATCTACTGGAATATCGGGGAATGAATTAATACACATAAACCGTCCTCTTTATAATCACTCCGTCAATTGGTGATATACGTCCATTTTGAGTTTATCGTGTTCAGACAGACAGACAGACGTAGCGGGGGCTTTGTTTTATAATGTACAAAGTAATGGTTGTTTCTCTTTGTATGTTTTCCTAGCGTCTGTAATGTATGATACTCGTTAGTTTTTTTTGCGTTATCTTGACCAAAGGAAAAATAAATACATAGATATACGATATATTTGCTACACACGCCCACAATCAATTTTTACATTACTTAGTATCCCCTTGTTTTCCTATGGGATACAAAAATAAACAAATCACTTGGACCCAAAGAAAAATATTTTCAGCTCTGAGAAATAGTTGTTTGAAAACTTATTGACGAATTGCCGGTTTGGTCGCGTGATGTGACGTTACCCTTTGATCGACGGGACCTGGGTTCGATTCCCGCATTCGGGGCAAATGGTTGTGTAAAAAACACATGTTTCAGATCATGGATGTTCCAGTCCGTCTTTGTGTATGTTCTAAGGGAACCACGACACAAGCAATAACCTTTGAATATGGCTTTATAAAAAAAAAATCTCAGCTCTGCTCAGTCAGCTACATTTTTTTGTCCCTCTATCTATCTATATACTCACGCCTATAATTCCTTTCGGGGTAGGCAGAACGTGATGTGGTTC
This sequence comes from Aproaerema taeniolella, assembly GCA_949987775.1. Classification (NCBI taxonomy): domain Eukaryota; kingdom Metazoa; phylum Arthropoda; class Insecta; order Lepidoptera; family Gelechiidae; genus Aproaerema; species Aproaerema taeniolella. The sequence goes on from OX465264.1 coordinate 7,201,488, forward strand.
TGGAATCACTTGACGCCACATTTGTCATTCATCCGGTTTGGTCGAGTGCCTCTTGATCGGCGGGTCCTGGGTTCGATCCCCAGTCGGGGCAAACATTTGTGTACAAAGCAGATTTTTGTTCTCGGGTCATGGGTGTTTGTGTTTGTCTTTATGTGTGTTCCAAGGGACCCACGACACAAGGGAAAACCTTAGTGTGGGCCTTTGAGTGTGTAGCGTTTATTTATTAAAAAAAAAAAAACTTGAGGATTAGATGGAAATTGAGTATAGTGGTGAAAGATTATCAGCCTTTCGCCCACAATACAGCCAAATCCTCGCGTCCCACTTACTGGCTTCCAAGTAATTCAGTGTTCTATTAATTCAGAAATAGCGCTCCTGAGATCGTTCTATTAATTCAGAAATAGCGCTCCTGAGATCGTCTTTGGTCATCGCAAACTCATCAACAACATAGAACATTGAATTATTCAGTCCGGGCAGAGAGTATTAATCTCTCACAAAGGGGCCGTGCAAAACTGTGTCTGGGAACTGGGGCCGTGCATGAATAGTGAACGAAGTCAACCCTTTTAAATTTTAAAATAGAAAACAAATGGTTTTTAAGGTTCTCTATGAGTAATTTAGCGTTTTGTAAGTTTGTAACCTTGAACGCCTTATTTCTGCAGAATTGTATTATTATTATGTAGATCTAGGAACCTAGCGTTAGGGTCGCTTTTTTACAATAAAGTTGGCTTCCCGCCCGGGACTTCGTTCCCATGGGAATTTCGGAAATGAATTATACATATAAACCTTCCTCTAGAATCACTCTATCTATGTATTGCTGAAAACTGCAGACCTACAGACAGGCGACTTCATTTTATGCTATGTAAAGAAAATACGAAAATATTTATTTATTTTTTCGTTTCTTCATAAATGGGATTTTGGCGAAAGAGTTTGTTAAACTCCATGGGCATTCACGAATTAGGTTGTTCGCTAATTTAAAATCGTTTTTATACTTACAAAGAGCATCACACAATCCCATGTAGCGGGAATAGGCAGCGATAAATACATATAACATATCCAAGAAATAAAAAAAAAATCATCTTCCAGTCTATATCACAGAATACTTATAATACAGCCTACATTGAAATACAAAAGTTGATTGACTTAATTTCCTGCGTGCTTGGCAACGATTCAACTTGATGAGTAGGCCGTATACTACGGATAAGGCAGCGTCCGGTTCCGTTGTGCTAAGTGTTTATTGTGACGTCATATATGGAGTTCGGACGTGAGATAGATAAATAATGTAATGAATGGTTGATGTTGATTTGAATGCAAATCTGGAAGTCCATTAATTTAATGTTGCGAAACCTAAGGGACAGCTTTAAATGGTGGAATAATATCACTTATAACTATGATTATTGTATAAGTAACTGTGTCTCCTAGATAAAGTTAAATTCATTCGTACATCTGTCTGTTTCCTCTGTATAATTTTATAAAGAACACTATTAAGAACTTATAAAATGTGAAATTAAATCAAGTGGTCTAATACAAAATAGGTCTTGGCTTAAAGGACTCGTATCCAGGCCATAAATCTTAAAAATTGAATATGTTTTCTCGGAAACGTCAAGTTAGGGAGTTTTCGTTATTTTTTTTCCTACTTTGGCTCTCCGTCGGTCCCCCGCGCCGCACCGCCACCGCTGTCAGAATGCTATGTACATTGCTGGTTTTCTCGTTTTAAGTTGAAAAACAATGTTTTATTGTTCAGGCAAAGGAAAATTTCACAAAAAGTTGTGATGTCGTTAAAGTGCAATCAGGCGTAACACTGAACTTTAAAAAAATACAAAAAAATAATAATTAAAAACTGACTGCTGTTTGTTAATCCTTAGATCTTAAATTATTAGATAAAAATATAAAACAATTTATAAAAAAAAACCTCGAAAAAAATTAACCTTCCTTAAAAAAAATATTTTTATTTGTATATTATTTACTTAATATAACACACCCTAATAAATTTAATTTTTCACATTTTCTCTTGGTACAACCTTGCCCACTTCAACTGCCTCTCCCTCTCACATACTCGTAGGTTAGCTGGAAGAAAACTCATTTCTTGAGTTAAGCTCGCCGTTGTATATGTCCTTTCTCTTCTGTAATCTGTATGTTATGTGTGTGCAATAAAGAATAAAGAAAAAAAAATTGTCTTTGTATATCGTAATTTTATTTAGGAATTTCATATGGTACCTACCCTTGTTTTTGTCCAGTTTCATGGGGAGAAACACCCTTAAAGTCTCGCTAACTAATTTAAAACATATAAATATTTGCCTTTTTATACGACTTGTGCGATCAGCTGATTTGCCTTTGAAAATGAAAATTTATTTACTTCTAAAAATAATTTTTACATTCTCACTTCAGGCCAGCCCAGTAAGCATCAATTTGCTTGTGTCGGGTGTGCCTCGCACATTCCCAGTTTAAATAACAATTTTTTTTTTACAACTAATCAAAAAAGAAAAAACAAAACAAAAAGATATCTAATTTTACTTAAATCATAAGAGTGTGCAGATGTGTATGTGTATACGTGCATGTGTGTGTGTGGAAGTCGAAATATGGATAGCATGATGCCTTATTTGCCTTTGTATGGGAAGTCGAAATTTTAAATTTCTATCTTCATATTTTAATTTTTTATCTTCATATTTTAAACTAGCTTTCCGCCCGCGGCTCCGCCCGCGTGGACTTCAGGTTATATCGTGCCCAACTTTGGGATGAATTGTAGCTTATGTCCTTTCCCAAGCTCTAATCTATCTCTGTACCAAATTTCATAAAAATCGGTTCAGTAGTTTAGGCGTGAAAGACGGACAGACAGACAGACAGAGTTACTTTCGCATTTATAAATTAGTATTAGTATTGTTATATACTAGCTTTACGCCCGGGACTTCGTTCCCGTGGGAATTTCGGAAAATTATGTAGCCTATGTGTTAATCCAGGTTATCAGCTACCTCCACACCAAATTTTATCGAAATCGGTCCAGCCGTTCTCGAGTTATAAGTGTTGTAACAAACACGACTTTCTTTTATATATATACTAGCTTTACGCCCGGGACTTCGTTCCCGTGGGAATTTCGAAAAATTATGTAGCCTATGTGTTAATCCAGGGTATCAGCTACCTCCATATCAAATTTGATCAAAATCAGTCCAGCCGATCTTGAGTTATAAGTGTTGTAACAAACACGACTTTCTTTTATATATATAGATAAGATAAGATAATATTAGGTAGTATGGATTTTTATCTTCATATTTTTTATCCTTGCGGAAAGTTGGATATGCATCGTGGGCTGATGCATATCCTTGATTTTAGCTAGCTCATTTAAAGTCACACAATATTTATTTTTTCTTTATTTATTTGGCCAAGTAACAATTGTACATTTTGCAACATTTATCAGGTAGCGCTTAAATAGGAAAAATCCTGTGCCAAAGCGCTAACTACTTCCATTTGACACTAAGGGTACAACAATATTCTTAAGTCTAATGCAGAACAAATTAAATTTTAACTAAATCTAACAATTAATTTAACTACTTACAGCATTGTGAAATATGATAGATAAACTAAATATAGTAATATGTATAATACAGAAACATACAATATATACATAATAAAATAGATAGAATAAGTATGTTGATAAATATAAATAAATAATTATGGTACTATAATGATATGATAAATGAAACTAAAATAAGACGTGTGAGCGTCTATGATATATATGTCTGATATATTCTGATAATCAGTCGTGTGTACCTAAATCCTTGGCAATCCATCAGACAGAGGAAGGTCGCATTAAGATTTTGTCATCCGAACGCAATTGTCCGTTGTTACCTACTTAGAACTAATTTAACGCAATTTACTCCATTAAAGGTCATTCCATGGTTACACTGTTATCTATGTAATGGTCGAGGTTACCCTAAATGTGGTCTCTTACAATTTTAGGCTTTGTAATTATCGTGACATTTTATTTTTATTTTATTTTTCATATTTAATCTACACTAATATTATAAGAGGAAAGATTTGTATTTTTGTATGTAACGAGTAAACTTAAAAATTACTGGACCGATTTTAAAAATTATTTCACCATTAGGATGCTACATTATCCCTGAGTAACATAGGCTACATAATTTTCCCGAATTCCCACGGCAACGAAGTCCCGAGCGGAATGCTAGTTAATTATAATATGAACCTTATCTTATTGATTTTCATCGATTGAACGATTTTGAAATTTCTTACATATTTAAAAAAATATTTTCTGATTTCAAATTAAACTAACTAATTGAATAGGCACACTCAATTTCGCCGCGGGCGGACAGCTAGTAACAAATAATATTGACGTTACCAGGAAAAAAATACTGATGCTGGTCATAGGTTCCGCCATTTTAGTATTTGCTAAGCTGTATGTTGGGTAATACATCTTAGCAAATACTTTGATAGCCTTCATTTTAATTAACATTTAACAGCCTTCACTCTTATAACTTGCCTGAACCCCTCGAGCCCCCAAAAATAGGTAATACGCTTAGCAAGTACTTTGACATCCTCCATTTAAATTCACGTTTACCAGTCTTTGCTCCAATAACTTGCCTCAACCCCTCAAGACCCAAAAAATTCCGTCGTCCGTCCTCTTCAAACAGTGCAGTCGATGCACCGAAGCGATGCATTCCTCACGGGCGCAGGCGCAGCTTGTAAACATGCGCTATGGGCTATGACATACGACTAGTACTGACACTCTACATGTGTCCTCTGTGAACCAACCGAAACGTGACTTGAATAAATAAAGATCGTACCATCGACAGGTTAAGTGAGTTTGGTTTTTGAGCATTTTTTTGTGTAATATATTAACAAAGAGTAAATAGTCGGAAATAGTCGTCTAAAAGAAGAAACTGTCTAGATGATGTATTAAAGCCAATACATATGCTTTAATTAAGTGTTAAATGCAGGGTCAGTACTATTATTTATTCTGGGCGCTCCTTAAGTAAAAAGGACGTTATCCTAAAATATATGGAATTTGACTCTATTTCATATATTTTAGACTAGCTTCCCGCGCGGGACTTCGTTCCCGTGAGAATTCGGGAAAATCATGTACCCTATGTCCATCCTGGATAATGTAGGATTCTAATGGTGAAAGAATTTTTCAAATCGGTCCAGTAGTTTCGGAGCCTATTCGATGCAAACAAACAAACAAACAAACAAACAAACAATCAAATCTTTCCTCTTTATAATATGTATAGATTAAGATACGAGGTATCGACCTTAAAGAGTTTTTCACGGTAACCTTTGCGAGAAAATTTGAGGAATGGTTGATAGAAAAAAGTTCAAGCAAACTAGAAAAAGAAAGCATTTTCAATAGACTTCTAAAAATAAAAGCTTTTAAAAAGAGGAGGTTGATTATTATTCCACTGGTTTTTTTAAAAATTTTTGATATGTTTGTTACGCGATAACTCTGCCGATTGTCGGCCGATTTTCAATTTTTTTTTTCTTCGAGACTGCTGAGGTGGGGTTATATATATTTTATCGGAATTGGTTTGGCGCTTTAGAAAAAATCAACAATAACAAATAACATACACATTATTTATATTTACATGCGTTTGGTTTTATGTTATCTGCTGATAGGCATTGTTGGAATTGAGTTCGGTTGCTTCTTACGTTTTTAAAGTGGACAATTGTCAGTAATCCCTTACCTAGTATTTCGTAGAGCACGTTTTGATCGTTCGTTATTGATACAACACTGAAACAGTTTTGTACGCAATAGTACAGCTGCACTCATCTCGCTCGAGTTTAACTTAACACATCTACTCCTGCATTGTTATACACGTTTCTTTTATTTCACTTTACTTACCTTTTATTTTCTACCATCTTTCCTAGTTCATATCTTTATGATTTGTTTTAGTTGTTTCTAAGAAATTGTGGCGAGGACTTTTTAATTGATGTGTTTCTTTGATGTTCGTATGTTTTATGGAAGATTCATTCTGTTCTTGTTTTACATTATAAACACAAGATATAGATTTTTCCAGCTCCAACAGTTTCCTGAAAGTTATTGCAGGTAGGCTGGACGTGGACAGTGCTATTATGCAGCACTGGACACGTTTCCAGCTTACAAAAGATACTAAGATTTCATATGCTAATATAGGTAGATAAAATCTGCCTATGTTGGCATATGAAGTCTTCTTCTAGATAAGTTAATTTTAATTTTGTTTTATTCTAGATAGTAAGTACTAACATAGTTGGAAGTTTCCTTTGTTACTAACCATTTATGGGCCATGCCTGAAATAAAACTTTTTTTTTCTATTCCACATGAACGAAGTCACAACTCAAGAATGTAAAACTCATTGAGTCATCAACGCCTAGCCCAAACCATAGAAAGCTGAAATTTTGCATTATGAATCAGGAAGCATTTTACAAAATTCCCACGGTAACGAGGTCCTGGGCATCCTCAGTCTATACTTATATATCATATCTATACTAATATTATAAAGAGGAAAGATTTGTATTTTTGTATGTAACGATTAAATTTAACTACTGGACCGATTCAAAAAATTTTTCACCATTAGGATGCTACATTATCCCTGAGTAACATAGGCTACATAATTTTCCCGAATTCCCACGGTAACAAAGTCCCGAACGGGATGCTAGTTAAAAATAAAATGTAAGGCTGGTAATCAGTCTGTATGACATGGTAACCTTTTTTCCTGAATTAAACTAGCGATATTATCAATGCTTTTGGTTAAGGTACTGTCTTTGTAAAAAATATATAATTAAATACACTTATTTATAAGTCCTAAATGTCTGGTTACAGAAGTATAAGAAATTGTATCTTTTCGCGAAAATAAAGCTCCTTTTAAGAACTTCTTCAAAAAGTATTTTTAGATTTTTAGTTATCCTTTCCTCAACCTATATTCGTTGGTTTAAACATATTTTAACGGATTCTTACCAAGATTTTTGTTATAAATGAGTAGGTATTCGATATTTCTGGGCGTGATCATCACGGATGAACTTTAGAACCGCTGGTAGTATTTAAAACTAGTATAACCGCGTGAATATTAAACAATATACTATGCTCGTTGGGCAAAAGTAGCCTGTTTGACTATATCTATAGGCCAATAACGTAAAACCATTCTGCGATTGGCCTGTTTGTAATATCTTGTTGTTTTTTTTTCAGGTAATACCCGCCACTTTCAACTTTGAAGTTAGCCACAAAGATTCATAGTCCTACTGAAAAGGTATGCCTCTTACGGTGAAAAGGTGTGATCATGGACAAGGCTGAATATGGCGATAATGGAGTTGTGTAACGAATGCCTCGTTTCAGAATATGTACCTCTATAACTTTAATGACATATATGAGATCAGGAAATACATAGGAAAACCGCCACATTGCTTAAAGTAGAGCCGGCAATATGTTTTCGCGGCACCGAAGGGCTTAGACCACAAACCAGTACGATCAGCCTGTTAGGGAAATCACGTAGGTGTACGGTCGGCAAAAGAGTCGATCACTATTAGCCATCATGCGGAAACAAAATTGTTGGTAACATTTTGTGAATTTCGTATCACTATATAAACGTATTTTGCAGGATAATTAAATAACATTTAAATAACTCTAAAATAAAAATAAAAATCCCCAAAAAAAAACTAAAAACCGACTTTTTTGTGGTAAAGCAGTCATTGCTTATAAGCTTATAAGTAACTCTTAAACGGCTGAACCAATTTTCATCAAATATATCTAAGAACCATCTCGATTACATCAGCTATCAAACAAAAAAAAACGCATCGAAATCGGTTCATTCGTTTAGGAGCTACGATGCTACAGACAGACACACAGATACACAGACATTCAGATACACAGATTTTTTTTTTCAGGGGCTAAAAAGCACAGTCTCGAAAGTGGCTGAAACGTAAGTATATGAAATGAAAAACTTAAAAATGTAGCCTTTTTTAACCCTCGACAAAAAAGAGGGGTGTTTTAAGTTTGACGTATGTATCTGTATGTCGGTGTATCTGTGTGTCTGTCTGTGGCATCGTAGTTCCTAAACGAATGGACCGATTTCAATGCGGCTTTTTTGTTTGAAAGAAGACCTGATCGAGATCCGAGATGGTTCTTTCTTAGCTATATTTGATCAAAATTGGTTCAGCCGTTTAAGAGTTATAAGAAATCGAATTTCAGGGGTGACACAATATCACAGAATAAATAATAGTACTAACGTAACAATATCTTAATTTTAGAAGTAGGTATGTCATATTTCGAATATGACATAAAAAAATATATTTCGAAAGACTATCTTACATTGTATTGTATCGTAAAATCCTTTATTGCACATCAAACAAAATAAGTACACTGGAATCAAAAGAATTATAAATCCTTACTATCCTTACTAATATTATAAATACGAAAGTAACTCTGTCTGTCTGTTGTCCGTCTTTCACGCCTAAACTACTGAACCGATTTTGATGAAAATTGGTGCAGAGATAGATTAGAGCCTGGGGAAGGACATAGGATACATTTTATCCCACGGTTGAGCACCATATACCCTGCAGTCCACGCGGGCGGAGTCGCAGGTGGAAAGCTAGTACATAAATTCAAGGTAGAAAGGCGGACCCATCCCACAAGGGGATCTCTTCCAGTCAACCTACGAGAGAGCGAGAGGAATCATGATACGTTTATTTACATTACTTACTCGTACCTATTAGTCTGACGGTTATTACATCGTTTTATCACAGTGTTTTTGCTGACGGTACAAATATGACATGCGAGTGCGTTGCGGTATGTGGTGCACTTAGCTTCCTTAAAATTTAGCTACCTGTGAGATGTCGTAAACATTCGATTAAGTAGCTTTCCAGTGCTTGAGTAATGAATGAGGCCCTTTTGAAATAAATCATTCGAAAGTTATACATAGGATTCAGATTAATTCCTCGTAGCGTTATCTATTCTACATCACCTAATCTGTTCTATTTCTCTTCTATTTCACATTTTCACATTCACTGCCAGTCTTGCTATAACTCCGTCTAGGTCCTGACGGAAGACCAGCGCTGTAGACCGTTTACAGCATAATGCTGAGTCAGCGTCTCTTCACTTCGGTGGCATTCACTCTCCTGTTCACTGTTTGTTAATGTTTGTTTTATTGTGTCACTTTGTGTTTGTTTATATGTTTTGCTGTGCGTTAGTTATATCATGTCATTTGAGTGTATAAAGTTGTTATCTATCTATCATTTTAACCACCGGGTAATTGACCCGAAAGTCAATTTAAATTAAATTTAAAGTTGTAATTTTTAATTTTAAGTTTTCATGAGGGGATACTATACTTGCTTTCTGTAATTTCTGACTATAAACAAACATTGTTATAGTTTGCGGATGCGGGGCAGGCGTTTGCCCAGCCGTGGGATCTTACAAGCTAAGAAAAAAAAACAAACATTAGTATTTCAAACGGTCTTAATAACTAAAAAAAACCTATACACTACGTATAGTATTTTTTAAATGTTTGAAGCTGCAATTTAAAACAAAAATCAAGTTTAAGACAAAGTACTTACCTAACCTGCTATCTGGGATGCGCAAACAATTTTTTTCATAATTGTTATAAGCTCATACTACGCAATGTGGAAGTATTTAATAGTAAATATTTATTTACGTATTTAGATAAAATAATAGCTGCATTATCTATTGAAAATAGATAATAGAGTGTTACGTGACATCGGTCGTTGTCCCTTACTACAGTATTTATTTAGGACAGAATTGATACAAGTTCGATTCTTTCGTTTTTAAATTCAGGTTGTTTGGTTGGTTGGTCGAGTGGTAGTGACGCTGCCTCTTGATCGGCGGGTCCTGGGTTCGATCCCCAGTCGGGGCAAACATTTGTGTAAAAAGGAGATGTTTGTTCTCGGGTCATGGGTGTTTGTGTTTGTCTTTGTGTGTTCCAAGGGACCCACGACACAAGGGAAAACCATAATGTGGGCCTTTGAGTGTGTAGCGTTTATTTATTTTTACTTATTTTTGTTGCTAAATAAAACTATCCCAAGGAAGAAGGAAGTTCTGATGTGAACTACTTTTAAACCAACTACAAAGAAAGAAGGTTATATGGTTTGATTTTAAATAAAGTTATTGAAAATTTAGTGGGTAACTCTTCCCATGACACTGTAGAACTTTATCTAAGAAACCTGTAGAGTACAGGGTGAAATTTTGTAATGCCACCTGAAGGGAAAGTACTCTAAATACCGTAGATAGAAAATTGTACTCAAAGAAAACATTCCTTTATTTTTAAAAAGAAAGAAAACTGCATTCAAGGATTTTCGAAAATTCGCTTGCCACACCCGGAAATCGAACCGACTAAAATCTGTAAGAATACCCTGTACTTTTATTGCATCGTCCGTTAGGGTCAATTATCAGGATGGGATCTCTCTAACAAACTAGGCAAATTAAATGAAAAAAGTAATGTAAAGTAACATTATAAAGAGGAAAGATTTGATTGTTTGTTTGTTTACATTGAATAGGAATAGGCTCCAAAACTCTGGACCGATATGAAAAATTCTTTCACTATTAGAATCCTACATTATCCGTGATGAACATAGGAAAATGATTTTCCCAAATTCCCACGGGGACGAAGTCCCGGGCGGAAAGCTAGTAGCTTATATAATGTTCACACAAACGCCATTCAAAATGAAATGTCGCAATCATTAGAATTAATATTGATCGATATGCTCCTAAATCTAATGGTAACCATACTGATGCTATAAAGCTCGCGTCGTCATGCGTATGCGCAATCCTTGTGTCTTATCGGTCACAGCTGTGCGATAGATGATAAAACATGAAACAAATGTGTAGCATAAACCTAGAAACAGTCTCTTAATTAATGGCTTGGGAATAAAATGATGTATTCTCATTTCCGCAAGACGTTCTTCTATTACTTTTTAATCCCGATCTCCTTTATTTAGAAGCAAAGGAGGCGGGCGTATAGAAGAAACCAAGGGAGGCATTTGCCCAACCTTAGTCAATGAAAACGCAGTTTTTTTTAAAAGAGATATCTTACTATTTCTACTGTTTTAGCGGCCGGTTTGGTTAAATTTGGTCTAAATGTACTACGATTGTACTACTAACGATTGTACGAGTACTACTCGTAGTAATGTACTACGATTGTCACATACTCTAATATTTTAAGTATTTATTTGTAACAGCTGATAGCACTTGCGTGAGAAAGTAATACAACCTAATCTCGTGCCTTTTGTAAGTAAAGTCTGTATCAATCTATCAATGGTAAATATAGAGTAAGTAATTAAACTAATCAAATATTACCTTTAAGATAGCAGGTTTGTTAAAATATCCTAAGCAAAAGTATCAATGAGTACTTACCTAGTAAGTCTTTTGTAAATGGAACAATTATAAAATGTACAGTCCGTCCGCGACTCCGTTTCCGTGTTAATTTTCCCGGTGGGTGTAAATTTTTTTAAAATTACCATGACACGATAAAAAAGGAATACGACAATAATAGTAGTTTTCAATACAAGTATGGGATTTCTGTTATTACGAGCTCCGTCAGATGTTGACCCGAGCCGAAGGCGAGTGGTAGACAGTCGGAACGAGTTGAAATAACAGTCCCACACGTTGTAATGAACAACTATTTTTAATACAGTTGCGAAAATATAATAAACTCAACTAACATGATTTATTTTTGGAAAATGGCGCCAACCGTATAAGCAGAGACTATGGCAGTGCAGCCAGTGCACGTCATACAGCCAACTTTTTATATTTATACATTTAATTTGGCCGATACTAATATCAATAGCTTGTCTGATATTGAGACAAATTAGTAGCTTTTTTTAGAAATATTTGCATGAATCACAAAACTTCTATGAATATTTTTTAGTAAAAACTTCGTGGTTGTTTAATTTTCTTTTTAATAGACATTATTTTAACAGTTGGGAAAGAAAACGCACGAATTCGGGAAAGGTAAAGAAAAAGCTCGATTATGTAATAGCCCACATCCCGAACGCTATACGTCCCTGCAATACGCCACTTTTTGAGCAACTGCATTAAAAATAATCATTCAAACCGGTCGAGCAGTTTTTGAGTTTTAGCGAAACTAACGAAAACAAATTTTAATTATTTATAGAGTTAATATTTACAAACAAAATAAAAATACTTTTATTTGGGGGTAACTTTAATTAGTTATCGAAACTTTAAGGCGTGACTCCACATTTAACTGAACAAACTTTTCCGCTCCTCAAAATTTTTCGATTTATCATACCTAGGCAATCAATCAGCTGATCGTTCAACGGCAAAAATTGTTTATCAAATTTTGAACTATGTTCCTTAGATGAAGTTGGGGAAGTTGTTCAGAGGAGCGTCTCAGTTTGGACTAGCGTCTCAGTTGTTTTTCATGCTGTCTCGATTTCGACCACCCACCTCAGACTTGTGCGAAAGGGACAATTGCAGCTTTCCGGCGAAATGCCGAGTTTATTTCCGAAATTATGAGTTTAGGCGTCAATTAATTCCTACCCTAAAACTTAATAAAATCGTACGAATTAAAATCGTACGATTTTGGTCTCTATCGATTTGTAAACGCGTGAACGAGGTTCGTACGTTTTGTTTTTTCCAAAATTGTTCTGAGTTTTTCAACAGTCACCTCCTAAATGTTGAGATCTTTATTGGCCAAAAATGCTGACTTTTAGTCTCAAATATATTTTTGTCTACTAAAAATAAAAAATAAATCAAAACGTACAGACCTAGTTTTTGGTGTTCCTGACACTATACCAAAATTTCACAGGGATCCGTTGACGTTTAGGGGATGGAATCCATTGACGCCGTTTGTATGGGAAAAAAACACTGAGACGATCCTCTTAAAGCTTAGGTAACGAATAATTGTAGGTGGAAAATTCGAAAGCAGAAAGTTTGACTTAAGAACTTTATTTGGGCTTGTTAGGAGATAAATATACTAAAAGTCCTTACCCCTCCGAGGTGAGCCCGAGGAAGGAAGGCACAAAGAAGGTCCCTTTTTTTAGTTTTTTGCACACATCTCGAAAACAGTGCGTCGTACGAAATTTGTTGTACTACATAATGAAAGCTGATAAAATTCTCTACAACTTTGGCTATCACATTTTTTATCTATCCCCAATCTTTGCCTAGCTATGAGTACGTTAGTACTATTATTTATTCTGTGCTATGAGCTTCTAAAAATTGAAGTTGTTCAATTTCGTAATTTAAAGTCAGTTTATTTTTTTTATTGTAAGATGGGTTAACTCTTGACCTCAATCTTGACCAAAGTAATAGATGAGGTCGACGATGGAGCGAGTTAACCCTGAAAATGCCTTTAATTTAAGGCACTGGTACTCCTACGCACCGACGGAACACAGCTTACTTTACCGACATTACTTTAAATTAAAAAAAAAGTAATTTTAAGTTAGCCAATACATATATTCAATCCTAACTTTAAAGGAATGCTACCGTAGGACCTTCTACGGTTATTCGAATTAACTGGACCTTACGGAGCTCTCTTCCTACTTACATAACTGTTTCCAAGCCTCCTTTAGACACCACAACTGTACCAACCTACACACTCGAATTATGTACAAACTAGCCTCCTACACATACGTTCTTTACCTTATCTGGGTAGGCAGAGCATTTAAATACCGCTGCATATCTATATTAGGTGATTTAAATTTAGTTAGCAAAAGACCTGAATCAGCCTACTTTACTAAACAACTTTCCCCAAGGAAAATTAGTTTAAAATTTGAAAAATAAAAATTCCCTCTCTATAAAAATTGAGCGATCAGCTGGTTGTCATACACCTAGCAGCTCTAGCACGATAACGACAAACTCGCGCTCGGCTCACGCTGTAACTTCACTTTGATTGCGCGAGGGTCCCGCGCAAAGGTTTGCTTGCCCTACGGCGTTGTCAATGTTGACATTTTGACATAGGACCGCGGTGTTGTCGCGGCGCTGTCACTATCCTACTCGGCCTGCAGTTGTAGAAACGTCTATTAATGTTATTACTACTTTAAATATCATACTGTCACTTTCCGTTTTTAGGGTTCCGTAGTAATCTACGAACCCTTATAGTTTCGCCATGTCCGTCTGTCCGCAGGTTTCCTAAGAAACCCTTGATACTACAGAGCTGAAACTAAGCATGATTATACATATGAATCACGCCGACAGAACTGTAGAGTAAAATCTTGGAAAAAAAAATTTTTTCGGGTGTCTCCCATAGACGTGAAAGGGCGATGATTTTTTTTCTCGCCAATATCATTGAGTGGGGTGTCATAGGATAGCATTTTAAAAGATAGAAGGGGTTTACTAAGAACGTTTTTCGATTCAGCACTCCGTTTGCGAAATATAAATTTTTAAAGTGAAAATTTTTGTCAAATACAAGTGTCCCCCCCCCCTATACATGCTAAACGGTTGTTTCTAAAAATGTGAAAAAATTCACGTTGGTAGAACATACAACGAAATTTAAAGGAAAACTATCACACATAAGTTGGTCCTTCAAGTTTGCGAGTAATAGTCGACCAAGTGCCAAACACTGTTGGGATTAATAAGAATATATTTGAACCATGCTGCTACGGAACCTACTTTGGCCGGTTTTTTTACGTAAAAAAGAACGGCATTATATTTAAAGAAACTACCCGTCACACCAAACAGTGTCACATTAGATACATGATTTGTATCGCACGGCGCGTAAGCTGGTGCGTGACTTGTTTCTGTAACTGAGCGTTACCATAGTATGAAAAAAAATATTTTTTAAGAATGTCATTAGTATTTGTAAGGGAAGTTCTTCAGTTGAATGGGGAGAATCACCCCATAAAGCTTCGCTAGCTAGTTTAAAGTCAGATCATATTTCAAAACATATACTGGGTGAAAACAAACGTCCTAGCTATAGTCAAAATCCTGAACCAGTATCACTCAAAGAACACATTTATTAAAAAAATATTTTTTTTTAGATATTTTTTCAATGGGAATAGTTCATTTTTTGCCTAAACGTAGACATTACTCCTACACCAGGCACGCGAGGGGTGCGGGTAGCGCTCGGAATCCCCCCCCCCCCAAAAAAGTAAAAAAAAATGAAGTGTTCAGTAAGTGATACTGGTTCAGGATTTTCAATAAAGCTAGGAGGTTCTTTTTCAACCTGTATAAGTATGCAATGGTGAACTGCATATAATCCGTACTAATATTATAAATACGTCTTTCACGCCTAAACTACAGAACCGATTTTGATGAAATTTGGTACAGAGATAGATTAGAGCCCGGGAAAGGACACCAGGCTACATTTTATCCCACAATTGGGCATGATATAACCTGTAGTCCACGCGGGCGGAAAGGCGGAAAGAAATGATTTGTCTGTCTGTCTGTCTATAGTGAGTCGATGGGTGTCTGTCGACAACCCACAATTAATATGACCATCAGACACACACACTTGTATTGGCGTCTCCCAGGGGACCCACAATACAGGGAGACCTTATTGAAGGCCTATGAGTGTGTGGCGTTATTGTTATGCACGTTGTTGAACTATTTATTCCCGATGAGGCTACGCGTTATGTCGACTGTAAGGTGCCTAACTGTACTTATTGCGAAATGTGCGCGCGCGCATCGGCTCGGCTATCCGATCGCATTCTGAGCATCCGACTTACTGTTTAGCTGCGTCTGCTATTCACGGTCAAATAAAAGCTTGGTATTGGGTTATAGTTTATAATTTGTGTTGTTGCTTCTTGATTTAACTCTATGTTAGAACATAGATAATAGATACATATATATTTTTTTCTTGTTAAATACACTCGGCTTCAAAAAAATCGCACGTCCGTAAAAATAGGCTTTAAGCACTGTTAATCCTTAAGACAAGCAGTTATTCGTAGCAATATTGGTATCATTTGAGAGCCCTATAAAAACTCTTTAAAAAAATATCCATTTCATTTGATTAAAGAAAAAGCTTGACACTTTAAGTCACTGTGAATGACAATGGAACTGATTCTCCTTTTCAAATTTTGTTTATATTGTTTTGTTTTTTGGGTATAAAAGGGTCGATACAGCTTATTGGGGGATAAATTTGCTACCAACAGTCGAAGAAGACACAGAAAAATATCTTTCATCAGAAAAACGTCCTTGAAGATGGACACTACTGCTGCTGAAGCCGCTCAAGTTATCGCACTACTGCAATCAGGACTACGTCAGTGTGATGTTGCTCGGCAATTGCACTTGAGTCGCTTTTCTGTTCGAAGAATGTACCAGCGGTTCCTGCAGACCGGTGGCTTTGTCCGAAGGCGTGGGTCTGGTAGAAATCGCTGCACTTCTGCGAGAGATGACCGATTCGTCGTATCGAAGTCTTTGAGAAATCGGTTCTCTAATGCTGTTGAGTTGCAACAGCAGCTTCAAGCAGTTCGTAGAAGGGCCGTGAGTGTCTCTACAGTTAGAAGAAGACTAAAGGAGAGAAATATTGAGGCTAGAAGACCTGCCACGGGTCCAAAATTAACCGCAGCGCATCGGCGAGCACGCCTGCAATTTGCTCGCGCCCACGTCAATTGGACCCTGGACCAATGGAGAGCTGTTCTCTTCTCAGACGAAACGAGAGTGTACCTTTTCTGCAACGATAGACGCAAAAGAGTATACAGAAGACAATGGGAACGTTTTGCCCAAGCCTGCATCCAAGAGACGGTAGAATACGGGGGCGGTTCCTGCATGTTCTGGGGCGGCATATCTGCCGACGGCAAAACTGAACTTTCTTGCGTCTCTCGGACCGGCGGTGCTCGCGGGCAAGGGTCGATGACTACTCACCGGTACATCACAGAGATCCTGGAAGAACATGTGGTCCCCTATGCTGGATTTATTGGCGACGGGTTCACATTAATGCACGATAACGCTCGCGCGCACACTGCTGGAATTGTGCAGGGCTACCTTCAAGAGGTTGGGATCCCTGTCATGCAGTGGCCAGCGAGAAGTCCAGATCTGAACCCGATAGAGCACCTCTGGGACCAGCTGAAACGCAAGGTTAGATCCCGTGATCCCGCTCCCGCGACTCTTCAGGAGCTCCAAGACGCCGTTATTGAGGAATGGGACAGAATCCCTCAAGAAGAGTTCCTAAAGTTGGTGCGATCCACGAGGGAGCGCATGGAAGACGTCATTAGGGCTAGGGGGGGTAACACTAGGTTTTAGGTTAGTTTTAAGCAACTTTGTTTTGAAAAATTAATCAGATTTCATTAGGGTTTTTTAAGAATTTTTATTGTTTTGTAAATTTTTCTCAGTTCCAATAAAAAACATTGAATGAATTATTGTTTTTGCATTCTCTGTTTCCTTACCTTTCAAATGATATCGAACATTACCAATATTTTATAATACAAATACGATTGAAAGATGTTTAAAATAGATTTCTTAAAAGGTGCGATTTTTTTGAAGCCGAGTGTAGATTTATTCCTACTTTCACATATAAATATACTTTCATATAGGACCCTTCCACATAAATACACTAGGTTAATAAATGTTTCTGCTCATGTATCGAGGAAAACTGTTCAGGTGATTCGAAAAAAGAAAAATTCCATTATTACGTAGCTAAAGTCAAAAATTGTATGCGAGTCAGAATACCCTAAAAAACTAGAAAAAACGTCGTAACTCTAAAACTATCAAAAGTCGTAGAACATACAGCAACCCTATGGTTGCTCTACCATCAGCGTTCCACTTATCACTACTTTTTGGGACACATTTATCTAACTTCAAAATTTTAAACTTCACGTTCAGTTGGCAATGACACTGCTGGTTGGAACGGCTGGTCATCGAGTGTATAAGGTTTTTTGAACGGATTTTTAACTCCCCCATCCAATCGCAATGTCTTTTAATCATAACTCTTTTATCTGACTTACGTACAAAACTTTCTATCTATCACTCTAAAGCAGAAAAGTAAAATAACGAAATCACAGTTCCACTTCTGCGCACTTCTGTAATCTTTGACTGTGTGCAATAAATAATTTCTATCTATCTATCTCTTTAAACTGTAAAGCTAATAAGTTTTATGATAACCATATGTCCACACATAAAAATCACCCAGATGTGAGTGAACCAACATAGTCTTCTAATTAAGGATGGCCATAAAATGCTTGTGACACCAAAATAGTAGACAAACTAAATGTAAATCGGTCGCTTTGAGAATTTCGTGGCCAATCAAAATGTTTATACTTATTTGGTTTTGGGCTCTTACTCGCTCTGTAGTAGTTTCTTTTTGTGGTTCGGCAAATTTCGTATATCGAATAAGTATGTCGAATAAGACAGACACTGTTTGCCGAGAGACACTAAGAAAATAGAAGCACTGTATAAGGTCAGCCGGGGTAAGTGCCCCAACGGGGTAAGCGCGCCTACCTTTAAAATATCGAAAACTAAACAATTTATACAACTAACGCCATCTTAAATTCACGAACGACACTAAAATATAGTTCCAGATAACAATCTCAGATGGCTCTGTGCACCGTAACTTGACATATCCGCCATTTAAGTTTGAGTGTCATTTGCACGTGGGATCGGAGATGACTCGTGTTATAAATCCGGCCAAATCTTTTAAAAGTTTTATGTTTTGCGGCAAACCAATGAGGTAAGTACAAAGTTTAGATGTTTTTCTTTAAATCTGTGAATGTATTTTACACCTAAATAGGATAATAAATGCTTTTTTTAACAATTTAAAATTATGTCCTCAAAATAATCAAGTGAGGGGAAAGTGCGCCTAAACTGTAGTAGTATGGCGCACTTGCCCCAAGCCAGAGTTCGGCAACCTTTTTGATTTTAGTGATGTTTCTATTTTTAACTTTGTATTTTGTTTGGAATGGTGACGTTGGATGGAAATCTTACACAGTTCACAAAGGTCCACAACGTAATAATTAATTACTTACACTATAATGCTTCTGTGCTGGACGAAAGAAAAACATAAAATGTTCCAGCTGCCGAATCTTTCTAGGCGTACTGTAAAAATGGATTTGAGGGTTGTATTTGCATTTTATTGTGGGCGAAAGGCTAATAGCCTATGACCACGTACCTACATATATTTCAACTTAATATCCTTCACAATATTTATCGAATGTGGCATTAAGTAGTTCTATAACCACTTGATGCTTTGCCTACCCCAATATGTTCTGTGCCTAAGTCTAAATAAAAAGGCAGAATTTTATTCTAATGAGCAATATAAGTAAGTTCCTAAGCGCTATGCACTCTAAGTCTGAAGTTTCTAACTGCCGCACTTAGAGACGTCAATTAAATTAATTAATCATTTAACCAGATGTTGTCACATTCTGTCTTGTTGATGTAAACAAGGATAGCATGACATTTAATTACTTCTTAACTTTAATTGACGTCTCTGAGTACGGCAGTAAGTGCCGTCCACTAGAAACCAAAGAGCGTACTCCCAAAAGTGTATACTTGCATACTTTTATGCCATGCATCAATTGTTACCTTAAATTTGTATCTTTTGAATTAATAAAAAATATAATAAATATAAAAATAAATTTGAGTTTTATTAAAAAATATTTACTAACGCACAAACTTCAAACATTTAAATTAAAAAACAGAACCACTTTGAAAAAGTAATTTAAAGGTTTGAAACCCCTAGATGAACCGTCTATGGCGCACTTGCCCCGAATTCAAAATGTTAGCCGTATTTCCTTTAAAGACTATATAATAAAACAAGAAACTAGTGTGGTGCTTTTAATTGTCCATGTTCTATAGAGTAAAAACAATGTTTTTCTTGTAGCGCGGTACTTAAATGCATTTTTTATATGGGCGCACTTACCCCATTTCCAGGGGTAAGTGCGCCTACATACATGTTTTGAAATTTCTTCAAAAATATTGTCAAATTATTGATAGTTTTGATGGAATCAACATTCATTACAATAACAAAATACCAAACTCTCACATTTTATTAAATGTAGACTCAAATATCAATATTTAGAGAATTTATCACACATTAAAATCAACTGTTCAGAAAGTATGGCGCACTTGCCCTGACTGACCTTAGATAGACAAAGTTACTGAACTAAAATACAATTCGCTAAAGTTCAACGACCTCAACACGGGACCGGCCGAAAAGAAAATCGATAAATAACATAAAGATAACACAAAGAAGACGTCGTTTTTAAAAAGTAAAAACATGGGCCATGGGATCGTGACCGCGCGGTGCAATAATAGAGCGGGGAACGGGGGGGATGAAGGGGGGAGACGTGATGTTGAAAAATGAATGGCCGAAGATCAATATCAATGGAGCTTCGGTGCAACATCCGCGGAATGAGGAGTGAGATGACGCGGATGAGGTTTTAATATGTTTTAAAGTGTAAGACAATGATGTTGACGTTTCGTAAATTACATACTCAATATTGTACTTACAATGACGTGATAAATTGGAATACGTTCTTCCTTACTAATTTGAAATGTAAAAGTATTTTAAAAGTATTTTTTCTTTAAAGGTAATGGGTTTGCTCTTGACCACAATCTGGCCCAGGGGCGGAAATGTGGTAGTCTAATTCATAACTTGGTAGTCTAATTCATAACGTCTTGGCTTCTGGCTGGAAACAATATTTTAATATAATACCAAAACTAATTCATTAAATCCTTATACCTAAAGTAATAAACTTCTTCACCGTCGTAGAACAAATTAGTTTAGTAATTGAAAGTAATTGATTTGATTTCTTAATTTTAATGAGTTGATGTCATACCTGTCACGAGTTTTAGGAGGTCAAGGCTCCCACGGCCTCACCTGGAATCGCGCCTGTCGAAACTAAACTGGTACGGATGAAAAATCCTCCACCCCAGCGCGTTTCTTTTTAAAATCGCTACCTCTCTTCCCTCAGGCCCGTCCAGTCGTGTATGCCGGTGAATCCCACGCGTGGGACGGGCCGCGGCACCATTGATCACGTATTCATATACAAATCATGTATACGTACAAAACTTACCCACATCCACAGACCTATTTGTTATATTATAAACGGTATTTGTTACAATCCGTATAATTGATTGTGGATGTGGTTCTAACTTGGCATAGAAAAGCTTAGAAAGGAAAAATAAATGACTTTTAGGTAAAGACAGAATAAGAAATGTATGCGCTTAGGTTATGTCTAATTATCTAGCTAGACTATTGAGAAGTTATCGAAACTTCAAGGCACATCTCTCCATGAAACTGTACATCTTCCTCCAAGGAACTCATATGAAATTCCAGAATATTTTTTTCGACATTCCATACTACGACTAAATCAGCTGATCGTAGTATATGATAACATTTTGAAGGTCTTTAGACGAAGGAGGTTTGTCAGCCTTTCGCTAAATGCAAAAAAACCCACTAGTCCTTATCAGCCGGCGCGCTTCGCTCCTACTAAATCGAAGTACGGACGGCCGCAACTCAGGTTACCACAAGCGTGCACTCTGTGCTGTTGTGATAAGAGCGGTTTTGCAATGAAAATGGAGTAACCTGATGCGCTGGCCCCTGTACCTATATACGTTGTCCAACGCGAAACCTTATTTGACTTCCACTCAAACGTTGGCCCAAACCCGCCATCATCGGGCAGGGTCGCTACCAACCAAGAGAGATAATCGTCAGATCTCCATTCTGTGCTATTTCATTATCCATCTTAGTTATTGTTACAAAAACAAAATTAGTTTCTTACTTTCACATTTCGCCTTAATATAGACAAACAAAGTGTTGTGGGCTATGCAGATAATAATTTGTTTTTTTTAATTATTATGTTTAAGAAAGTAGTTCAAGAGGTTGGTAAGAGAATAGCCGAGTTGTTAAGCAGAGCGTTTGTAGTGTAGTTAAATAAGTTTTTTATTTAATTTTAATATGGACCGTTACTTATACCTACTTAATTATTTTGTAATTTAACAAACATGCATAAAAAATGTAGGTCAGTAAAAATATGTGGAAATATAAAAATAATAATTTCGATGGACTTTTTATCTCATTTATTCATAGACGCTGACGTAACGACCAAACGTGGGTCTTGGTCTCTAGCTTCCGATCAATTGCCAACGAAATTTTGTCCCAAAACACATAGGTGGATGGAATTCGCTCCACTGTGATTACCTGGTCTGGCAATCGTACTCCAACAAGAAAGCTGTTTCTCTGCGGTGGAAGACAGTTTTTTTTACGAGCCCATATACTTACCGCCGAGGGGCACGGTTCTCCCTTTTAAACTGGAATAACGGTTTAGGCCATAATCTACCACGCTGGTTGGTGGGCCACCCGTGTTTCGAAAAAGAAATGTTCTTACGTTTCATCACGATGTTTTCCTTCACCGCTGAGCAAGTAATAACTGATTAGTAATCTATACATATATGCAAAAACACGAATTTAGTGGTATAGCCCGAACCAAGATTTGAACCCACAATCTTGTTACAAGTCGGGCTTATTCGTAATTAGGCAACCGTATTATAGTTCTAGTACTATAATACAGTTGCCTAATTACGAGTAAGTACCTATTTCTGTAATGATTTTAGCCGATCCATGCGATTTGAGCAGTGGCGTGATGTATTGCGCAAGAGCATGCGCACAAGGTGTCCGATGACGGCTTCGATCTAGCCAGCCTTGACAACTAGGTCAATCATAGAGACGCTAAATGGAAACAATAGTTTTCACAATAATTTATAATTTGAATGGTTTGGTCGAGTGGTAGTGACGCTGCCTTTTGATCGGCGGGTCCTGGGTTCGATCCCCAGTCGGGGCAAACATTTGTGTGCAAAAAGCAGATATTTGTTCTCGGGTCATGGGTGTTTGTGTTTGTCTTTATGTGTGTTCCAAGGGACCCACGACACAAGGGAAAACCTTAGTGTGGGCCTTTGAGTGTGTAGCGTTTATTTATTATTTATGTATTTATTTTTACTCACGTTACTGAGAATCGGCATTGGGCCGACAGTTTCGATCCTATGTGAGGCAGGTTATGCGGGCCGTGAACACGTACACTCACGTAAACTTATGTGTAACCTTACGAATCGTTTATCAGTAAAATAGTTTTTACTATGATTTTCATAAATCATAAGCTCTTTTTTGGGAGCTTTTCTG
The DNA here is from genome assembly GCA_949987775.1 of Aproaerema taeniolella. NCBI lineage: Eukaryota > Metazoa > Arthropoda > Insecta > Lepidoptera > Gelechiidae > Aproaerema > Aproaerema taeniolella. The sequence goes on from OX465264.1 coordinate 7,224,482, forward strand.
CTAGGTATCTCTTTAATTTTCTGTTAAGTATCCGTTGAAAACACGTTTTAAGAGGCTTTAACTTTAGTGAACGTTTCTGCAACTAAGCCTAGTTATTATTCTGTGACTAAGCTTAAGTCTTTAAGTAACTACTCGACGGAATCAGCCAATTGCGACATGCATGTCATAATTTATGTAAATTTTCCCCGACAAGATAGAAATAACGAAACATAAATTAACATAAAAGTTCACAGCCCAATTTCCCTCCACATTGTCTGTATTCATTGTTATAATTTCTCATAAAGCAATTAGACAAAACCATGAAAAAACTAGTCTAGTGAGAGTACTTTCATTTTCCCAGCCTTACTTTCTAGTCGGTGTTTAGACTTAGTCGCGATTATCTTTTAATCTTCGCGACATGTGTCTTACAAATAGGAAGCACTAGGAAACTGACTGTTGGCACGACTGGATTATGTCACTTTTCACTTCCTTAATCTATTTCTGAGTACCTAATGTGGTTCTTTGATAGTTGAGTCACTGACTCTTCAATGGACGATGCCTGTTGTGTATTAGAAATTAATAAAGCGTTGACTGCAACACAGCAAAAAAATCTAAATAAATAGATTTGGTGATAGCCCAGTTGGTAATGAGCCAGACTTGTAATCGAAAGGTTGCGGGTTCAAAACCACTAAATTCGTCTTTTCGGATTTATGTATGGATTTCTATTTATTACTTGCACAACGGTGAAGGAAAACATCGTGATGAGAACCGTCTAAGAAAATTTATTTTCGAAAGACGAGCGGTCCACCAACCCGCATTGGGCCAGCGTGGTGGACTATGGCCTAAATCTTCTTCATGTTTCGAAGGGAGGTCCGTGCCCCTCGGTAGGGAGGGACGTATATGGGCTGGTAAAAAAATAGATCCAGTACCTACTGTGAATGGCCCAAGTCAAGTTATTTTTTGTCATCTATCGACTTCGTTATAATGTTGGATTAATTTATATTGCATGGGTATTAAATAAAAGGGTTTTCTGAGAAAAATACGAAAAATAAGTAAATTTGTTTTTAATAATACTTTTTTACAAAAAAATTGTTTTAATAAAAGTTAATATCGAACTTATTAACTTAATTAATAAGTTAGATATTAACTTATTAACTTAATTAATAAGTTAGATATTAACTTATTAACTTAATTAATAAGTTAGATATTAATATTGGGGAAAAATCAGTTTGGAGAGCTGACCCATGTCTTTGGTTTTCAACCCAAAAGGTCTCATTGTCTGGTTTGCTGTTGCACGATTTAATATTCATAAAAGTTTTAAACTTATAAAATACTAGCTTTTCGCCCGGGAATTTGTTCCCGTGGGAATTTGGGAAATTATGTAGCTTAAGTATTAATCCAGGGTGCCAGCTACCTCCATACCAAATTTTATCAAAATTGGGCCAGCCGTTTGAGCGTTGAAGAGTAACAAATATCTATACATCCTCACAAACTTTCACATTTATATTAGTTGGAAATCATTAAGGATTTATACCACTATCAACTACTACACAAAAAACTCTTTGCATTAGAAAAAAATATTCTGAATATCGTATTTCAAAAAATGGTTAAAATTTTCTAGCTCCACAACAAGCTACTCTTGCCTAACAATAAAAACACTACAATACGAGCCATTCTCCAAAGGTTTTGCGCATGTGCGAATTTTATTCGTTGTTATTTGTGAAAGAGAAAAGAGTCATGAAAGTTTAACGTCAATTTTTGTGAAAGAAACTTGAGTTATAGTAATGGAAAACACATGCAAAGTAGCTGCGCGAATCTCCTTTTTTGTGAAGCCCGTGTTCTTTTCTAAGTATATTCAGTGTTGACTTTTGTTCTCACACACTTCAAGTTAAAGAAATTTTTAACCCCCAACCTAACAAGACAGGTATTATAAGTTTAATGTGTTTATTTGTGTGCCTGTCTGTGGCATCGTAGCTTCTAAATGAATGAACCGATCTCGAAGCGATTTTTCCGTTTAAAAGCTGACGTAATTGCGATGGTCCTGGCTATATTTTATCAAAAATGGTTCAGCCGTTTAAAAGTTAATCAAATATCGGGGTGATACAGAATTTTTTATTTTACAGTTATTGGAACCTTAATAAAAACTAACAGGATCTTTTTTCACTTGTTCCAGATTTAGTTTTGGACAACCCCTGGCGTGGTCGTGGCGGAGTCAGTCGGTGGTCGGTCGTGATGCCCGCAGCGGTCCGTGGGATCTTCCTGCGCCCGCGCACCACGCGCTATGGCCGCCCTGTCGTGTTACCAGCCCTGCCGCTCGCACCTTGCGCAGCCTGCTAGGTTGGTACAGATTATGGTTTTAGACCTTTTTTATTTTTTACGATAAGATGGGTTAACTCTTGACCTCAATCTTGACCAAGGTCATAGATGAGGTCGACGATGGAGCGAGTTAAAACCCAGAAAATGCCTATAAGGCACTGGTAATCCTACGCACTGGTACTCCGCGAACATTGTACAATGTTACAAATTGTTAAGAAGCAATAAAGTTTATCTATCTATCTATCTACGCACCTACGGAACACGCAAGCTGTTTGGCGTCGGACTTTGGTAGGAGGGTTAGTCGCGAACCAGACGGCCCTTCACAAGGCCTACCACACCGCAGGAGACCATAGGACGCCACCTCAGATTCAGAACAAATTGAGGTGTCGTTGCCTGAGGTGGATTAATAGGAGGCAGGTCTCATTTGGGATCCTTAGATGGGTACTCGGGACAACGTCCTGTACTCCGTGTGTACTACTTGCTTCACAAGCCCGCGGATGACGTGGCATGGCCGCCCTCTGTTGCTAGATGTAACAGAGAAGCGCTCTTAGCTCAGTGGCGCTCACTGATCTCATCAGTGAGGTTAAGCAATGTACCCAGAGGCAGGGAACCTGACGGGTGACCAAAGTGGCATTTTCTCATGAGAGTTTTCGTGCTTTGGTGGGCACGTTAGGCTGTCGGTCCCGGCTGTTGTAGATTGTCTACAGTCGTTAAAATCCGTTAGAGGCTATTTGGCGGTTTAAAAACTCTGACACCAGGGTTAGCCAAGTTCGCCACACACTGGACTATACCTACACGAGAAGAAGAACTAATTTATAACCTTAGAATGTTATTGGCACTCTTGTTTTTGCGCTTAAACGTAAGTCGGCTTAATAGTGGATTTCTGGGACACCCATAGCTTATCGCTCACATCTATTATTACATTTAAACGTATATCCAGGTACATCTTCGCCCCTAAGCTAGATTGTGGTCAATAGCGAACCCATAATTAAATACGAAAACGGGTCTAAATTCGCATATATAGATATCATGATTTATCTATTTCCCGACGTTGCGTCGTGGTCAGCGCGTACAACCGCGTCGAAACGTCGGGAAATAGGTAAATCATGATATAAGTATACGCGAATTTAGACCCGTTTTAGTGTGTAAAATGACTTCAAATCACAAAAGTTTAAAGTGTTATAAAAGCGAACCCATTCGTTATAAAAAAAACGTATATCCAGGTGCCTCGACGAGGACGAGGACCCGTCGCCGGCTACGTTCTCCCTGCGCAGGCGGCAGTTCATCGAGCGATGCCACGAGGCCCGCGCGCGCCCCCGTGAGCCGCCGTCGGAGCCCCAGGCCTCCGTCCGGCGCACCAGGTACTATACTCTATCTATGGCGTGTCTTTAAATAAATTCGTAACAGTATTTGAGGAGTGTCTTTCCAAAAGTGGATATTTACATTTGTATTAAATTTTTAATTGAGTAAGCAGTCTTGTTCTTAGTGCTAAAATCCACAATTTTGTAACTTGGTCACTTAAAACGGGGTAGTCTCCAAGTAGTTTCAAAAGTGAGAGTCAATTTCAAAAGAGGTTATTCTACCCATAAAATAAGTATTTAGTTTGTAAATTTCTCTATTTTAAGTTAACCATTTTGTAAAAAATAAGAAACAATGTTAGATATCCTCTTTTGAAAAGACACTCTTCATTCGATGTCAATTTGACCCTGTAGAACGAAAATTTTAACATTTATATTTTACTTTATTAATAACAGTTTCTGGGATCACTTGACATCAAACAGATTGTTAACATTTTTCTTGTTTAACAATATGTGATGGTGTCAGGGAGGAGTTCACGAAGCATGTGGCTGCGCCGGTGCCACTGAACCGGCGCGTGAACGTCGAGTCGGGGTGGTCGAAGGTCGAGGAGGTGCGCAAGAAGTTCGAGGGAGCAGCTGCTTCTGCCAACTACTCCAGGTCTTTCGAGTCGCCTCCCAGGTAAAAAAAAAATAGACGCTAAACACTCAAACAAACACTAAGGCCCGTATTACAGAAGGAGGCTCAAGTCTTGATCTATACTGAAGTATTGATTGTCTCTTTCTCTCATTATCAAAATAATAAAAACGACTGCTACTTAAGTATAGATAATAAATAAATAAACGCTACACACTCAAAGGCCCACATTAAGGTTTTCCCTTGTGTCGTGGGTCTCTCGGAACACACATAAAGACAAACACAAACACCCATGACCCGAGAACAAACATCTGCTTTTTGCACAAATGTTTGCCCCGACTGGGGATCGAACCCAGGACCAGCCGATCAAGAGGCAGCGTCACTACCACTTGACCAAACCGGCCGTCAAATACAGAAGGAGGATCAAGTCTTGATCTATACTAAAGTATTGACTGTCTCTTTCTTTCATTATCAGAATAACAAAACCGACTACTACTCAAGTATAGATCAGAGTCTGAGTCACGTTCCGTAATACGAACCTAAGGTTTTCTTTATGTCGTGAGTTCGTCAGTGAGTGGGTCACCTATGACCCGAGAGCAAAAATCTGTTTTTTACACAAATCGGGAATCGAACCGTCGATCAAGAGGCAGCGCCACTACCACTCAACTGAACTGGTCAAGCAAAATACAGCCTGGCAAGAAAGTCCTGAAACAGAACTAAAAAATATTATAACTGGTAACTTTCTTTCTGTCAGTTATCAATCACGTCAAGTAGGTACGTATTGTGTCATTTCTTTTACAAGATAATAATTAATTGTGTTTTTTTCTATTTTATTGTGTTATTATGGTGATTTCGGTGACCAATTGTGCTCAAATGAGCAGGGGTGTAATTCGGAGCTCTGCTAGAGGAATCATCTATAAAGTTTATTTAAAATGTTTAGAAGAATTCGAAGCAGGATAACATTTATCCGAATTCAACGATTTTCATAGAAGAACTGCTGATATGACTGGTAAAATGTGGTTTTATTTATGTAATTATATATAATTTGTGTGATTCAACTTGCAATAGCTAGAATAAACCGCTCATAGAATGACTGTTTACATTTGAAATTAACACTCACAAATTTGAGGTTTTGTTTACAAATACAGTAACAAAGGAGCGCGTTCGAACAATTTTGATCTTTTTTTTGTTGATATGGCATAAATTGGAGAAATTCATGCCAACACGTAATGAAAATAATAATACCAAAGGGAAAGACTCTGTATGACGATATTGACAGAACAATTATAAACCTCCAAGATGAAAACAGCCGTAGTGAATCAGACGAAAATAACCAGCAGCCTATTAGAGAAGGATCACGCCAAGATGAAGACGTTGATGAAGACTTCTAGCGTGGAATATTTAGATGAAAGCATTTTCGATTCCGAATAGAAGATACGGGCATTGTGAAACATAAAATTGCCTCACAAAATGTTGGATCAGTTGACATCAAGGTACTTTGGTTTTTATATAGTAATAATTAACAACTTGCCTCGGATAGACAAGGAACTATCGAAAAATAGTGATAGGCACAATGTAAATACTAGGACCAAGCATAAACTGGATGTACTAGATAGTCGTCTCCACAAGGTCATGAACTCTTTTATGAGTCAATGTATACATTTCAATAATAGGATTCCCATGTGTATTCAAAACCATATGTACCAATAATAGGATTCCCATGGACAAAAAGACAATAATTAAACAAAAACTTTGCAAAAAGGGCTATTACAAAATGTCTGATTATAAACTGTTCAACTCTAAAATTATTTCACATTTAGTTAATTAGAAAAAAAATAAAAATGGAATGAGATTAAAAAGAGCACCCTAGGAGTTTCTCACCTAATCTTCTGTGGGGAATAATACATCTTTGGGAGTAGGCGTAGAGCCAGTACAGTCAAAAGAACGAATATGTATTTAATGTAACTAATTTTAAGTAACATTCTGAATGTTTTATAAAATTAAACTATTTTGATTTTGAATTAAAAATGTTTAATATATAGTAAATCAAACAAAACATTTTTTTATTAAAATAATTACGTTACAATCCATTCAAAAGTTTTATTAAGTATTTTACTTACCCTTCATACCTTGAACTTACTGGCAGAGTAATGGCGAGATATGAGATATGAAAATTTATGTTTTTGACACCTTTTAAAAGAAATATGATGAGTATGGTGTATAGCATAATTATAATGGTTTTCCCGTAATTATTATTTCACAAAATCGGCTAATAGTAATAGATAAAAAATTGTATATAAGTCAAAGTATCAAAACCGTTATTGTCGCAGTATATAGGGTGGCCACTAGGCAAGATAGTGGCGCCGCCATTATTTTCACGACTTTCTTGCCAGGCTGTACGTAGTGTTCTATACGAATTTTATAAGTGCGAAAGTTAGTAATGGATTGATGTTTGCTACTCCTTCACGCAAAAATTTCTGGACAGATTTTGATGAATTTTCACAGTAATACTGGTATAGGTTAGTTAGACTAGTTTTAAACAATATTAACAATAGAATATAAACCAGATGTAAGAATAACAGAATATTTTAAGAATGAGATTAAAACTGTAGCGCGTTGATGTCTTTTGTATGGTAGACTCATAAATTGGACAATAGTAATAATAAAGACAGACCGGTAACAATATTAAATAAAAACAGTCGAAATCATAACGTTATTGTTTTTATTCATTATTCTTGTTATATCGGCACGCGGTTTAAACTTTTCATGAACCCAGTTATATCTAGTCTCACACTCCGACCATGAGTCTCAAGTTAAATTTTCTCTTTATATTTTGACGACTTTAAATTGGTGAAAATTAAGGATGCCTACAAAACTGAACTACTTTCCCAAAAAAACATGTCAAAATATGAAAAAAAAATTCGCCTCTTCAAACAACTGAGCGATCTGCTGATGTGTTTGTAACAGAAGCCAAATACTTTTTGAGAATTTTTATACCTAGGTTCCTTAGGAAAATTTGTTTTGTTTTATGGAGAGTATCCATACCCTGCATAAGGTTGCGCTGATTAATTTAAAGTTAGTTGAGGTAACATTCATATTCTTTCTCTGGTACACACGAGTGTTTGTAATGATTGTCACCACATGAGATATCTCAAGGTTATTAACATCAAACATGACTTACACGACATTACCGAAAATACAAACAAAATTCCTCCCAACATCAGCTGGCCAATGGTTTCGTAACCAGACATTTGAGGATAATTTTCTTATTTGACTGAAGACTTTCACAAGATGGCTGTTTATGTTTGTTTAACTGGCCGTTTGCCGCGCAGCATTTGAGTAAATTACCTTTTAAGTACTGTGTACGGTTAAATGCTGATCGAACTTGACACTATGGACTGTATGCCGGTCTTATTTCATGCGAATAACAGGTAAAATCGTACTTAATTAACTGTGCAAGGGGGCAGTGCCTTCTGTTAAGTGCGCTTATATGTAACTTATTAAAATTTGTAGTTTGGTAGTGATCGACATAATTAGGTAAATAGATAACTGTATCTATTACCTAATATAGTGACCAATTTATACATAATTTGTTTCCGCAAAAAGATCATTCTTGGGGTTCATCTTTTCTGCTTAGGAGGCAAAGCTAGGTACTAGTTATTCGATTATCTCAAATTACTGCTTGGTGGAAATTAAGGTACATGTTTTACAAATCTTATAGGTACTAAAATTGCAATTGTCATGGAATGTCAATGTCCAACCGTTAAACAATGATGCAGTTCTTAACCACAAAATAACTTCATTTTGTGTTAAAGTTTTGAATACATCTGATGTATTTAATTTCACCATGATATTCTGATTTCCCTTTTAGATCTTTATTTGTTTTTATTTTTATTTAAACATGGAACATCATCAGTATCAAAAAACAAATTGGAACTAAAGTATAGATACATACAACCAATTACAGACGTTCGCTTACAGATGTACAGTAGTAATATTAAAGAAGGTTAACTTAACTCTAAAATTTCGACGAGAAGCCTTAAATCATAATTTTAATCAATTTGATAGAAAATAGGTGCTGCCAATATCCACACCTCCACGCCCAATCCCTCAATTAAATTAAACCAAGGGTGTTTTTATTTAGACAGATGATCGCTGATATCTCATTGCCTGAACGCTACGCAGTGAAAAAACTATTAAGGCGCTTGGCTGCCATTAAGATTCTGTATCTTGCTATTTATAGACGACGACTAGCCGACTCCCTGTTCGCGAGTTTCAAGCTGCCCCGCAAGAAGGACGGCATGGCGTCGCGGCAGACTGCGCCGGCGCAGCAGAAGCGCAAGTCAGCAGTGGAGCTGCTGGCCGAGACCAAGGCCTATTACGTCAAGTCTGAGACTGTGCTTGATAGGAAGCAGGAGCTGCCGCTGAGAGTGAGTGTTTTATTTTATTTTATTTAGGTAATAAACAACTTATACAGGTAGTAACAACAACAGTCTAAAAGTAGTTGTAACCCTTTGTGTTTTTGTAATGAAATAACATACCTTTTGAATGTATATATCGCCAAGCTAATGACAGATTGAAATAATACAAGGTGTTTCAAAATAACCCAATTAAAATAAAATGCAAAAGGAAATTCAAAAGTGAAATGGTCGCAACTCTAGCAATCAGTTACAAGGTTTGACATCTTTTAAAATCAAAGATTCATATAATTAACATGACAGACTTATAAAAAGGTTGCCGATAAGAAATTGCTTCTTAGCAATGGGGCCGCCTTTTCTACCCTAACATAACTATTTGTATTAAGGTATAACTATACCTTATTTGTTTTGTAGTGCAATAAAGTATATTGTATTGTACTTATAATAGAGCTGCGTGTTAGTCTCTTTTTTTGGGTACATGTTTTTTAATACGTTGTTTATTAAAGTTAAAACATTGTTTTGTGTAGCAAAATCAGATAAGCAGTGGGCTGCAAGGGGCGATAGCGGCGGGAGGCTGTCGACTCATCAGCTCCGGGACCCTCAACAACGACCCTTGCTGCAATCCCTGTAAGTTTGCAGTCTAAATTTTAGGGAAAGAAAAGAGACCTGGGGTCGTGAGCTCAAGTCCCATTCGCGACAATCATTTTTCATTCCCTTTTATTTGTGAATATCCCTCACGCGGGTGAGGATATTCAAAAATTATTTTAAAATACTAAATTAGCTTCATGTTGTCCAAATTTTCCCATAAAATTTTGTTTGATTTGAATTTCGTATTTCTGAGAAAAATCCAAAAACGTTTGTATGGAGAGCGGCAATTTAATGTTTAAAAACCTAATATTAGGCGTGTTGCTGCCCTGCATTGTAGACTAGAAGGAGTCATGATGTGATGCTGAAAATATTTTTAGACGCGACAACCCGTTTGCCAGCGACGCGGCGCGCAGTGAGTGCGGGGGACGGGCTTCAGCACACGTTGCGGAAACTGATAGAGCCCTCGGACGACAGCATATACGCCGTGCCGAAGAAACCACCTGTTAAGGTCACCCGTAAGTAGACTGCACGTTTGCGAATCAAAAGAAGAACGCGTGCCATTGGTTCGTCATCCCTGTTCTAATTTATATCGATGTTGACGCGTCGAAATCCGTTTCCCTATCCATGATAGCCCCCCTGAGTATTCCTAGGTCTTAGGGCGTTTTCGCACTATGTCCTATCCGAACCCGTGAAAATATGGATACGGAGAAACGTAATAAATAGTATCGGATGACGGAGATCGGATCTAGTGCGTAAATTACCATAGAAATAGTTCTTCCGATCAGATTCGGATAGGACATAGTGCGAAACCGCTCTAAGGGTTTGGACCGAATTTAAATGAGTCAGGTTCTTTAGACTTACTCCACATCCATTAAAGTTAACGCTACCTTGAAATCATACTATCTATCACTTTCCGCCTTGTTGCCGTAAACAAGGACGGCATTACGTTAGAATGTAATTTTTTTATCACTGACATTATTTATTTTTACAATTAAATCGCAGCTCAAATACTCACCATGATGCCGACGCCGTACAAGAAGGACGGGAAGCTGGTGCGGGAGATCATCATCAGGCCGTACGGGTTCGGGGACGCGGTGCTACTGCCAGATGAATTCTTCGTGCCGAGGAAGAAGCACGAAGTGGACGCCATGCCCATTCGTGAGTGTCATAGCTACATTTAACATAAAAAATCTAGGGAACATACACGATTTTTTATACAACAGATGCCTTTTTGAGAATCTATGAAAGTATTTAAGGCGACTACAGCACCCGATAAAGGCAGCACACATAGGAATAGTGCCATCTCCGTCTCTCAACAGGCCTGGGCCGGCAGTGCGAACAGTGTCGATACACGAAGTTTACGGACTATGAAAGCGTGCGTGCGTAAAAATATGTTTGAAAGTTAGAAAAATGAGATTTATGGAAAGGTAACAGCTTAAATCGAAAAATGCATTAACTACTTATCGAGAGTGTTTAATCACGAACATTTTGATAGCAAATTCAAGTTCCTGTGTGCATTTTACTATCGTTTTTACAGCTTAAAAGATACACAATATTGGTATTTAGAGGTGACTTTGTGAGCTTTTTCTATCGAACCAAAAGTGCTGAATCATGTTTTCAGCAAACTACTTATCTAGTTTATGTCCTGAATATTACCATAGTATTTTTTTTCTTCGATTTAATGCAGTGCGTCATGCTTATCTACGCATCATAAAATCGTAATTTAGGTGCTGTAGTCGCCTTAAGACACGTATTAGTATAAAATCTTTAATGTGGGCAAGTTCGTTACCTAAATTTTCAATTTCTATAAATAAACTTTATCTAGCTTGAAAAATGTGAAAAAGAGATGTTTTTCTATCAAACAATACTTATAGGAGTTTTTACTATTGGTGTTCCAGCGAATAAGAAGAAGGGTATGGACATGAGTCCGGAGAAGATAATACGGGTTGATTCGGTGTTGAGTGACGGAGAGCCGGCCGAGGTGATAGCGTACGGACCGCTGGCTTACAAGGAGGCCCATCGCTACATGAGGTATGTGGACGATGTGCATTGCTTTAACACGTTGACCGCCAAGCACAAAAACAGTGTTTTTCATATTTTGGACTTAACTTTTGGTAAATTGCCTTTTTTCTTTGCCATAATTTTCGACCTGTAAGTCGTACAGAGAACCCACTTGGACCGAAACAACCGTTGAGGCCAGCCCAATCTGATTCCATAATAAAATGTACTAAAACGTGTATCCGGCTGGAAACACTGGCCTCTCAATGAAGCACTGCCCGTGTGTCCAAGGATACATATGGCCTCAGGAGGTGGCACCTTGTGTTTCCAAAAGGATACACATGGCGGTCAACGTGTTAAGATCAGACTCTAAATTTTAATTCGACGTTTGTTATGATTTATTATAATCTTAAGATTATGTAAACCATATGCTCGTAATGGCTATTAGGAGTTATGTAGATTCTATTTTGTGTTGTTGCTTCTGGATGGAACTCCATATTATTACTAATGAAAGACATGATTTTTACACTAGTTCCACTTTTTAATATTTTTATGCGACCGGTTTCGATAACATCATCTTCAGGCGTGCTTAGTTTAAACTAAGAGCATATCTTGGGAAATAAGAGCATAGTTATCGTCTTTTCCTTTATTTATTCCTTTATTACTTTCAGATCAAACTCTCACTCTCAACCGAGCATGCGCGAAGAAGACGGCGGCTTGAACATCAACAGTCACAAGTCGTTACCCGACCTCCACGCACAGGCGCGATGTTACCCCGACCGAGAACAGTACGTATATAACAAAAGATAAAAAGATACAACAACATTTAAAAAAAAATATGTATGATGATCGTCAATAATTGAATTTAATTGTTGTTTTAAATTTAGATTTATATCAGGAATTGGTAGAAAAATAGCGCCACTTAACAGGAAAATGCTGAAAAAGAACTTAGTCCTTTTGGCAGTCCCCTCCCCCTTAATGGACGTCCCCTAAGAACGTGTTTCTTATCTGATAGGGGGCCCTAATCGCGGTAATCTTTACGATTCTTCCAACGTTCAACTGTTTTCGTTCAGGTGTCATCTTTGTTACAATGTTTTGGTTCATTTTTATTATTTCGTAACAAAAAAAAATGAAACTTCAGCATGGCGGCCGGCGACTCCGTCACGGTGGGCCGCTCCCCGCGCCGGCGCCGGCACTCCCCGCACCAGCGGACCGCCTCCTGCTCCTCCAAGGGCACCAGGTTCGTATTACAGTTGTTTCACTATTATCCCTGTACGGTCGACCAAGAAAGTGTTCACAGAACTTCCCATGTAACCAAAATTTCGCTAAGGTTCACAATGTAACAAAGCAAGATATAAAATGATGACGTATTACATGATGCAGTTATAATGACTTGACATATGGAGTCAAAACTGTCAGTTCATTGCAAGGGAAAATCAACCTTGCTGTTTTATGTCACGCAAACGAATTCCTCCTTAGGATGGTAGACTACATTTTTTCTGACTGTACCTCTGTATAGCTATGCGGGGAGAAGAGCAGGCCGTTCCCGCTCTGTAAGTTTGTTAGCGATGACGGTGGACTACCCCCCGCCCTCAGCGGAGTCCCGCATACCTATACAGCGGTATCGGTCACATTATACGATAACACACAGCCTATTTTATAATAATTTAGTCCAACTAAAGAATTATTATAGAGTAAATGGGGACCAGAATTTTTGACTTCAGTGATGGGTTTGGGGTTCTTAGGATGCAAACATACTATAAACATACATCTACCCGACCCTCAGCAGTGAGCATAAAAGAGAAGAACTCACAAACTGTAATTTCTAGAGCAAAAGCACTGAGGTATATGAAAGCTAAATTGACACTAAACATATACAAGATGTTTCAAAAAAACCCAAAAAAAAGAAATTCCAAAATATAATTTTAAAAGTTAAATAGACGCAACTCTAGTAGGTAATCAGATGCACGGTTTGACATCTACAAAATGAAAGTTTCATATAATTAATATGACATACCTGTCATATTTGTAATAGAGCTGTGCAATAAGACAAATTTTAATTAATTTTGAATTATAATTTTTTTTTGGTTTTTTTTTAAACACCTTTTATAAACACAGTAAAACATAATTAAAAGTTAAAAAATTAATTTAAAAGGTAATACCAACGGCGGACTTAGGAAGGGATGTTTTCCAGTCTACTTTAGAGCATGGTATGTAACATTACAAACTTTGTTTTGCAGATCAAATCACTCGTCCCTAATGTCTTCGTGTGATGCCTTCTCTGAACATCCGTCGCCGGGAGAAGAAAATTACCAGTCTTATAACAGGTAGGTTACGAAAAACAAACTTAACAAGTAACTAATTTTACATTCTGCAAATTAGTTTTTGTTATGAAAAAAGATCTGACAACATAATAGAGAAGCTTTCACAACTTTTAGATAGACTTAAGCGTTACAAAAATCTTCTTAATTCTTCAACTGGAATCGACGACATCATCATCATCATCATATCAGCCCAAAACGTCCACTGCTGGACACAGGCCTCCTCCAATCAATATTATAATATCGTTTGGAGGGAAATGCCATAATCGCCACGCTTGGCAGGCGGGTTGGCGATCGCAGTTAGTTGACACAGTACACAAGAGTGACGCTGCTGCCCGTCCTCTGGTCTACTATGATCCCTTAGTCGCTTGTTACGACACCCACGGGAAGATAGGGGGTAGTGGGGGTAGGGGGTAGACAACATAATAACTGTTAATAAAAAAAAATTCAATCGCCGACTGAAAGCAGACCCTTCATTTTATCGAAAAGTGACAGAAATTATTTATTTTTTAATGGATAGAAAGATAATAAAATACTACACACTTAGAAAATACGTATCCTTCCGAAAGGTCTTAGGACTTCGAGCTATCTTTTTATTAATGTGTGCATGGACAGCCGATGCGGTTCATCATTCGCCCGCGACTCTGGCGGCTCGAGCGGACACTACACGCAGCGCAGCGCGCCCCCCCACCCCCCGCACCACCCCCACCACCAGCAACGGAACGACTCCGGCTCCTCCACGCAGCATGAGCACAGGTTATAATAACTTTATTATAATAATAAAAATTTATTAAAAATAAACATACAGTGTCACAATGGTTGAATACTAGTGTCTAAACTAGGCCTTGCCTGTGTCTTAGACACTAATGCCTTCCTCATGATCTTATAAGTATTCTTCTTCTATATTAACTTTAAATTTAAAAACTAGCTTAACTTAACATTGTTACCAACAAAATGATGACTGTACACTACACGCAGCATGAGCCCAGGTAACTGTACACTACACACAGCATGAGCACAGGTGACTGCATACTACACACAGCATGAGCAAAGGTACACTACACACAGCATGAGCAAAGATGACTGTACACTACACACAGCATGAGCAAAGGTGACTGTACACTACACGCAGCGTGAGCAAAGGTGACTGTACACTACACGCAGCGTGAACAAAGGTGACTGTACAGTACGCTGGACGCAGCGAGCACGACGTGTGCGTAACTCTGTGCGCATACTTAGGCGACCAATAGCTTTAAGGCGACTACAGCACCTAAATTACGATTTTATGATCCGTAGATAAGCATGACGCACTGCATTAAATCGAAGAAAAAAAATACTACGGTAATATTCAGGACATAAACTAGATAAGTAGTTTGCTGAAAACATGATTCAGCACTTTTGGTTCGATAGAAAAAGCTCACAAAGTCACCTCTAAATACCAATATTGTGAATCTTTTAAGCAGTAAAAACGATAGTAAAATGAATTTGCTATTAAAATGTTTGTGATTGAACACTCTCGATAAGTAGTTAACGCATTTTTCAATTTAAGCTGTTACCTTTCCATAAATCTCATTTTTCTAACTTTCGAACATGTTTTTACGCACACACGCTTTCATAGTCCGTAAACTTCGTGTATCGACACTGTTCGCACTGCCGGCGCAGGCCTGTTGAGAGACGGAGATGGCACTATTCCTATGTGTGCTGCCTTTATCGGGTGCTGTAGTCGCCTTAAATACATATTTAAATACCTTTAACTTTCGTCTGCCTTCTTCAACAGTTCCTAATGCTCAATGTTTACTCCCCAGTCGTTACGGGTTATACTATGCGGAGGAGTGCTACTCCCCCCAGCTAGAGGGGGTGGTGGTGTCAGCGCCGCCCCAGTTCCAGGATGGTGCCCCATCACCCCCGCCGCCCCCCCTTTCCCCCCTGTCGCCGCACCCCCCGCACCACAGCCTCGAGCCGCTCCACCATCAGCCTAGAGTCGGAATTCATTTTCAGGTCAGTAGATTAACAAAAAAAAAGTCATACACTCAAGAGCCCACACTAAGGTTTTCCCTTGTGTCGTTGGTCCCTCGGATCACACATAAAGACAGACACAAACACCTATGACCCGAGAACAAACATCTACTTAAAAGCAGATATTTGCAAAAAAATTTGCACAAATATTTGCCCTGACTGGGATTCTAACCCAGGGCCCGTTGATCTAGAGGCAATTCCACTACCACTCGACTAAACCGGCCGTCAAAACAAAAGGCAATCAATTACCGAGTTGCGTAGGTATTTTGTTTTTTTTAGTCTGTTCGCATAGGTGCAATCTTCAAAGAACATTATTTTTCCTTCTACCACCCATGTCCTACCGATCTCGCGATAGGGAACCGGACCGAATCTTAGGAGAGTCGTGAGGTAGGGACAAACCAAACAAAAGACACACTAATATCCTTCATCAATAACCAACCTATTTGCAAAGTGTTTTTTAGGTTGTCAATGGAGACCTGTGTCCAGCAATAAACGACTTTAGACTAAATACAATAAATCTAGGTCAGTGTATTTTTTATTTTAAACTTTCCAAAAATCTAGTTCTTACCTAATTTGTATTAAAGGATGTCTCTTTTACAATTATTAAATGTATTTTACTTAAACTGAGTCTAGCTGGCACATGGTCGAATACATTATTAATGAAATCAGAACAATACGAAGAATTATTGTATGATAATAATGTAAAATTATTCCCTCAGGCAAGCGCCCCTCCCCCTCAGTTCCAAGACGACCCCCCGCAGTACGACTATAACGACTACGACTGTGGGTACAAATCCAACAAGTGCATCAGCCTGAGCCGCAAGGAACGGGAGTACAGGGAAAGAGATTATAACAGGTAACATTACATCAAAGAGTCTGTGTTAACTAGGCATTTAGTTTTTGTTTTAGTTGTTCATATAATCTGGAAACAAAGTTCTCTGCCTCTCGATCGCGGTAAGTTCGAACGTGTTTAACAAAGCTAAACCGCGCATATTTGGAGGTAACACAACAGACATTGCCGATACGACTTTACGGTGTTTCATAGAGGGATAAGGGCAAGAAACTGATCATAATTTTGAAAATTTCGAGGGGATGTTTGAACCCCCGAAACCCCCCCCCCTGGCTACGCCCATGCTTACCGCGATCGGGGGGTTGGTCGTAGGAATATGGTAACATAATTATGGTGACCAAAGTCGAGACTGAAAATATTTGAAAAATCTTCTATTTTCGTATATCTGTGCAACAAACGAATTTAATAAGTGGATTAAAAAGTATATGCTTAATCTCTACTCGCAACGAAACTGTACGGCATTTCGTTTTTGCAATTCTTTATGCAGGTATCACGAGCAAACGTCCGACATGATGCGAAAGGAACCGCAGTACGCAGAGACACGGCAGCCCAGAGCACGCATCGACGACACACAGGACTATGTCAATACTACACAGGTAACTACTGGGTGAAAAAGAACCTCCTAGCTATATTCAAAATCCTGAACCAGTAGGTATCACTCAAAGAACACATTTATGATTTTTTTTTGTTTTAGATTTTTTTTCAATGGGAATAGTTCATTTTTTGCCTAAACGTAGACATTACTCCTACACCAGGCACGCGAGAGGTGCGGGTAGTGCTCGGGAGGTGCACCCGAGTAGTGTCTACGTTTAGGAAACCCCCCCCCCCCCCAAAAAAAATGAAGTGTTCAGTAAAGGTTCAGGATTTTCAATAAAGCTAGGAGGTTCTTTTTCAACCTGTATATCTACATACATACACACACTCACGCCTCTAAGAAAACTAATAGAGGCCTCGCGCCGTTTAAGATGGTAATGGATCTCAAAAGATCTCAAGCTTCATGGGAAATACTTTACCAATTTTGGGGAACTTCGCTGCTTTACTTGAAAGTACGGTTCATTAGGGCATCAGGAGAGCTTATCCTTTAGGTTGTGGGTTCAAGTCCAATTCAAGCCAAATATTTTATTTTCCTAAAAAAATATTTATTAAGTTATACTGGCATAGTACTTAGGCTGCAAACTAGACGTCAACGGAGTGACTTCTATAATAGTTTTGTGTATCATCGCTAACCACGCGCGGTCCAGAACCTTTTTTTCGCATATGACGAGGAATGGATACATAAAACCACTTTCGTAGCTCCACTGATGTCCAATTTGCAGCTTGACTAGCGATAAAATCCAGTTTTTTTTAATGTGTAGCTTAAAAACATAGATATAATGTGTCCCACAGATGTGTCCCTCCGAAGAGGTGACATCCCCGCTGGGCACGTTCAAGCGGCAGCGCTGTCTCCGCTACAAGCAGCGCCGGCCGCGGCCCATACTGCGCTCCAAGTCAGACATCTCCGATAGGTATGGGAACATTTTAATGTGAAATTTTATTGCTTCCACACTATCCATACAGAATGCTGTCGAAGGTTGACCATACATTACATACATATATCAGGAGTGACGCACGAACGCCAAGATCCACTTTAGGTCGTCGAGCCAGCATAGTAACAACCTTAGCAATCAGTAATAACATTGTCATTCCTTAATAACTTTAGCAGTTCAGTAATAACAACAACCGTGACACTTAGTAAAAGCTGTGGCACTTAGTTGATAAAAACCTCAGCAATCAGTAAAACCTTATCAATCAGTAATAAATCTTGGCAGTCAGTGACAACCTTAGTTATCACTGATAATGAAATGTAATAAAGTAATTTATTTTCTTTCACATTTGCCTTAAGGTCTAGCTTAGTTAAATACAAAAGTGTATTTAATTAATTGACAAGATTTTGTGGAAGACTGGTGCCTAAACTAAGCTGAAACTTGTATTTTAGGACACTAGGAACTCCCCAACTCGGAAAACTAAAATGATCACTTATTACTGACTGCCAATAGCAATAGTAATGACCCTGGCGAATAGTAATAACCTTAGAAGTCAGTAATAACCTTACTTCAATCTCCAGATACCGTCGCTCAGACGGCCGGAGCCCTGCGTCAGCGCCCTGCGAAGGCGAGGACTCCCCAGACAGTCCGTCAGAGGAGTCCTCTCGTCTCCAGCAGTTCTTCGAGCGGCTCGGGCTCGAGGCTCGTCAGTACGACGCGCTATACAGGGACCCGCCGCCGGACTCGCCCATCTTCTTCTCGTCAGCTTCCACTGTTGATTCTAACCAGCTTGCTACTGTCGATTATACGGTAATTATTCTATTAATTTATTTGCCAATTTGGCAAAGGATTAGGTAGTTGTATCATAGGTGAATTGGAAGTCATGATGGACAGGGGTAAGCACCCACCAGGCGAAGAGATCTGTGTCCAACTAATGATGTATGGAAGTGCGAAGACTGCGTTATCGTAAGCCTCTGAAACATCTACTGAGCGTTCGCCATAAAGTCTTCGAGTGGCTCCTCCACATCCATCGCTGATTCTAACCAACTCGCCACTGCATAAATTGTATTCATCTAGCAAGGAGAAAAAAATTATATCTTAGGACCAGTATTTGGCTGCATACACCATATTTGGCTGCATACACCACATTTGGCCGTAATAGGAAAATATAATTAGGTAATTGGTCTGGTAAGCAAAGCCCATCTGTTGAAGTTCGGAATTTCAACAACGACGATTACTGCAGCCTCCATAAATTCACCACTGTTTGCAAACAGTTGCAAATTCAGTATAGCGCCATCTATCGAATATCAATAGCAGAATATCAGTGTTTTGTCCAAAGGCAAAACATTGCTGATTTACGACCCTTTTGTAGCACTTTGGCACTTAATGGTTTTCATCTTTATAGTCTTTTTTTATTGTCTTTTGGAAATATTTTGTGTTTAAGTGTGTGCAACACTTAAATACATGATTTATCTACCTTATCTATCGATATATATTTTTTGTAACTTATCCAACCCCGTTGCTAGGTCCAAGGCCCCGGCGCCCCGAAGCAAGTGTATCGTAACACGGAGCCCCCGAGCGTGGTGGAACGGAACGCGCGCATCATCAAGTGGCTCTGCCAGTGCCGCAAGACGCAACTACCACCGCCACAGTGAGACTAACTTACAATACGTTTTCATTGGACTTTATTGACTTTGGGTTTAAGACCTTTAGTATTAGGGCTGGTTATGGTAAGAATTACGACTGAACTATGGCATACGTTGCTATATTGTTCATTAGCTAAAACATGGACTAATATCAAGAAGACAGCAAACGCTTTATTTATTAACACTCAGTTGCAGAAACGTTTATTAAAGTAAATGTTACTTTAAATATCATGCTGTCACTTTCATTATTATTATTATTATTATTATTATATATACTTTATTGCACAATAAAACAGGACATCACAGAAACATAAAAACACGGAAAAATGTACAATAGGCGGCCTTATTGCTAAACAGCAATTTTTTCAAGGCAACCTGAGAAGAGAAATCAAGAAGAGAAAGAAAGTAGCGGGTGCAGCAGTATTAAATAAACTACATGACAATAAGTAAATACTTATACCTAAAATAAAATAAAATAACATTTAAATACAAATACAATAAAAATATACAAAAAAATAAAATAAACATACATACTATTATGGACAAAAATGGAAAACTATAACGAGATACCTAAATATATGGATAAGAAATTAATAAAATAGATACATACATTAATTATTAAGGTAATGTGTTCTAAGGCGGCTTTTAAATGTAGACAGCGAAGGAGCTTTTCTCAACGATTCAGGTAAGGAGTTCCATAACCGGACAGCTTGTATGGTAAAGGATTTGGAAAAGAAGTCAGTGGAGTGGGGAGGCATATTTAAGGAAAGGTCATGTAAGGAGCGTAAGTGTCGGGTATGGGTGGAATAGCGGAAGCAGAATTGAGTCTTAAGATAGACAGGACAAGAAGGATTGTGAAGGATTGAGTAGAGAAGAGAGAGGATGTGGAAATTGCGCCGAAGTCGGATAGGAAGCCAGTTGAGCGCTGAACGATAACTCGAGACATGGTCATATTTTCTCAAGCCAAATATAAATCTGATGCAGAGGTTTTGTAACCGTTCGAGTTTGTTCAGCAGCTCAATGGATAGATTGGGATAACAGACATCCGCGTAATCCAGGATAGGGAGAAGAACAGACTGCGCGAGAAGTATTTTCGTCTTGGTCGGGAGGTAATTTCGAAAACGCCTAATCGCACTGTAGGCGGCAAACATCCTCCTGCTGACCTCGGCCACATGAGGCCTCCATGACAGGCATCTGTCGAATAAGACACCTAGGTTTTTCACGGTTTGGGCGAAAGGAATGTGAACGCCGTCAAAAATTTCTGTCTTGTTGACGTTAATAAGGATGGCATTACATTTAAAAAAGCTTTAACTTCAAGGCAGAGGTATCTTTTTACTCGACTGAAACTATATTAGATTCTCAAACTACTTTGAAAAAATTGTTTAAAAAATCTACTTTTAGGCAACCTATTATTAACCCGTCGCGCGCTTGTTTACAGCGCGTGCGATACAAATTTTGCACATGCACAAACGGGTGTGTAAGAATCGCGCGAAAAATTAAACCATTGTTGTATTCTAATTATAAGCCTTTCAAATTATAAAAATGTTTGCCTAGCTTCTGAACGTTTCTACAACTGAGCATGAGCATATATATATGTATATCTCGTTTCTCATTCCGAAGATCCATAATTGCGAATTATATTCGACAATGGTTCAAAATTACACCACGCTCATTTTTTATAATTTAATAGACAACCAACGCCATCTTTATAAAATACTTGGAACTAAATACTTTGCTTTATTAGTATTAAAACTGTCCTGCTGTGTGGTGGCGTTTGGTAATCTTGAGGTTTATTAGTCCGTGGTTTTGAAGCCCTAAGTATTGTAGATATTGAAACTGGACCGATATCTTGATTGAACGATGTCGATAAAAAAAAAATATCGATGCCGAAAATACACGGAGTCATGTGTGATTCTGAAAATTGAATCGAGTTTTTAAATCGAAGAGTATTGAAATAGTTTATTAGATAAAGTTCATTATTAAAGTACCTTTTATACCTTATAATGTTGAAAGGTAATAATTTACAAATTAATAGAATCATTCGAAAATTAAGCTACCAACCTAATTTACTGAGTCTGATAATCATAGGTCGTGACGAGAGAATAATTGCTCATTTAGAGTAAAAACAAGTAATAAAAACTTGTCAAAAGAGAACTGAATGTATAACTTTCTAAAATGTGTCTCGTCGATGATAATAATACCTATTAGTTGATTTCGACTGTTGATTAAACTAAGCGATACTAGTTCACTAGGTAGTCATTATATTCTAGGAGTAGTTTCAACGTTTTTGAATCTGTAATATTATTATTATATAAAATTAGGGTAACTAATCGTTGTTTGACAAGTTATCACAGAATGTTTGCAAAAATCTTTTTTAAATTAAGGTTTTCGCAAGCATTTATTAAAATACGAAGCTCATTACAAAACAATAATGTAATGCGTGGTTCAATCTAAAAATGTCTTCATAAGTTCTTTGTAAACTAGAATAACGCTAGATTACAATGTCAGCTATCGCTTTCTTTCATATTGATGAAAACAGGGACAGCATGACATTAAGCCGCTTTAGCCCTAGTAAATGGTTCAGTATACGGGCGTTTCTGTGAAAGTATTTTCTAATTATAATATTAGAAGGCCTACTTTAAGTTTCGTTTTGTTGTAACGTCGTGGGTGGGCCGTTTCGTGTTACATGTTCCAAACATTATTTTATACGCCACACAGTCGAAAGCCCGCTCAAGGACAACCATCTTCATTTTATACCTCAAATGACCGGTTGTCTGACCGGAAATCGAACGCAGAACTATCGATTTAAAAGTGAATTCGGTACCTAAAGTTGGCCTTTAGGAAATCAATATTTTTTCGTAAATCCCCTCAAAAGAACTAAAATTGTATTTTTGTCTCGACAAACTATTGTACAATACGAGAGCTTAGTTGTAGAGGAAAAGTTATTTTCGAATTGAAAGAAAAATAAGATAGTAAGACTATCGCCGTGGTTTCTACTGTGACTAATTTATTTTTGCGGGTACAATGCGATTACAGTCTGAATATGACTGCGCTTCCGCCATTTTGTATTGTCATCCTATCTTGTCTTAACATGCGTGAGCGAGATAGCGGTATAAAATGGCGCTGACCCAGACCAGACAGGTATTTCCTGTTAAAATACCGCAAAAATCATTTTCTTTTTTAAAGTATATTACGCTATTCGAACCAAAAATATTTGTTTGTAAAAACTGCTATTTCTAGTTATATAAGTATTCTTGTTGCATTTATGTTGGATTTTTATAGTTTATTAAATTTAAAAATATGATTCTGTTTGAAAAGTATACAGAATTGTTGCGAGTGTAGTGATGCTGTCCTACTCTATTTGCTCATTACATTCAATAAGTTAGAGTGAGACAAAGAGTTAAGTTTGTCTTTCTATTTACTTGTTTGAGAATAATTTTCAAGGATGTTTTGTATTTTAAAATACTTAATATTAAAATTACATGAGGCATTGAACAGTAGAAACCATATTATCTATTTTGTATAAATAATGTTCCTCTTGCGGATTTGTCATTATGTGATGTTAAAATGCTAACGGCAACTATACCTCTCTCGCTTCAATCCACTGTGAAGAAAGATGTTCGTATGAGACAGGTATAGTTTTCTTAGCTTCAATGAAACTTTCTGTAAAGTTGGAAAATAAATATTTTCAATTACTTATATTAATTAATTAGGCAATTTAAATAGAGAAAATGTTAAATAATACTAAGATAAGAAGTTTGTGATTTGGGAGCACAAAACGGATCAATTTTAGCTGATATCTAAGTATTTATTCTAATTGTGCCAAATTACTATCGAAAAATGAAAATATCAGATGTAAACAGCTATATCATTCAAAAACCTATAAAATATAAAACTATATAAGAGAATAAATAAATATTACTACGTCAACATTTAAAAAAAAACAGAATCATTAGTCATTAAAGCATAATACTATTTACAGCAGCAACGCATCAATTAATTTGATTATACTTAGTACATAGGACTAATCTGATGTGTGTAGCATATACTTACTTTAAATCTCTCAATAAATCTACAGGGTTAACGGAAACTCGACGTATTCCTGGCAGGACGTGATAGGGCAGCCAAAATGCAACAAATTTAACCCACTTTATGTATGGCCGAAAGTTAATAGTTTTCGAGATTTCGTTAAATTATAGTTTTTTTACGAAAATGCCCAGATTTCCTCATTTTAACCAAAATTTGAAAATAATTACTTACTTATTGGATGGAATTACATTTAACTTTTTTTCAAAGTTGATAGTTTAGCAAAGCTAGCAAAGTCATTACCACCTAAAATTCATTAACAGTTTTAAATCATGAGCCGAAAAGAAGATTCAAAATTTTTCAATTTTCTTTGTAACAGGTTAAATACCGATGCCTAGGTCAAAACTTTACTATGACACCAAGTGTACAAACACCTTAACTAACTTCCTCACTTAATAAGCTATACCCAAAAAGGTATGAATGTCAATTCAAACTTATGGTCTACATCACAAAAATCACTTATGACTTAATGCAGGTAGAGTTCACCCCATAAAGTTGATTCACTTTTTTCGCAGTTTTTTTAAACTTTTTTGAGTTACTTTCCGCATTCGGTGCCCAATAGTGCAAATAATTGTAATTTGCGATACCATGACGGTCGAACCTTGATTCGTCCATCCACAGAATGTTTAAAAAAAACTTGTCTTCAACATAAAACGACAAATTTCCAACCTTCTAATTGGGTCTCCCTCTTCCATTGAATGAACAGGTGTTGATGGTGACATATTATGGATGTCGGCCCGGTAAATTGTACCCTACTTTCCATTTTGACATTCCAAATTAACGCGCTACGATGTTTGTCGAGGTGTTGGGGTCGTCAATAAATCTTTGCAGAATCGCCGCCTTCGACATCCATGTTGTTCATGGACATGGATGTCGGAGGCGGCGATTCTGCAAATGCGTGCGTTCATGCAAAATTAGTATATAATGAAGTGTCAACTTAGCAGTGACAAGTTAAAATAGCAAAAAAACATTTTCAATAACTTATCAATTAATTATGCTTTGATCACAGCTTTGATAATTTATTAAATCGATGGCTTTGTGAGTTTTATCGCATAATTCCGAAAAAGCATTTCTAATTCTATAAGACTGTCGCTTAATTTTCAAAATTTAATTCTATTTCTGTGATAATTATAATAGAATCATGGCCCTATAATGAATGGCGTTATTCTTGTCTCCACGTATTGTTGTTGGGTTCGCACCAAATAAAACTATTAATGAAAAATGAATTAACAGAAGTACCTATCGTGTTCTCTTTTGCTCTTTACATATTGAGCATCTGTTTCCATTTCTCTAATTATTTTTAAGGTGCGAATAAATAGTTCCCTGTGTATGTGTGTGTGTTTTCCTTACAACGACTTAAAATACGAGTTTAGAAATGTAGGTAATTGGAATCAGTACAACTTTGGGGATAGCCGTTAAGGTTTAGAACTAGTGTGTTGAGCTTTGTTCGCTCTTATTGACTACCCTGAAAGCTGTACCGTTTACTAAACACAGACACAAATAATGACGTACTGATTTTTAAATTGAAAATTAATTACTTATTAATGTATTTTAGAAACTACATATTTGCTTGTTTAGTGACTGATGTCAGAAATTCATAATAAATACATAATGTACCTATTCCTATTTGTCGTACAAACGAGTGTTCAAGTGAAATCATATCTTTCAATATTGTTCCTCTATAAAATGCTATAAGTACTTACCTACTTATATAACATGTATCTGTTACAGAATTCATAGAAAATTATTAAATATTCAACCTTATCAAAACTCTAGGACTCAGTTGACGATTGAAATGAACCAATGAAATTAATTATAAGTTGATTCGTTATCTTTGCCAAAAACAAGAAAAAAGAGAGAAATTAAAATTAACACCTGACATATGGGTGACAAAATAGAATTATTTGGCGGTGTCTGGTAGAAAAAACCACTTTGGGGGTAGTGATTCAAATTGAAAATCGCACTTAACCCGTCGTCGTCGCGCGATTGTTTACGTCGCTTGCGATAGTAATCTCGTACATCAAGTGTACATTTGACGCGCGAATGCTGGACCTTAGTATACTAAACACTATCCATCATGCTGGTTCATCCGACAGTGACGGAGCTATACTAAGAAACGAGACTGACTGTTAATCTCTCGTTTCCTTTTTCTATTTGCTGTGTTATAGTAACAATGGGATTGTATTGACAACCAACATCGTCTTTTAAGAATACAATCGTTTTTTCTTTTCAAAATAAGTGTAGATGCTACGATTCATGTTATATTTTCATTGTGTGTGTTGAAATGGCTAGTTTAACCAGTATTAAATTGTGTATAATAGGTAGGTAAAACAATAAATGTTGTGAAGTCAATGGTGGAGTGGCCAGGATTTACTTATAAAGAATTACCTGTTGTAATGTTTGTAAGAGGATAGGTGATATCGATATCGAAAGTCGAAAGCCTTACATCATTGTTTAAAATGTCATGAAGTAAGTAACTATGGAAGAGGCATAATACTGGCATGATAAAGAATTCGTGATAAAAAAACATGCTGCCATTAGTAAAATCGATTGAAAAAATAAAAGTAAGTATCTAGCCTCACAGTGCTACTATCACGGAACCAAAAAGATCGTCTCTTTGTTATAAAAATGTCCTCTTTCATTTTTATAACAAAAGAGACGTTCAAAAAACAAAAATGTTTACTTAAACAATAAAATTTGTTGCTGTACTTACCACAGATGTAAAGATTGTTTTACCTGCAGCATTTAATTAACATTCAATGCTTCCAATATTTATGTAAATAAGGTTTACGAATGAGAGGTTTAACGTGATGAATGAATTATAAAGTGGTCTGACAAGAGTACGATGTTTTATTTCTTCTAGGTACCTACCTACTTTATTAAGGGTATCCGCCAAAACTGCCCCAAGCCCGGCGCAAAAGAATTGTATCTCAAATTTTAGACAAAAAATAATTTAATATACAATTCTAGAACGCTGCGCCGGACCTACGGAATGTTTTTATTTATGTTTATATTTTATTTTTTTCTTCGAAAAAAAACCATATTAGCCACCGAATTTTGAAAAAGCGACACTTCACATTGTTTCTACTATTATTTATCTAAAATCTGAGAAACATTTTTTTAGCGCCGGGCGTGGGGTTTTTTTCTATGGGATTTGGCGGATACCCTTTATTTTTCCGCGTTGAATGGCAATCGACAACCTTTGCGCCAGAGCGCGCGTCATGCCCACCCTCCTTAAGGCCGGCCGCATACCAGAGATGCATTTGTATCCTAACGTACCCATACTACGTAACCTATTTAGGGGGGGGTGGGGGGTCTTAAAAATACTACGATCAGTCACAGGAGTGTGGGGGGGTGGCTTAGATTTTTGTCACGTAGTCGATTTCACCGGGAGAAACGTCCTGTTTTTTGGACTATCATTTCCAAAAAACAGTTTTTTGGACTCTTTTCATATATAAACTTTTAATAGTTTCTATATGAAAAGAGAGTTTCATATAGAAACTATTAAAAGTGTTTGTTTTTAAAATAAAACATTAGTGTGTTCACATTTCAATGATCCGTGAGTCAAATTATTATTATTTGTTACACTTTCTGCTTGCAAATTGATTAAAAATCATACTTGTCAATACTACGTAAAAACTTGAAGGGGGGGGGGTCTTGGCATATCCTACGAGTGGTTACCGAGGGGAGGGGGGGGGTCCAAAAATTAAAAAAATAGGTCACGTAGTATGGGTACGTTCCCTTACAGTAAATGTGGCGCCACATTTGAAACGCAGCACATTTATCGCCCCCGTATATTTGCGCGCGAGCACGCACACCAAGGACACATTTGTAGCAGGTGCAGTTTGTGGTGAGACGTTCGTTATTTGTGGCGTGGAGGTTTGCAAAAATGAAAGAGAACATTGAATTTTACATTGAGTTTATTGCAGAGGTTGAAAAAAATCCTATATTATAGAAAAGTTCTAATAACATATAGGGAATTTTTCTTCGTCAGACCATAAACCTTGCGAAATTTTGAAATTACCGTAAATTGTAGAATTTTGACCAAACGAGTGAACCCAATAACATTTTTTTTCTCATTAATTGCTACATCAAGAAATCTGTATCGTCAGATGATGACGATGATGATGTTGACATTCCGGAAGCTGCACCACAACTGTGCGACCGATGTGCGTGTACACGATACATTTGCTCTGAGTAAAACTTGGCGCAGTAATTGTAGCGATGTAGCATGTAGCGTGTATCTCCGGTGTGCGGCCTGACTTAGACGACGCCCGATCTCTTTGACGAATGCCAAAGCCTCCGACCCCCCAGCAAGCCGTGGTCTCAAATGCCTACTTTATTTAGTCTTATAAATAATAATAATATCGTTTAATTCTCAACCTCCACAGTACAGTTTACACATAATAAAAAAAATTGGTGGTAGAAGACTAAAGGCTGCACTAGGACTAGGTCAACATCTGTGTATTTCATGATCTCAAAGAGAATGGGTCCCTTATTTCGGCACTACCTAGGTCTCAGATCTTGGTTTAACTAGACAGAAAATCAGTACTTAATTTGTCAAAACTTGTCATCAAAGGAGACAGTTTGTACGAGTCCCTCTAATGAGCTAATACTCGTATATAAGGATTTTTTTGGGGCAGTGCCGAAATAAGCTTATTTCGGCATTGCCCAAAAAAATTCACCACCTAGCGAAGATCTGATTTCAACCAGAACTAGTACTTAATTTTTCAAATTCAGATGCCAAGTATCAGATTTGCTCCACCTTCCGGTAAAAAGTTAACAGCATTTATATGCCTTATATTTCGGCACTGCCCAAACAGAACTACACCACCTAGCGAAGATCTGATTTCACCCAGATGATGCCTTTAATTTTTCGAAATTTGTCACCAAAAATCACGATTGTTCGATGCGTAATTAAAAAGTTACACGCATTTTTTTTTTACCCGACTGCGCGACGCAAAGGAGAGTAATGTGTTTATCAGCCTATGTATGTATGTATGTATTTATGTATGTGGGTTTGTAGTGTACCTTTGTGGTACTATATTTAGACCAAACGCGTGGGCCGATTTTGATAAATGATACGTCGTTTGGTTCGTCATAACGGCGAAAATGTCATAGAAAGCATAAACATTTGGAAAAATCAAAATGGCCTATTTCGGACGATATAATGTGAAAAAAAATAAAATTTAAATCGACAAACTATGTTAAGTGGGGTATCGTTGAATAGGTATTTAAAAATCATTTTTAAGTTTATCATACCGTTTTTTAATCAGTATTACCGTTTGGGATCTATAACGATTTGAAGTTGGTTAGTAACGATTCTCACTTAGAGGCTTTTAGACAGAAATGATATTGATACGGTACTGCCACTGGTGATTCACTACTAATACAGCTAATGAGAAAATCAATTAATAAATATAAATATCTGTTCGTAACTAAAAAGTGTAAAATAAAATAAATTAATAAAAAAACTGACTTCTTAATAAAAACTGAAAAGAAAAAACAAGTAAGTCCAGTAGTCGAGAATTTTGTTATTGAATAACAACGATTTTAACAATCAGTGAACTATGTGTCATCTCTTTCTTTATATCATGTACGAAAAAGAAAGAAACAACGAATGTTTTTATGTTTCTATGTTGAAACAGTAAATTAATTGTTTGCACAACTACGCAGTGTACAGATTGTAAGGGAAAAGTTAGCAAAAACTGAAACCCTTAACTTAGAACCATCATTCTGAATTATTTTCCACTGGAATTTTTCCAGGAAAAATTAAAAAAAAAATCATGTATTTTAATATTATCTGTTTTTGAATTACATTATTTAATTAAATACACTCCATTTTTCAATAAAAAACAACGACAACAGCGTAAAACACGAAAAACAGCATCAAAACACAACAAAACAAAACAGCGGCGCGGCGGGGGGACCGCGTGCGGCGAACGGTTTCACGGTACATGCGTATCGCCAAAGTAGACACATTTCGAATGTTTTCCGGGAAAACATAATTATGTACTTGTAGTCGATAATAGTTATGGGTAGACGTCACCGTTTAAGTATTTGCTAGGCTGATAATATAAATTCGCCGCCTTCTTAAAGATTGTATATTCAAAGTATTATTTAGATGCAGGCTTTCGGACAATACTACGTCAATTAATAAAATGCGTGTAACTTTTTAATTACGCATATATTACGCATCAACTATTGTGATTTTTGGTGACAAATTTTGACAAATTAAAGGTCATCTGGGTGAAATCAAATCTTCGCTAGGTGGTGGTAGTTCTGTTTGGGCAGTGCCGAATAAGCCTTATTTCGGTACTGCCCATATAAAATGCTTTTAACTTTTTAACAGAAGGTCGAGCAAATCTGATACTTGGCGTCTGAATTTGACAAATTAAGTACTTACTAGTTCTGGGTGAAATCAGATCTTCGCTAGGTGGTGTAGTTTTTTTGGGCAGTTTTATTTCTTATTTCGGCATAGCCCCAAAAAAATCCTTAAAGCTCATTTACGGGAGGCGTACAAATTATTTCTTCGAATAATACACAAAAAGCACGTAAAGCTTTACACAGATAGCTTGCAGGCTCAAGAGTGACACGGGCGGAAGCTATCTAACGTTAATAGCGCAGAGCCTGACCACATCGTAAAACTAAAAGACATATTCCACTTGTGATATGAAAGCTTTGATCCCCATATCGGCAAGCACTGTTTTTCTTTGCGTGGTAGAAAACTGCAAGAAAACTGTTAAAACTTTTAAAATCTTGAACGTCACAACATAACTATGAAAAACCGGAAATAAATCGTGTGACATGAAGCGTCTTTTTACGCGGCTGCTGAAGTTACGGTTTTTGAAATCACTATTTGACATTTCTGTCTGTCAATGACGTCATCTCTTTATTATCCCGAGAAGGTCTTTGGCGGGAACTCGGCGTGAGCGGTTGCTTTGTCAATTGAATTTTCGTTTTCGGCGTGAAAAAGTTGTTTAATGTGTAATAGTGATAGTGTATTATGCAGTAAATTGACTAAAATTCGTGTAGTGATGAAAAATTCAAGTGATAACAGTGTTTCTGCTCCGTTTGGTACCGACAAAGATCCTCGCGGTTGTGCTTCTCGCCGCCAGTTTTCGTAAAACAGACGCTATCCGGTTTTACGCAGAACATGAGGAGCTTAGGGCTTAGGTTAAGTTGAAGAAAGAAGATTTTTCACTGAAGACATGGCTGTATGGACATAGTTTCCTTTGCCTTTCCCGAAAGGGATAAATTTAACAAAAAAAAAAAAAAATTATTATCCCGAGTTTTTGTAAACAATTTTCATAATTTCCTATTACTTATCGAATTTCCTGAAGCTGTGGGAACATCCCAATTCAAAATACACTAAATTCTTGTTGAGTTTAAATATTCTGTAAGTATTTCATCTTTTTACAATTACATAGATTCAATTATTTGCATGACGGATTTAGCACAATAAATTGCATCACATTATTTTATTTTTTCGACTGTTTGACTGACGTAATATTATTATTGCGTTGTTTAGATTTCAGACGAAGTTAGAAACTCGGTAGATGTTCCGAGGCGCAGTCGCGTAAAGTTGATTTCATGATATTACAAGAAGAGTTTGGTGTGATGCCTCCTACGAAGAGAGGTGGGCGGAGAGGCGTCAGCGACGCTGATGATGAAGACGATGACTACAGGAAAAAAAGAGATAGAAATAATGAGGTAAATGTTATGATTATAACTAAGCATACATTTTTATTCAGTAACATATTAGAGACCCTTAGTAAATATGAAACCACCTATGTACATATATACAGCCCTCGTAAGAACATCTCAATTAGTAGCTGTGTTGTCACTAAAATGAAAAACTAGCAACATTGTACTGTATACAAAACAGCAAAATAGGCTACACATGTATGTATACCTGTCATCGCCTTTCATATCATTTCAAATAGTGGTGTGTTATCTGTGTGTCCAATGAACTGTTTAATTGAAACCTACCTTTCTTTAAAGATAGGTTTCAATTAAAGAATTAGGACAGGTTTATACCTGTCCAGGGAAAAGCTAAACTAATTTATACAACAGTGGTGATGAAAAAATTACTTGAAATTGGTTTTAATTCCAAGCGAAGTCAGAATTTTGACAGTACTTTTTCTTATTAGCTGAACTGAATATTTTTAGAACTTTTACTGCACAATTTTGTTTTGTATG
Source organism: Aproaerema taeniolella (assembly GCA_949987775.1). NCBI lineage: Eukaryota > Metazoa > Arthropoda > Insecta > Lepidoptera > Gelechiidae > Aproaerema > Aproaerema taeniolella. The sequence continues at coordinate 7,256,357 of OX465264.1, forward strand.
AAAAATATTGTGCAATTTTATAGTTTTAACTTGTATTCTTTTTCAAAATGATTTTTTAGAAATATTATTGCACAACTTGGTTTTGTATGAAAAACATTGTGCAATTTGTAGTTTTATCTTGCATTCATTTTCAAAATGATTGTGCAATTAAGCACTAGAATTATTACTTGTAGCACGACAGCAGTTTATTCTACACCTTATTCTGATCAAGCACTGTTATTTTTATATCTTTAGTTATCTTGTTTGGTTCTAGTTATTTCTACAAATCAATCAAGATGGTAAATAAAATCACTGCACTATAGTTTTATTAAAAACAATTCACTATTATTTAGAAACTTAAAATTGATGGTAGTATTCATTGTATGCAATACAATAGATTACACTGCTATGAAACTTGTGTCTTTGTTTGAGTCCAAAAGGTTTCACAACAGAAGGGAAATCTTAGTGTAGACCTTTGAGTGTGCAGTAGGATACAGCAGAATTTCAGTGTTTTGTCCTTTGGATAAAAAGGTTAATACTGAGCTATGGCCTTTTTGTCGCAATAACACTCCAGAATAACTTATTTGTTTGTTACATTTTATTCTACCTGTGGTTGTTTGATATGTTGTGCATCTGTCAGAAATTTTAATACTTAAATTGTTTTTTTCCTTTCAGGCTGTAAAAAAGAGCAGATTCAAGTCGAAACAAAGAACACAGGAAACATTCACCAGAGTAAGCAAATTGAAGGCTGAGAACCAAGTTTTGGAGGAGAAAGTGAAGACTTTAACCAAAGAACTACAGTTTTTAAAAGAATTATTCCTGGCACATGCTTCAAACGCGCAGAACCCAAAGTTTGATGGAGTTAACCTGGAGAAACTTCTGGAAGATATTCCTGATGAGAAAGAGAGTGGGTCTAGTAAGAAGTAGTGTTTTTTAGTGATAATGTAGATACTCTAGTTTTAAGAGCAAAAACTGTTGTGCTGGTGTTTAAATGTGAAAGTTAGTGTGTCGTTCCTTAAGCCCATTTAGATAGCTTGTACAGTCAAGAGCAGGTCACGCTTTACACTACTAGTTTAAGCTAAGCTCTGATTTATACTGCGCGCCATACAATACAGGGCCGGTCCAAAGTCCAAAGTGTCAAGCTTGACGTGCTCTTGAGTGTACAAGCATGGCCTAAATTCCCTTTGTGTTTCGAAGAAAGGTCTGTGCTCCTCGGTGAGGACATATGGGCTTATAAAGAAAAAAGAGCCGAAAAAAAATTCTGACATCAATTTGTGCAGACAGATATTATATAAGGTGTTAACAAATTGATCTGTTGTATTATGTCTGAAAAATTAAAATGTTTGTGCAATGTTTTACTATTTTCTGACTTGTTTTAAGTGCACATTACCTTAATATACTATTGTCAGATTTTGTAGTATAAAAAGGTTATCTAAGTCGAAACTTTGTTAGAAAGTTGATTTTTATGTAGAGGGGCTCGGTAACAGAAACAAATGAGAATGTTTAATCCGCTGTGTGTGAGTGAAAGCATTTACTGTACAATATTTTAAGTAGTTAACTTAGTTTAAAATAACTAATAACTTGATAATTAGAATAAAATCCTAAGCTCAAAGTATTTTTGTCACTACACAGTCACATTTTCTTGGTCTTTAGGTAAAAGTTAAATCACAATAAAACAATTAGGTAACAGCCAATATTTTATTAAAAAAATAGCTTCTTATTTTACATTGTTATTATTACAATAATGAACGATTTTACTACCATAATGAGCATTTTTATAAAATGTAAACAATAAATAAATTTTGTAAAATAGTAATTTTCGTGTATTATTCTCAATAAACGACAAACACAGTGAATACAAATTATATGGGTTTAAATTAATGATCGTCTCTCCCTGTATAACTGAACAATTTTCCCCAAGGAACCCACATGGAATTATCAAAGTAGAGGAAAACAATTTTTTTTTTCATATATCGTCCTGTTCCTTGGGGAAAATTGTTCAGATTATTGAGCTCAGTCACATCCTTAATTATCACTAGCTAATTGAAAGTACCCAAGGACCGTGAAAATAATCATCCAGAGGTCAGCAGAATATAGGAATACCATACAAACCTAACCTAGTTACTACAAGAACTGTTTTATGAAAATACTTTTCTGATAACCGCATCAAAATCGGTTCAGCCAAACGCGAGATAATCGTGGACAAACATACAGGTCAAACTGAAAACCTCCTCCTTTTTTTTAAGTCGGTCAAAAGTGGGGAACCTGATATGCTGACCTCTGTGTTAAAGTATGTTTATTCGAAACGGAGCAAAAGATCATCTTGATTTTTTGCAAAGACAGTTGGGGGACCTGATAGTGAATAGGCTACGTTTCCACGCGAACGAAGTCACGGACCGAAAGATAGTTTGTGTGATATATAAATTATTGATCTAAATTCAGATTCAATACGTTTATTTGACATACAGGATTGATAACATTCATAACTAATATTTACAAACATAAAATAGGGTCATCACATCAATTACTCGCCGAAGTTTGGAAATCTCACAAAATTACAGAGCTCATACAACCTGAATATCCTAGGGTGAGCTCGCAACATCTTTGACCGCATATTTGCCCTGAGCTAGATTGTTCAAGAGCAAACCCATTAAAAAAGGGTAAAACATTTACATTTAACATCATTTCAACACATACTTGGACTATGGTACTTCCGATCCGATGCGATTGGTGTTAATGGTACTTTAGCGCCATATGTTAACTATAGACACGCCATAAATCAATTTTCTCACTTCCACACATTGATTACCCCGTCCGCAGAGGAGCTGACGAGATAGCACTTTCCCGCTTCCACCATAGTGATGTCTGTAATAGGCGCCGTGTGACAGAAAGAGCGCGATTCTACCGCTCGATATACATTGTCGTCTAATATCGAGACTGGCTCGGTTGGATTCATTTTACAGCATTCTTGGATTACGGTTGTACCGTCTATTATGCGGCTCCTGTAAAGAAATATAAGTGGGTCTTTTGATATGAAAAAGTCTTTTTTACCACTGCCCCTCGAAAAAGGGTCCGTTATTCTTCAAAAACAGTGAATAAAACGCTGTTTATTTCACTGAGTGAATAAAACATTTTGAATTTGGAACATGCGCGAATATACGAATTTTAGTAAGAAAACAAAATAAAATGTGCAAGGAGGTTGCATACTCTCGCTATAAAAACGTTGAATATGGCTCGGTTAAAAATTTTAAATTTAGAATAAGGAATTAAGCAAATTTTCTGTGCAATTTTCATGAAATTAAAAGTTTCTGTTAAAAGTTTTTGTCTCAAAATCATAAAATGAGTTCGACATCCAGTGATGAAAGTGAACCTCTCGTTTCAGAGTCGTTTCGCGTTAAAGCAGCAGCTATTGTTGATAATTTACTGCCACAGAGTAATTATTTTATTTTTCTCGTAGTCAATGGTAAAAAGTAGAGTACCTAACACGTGAAAAAAAATTCATCTCGGCTCTTGTATCCCTCGAAAAGAATTCACCTTTTTTTCACTTGTTGGATAATCTTCTATTAAATATATAAATTTTGAGTGGGCAAACACTAACATTTTTAAAGTAAGGAAAATTTATTAGCTTCAGAGAAAGAAGAAAGAAGGAACCTAAGAAATAACAAGTTAGAATAATCTTTTGGTTTTATTGAAGTTTTTTTAAGACTTGGTCCTTGTTATGTTTAAAGACTGTTTTTGTTAGAAACTCGATTAGATTATAACATTGGACGAAATGACTATATTTCGGACCTCTGACCTGACAGTAAGTGTACTGTACTGTGTACGTACCTGTACTTGACGGAGTGGGCGCAGTACTTTAGCGGGTCATGCGGCGCGTGTACTAAGATGTACGAGTCTTCCGGGTGTTCTAGGCTCCAGTAGCGCAGTCTCTGGTCGGAGCCCCCCGTCACGATGCAGCGCTGCCCGTCACGTGACCCGCAGTACGCCGCGCCGATGTAGTGAGAGGCCTACAAATGTACATGCAGCTAATTAATAAAGTAAATAGATAGATGAAACGTTTAATTATATAAACTTAAGACACAAATATTTATTGACAAAATAAATAATACAATACGTACAAAAATAAAATTAAAATCAAGAAAAAAAAAAGCATAACAATAAAGCTACAAAAAAATAAACAATTATAAATGTATATGCCACAGTGTTGCACAAGAATCGTGCTTTCATCTGCCTTTCGACAAAACACTGATATTCTGCTGCAACCCTGTCAGTCACGAATGCTCAGCAGCGTGAAAATAAAAGGAATCAATGGTAATTATGCTTTGAGTGTGTACGATAAGAGTAACTTGTTTTTCTTGTAATTTGATGTAGGTATTGGTAGGTAGCTGGGTGGCCGACTGCTAGCGTACGGACGCGTGTACGTATGTGTACGCACATTATCAAACGTATGACAAGAAGAATAACGAAAGTTTATTTAATTTTTAAGTAAAATAATGAATTAAGTAACAATTTAAAAAAAGTTATTTTAATTGAATACTCACAGTGACAGTGTAGTGCAGGGGCTGCGGGCAGTTGGTGCAGGGCCACAGCGCGTGCGTGCGCTGCGTGGACTCGAGGCACCAGGCGCCCGCGTCGCGGCACCCCACGGCCCACACGCGGGACGTCGAGCGGCCGAACCCGATTATTCGGCGCACTCGTTCCGCTTATAAAAAAATGAAGGTATTGTTAGAGAAATCCGGTTTTATGACCTTAGTGGTAGAGCACTACCCAATAGGGTCGTACAGTCAAGAGCAGGTCACGCTTTACACTATCAGTTTAAGCTGAGCTCTGACTTATACTGCGTGCCATACAATGCAGGGCCGGTCCAAAGTGTCAAGCTTGACGTGCTCTTGAGTGTATAACACTTGCCTTCATCTGTCAAATTGATTTTGCACGAAATAAGACTTGGCACGCAAACCGTGTTAGGCCATAAAAAAAGAAGAAAAAAATACTTGGCCCTAAGGTTTCGAAACCAAGCAACAAACTTTTGGCTCTGAATTTACCCATTTTTTTGTTTTCCAAAAAAATATAAAAAATCGTTTTCTTAAATAAAAATTACAAAGGCTGTCGAAATGTTAGTCAAACTAATTCACGCAACTATTTATAGGGGATGTATGGGAAGCTTATGCCCAGAAGTGGGATCTGACAGGCTAGGAAAAAAATACCATTGCTTGTAATTTTGGCGCTTACTATCCCACATACTTACAGTTAGGGTGTCTCACAGACGTAATAGGCAGCTGGAACCGTAGATCCCACACACACACGGCCCCGCCACTGGTCCCTACTGCTAAATAGCCGGAGCTGTTTGCGTATAGACAGGTGTACACTCCTTGTTTCAAGTCTCCTTGGAGCTTCCAAGCGTTGCCTGCAAGAATATTGAACGTTTGGTAAGAAAGACTACAGTTTGGATACTGGTACAGAGGCCAGCATAAACGAGAATAATCCCCTAAAGTTTTGCAAACTTTTAAAGACACTCCATATGAAACTTTTAAAAAATTTGTGACTTTCCTTATTAGATACTGATAACGCAAGCCACAGCTTTCCACGCTTAGAATAATTGTAATAAAAAATGTGTTGATCAAAATTAAGGCGACTATAGCACCTAAATTACGATTTTATGATGCGTAGATAAGCATGACGCACTGCATTAGATCGAAGAAAAAAATACTACGGTAATATTCAGGACATAAACTAGATAATTAGTTTCCTGAAAACATGATTCAGCACTTTTGGTTCGATAGATAAAGCTCATAAAGTCACCTGTAAATACCCAATATTGTGTATCTTTTAAGCTGTAGAAACTATAATAAAATGCACACAGGAACTTGAATTTGCTATCAAAATGTTCGTCTCTCTCGATAAGTAGTTAACGCATTTTTTGATTTAAGCTGTTACCTTTCCATAATTCTCATTTTTCTAACTTTCGAACATGTTTTTACGCACGCACGCTTTCATAGTCCGTAAACTTTGTGTATCGACACTGTTCGCACTGCCGGCCCAGGCCTGTTGAGAGACGGAGATGGCACTATTCCTATGTGTGCTGCCTTCATCGGGTACTGTAGTCGCCTTAACAAAGATGAGTAAATATGTACGATGAGGTCTATTGTCTACAACAGGACTTGTTGAAACCGGTGAGGAATGTTTCTTCGTAAATGTTACGAGTTATAAAGGTAAGCTTTATTCGACTTGTCTTTTTATTTTTATAGATCCTTACCTTGATTCCCCTTAACATTATCTTTACATAACATTCACGAAATACTTATTCAAGGGAAAATACCTTAAAAAAAGCTTTCAAATAGGTACAGATTTTTTAAACTATCTGAATACCTAATGGAGGAAGTCCCGTACCCCTTGGTGGGGACTGAGGACGTATATGGGCTGATGACGAAATTTTTCTCAACTGATTTCATATGAAAAAAATTATAAAATCAACAGGCGATAATAGAAAAGAACAAAAAACCCATTTTAAATGTATTACAGAAACATTTTAAGTGTCTTAATTAAATAGGCACTGTACATATGCCCGTAACGTAATATGGTACTGTGGTATGCAGACCTTCACAGGGAGGGTTTATGTTGGCCCTCATACTCAGTGGTCCTCCGCCTCTGAGGCCATAACATGGGCACTCCGACAAAATATGCATGTGAGGGAGAGGTCAATGCAATTTTGTGCACTCACATGTTATATCTTTTGGGCATACTGTGATAAGGGCATTATGGTACAAGGACGTTTTGGTAATAAGGGGACGTTATGGTAATATATATGGACATTATGGTAATATGGGGCATTATGGGAATGCAAGTGTAGGTGCAATGTAAGGAATATGCACATGCATATAAATATTTTCCCAGTTTCACTAGTTTTTCATGTCATATGGACTTCGAGCAACGACGCTGAAGACACCCGTAGCTTCGAAGTTAGGCGCGTGTGTTAAAGTGCGGTTTTGAAATTTTTTAAGTCCGCGTCTTTGACTTGGGGTCAGGGTCCACCAGCACCTGGTGACCTGTGGCTTCATGTTCATAAAGGCAGTACCCGGGTGTGCAGCGTCGAGCTAACACTTGTTTACTCCTTTTAATTTTTAGTTAGGGACAGGTGCGGGTTTGATAGGAGCTGTTAATATTCGGTCTTATTTCCCCATCATCCGAACAAAGAAGATCTTATCCTGATGGAAAAAAGAAGACCGACCCGACCACCTGATCCAATGCAGCCCAGAGAGATGCTACTTCAAGGCTAGAGATGCTATTTCAAGGCCACCTCGATGGATTAAAAACTTAGGGCCATCGTATAGGAAGTTAGGTAGGCCTGTTGAAAAACATTTTCGATCAATCGAAAATTTTTCAATGGGGGGGGGGCAGTTGTGGTATGCAGACCTTCACAGAGGATCGGGCATAACGCAACTTCTTTCTCATTCGGTCATTTCGAAGAAGATAATTCGAATATCAATTTCAAAGGTTTGAAATGGTATTCGATGTCATGATTCGAAATGATTGAAGATCTGGCCTTGCGCCATTCATTATTTGATCGTGGCGTATTCAGTGATTATTCTTTGAGAATTGATTTGATTGTAATTAGCTCGCGGAAATAGTGTATTTTCGAGCATAGGCGTGCAATAGCACTTTTTCAGCAGGTGTCTATTTTACAGTTGTGATTTTATAAATGAAGTAAATGATTATATAACGAAGGAATTACTGTTGTTAATTATAATCAAGAATAACGAAGAATCCAGCTGTTTTATTATTGCCCCCTAAAAGACACCTTGCAGTACTAATAATACAATATTTTTAACAGAGCCATCTACCGGGCACAGGTATAACCAAAAGTAATAATAAACTAAGCACTCAAATTCCTTGTACCGTGCTCAACCCACAGTGCATGGAAAAGAGTTCTAATAACCAACTGCAGATGGCGTTAAGATAATTAACATTAGTTATTACGACGTACGCGGAATATCAAATTTCTTCCTGAAAGATGATAGCAAAATACAGACATACGCGGCGGGGAACTTTGTGCATGACTTAATTATTTGGAATGCATAAAAAAACCGAAACACCTTTTTCCAAATTAGTTCCTAAAAATTCCGACAGATGGAGCTGTGCTATCGGGACGGTACAACTTTATATTTTGCGAGCGATCAAACTGTTTAGTTACACTGAAACTGCAATAATTTAACTAATTATTATCTTTATTTTTAGTGCAGCTGATCTAGTATGTCACATACATAACTATTTATTTGAATTTGCTGAAAAACAAACAACTTATTTATGAAATGCAGCGTTAATTGAATTTTAACAATTAACTAACAATTTACCCAACAGCAAACAAGATTGTAAAATTCCTACATCGCGGTATAGAGATGTTCCGACAAAGAATGACCTGTCTCGAGTGAGTTCGTATCGGTATCGCTTCTCGGCCTTTTGGCTAAGATCAAAGTGTAGTATCTGTTCTTTTCAGCTTAATATCTGAAAGTTCCCTCACTGAGGGACCAGTATATTAAACTGATTTTTGTGACCAGACGGGATGTTCGGGGCTCGCTCCACTCCCGTCACGGGTCGGCCCGGCATTGCAGTGCCGTCGGGATCGGCCCACATAAACATTTCTAGTTCCATTAAATCAGTTTCGGTAGTTTATATTCCTCCCCACCGAGAGGCACGGAACTCTACGTAACAGCAAACCCATTCGTTATATTAAAAAAAAATAGATTAGGTTTTATAATGCGAGTTGGTGGACCGCGCACCAATAATACAAGTTGTTTAAAAGTTTTCATGGTTCTGAAAGGTGTTTTTTCGAAGCTACGAAAAACTAATTCTAATACGAATATCTTAATTCACAAGCGAAAGAAAAATAATTTCAGCGATGCAGCCGTTTCGGCACATGATATCCTTTTCCCAAAATATCCGTTTCAATATGTAAGTATTTCAGTAGATCTGTATCTCAATTCAGCCGTATCCCAAATTATCCGTTTCCTACATCATCCGTTTCCTAAAACCAATCTAAATCCATAAATTATTTATTTATTTTTACAAGCAAAGAGCTAGCTTTCTGCCCGCGACTTTGTACGACTTTTCAAAATAAACAGCAGTACTAAAAAGCGAAAAATAAATAAAGTAAGGATTCATTTGAAAATCCTGCAGTCTTGTCTTTTTTGTGGTTGTTATTCACATAGCCCTAAACAGTGTTGCATAAATAGACTTTGTAATATTTGTACCTATTTGGGATTCGTAAGTTTTAGGAAACGGATGTTCTGAGAAACGAGTATACGAGAAATACGTATCTTCTGAGAAACAGATAAATTAAGAATGGAAGTTTTGAGAATTGGTGTTTTGGGAAAAGAATATCATGGGCTGAAACGGATGCAGCTTTTCTTTTGTGTTAATTTTAGTTTACCATCCTTAAAATAATGACTGCTATTGGATATGGAGTTCCATCATGACGCAATCACACAAAGTATACACTTAATTGAATGATATTTAAAGTAGCATTGACTTTAACCCGTCGCGTGCTTGTTTACGCCGCGTGCGATACAAATCTCGTACACCATGTGTTCAAAAAGTACGCAAAGGTTTAATGGAGGTTTCTGCAACAGTGTGTAACTCACCCGGAGCCCGCAAGTCCCACTCTATGACGGTGTTGTGGTGTCGCGTACGAGATGACCCCGTGGTGGAGCCCCCCCCCTGTGTATAACTCAACCGGAGCCCGTAAGTCCCACCCGATGACGGTGTTGTGGTGTGTCGCGTACGAGATGACCCCGTGGTGGAGCCCCCCCTGTGTATAACTCACCCGGAGCCCGTAAGTCCCACCCGATGACGGTGTTATGGTGTGTCGCGTACGAGATGACCCCGTGGTGGAGCCCCCCCTGTGTATAACTCACCCGGAGCCCGTAAGTCCCACCCGATGACGGTGTTGTGGTGTGTCGCGTACGAGATGACCCCGTGGTGGAGCCCCCCCTGTGTATAACTCACCCGGAGCCCGTAAGTCCCACCCGATGACGGTGTTGTGGTGTCGCGTACGAGATGACCCCGTGGTGGAGCCCCCCCCCCCCCCCCTGTGTATAACTCACCCGGAGCCCGTAAGTCTCACCCGATGACGGTGTTGTGGTGTGTCGCGTACGAGATGACCCCGTGGTGGAGCCCCCCTGTGTATAACTCACCCGGAGCCTGTAAGTCCCACCCGATGACGGTGTTGTGGTGTGTCGCGTACGAGATGACCCCGTGGTGGAGCCCCCCCTGTGTATAACTCACCCGGAGCCCGTAAGTCCCACCCGATGACGGTGTTATGGTGTGTCGCGTACGAGATGACCCCGTGGTGGAGCCCCCCCTGTGTATAACTCACCCGGAGCCCGTAAGTCCCACCCGATGACGGTGTTGTGGTGTGTCGCGTACGAGATGACCCCGTGGTGGAGCCCCCCCTGTGTATAACTCACCCGGAGCCCGTAAGTCCCACCCGATCACGGTGTTGTGGTGTGTCGCGTACGAGATGACCCCGTGGTGGAGCCCCCCCTGTGTATAACTCACCCGGAGCCCGTAAGTCCCACCCGATGACGGTGTTGTGGTGTGTCGCGTACGAGATGACCCCGTGGTGGAGCCCCCCCTGTGTATAACTCACCCGGAGCCCGTAAGTCCCACCCGATGACGGTGTTGTGGTGTGTCGCGTACGAGATGACCCCGTGGTGGAGCCCCCCCCCCCCCCCTGTGTATAACTCACCCGGAGCCCGTAAGTCCCACCCGTTGACGGTGTTGTGGTGTGTCGCGTACGAGATGACCCCGTGGTGGAGCCCCCCTGTGTATAACTCACCCGGAGTCTGTAAGTCCCACCCGATGACGGTGTTGTGGTGTGTCGCGTACGAGATGACCCCGTGGTGGAGCCCCCCCTGTGTATAACTCACCCGGAGCCCGTAAGTCCCACCCGATGACGGTGTTGTGGTGTCGCGTACGAGATGACCCCGTGGTGGAGCCCCCCCCCCCCCTGTGTATAACTCACCCGGAGCCCGTAAGTCCCACCCGATGACGGTGTTGTGGTGTGTCGCGTACGAGATGACCCCGTGGTGGAGCCCCCCTGTGTATAACTCACCCGGAGCCTGTAAGTCCCACCCGATGACGGTGTTGTGGTGTGTCGCGTACGAGATGACCCCGTGGTGGAGCCCCCCCTGTGTATAACTCACCCGGAGCCCGTAAGTCCCACCCGATGACGGTGTTATGGTGTGTCGCGTACGAGATGACCCCGTGGTGGAGCCCCCCCTGTGTATAACTCACCCGGAGCCCGTAAGTCCCACCCGATGACGGTGTTGTGGTGTGTCGCGTACGAGATGACCCCGTGGTGGAGCCCCCGCTGTGTATAACTCATCCGGAGCCCGTAAGTCCCACCCGATGACGGTGTTGTGGTGTGTCGCGTACGAGATGACCCCGTGGTGGAGCCCCCCCTGTGTATAACTCACCCGGAGCCCGTAAGTCCCACCCGATGACGGTGTTGTGGTGTGTCGCGTACGAGATGACCCCGTGGTGGAGCCCCCCCTGTGTATAACTCACCCGGAGCCCGTAAGTCCCACCCGATGACGGTGTTGTGGTGTGTCGCGTACGAGATGACCCCGTGGTGGAGCCCCCCCCCCCCCTGTGTATAACTCACCCGGAGCCCGTAAGTCCCACCCGATGACGGTGTTGTGGTGTGTCGCGTACGAGATGACCCCGTGGTGGAGCCCCCCTGTGTATAACTCACCCGGAGCCTGTAAGTCCCACCCGATGACGGTGTTGTGGTGTGTCGCGTACGAGATGACCCCGTGGTGGAGCCCCCCCTGTGTATAACTCACCCGGAGCCCGTAAGTCCCACCCGATGACGGTGTTATGGTGTGTCGCGTACGAGATGACCCCGTGGTGGAGCCCCCCCTGTGTATAACTCACCCGGAGCCCGTAAGTCCCACCCGATGACGGTGTTGTGGTGTGTCGCGTACGAGATGACCCCGTGGTGGAGCCCCCCCTGTGTATAACTCACCCGGAGCCCGTAAGTCCCACCCGATGACGGTGTTGTGGTGTGTCGCGTACGAGATGACCCCGTGGTGGAGCCCCCCCCCCCCCTGTGTATAACTCACCCGGAGCCCGTAAGTCCCACCCGATGACGGTGTTGTGGTGTGTCGCGTACGAGATGACCCCGTGGTGTAGCCCCCCCTGTGTATAACTCACCCGGAGCCCGTAAGTCCCACCCGATGACGGTGTTGTGGTGTGTCGCGTACGAGATGACCCCGTGGTGTAGCCCCCCCTGTGTATAACTCACCCGGAGCCCGTAAGTCCCACCCGATGACGGTGTTGTGGTGTGTCGCGTACGAGATGACCCCGTGGTGTAGCCCCCCCTGTGTATAACTCACCCGGAGCCCGTAAGTCCCACCCGATGACGGTGTTGTGGTGTGTCGCGTACGAGATGACCCCGTGGTGGAGCCCCCCCTGTGTATAACTCACCCGGAGCCCGTAAGTCCCACCCGATGACGGTGTTGTGGTGTGTCGCGTACGAGATGACCCCGTGGTGTAGCCCCCCCTGTGTATAACTCACCCGGAGCCCGTAAGTCCCACCCGATGACGGTGTTGTGGTGTGTCGCGTACGAGATGACCCCGTGGTGTAGCCCCCCCTGTGTATAACTCACCCGGAGCCCGTAAGTCCCACCCGATGACGGTGTTGTGGTGTGTCGCGTACGAGATGACCCCGTGGTGGAGCCCCCCCTGTGTATAACTCACCCGGAGCCCGTAAGTCCCACCCGATGACGGTGTTGTGGTGTGTCGCGTACGAGATGACCCCGTGGTGGAGCCCCCCCTGTTTATAACTCACCCGGAGCCCGTAAGTCCCACCCGATGACGGTGTTGTGGTGTGTCGCGTACGAGATGACCCCGTGGTGGAGCCCCCCCCCCCTGTGTATAACTCACCCGGAGCCCGTAAGTCCCACCCGATGACGGTGTTGTGGTGTGTCGCGTACGAGATGACCCCGTGGTGGAGCCCCCCTGTGTATAACTCACCCGGAGCCTGTAAGTCCCACCCGATGACGGTGTTGTGGTGTGTCGCGTACGAGATGACCCCGTGGTGGAGCCCCCCCTGTGTATAACTCACCCGGAGCCCGTAAGTCCCACCCGATGACGGTGTTATGGTGTGTCGCGTACGAGATGACCCCGTGGTGGAGCCCCCCCTGTGTATAACTCACCCGGAGCCCGTAAGTCCCACCCGATGACGGTGTTGTGGTGTGTCGCGTACGAGATGACCCCGTGGTGGAGCCCCCCCTGTGTATAACTCACCCGGAGCCCGTAAGTCCCACCCGATGACGGTGTTGTGGTGTGTCGCGTACGAGATGACCCCGTGGTGGAGCCCCCCCTGTGTATAACTCACCCGGAGCCCGTAAGTCCCACCCGATGACGGTGTTGTGGTGTGTCGCGTACGAGATGACCCCGTGGTGTAGCCCCCCCTGTGTATAACTCACCCGGAGCCCGTAAGTCCCACCCGATGACGGTGTTGTGGTGTGTCGCGTACGAGATGACCCCGTGGTGTAGCCCCCCCTGTGTATAACTCACCCGGAGCCCGTAAGTCCCACCCGATGACGGTGTTGTGGTGTGTCGCGTACGAGATGACCCCGTGGTGTAGCCCCCCCTGTGTATAACTCACCCGGAGCCCGTAAGTCCCACCCGATGACGGTGTTGTGGTGTGTCGCGTACGAGATGACCCCGTGGTGTAGCCCCCCCTGTGTATAACTCACCCGGAGCCCGTAAGTCCCACCCGATGACGGTGTTGTGGTGTGTCGCGTACGAGATGACCCCGTGGTGGAGCCCCCCCTGTGTATAACTCACCCGGAGCCCGTAAGTCCCACCCGATGACGGTGTTGTGGTGTGTCGCGTACGAGATGACCCCGTGGTGGAGCCCCCCCTGTGTATAACTCACCCGGAGCCCGTAAGTCCCACCCGATGACGGTGTTGTGGTGTGTCGCGTACGAGATGACCCCGTGGTGGAGCCCCCCCTGTGTATAACTCACCCGGAGCCCGTAAGTCCCACCCGATGACGGTGTTGTGGTGTGTCGCGTACGAGATGACCCCGTGGTGGAGCCCCCCCTGTGTATAACTCACCCGGAGCCCGTAAGTCCCACCCGATGACGGTGTTGTGGTGTGTCGCGTACGAGATGACCCCGTGGTGGAGCCCCCCCTGTATATAACTCACCCGGAGCCCGTAAGTCCCACCCGATGACGGTGTTGTGGTGTGTCGCGTACGAGATGACCCCGTGGTGGAGCCCCGCGGCGCAGGCCACGGCCGCGCACCCCGCGCCCCCGCCCCCGCACCCCTCCAGCTGACGGCCCTGGGATAGCGTCATGCGAGAAGACGCCACGTCCATTCTAGGGAGAGTCCAAATGGGGTTTTAGTTACCGATAACCCATTTAAAGTAGTTACAGGGAATTGTTGTGAGTCGAGCTGTTGTCTTTTGCTATGTAATTCAGTACTGACTTACATTCTGAATGTTCTGTGAAATAAAGCTATTTTTGACTTTTGTCTTCGTTTTTAGTTATAACGAAGTCTATTGTAGATGCTTTTTTGTACATCTTCGTTTTATACTAATAAATTCACTTCTGTTCTCTACTTATAAATTATAAATGTAAAAATATCCTTTTTTCCAAATCGTGACCGACTCGCATCATTTGATGAATGAAATGAAATGGTATCTGGTAATAGTCTAGGTCCAGTAGTAAATCCTGTACTATTTGGCCACCTATTGGATCCGACAATATTTGTGGGATCCGGCGAACAGATCCTATAGTACCAAAAACTCGCAGCGTGCACAGGTTTTTCGGTGCTAAGTATCGGGAATGGGCCCGGTACATTTTTAACTCATAAAATACAAACGACATTCACTTAGAGACCTGTTATTTAACATTGGAAAATAGATAATTGCGAATAAAACTTTCAAAAATAATGTCTTTAAGGCGCTGTTTATACACAAGCGACGTGGCGCGTCTGTCAAAGCAAAATAAAATAAATCTTAATGGCTACGGAACAAAGGTTTTCAACTTACCTTAAAACGAATATAGATTCCTGTGTGGCAGCGACAAGTGACTGGCCTCCCTCGCACGCGGCCAAAGACACTATTGGACCCGCGTTCCGGTTGTATAAGGACTTGGACCTGGAATAATAAATATATGTTGACATGGGTAACAAAACCGCCATACTTAGATGGGACTAGGCTGGACAATTGGACATGTTGTGGCCCGAATGTATCTCCACCTATACGCGAACATAGTCACTCAATGGGTACCAGACGGACATCGACGTCGTAATAGATGCAAGAGATGGCGTCACGAAGGGATTGGCTAGTTTAATTTTTTTTAATGAAGAACGGCAATTTCATATTTAAAACCTAATACCACAGAATAAATAACAGTACAGTACAGAAGTCTCACTCCCGAACAAATGTCAACTTTAGGCATATAAATTTGCCTACTATTGCAAGCGGCACAGGCTTGCAAGAGAAATTGAAACTTATAGTCGGCCGCTAGCGTTCATATTCTATTGCGCACCGCCGACTCGATGCCGCGTTCGCAACGAGAGCTCAGGGTTAACACTCGCCGCCGATTTAGAGGTAAAATTATTATTGAAATTAATTAAGAAAGATAACACTGCTTATAAAATCAAGAGTAACTTTAGTTAGAAATGTACGAGTAGTAAGTAAAAACACAAGTTAACATAACCAACTATGTTATTTGATACCTAGCCTACATACCTACTAACTACAGACACCTACAGACTATTGTGATGGCAAAACGTGTTTCTGTCTGGTTTTAAATATTGTTATTAAGTAGATACACTTATTATTTTGTTCAACACGTGACCAATACGGCTCACGCGCGCGCGGCGAGTAGCAGCCCGCGCTCGCTGGCATACTCGGTATGCCCACCGCGCGAACATGCCTAAACTGCGGAGTGACACCCCCCTGCTAATACATACACACTCATATATGTTTTAATTTATTTATAATTTGTAACATTTGCATGCTGAATGTTTATCGGCTAAACATATTGACCTCAGTTTATATTACTGTATATACCATGTTTATTGCAAATAAATAACAATGACACACTTAAACAAAAAATAAAACACACACATTTAAATAAAATGTATTGAACACAAAACAAATAATTATTGTTAATGGTTACCTGTTGACATACGCATGCCCCTGCAGCCGCGCGGCGTCCCACAGCCGCACGGAGCCGTCGTCGGAGCACGACGCGAACACGTTGCGGTGCGCCGGCAGCGTCACCATCTGGTTCACTCGAGCTCTGGACACACATATTAAGACCCGATTTATTAGATACTAGCATCCCGCTCGGGACTTCGTTCCCTCGGAATTCGGGAAAATTATGTAGCCTATGTTACTCAGATAATGTAGCCATCCTAATGGTGAAAGAATTTTTGAAATCGGTCCAGTAGTTTCGGAGCCTATTCGTTATATTAAAAATACAAACCTTTCTTCTTTATAATATTAGTATAGACATACGCTCACGCCTATAATCCCAGTGGCGTGCATTCCATACAAGCAGAAAAGCAGTGCCTACCCTAGGGTATTCAAGGAAAATAAAACAAATATTAAATAAATAATGTACACTAACGATCACAGAATCAAACGAATATAAACGTTTAACTAAATCACGTTATCTACATTATATTTTTACCGAATTTAAACTTTTTCAAAACAGCGCCATCTAAACTAGTTACTACTAGTTCAACATTAGAACTAGTAAGAAGAGAGAGCCGTGCCGCTCGCCGCCGCCGCTAGATGGCGAAGCTTATAAGCACTCGTTTGAAATGCCTTTTTTGTTGAAAAATGCTGGCTTCTGATTGGCTGTTTTGCCTCCCCCGCGAAAAATTAACGAACTGATTGTATGGCGAAAAAAGCTCTGCCTATAAAGCGATGCTACCAAATTGAGAAGTGTCAATATTTGGTAAGTTTGCGGCATTTTTTTCTTATTGGATTGTTTTTCTTTTGCAACTACGAACGAAAACTTTTGCAAATTATTGTTTTATTAGTTTATAGTGATTATTCGACATTTGTTTAGAACAAAACGAGTACAATAAGTTGTGAAAAGTGTGGTGATGATGTTTGTTTGCCGAAACTGCGTAATTTTTCAAGTTTACCTTTTCAAGAAAAGTAAACATTATCGCAAAAGGCCGATGCGTGCGTTGACGCAAAAAAGGTACCGCAGTAAGACATTTTAATACTAAAATATACGACATTTATAATTGGCTCACGGGCTGTGTGCATGCATACTAACCGCTTATTTTGTGTTCCGTGCATTTTGTTTTCAAACTGTTATATAAAAGTTTGGAAGCACAGGTTATTTTGATTTGAATAACCTTAAGTTGTTTTTAACGTTCTAAAATCTTAATAATAAAAGTTCACTGCCTACCCTGCCTAAAATGTCTATGCACGCCACTGTATAATCCCTAACGGGGTAAGCAGAGCATCAGTGGTTTCAAAGAACTATTAGATGCCACGGTTGACGCAAATTGTGAAGGTTATCATATGGAACAAGTTGTCAGCCTTTCGCCCATTATACAGTAAAACCCTCGTATCCTACTTACAGATTAATATATAAATAATAATTATTATTATCTATTAACTGTGTATATTACTGATATTGAATATCATATAATACGTAAATATAACGAATACGTATATATCTCTTTCTTAAAATAACCTGGTGTAAATAGTTTTTTGATATCTTTAAAAATGAGATAGATATGAACGTTTAAATCTCTCAATTAGACAGAGAAGGAAATACTAAACGATGACGTCACAGTCGAGTAATTGAGGAACTGGGGAACAAAAGCGGACTTGTCCAATTAATTACATTTTACACTAGAGCAAAAAAACTGAATTAGGTATATGCATATGGGCTGAAATTAGTCCGCTTTTGAAAGAAATCATGATTTTTAACAATTTTTTTATATTAGATCGGACCGCTTTTGATACAAAATACTCCGGGGGTCTTTAGATATGCAAAAAAAACAAAAATCGGGTACAGTGGACAAGTCCGCTTTTGTTCGCCAGCTCCTCAATTTATTACAAAATTTCGTTTTGTGAGAAAGAGATAGAAATCCTTTAATGTAACGTCCTGAATGACCGAATATGTTTGTATGTATTTAATGTAACTTTGACTTATTTTAAGTAACATCCTGAATGTTCTATGCAATAAAGCTCTTTAGAATTTGAACATACTTGTGCTCGTGCAGGTAGGCCAGCAGCTGGTTGGGCGGGCGCCACGTGGCGGGGGGCAACACGTCTTCACTGGCGTCCGCCATGTCTTCGTGACTCCTGGTTCATAATAGACATAGACATTTATTATTGGTATTTTTTTATTACGAGTCAAAAAACAATAAAAATAATGTCTTTTTTTTTACAAAATGCAATCAAACGAGGCATTTAAGAAATTTTGTATTTAATCATAAAATTACAATTAAATAAATTAAAATACAAATACATCAAACTTCATTTTTCAAATAATCAAATTCTAAGAATCGATACACATAATGTCAAAATGTATAAAATGCATTCAAATTAAATACAAATATAAATTTCACTATATTGGGTAACTTTAAAATAGTTACTAAACGAAAAACTGAACAACTTTTCCCAAGGAACATAGGTAGAAATATTGAACACTAACTTCCCGCCCGGGAATCCGTTCCCATGGGAATTTGGGAAAATAAGTTAGCCTATGTGTTAATCCAGGGTGACAGCCACTTCCAAACTAAATTTCATCAAAATTGGTCCAGCTGTTTGTGCGTGAAAGAGTAACAAACATCCACACATCCTCACAGCCCACAGACCGTCCTTTCGAAAATTTTAATATGTAAAAATAAAACCTTAATGGTGAATAGTAAAAATAACATTTTTTTCTATTATTTGGAAGAGTTATTTTACCGTAGTGACTTCTGGAATTTTTGTTGCATTCGTGCTGTCAAGTTTCTCAATTCACTTCGACATGGTGCCATACTATCTGTAACACAAAAGGAGTATTATCATGAAACAAAAATGGGAATATTTAAAAATTCTTGAAAGTTTAATGTGTGTACAATTGTGTATGAACGAATTTATGAACGAATGGATGCTCCTATGTGCGTACGTAAGCTTGCGTGCATGCGTACATGAATGTATGGGTGTGAGTACGTGTAAAAGAAGCCTGTTCGGGTATGTGCATGCAGACAAGTGTATAAGTTTATACATATTTGTTCGTGCATATGAGTGTGTGTATGTGTGTGCGTATATCTCACACTGCACGTAGCTGGCGCTGTGCGACATGTGCGAGTGCGCGGGCGGCGGCGTGGCGGAGCGCCGCGCGGCCGATGACGTCACCACACTCGAGCCCGACAGCGATTGAGACGCTGTATCTGCGCCTACGAACATTATTTTTCGTTTATTCCTTTTTTTTGTTATTTTATTATTTAATCTAAATTGTAAGTCCAATTAACTCACCTATTTACTCATAGACGAAAACTTGTGATTAGTCTAGATATTAGTTATGTACACAACCAGCACATCAGGCTATACATGTTGACCTTGACGTCGTCTCGCTCGTAATAACGCCGTCTTTCGTAGTGCAAATGGGTAACCTGACGTGCTGCTGTCAGTACTTATGCAATTAGTTATTTTAGGCTGTAAGTTTTCCTCGTACAATAAAATAAAAGTATACTGTAGCATTCGCAGTCGAGTGGCTCTCACTATTTGGAGTCAACCACCTCAATACGTAAGGTTCTGTGAAATATAGTATTTCTAAAACGCTTACCCGTGTGGGTAAGCGTGTGTGTGTGTTTACAAATAATTCAAGGGAAAGAAAAATATTTGACGCGAATGGGACTTGAACCCAAGATTAGATCTCCACCGAACATTTTTTTCCTAAAATTTATTTTGTTTTTGTGAAATAGATATAAAGATTTTCATACGGCTAAAATAATAAATATACCAAGCTTTTTTATTTTAAATTTAAATTCGACTCAACTTGAGTCTTATACCGTCTCCAGACTTCAAAATGCTGAGAGATGCAATTTGTAAAATAAAATACTTATAAAGATGAATAAAAAATTAAAAATCCCTAGAAAAACTCCACTGAAAAATCAATCAGAATGATGGTTTGAATTCCTTGCTTCATTTTTCTACAGCCTGTATAAAAATAGTACAAAAAGTATGTATTTGGTAATGATACCTCGTAAAGAATGTTGTTCGTGTGATTGTCCGAACATGTGTTGCCACTCGGTGTTCATCTGCGTCTCGTTCGATAGCGACGTCTTGTGAGTGCGTCTGCAATATACCAAAGAGGTAGATGAATATTTTTTTTTAATGGAAGCTTCTCTACCTTATACATAGCCTGGTGTAAATAGTTTTCTAATATCTTTAAAAATAAGAAAGATATGAACGTTTAAATCTCTCAACAAGACAGAGGGAAATACTAAACTAAACGTTGACGTCACAGTTGAGTACATCCATATAAATCAAAACAAAATTTCGTTTTGTAAGAAAGAGATAGACAAAAATGTTTGATAGGCTATAAGTTTTTTATATTTTTCGACCATTATTAAATATGATTTTGTTAACATATTATACATAATAATAATAATATAAACGCTACACACCCAAAGGCCCACACTAAAGATTTCCCTTGTGTCGTGGGTCCCTTGGAACACACATAAAGACAAACACAAACACCCATGACTCGAGAACAAACATCTGCTTTTTACACAAATGTTTGCCTCGACTGGGGATCGAACCCAGGACCCGCCGATCAAAAGGCAGCGTCACTACCTCTTGACCAAACCGGCCGTCATATGTTAATATATTATCTTAATAAATATATGATATTCAATATCAGTCATCTACTAAATTCATTTCTTATTCAGTTCATAGTTTCTTTTCTGTAGTATTATTAAAAATTATTAACGTAAAATAATTTTCATGAACTTTTTTTACATTTGATTTGTATAGGTTAATTTGTTCGCAAAAGACTGGGAAGACTTCGGTCCGTATTGCAGAATGCGACTCAGACTCTGATCTATACTCAAGTACTGGTTGTCTCTTTCTTTCACTATCAAAATGACAAAGACAACTGTTAATCAAGTATAGACCAGAGACTGAGTACGGACCTTAGACCAATGCAAAGTTAGCTTTGCCAGATTCTACACATCTGTAAAGGCCTATAAATGAGTGTAGTGACCTGTTATGTCCGACTGTGTACAGTTTGAGATGGGTGTGCGGCAGTGTGTCCCCGCCGCCCTTGTCTAGCTGCACGGCGCGAGATATCCCCGAGTTGGCCAGGATCAGGCGGCCTGGCGCGTCTGATATGTGCTAACGAACAATCACATTTTATTATTAACTATGATTTCCGTGAGAATTTGGTAAAATTTTGTAGCCTATATGTTAATCCAGGGTGTCAGCTACCTCCATACCAAATTTTATCAAAATCGATCCAGCCGTTTGAACGTAAAAGAGTAACAAACATCCACACATCCTCACAAACTTTCGCATTTATTATATTAGACTAGATCCGGGAATTCGTTACCGAGGGAATTTTGTAAAATTCTTCCTTTTTATGTAGTCTATTTTACTCAGGGATAATGTAGCATTCTAATGGTGAAAGAATTGTTAAAATCGGTCCAGTAGTTCGTTACAAAAACACATACATACAAAAATACAACTATTTCCTCTTTGTTTTTTCTGTTTTTGTTAATGATTTAAAGAGAGAAACATATCAAAGAAAAGTAATCTTCCTTAATACTCAACAAAGTTGAATGAAATTCAAAGCAAAATAGTGCTTATGCCAAATAAATGTTTTTGAATATTGAATATAACGCTACAGACTCAAACGCTCCACACTCAAAGGCCCACACTAACATTTTCCCTTGTGTCGTGGATCCCTCGGAATAGCCCGGGCCCTAAGGGTCCTGACTATTCCCCTTTGTGAGTATTTTATGAAACTTTGCACAGATGATCATTAGGTAAAACCAAGTTGTTTTAGCCCGGTTACCCTCCGGTACCGCCCCCCTAGGGGGAGGGGGGGTTGCTCGAAGAGCGCCTTCGCCGAGCGTTGGAAAATAAAATCTACAAAATCCAAATAAGCTACTATGGCAATATTAGTATCGTTTTCGTATAAATCAATAACGATAAATTCATTTCTGGTATTTATTTTACACATATGTGCAATGGTTTTTTAAATAATCGCAAAAATATAAAATTATAATCACAAAAAAAAAACTTTCGCAGCCTATATTTTTTATTTAAGAGACATATAAGTGTTAAAAAAATACCCAAATGTAGCCTGTTTTATGTAAATTTATAAAAATATAACTTAAGTTGGGGTTTTCATATAGAATTATGACACAAAAAAATGTAAGATCCGACGCGGCGGATGGATTATTTAAGAGAAGTAACCTTTTTTCATTTGAATCATATAATAATTTTATAATCTGGTCCTTTTTATGATATCGAAGCGTTTCCTTGCTTTCTAAACTACTTATTAATTTTTTTTTGGGTTTTTCTAATGCCAAAGACCAGCAGTGGAGTTCCGTAAGACCAAAAAGTGTCAAAGCCTCGGAACCCGGTTCTTTCCACTGAAAGGGTTTTCGTGAAACATTTTTTATTACTTACATTGTTGGAGGTAATAAAAAAGTTTAACCCACTAATTTTGCCGATCTGATTTTTATCTGGTATTGAGGAATTCCCATACAAAAGAAGATTTTTTCGGTAAGTAAAAATATCCGATTTTCAAAGATTTCCATACAAAATCTAAACTATTGATGCTGTAAGTTTGAAATTTTGCATAAATGATGTTCAGATATTGTGAAAACTTACCTAAATGAGGTTACACGGAGTTCCTATGGGAACGAATTGTAGGGCGTCCGCTAGTTGATATTGCAGCATTTCTGCTGGCGATCTTTTTTATGTTCTCTAATTCTTTCCGGTCTAGTTTTATTTTTACTTCAATAGATTTCAAAATTTTAGAACTTGCTCCATTTTTGCATTTTGTTTGGGATTGAAGTTGTCATTTTCATTCGACAAAAAATTTTTGGTAAAAGTGGACGAGTTTCCTAGTGTATTAATCTGTTTTTTTATTGAAATGATGTTATTATCCTACTAACAACGTACGACGTTTTTATATAAAAGCATATGAAATATTATTCCGGTATAATATTAGAAGTTTACCTACTTTATTATCAAAATGTAAGTTTTTCACTTTTCCTTTTCTTTTTTTCTCACACGCCTACTCTACCTTACTACAACATCTACTTCACGCTCAGACAAATACTCTATCAGGCTGTTCTTGCAACAGTTACGAGAATCCTGGGTCTTATGGTTTAAATCAAATTTGGTTATCATTTGACCTGGGGGGATTACTTCACGACCTGCAAGGGGAGAATATCTTTCTTGTATAGGTTACACTAGCTTGACATCCTTACTATTCTAAAATACTCATATATTTTAATTTTTCTTCCTTTTGGTGCACTTTCGGGTATAGTGGCCTTTTAGGTATCCTAGTCCAATTTGGAATTTTTGTAGTTTCAGTGTTTTAAGTAATAACCTAATATGAAAGGCTGGGCAGCAGTACTTCTTTGTGACGTCCGTTAGACGAATTCCCTGGTTCCAAGAGCCCCTAACCAGTTCCAGCCACAATTTCATAGTGAATATACCTGCGGCCCCAAGAAGACCTATAGCTGAGTCCATTAGTACCATTCCCTAAATTTATTTATTTTTAACAAATAGCCAATTGTGTCAGCAATAGATTTATCTGTCAAATAGGTGGATTTTTATTCGTTAACGAATTTAATATTATCTTCCTATTTGCTTCAGATAACAATTTATTATAGTTAGGCCACATGTTTCAATTTTATGTATGATATTATTTCTGTTCTAAATTTACCAGCACTTCTTTCCTAAACAAAATTTTCCATATGTTATTAGCCGTTTAAAAATAGATTGGTCAACCTTTCTGTTAAGTTATTGTTTTCTTTTTAAATTTTAATTGTGCAATTTTCTTTCTTTAAATTTTGGTCACAGAGTCGAATTTTTTGTATGTTTTAAATTTAATTAAACTCCTATTTCCTATAAATTTCGTCTACTTTATTTATTTTGTGTTTCGGCGATACCACCACCGTAAAATCGCTGAAATATGTACGTTTGGTGTTTCAGTCGCAGCCCTCTATCTTTAAAACTATTATAGACAGCAGGAAATACGTATTTTTATAGTAACTGTCGTAAAATATAATAAATAACATTAAAAACCTAAATCACAATGGAGTTCCCATACGACAACCGTCCAAAATTTCGCAATTCCTTTACAACTTTTGTTACTGCTCTATTTCAGAAACGATGTAATGCATACACCTTAAACTTCGTTCACATTTAAAATATACTTTACATTAGTTAAAAAATATATGAATAACAGTCAAGAGTGAACCAGACTCAAGCTACATATATATATTTTTTTATTATTAAAAATGGGTTCGCTCTTGACCACAATCTAGCTTAGGGCAATCTTATTTGTTTATATTTAAACAAACTCTCACTCGAACTGTATTTGTGACATTTACCTGGTTATTTTTCGTGGAATTACTGTTATTAGTTATATTATGACTTTAATATCCGTGCCTTTGATGTATGTGTCTTCGTTTTATTAAACATTTTTGCCTCACATCGTACTATAAACGCCAATTCCATAGTAAATAACCAAAAACCCTTGAAAAAAACTGTTTTTATTTACATTGACTTTAAAATTTTATTGCTTGAGTTTGGCTCATATCTGGCCAGTTTTAATATATTTTTTAAATAATGTAAGGTATGTTTTCAATGTGTACTAATTTTGAAGGATATATGTTGTATGGTTTTTTTAAATAGATCAGTAACAATTATTTTTTTCAAAAATACGATATTTTAGAAGTTTGTCGTATGGGAACCCCACTGTAGTTTAGGTTTTTAATTTTATTTATTATATTTTACGATAGTTACTATTAAAATACGTATTTCCTGAAAATTTGGACACGCTGTCTATAATAGTTTGAAAGATAGAGGGCTGCGACTGAAACACCAAATGTACATATCAATTAAATGGACGCCCTATAATTCTTTCCCATGGGAACTCTGTGTCACCACACCACATTTATGTAAGTTTTCAAAATATCTGGAGAACATCTATGCAAAATTTTAAACTTACAGCTTCAATAGTTTTGATTTTGCGTGGAAATCTTTAAAAATCGTATTTCTTTACCCACTGAAATTTAAAAAAAAACACAAATTATCAAAATTAAAAAAATATATTAAAAAGCAAATAAACTCTTCGGTATCATAAAAAGGACCAGATCATAAAATTATTATATGATTCAAATAAAAAAAGTTTCCTTCTCTCAAATAATCCGTCCGCCGCGTCGGGTTCTACATTTTTTCATGTCATAATTCTATATCAAACCCCTACTTAAATTATGTTTTTTATAAATTAACATTAAACAGGCTACATTTTGATATTTTTTTAACACTTATATGTCTCTTAAATAAAAAAATATAGGCTGCGAAACGTTTTTTTTGTGATTATAATTTTATATTTTTGTGATTATTTAAAAAAACATTGCACATATGTGTAAAATAAATACCAGAAATGAATTTCTCGTTATTGATTTATAAGAAAACGATACTAATATTGCCATAGTAGCTTATTTGGATTTTATAGATTTTTTTTTCCAACTCTCGGCGAAGGCGCTCTTCGAGCAACCCCCTCTCCCCCTAGGGGGGCGGTACCGGAGGGTAACCAGGCTAAAACAACTTGGTTTTACCTAATGATCATCTGTGCAAAGTTTCATAAAATACTCACGAAGTGGAATAGTTTCCTTGAACCGCTTACCCTTAGAGCCCGGGCTAGAACATACATAAAGACAGACACAAACACCCATGACCCGAGAACAAACATCTGCTTTGTTCTCGGGTCATGGGTGTTTGTGGAAATAATGTCTAAAGACAAATTAATTTATGCATACCACAAACTGTAACAAAAGTTACGATACAAATAATAAAGTACTTAGATATTTAATAATTTATTTTTAATTGATAGTAAGTATTTATAATCTGCAACAAACCTGGGTGGCAGAGCCTTGTATTTTGATGAGGTGTGCGCTCATCGCTAGAAGTTGATTTTCTACGTGTTCCGTCATCCCTGGAAAGAATAACGTGCTTATAGTAATTTACATAAAAATCCTTTTCAAGTTCATTTTGAGGTCAGTCAATGGTGGTTAACCCTAATATAATAAACTAGCTTTCCACCCGCGGCTCCGCCCGCGTGGACTACAGGTTATATCGTGCCCAACTGTGGGATAAAATGTAGCCTATGTCCTTTCCCAGGCTCTAATCTATCTCTGTACCAAATTTCATAAAATCGGTTCAGTAGTTTAGGAGTGAAAGACAGACAGAAAGACAGTCAGAGTTACTTTCGCATTTATAATATTATAGTAAGGATAATAAAATTCGTATATTTCTCTCTCACAACAAGACAGTACAGACATGATATTGAAGACTAACATAGATGTTTAAACTTAAAACGTACATTGTGAGAGACTGGAGCCTAAAGTAGGCTTTCGCCTGTGACTTAGGTCTCCAGGTCCCCCTTCAATTTTACAGAAAATAGCTGCATTACTTTTAAAACGAGAGAAAGCATATGTATAAATTATAACATTATAAGGTAAGTAGAACTTTTTAACATTTATATTTATATATTAAAAAAAAAACAAAATCATAAGAGTGCGTGTAGTGTGCCTGTTTGTGTGTGTGTGTGTGTGTGTGTGTGTGTGTGTGTGTGTGTGTGTGTGTGTGTGTCTGTGTGTGTGTGTTTGTGAGTGTGGGTGTGTGAGTATGTGTGTGTGAGTGATCGTATCGCCTTGCCTATACATTGTTGTTATTGTATTATAGATATCAATTCTTCAGTTTGATCATAATTAAATTTTAAGAGCCAAGTTGTTATTTTGTTTTTAACTTCTTTTTTGCATACATTTGTTATATTTAAAGATTCATTAGCAGAGTTATACAATTATACCTTTTTACCAATACCTTTTTAAGGAATGCTTAACTACTAAATAGAACAAGCAAGAAAATTGTCCCTTTAAGACATGATAGATGATTCTTTATTAACTAAAACAGAATAAATGTTAAATCAGAATTTGACAGTCAAATGTTTAATTCCACATATGATGCTGAAACGTCTCATATACTGTACGAAAACGAAATGAAATTAAAACAGCGATGGTTTTCAGCTTGGCCTGTAAATGACTGTCAAAGGGTTAAGTCTAATTCACATTTACAGAATTCCGCAGTAATTTTATATAAAACGTGGTAGCAAATAGGTCCTAAATCAGCATTATGGGACCATCCATAAATTACGTCACACGAATTCCATGACTTTTTGACCCCTCCCCCCTCCTTGTCACAGCTGGTCACATTTATAAAACTCCCCCCTCCCTAGCGTGACGTCACATATTTTGCATATTTTCCATTTTTTGTAATTTTTTAATAAAAACAGTACTTAATAGTGTTGTTATTTTTTTTGGTAACTCAAAACTCATTGTCTCAACCAAAGTAAAAACGTAAAAAGAGTGCTTGGGACTGAGGAGGTTAAGTTTGTCGTTAAAAGTTAACGCGTTTTGATACTCATAACACATTCTGAAATGTGACGTCACGAAACTTATGACCCCTCCCATCCCCTTGTCACACTATGTCACACTTTGTCGACCCCCTCTAATTTATGGATGGTCCCTATCTGACATCCGAGCAGTTACACCGGTATTCTATCTGGACTTTAAACATGGTTTAAGATGAACATGGTTTAAAAAAGCAGCCTCTTACCATCAGATGCGAGTCTTCTAAATAAGTTTTTCAGTTGCTGTCCCATCTCACTGTATTGTGGCATCATGCCTTGTTTTACCTGGAACCAATATGAGTAATATAACTAGAACCCGTTATCTTTGGCCTACGAATTAAATTGTCATAGATATGTATTACCGGATTTCATTGAAATACAATTATCGATTTTTATCTAATACTAACATAAACAAATAAGTATACCTTATGTTCACGTGATGAAATTTCAATTAATAACTTGCACAGAGGTCGAAAATCTGCTGGTAATAACAATTGCAATCTGCTTGTATACCGTGTGGTGATCGGTTGAGAATAACACCACCCCATCTCTATCCGTGGGGTGGTGTTATCCGAGGCGACTAAGGATACACAAATGAGACCTGCCTCCTAGTAATCCATCCCAGGCAACGACACTTCATTTTTTTCTGAATCTGAGGTGTCGTCCTATGGTCTCATGCGGTGTGGAAGGCTCTGTAAATGGCCGTCTGGTTCGCGACCACCCTCCTACCGAAGTCCGACGCCAAACAGCTTGCTGTGTTCCGTCGGTGCGTGGGAGTGCCAGTGCCTTTATAGGCATTTTTGGGTTAACTCGCTCCATCATCGACCTCATCTTTGACCTTTATGGTCAAGATTGAGGTCAAGAGTTAACCCATCTTATAATTTAAAAAAAAATTAATAAGGCAAGCGCACGGACATCAAATTTGTGGCAAATTTAACTGTTATCGACACTAATATTATAAAAAGGAAAAGGAAAGATTTGATTGTTTGTTTGTTTGCATTGAATAGGCTCCAAAACTACTGGACCGATTTGAAAAATTCTTTCACCATTAGAATCGTACATTATTCCCGATGGACATAGGCTACATAATTTTCCCAAATACCCACGGAAAGTCCCGGGCGGAGTTAGTTAAAAAATAAAATAAAAAACTCTTCTTGTTTAATTGTTGGTTATTACGTTGCGACCTAGTTATTACATTAATATTTTTTTACATACAACAAAAACTTGTCGTTCGGTTTTGCTTTCCAAGTGAACCGGGGTCGTGGGTTCAAGTCTCATTCGCGCCGAATAATAGGTTTTTAACTCATTACCTTACCTACCTCATTACCTTACCACCTCATTACCTCATTACCTTACCAACTCATTACCTTACCTCATTACCTCATTTTTATTTTATTTTTTATTTTGTTTGTTTGCATGTTATTTGTAACTATGTGTATGGTGTGGAGACAATAAATTATTTCTATTCTATTCTACCTATGAAATTGACGATTTTTTCTCAAGCTTTATTTTATTCATAATTTATTTGATTGAACAGCTATTACTGAAATTGTTTTTTATTTAAAACCTTATAGATTTAATAAATAATGCATATTATTATTAAATCAATAAGGTTTTAAATAAAAAACAATTTCAGTAATAATACATATTTACTTTAGATTTATTTGCTGGAAAAGAAGCTCAGATATAGCTCGTTTCATCCGTTGCCCGTTTCATTGCTTATTTTTGCTGTACCGTTGTTACAGTTACAACTTTCAATAAAGTAAGTATGATGAAAATTAACTTAATGTTGTCCAAACCTTCCCACAAAATTTTGCTTAATTTGGATTTCGCATTCCCGAGAAAAATCCAAAAACGTTAGTATGGAAAATTCAGTTTTCCAAAAATATTGTATGAAAAACGGCAATTTCATAGGTTTCGCATTCCCGAGAAAAATCCAAAAACGTTAGTATGGAAAATTCAGTTTTCCAAAAATATTGTATGAAAAACGGCAATTTCATAGGTTTCGCATTCCCGAGAAAAATCCAAAAACATTAGTATGGAAAATTCAGTTTCCCAAAAATATTGTATGAAAAACTGCAATTTCATAGGTAAAGACCTATTAGTTTTCTTTCCCTAAAATTATTTGTGTAAGTATTTGCTTATTTATTTGTATTATCATTAGAGACCGCCTACCTTCAGCCGCGCATTCCTCCGCTCCCGCAGCGTGTGCACTAGTCTATCGACGTCTCCGTGTCGCAGCACTGCGTCGAGCACCTTCCGAGGGATCGGCTCCGCTAAACTCTCCAACAGAAGCTCTGCTCTTTCCACCTGATATTTTAATTAAAACGATTTCATTTTAAAAGGGAGGTAATCTTTCCACCTGATAAATAAATAAAATAAATAAATAAACGCTACACACTCAAAGGCCCACACTAAGGTTGTCCCTTGTGTCGTGGGTCCCTTGGAACACACATAAAGACAGACACAAACACCCATGACCCGAAAACAAACATCTGCTTTTTACACAAATATTTGCCCCGACTAGGAATCGAACCCAGGACCCGTTGATCAAGAGGCAGCGCTACTACCACTCGACCAAACCGGCCGTCAAAATATGACGGCCGGCCGGTCTGATATTTTAATTAAAACGATTTCATTTTAAAAGGGAGGTAACAAAAAAGGCCATTTATCATGAGCATTTGTGTTTTGGAAGGCACGGTAAGCGATCTTGTCTACAGTCGTTAAACCAAGTCTTTTATAAGATGTACTTCGGGGAGTGTGCTCAGCTGAGCGCTTTTCATCATCTTTCATATGCGCAGTGGAATTCCCTGCCTGCGTCTGTATACCTTTGCGAATAGGCGTAGAGTCAGTAGGGTCAATAGAACGAATGCGTATGTATGTATTTAAATCCTTTAATGTTTGTTTTTATGTATTTCATGTATCTTGACTTGTTTTAAGTGGCATCCTGAATGTCTTATAAAATAAATATTTTTATATTCTAAAACACACATATACATGTATATATATATATATATACATCACTTCATTGCTCCCTCTCAAACTCATTGCTTATTTTTGTTTTTATTGCTCATATGAATGTTTTATTATAATATTGTTACCACAATACGTAACTTCTACCATTCTAGTTTACAACTTGTTACCATAAATTATCCTTAAAGTATGTTTGTTTATAACGTGATAATGTGTTGATGCACATGATCTGTTCTACCTCTTTTTTATATAATTACCACGAGGATTACGTAGCTGGTTATACGATTACCAAACCCGTTGTTTCTATATAAGTTTAGTACATAAGCTTCATTGTATAACTGTTTGTAATCCCAAATAAAATAAAATAAATATTCTATTCTTTAAAGTTCGAGTGAATAGGCTTCTTCTGGGTGAGCTTGCTACATCCTCGACCGCATCTTTGCCCTCGAGCTAGATCATGGTCAAGAGCAAACCCTTTATTAATAAATAAAAAAGTCAGAGGCCATTTGGCGGTTAGATAACGCTGACACCAAGGTTCATCAAGTTCGCCACACACTTGATTATAAGGAAGTAAGAAATAAATGATTGTAATGAAAGTGCTGACCTGT
The DNA here is from genome assembly GCA_949987775.1 of Aproaerema taeniolella. Classification (NCBI taxonomy): domain Eukaryota; kingdom Metazoa; phylum Arthropoda; class Insecta; order Lepidoptera; family Gelechiidae; genus Aproaerema; species Aproaerema taeniolella. The sequence goes on from OX465264.1 coordinate 7,287,622, forward strand.
ATGAGTTTGTGTGCGAGATGCGGCCACACTAGCGGTAACAGCTTGCAGTTGACGTCGATGGGGTTCAGCAGGCTCGCCGCCACCGACACCAAGCCGCACACCTCGTGACGAATCTAAACCACATTTTTATTACATTTCAGTGAAATCATATAAAAAATAATCATGTTCTATATTGTAGGGATAACGCTCACAAGTACGCACGCACGCACGCACACAAATACACAGACACAAACGCGCTCAGACACTATAACACCATGCACTCCTAGACTTTTGTAGATTTAGTATATTTTTATGTTTGTTTGTGATGAAAAGGCTCTGCAACGAATGCACCGAATAATATAAAATCTTGCACTAATATAAGCTTATTTTTCAGGGGTAACATGGGCTATAATTTTCTGACATAAAAGGTTTAAAAAAAAGTTAAATTAAAACATTTACAATCGATTTTTCGAATTTCTTCACAGCAAGTTGTGAAGCAGCCGCGGTTCAATTGAGTATCAAATCGATTTTAACTTTAAATTCACATTTTCTAAATTAAGAAAAAAATTGCGAAAAACAAATAAGTTTTAATCTGATTTTGTATTACTCACCCAGAGATTAGGATGTGCGAGGTATACAGCGCTCTCCGCGACCAAGTCACAAAGCGCCTGTTTGGCCAACAGGCCAAGCTGGGCCAAGCTCGTGGTCGCTCGCAGCGCCTTGGCGATTATCCACTCTGACTGATCTGTCAGGCCCTATGAAATTCAAAGGAAGAACTTGTAATTTCATACATACATACATAAGGTTACACTTTTGTCCCATTAGGGTAGGCAGAGACCACAGATCGCCACCTGGTACGGTCTTAAACACACCAGCCCCCGGACCGCTGTAACTTTGAACGTGTTTATCAAAGCTAAACCGCTCACGTTTCATTTGTATTCAGCCTAATAGAAACGTGAGCGATTGAGCTTTTGTAAAACGTTCAAACTTACCGCGATCGGGGGGCTCTTTCGATTACATTTATAATTTGCTTCGTACACGCTCGTCGATCAGCGAGCGCCCATTAAGCAACGTACACAGAGGCAGGGAACCTTATGGGTAACCAAAGTGGCAACTTATCACAAGCTTTTTCGTGCTTCGGAGGGCAAGTTAAGCAGTCGGTCCCGGTTGATGCCAATTGACTACAGTCGTGAAAACCAAGTCAGAGGTCATTGTGCGGTTTGAAAACTCTGACACCAGGGTTAGCCAAGTTCGCCACACACTTGACTATACCTACACGATAAAAAGAAGAACAAGCAGCAATGTAACCATGTGCCATAGAATAAAGTACCTGTTGTAATAAGGGCACTAGTATAGGCGCAGCGTGGTGTCCGACGTAGGCCGCGACCCCCACCACCCGCTCGAAGAAACACCCGCGCAGCCCCGCCTCCTCCTTATCGTTCAGGAAGGTCACCATGTGCGATAATATCACGTCGTTTGCTGCCAGAATAAAAGCCTCTCTGTGACTTAAGATATTGATGTACACAACAGTTAATCATAACCAACGACGTATTTGGCAGTTCAGGGGGTTTGACCCGAGAGGGTTCGAATCGAACCCCCTGAACTGAACTGTGGACTATTTTGAATAATAAAATAAAATAAAATTTTGTTTATTTCTCTAAAATGCGTACAATTAAAAATTCTTACTGTTTATGTAAACATAAAAACTGACTAACAGTGTTTTGCCCGAACTAGGTTACATTGCTACCTGTGTCTCGGGCTATACAGAGCTTAGTCATTCAATAAAAGTTTAATTACACTGCGTTGACGTGGGTCGTCCATTTGTCATTCAGAAGAAATGTGTAAGAGCAATGTGTGGTGTGGGGCAAAGGGAGTCCTGTAGACCACTATTTAAACAATTAAACATATTGACTTTACCATCAATGTACATTTATGAGGTTTGTTTGTTCACCAAAAATAACCTTCAATTGTTCTTAAAGAATGGTGAGGTGTGTGCATTCGCAACCCGGTATCCGAATCGTTAAGTAGCGCCTTCCTGCTCTACCACAACTTGTCATCGAAACTGTTACCTACTGTCGATAAAACTGTATAATAGATTACCAGATAGCATAAGAGATTTATCATCAAAAAAATTCAAAACGGAGCTATACAAGTTTCTTTGTGACAAATGTTTTTATAGTGTAGACGAATTTACGGCATATAATATTTAATGGAATATGTATTTTTTAATTCATTTTGACATTTTAAAATTATTACTGTTATCTTAATTTTTTTTAACTATCTCACATTTTGACATTATGATTCTCTTCCTGCCTTGACATTATGTATTCCAAATCGTATTTTAATTTTAACCCTATTGCACACCATTCAAATAGTTAAATGTGTGAATCTGCCTATCATATACCACCAATGTACTGTACCACATTTATTGCAAATAAAGAATATTTCATTTCATATTTCATTTCATTTTATTTCATAATTTCAGCTTAACTATAATTCAACGGTACAATATAATAACTCAGTTCAAATAAAATAAATGTAACTTATTATTATTATATATACTTTATTGCACAAAAAAACAGGACATCACAGAAACATAAAAATACGGAATTTACAATCTACTTATCTATCTTAAATTACTTGCACCTTATCTTACGACTAAAATTTATGTTCGACTATGCATGAAAATTTTACGATTTAAACTTTGCCAACACTTTTTCTTACGGACTCTTGTTTAAACTTCGTTAGTCTCTGATCGGAAGATTCCCCGCGCCGAATTATTTTATTACGGTCTCACTTACTCTGCCACTTAGTTGTAAAAAGCTATGCAACAGTTAATCATAATCATAAATAAATTATGTTTCTTTCCATGATTTTACAGGTGTTACTTGTACATATAAAAAAACCGCCACAGAAGTTTGATCTATTCTCTAAAAAAAATTTACAGTTTAGTATAATCACCTGCTGATTTAGGCTATAACCTCAAGCAAAACATGACTAATATATAATTACAAGCAATATGCAAAACAATTGAGCAAGTTGATACAATGATACTACGAAAATCTCAAGAAATACAAAACACTTGAGTTACGGAAAATTATCACACTAAAAAAAATACCTACTAAGTCTGTGGTGTCAAGGTTATCTTTGTCAATCTTTGTAAAATATGTCTATATAAAACTAAAGGTAAATTTAGCTAGGTAAATCTCACCTTTTTGTTTCCCGAAGAATATGCACAATTTGGTAATGCCATTCTCCACTAAGGCGCGTTTCACAACCGCTTGAGAGTCCGTCAGCAAACAGGACACAGTAGATCGTACCTGAATTGTGACGAAAAAAGTTAGATAAATACAATATACTTTATTGCACTCCAACACAAATAAATAAATTTCTGGTTTTGCTGAAGTTTTCTGTAAAATGAGGAAAGTTAGCTTTCCGAACGCGACTTCGCTCTTGTCGAAAAGTAGTCTATGTTACGTCACTTTCCCATTCCGTTATCTCTGTACCAAACATCGCGTGGGTTAGTTCGACATGAAGTTCGGATTAATGAATAGACTTTTACTTATACTGAACTCTTAGTAAGGATAATAAATAAAATCAAATAGGACTTACCATTTCATGTAGAGCACTAAGTTCAGTTTCATAGTTTATGTTCGCTGCTTCCTTATCCACCATGTTTTGAGTTTGATCAAGAAATCTGACAGCTGTCTCTGCTAATTTGGCTGTAAAGTCAATAGCATACATGGTAATAAGCCACCCACGGTACAGATTCACCTAATTTATTTATTAGCAAAATCACTGCAAATTAACTTTTATTTATTGATAAATACAGGAAATATTTAATCAAAAAATATATAATTTCCTCTTTTTCTTCTTATCGCTTTATTCTGTTTCTCATCCGTGGTACGATTCTTTAATCAAGTCTGAGACAGAAAATTTTCTCATTCAGAACTATCAATTTGGAACGTTTAAAACCTCCCCTTTGTAGATGACTACAGTGTATGAATAAAATAACATTTCTTTCATACACTGTAGTCTCCAACGCGCCTGCCAAGCATGACGATTAAATAATTTCTTCCTAACTATAACATTAGGTGGTAGCCCAGTTGGTAATGAGCCAGATTTGTAATCCGAAGGTCGCGGGTTCAAATCCTGGTGCGGGTCTGTACCACTAAATTCGTCTTTTCGGATTTATGTACGGATTCCTAATTATCACTTGCTCAACGGTGAAGGAAAACATCGTGATATAACCACCAACCCGCATTGGGCCAGCCTGGTGGACTATGGCCTAAATCCCCTTCGTGTTTTGAAGGGAGGCCCGTGCCCCTCGATGGGGACGTATATGGGCTGATAATGTTATCTACATTAGGAAAAGGTCTTTTTAACCGACAGGATCTCATGGGCTGTTACATTGAAACTTGCTGTTCTAATACTGCAAGACGCACCACTTACCAATATTATTAGCGTAAGCAATCCTCACAGTGACAGCCGGGTCGGTAGCACACAAAGCCAGTTCCGGAAGGATGTATTCCGGGAACACGTTGCAATCGGATTTTGGTAACGTCTGTACCATGGCGACACAACGCGCTGCTGTATGTACCGCCGCCGCTCTTACTCGCGATACTGAATCGTGAGACAGGTGAATCTGATAATGAAAGTGGATATTACCAAATTGATAATCTCGTGCCTAGTAATAGAAATTCAGCGTTCAAAGATATAACAGGCTAACAATCGAGTATAGATAAGTCATTCGCTTTAAATGATGTTGAAATACTTTTTCCGAGATTAATACGTGAGAATTTATATTATCTCGGTAACTTTTCTTCTGTTTCATATATCTGGACGACATGTTAATTCGCAAAATCATAAACTACATTGCAATTGTTACTAGAATTTACGTTCGTGAGAGAAACCATCAATTATACTTACGATATATGGCAGGATCCGATCTAAAATTGTCTCCGAACTAGAATTCTCACACAGTAGCTGCAATATCTCCAATGCATACAGCTTTGACGTACAATGGTGAAGTCCTCTTATACAGGATGTGACAAGTGACGTGATTAATATAAGGCCTTCATTATCGGGTCCTACTTCTTTTTTCTCATGTGGTTTATCATCTGTCTCTTCCTCAAATTCACCAACGTTAACTGTAATAACTTTAAAACCATCTTTTTTCAAATTGTCTATGGTCTCGGCATTTTGGTTTGTATCCGTTGTTTCTTCTACTAAGTCTTGATAGTTCTTAGTGTCTGAAGGTCGAGTGAATATTTTAATGATATTTTTAATGTCTTGGTGGATGCGTAGGATTTTTTCGTCGGGCGGTAGGATTGGTTGCGCTGAGAATATTAGCATGTAAGATTGGAGAAACGAGTAGAAGTATTCTGGGAATAACCTGAAAATGACACGTTTATTAGAATATATGTAGAATAGAAAGAGACATAAGAAATATAAAGTGTAAGTAAAATGATCCACCAATTCATTTGTTTAGAGTATTACAACGGTATCCCCTTTCACTACTTACTTTCCACGAGCTTCATCCAAATACAGTTCAGCACTTCGTCTATCCTTGGGATTCCTTTCAGTCATAGAATGCAGTAGGGTTTTGAGCATTGAGTCACTTCCTTCAGGTAATGTCATAGTGGAAGGACGGTCCTCACCGTTACGGTAGGCAAGGAGCCCGGGTAAATCCAAGGCGGGAGTTCCATCGTTCCATAGTTCTAAGAGAGCGCAGCTAGAATGAGGAAAGTATAACTAAATAAATATTTACTTTAAATATTTTTTATTTTTTCTTTATATGACAATTTTTAACTCTATGAACACTCAAAAGCGAACCTTTATGTAGAAGTTTCTATGTCTGTGATCTTTCGCATACAAATCTAAATATATAAAAGGAAAAACTGACTGACTGACTGACTGACATATCAACGCACAGCCTAAACGGCTAAACGTAGGCACTTAAAATTTGGAAGGGACGTAGCTTATGTACCGTAGAGGTGCACTAAGAAAGGAATTCCCGAAATTCTCACGGGAACGGGAATTAACGGGAAAATCCTTTTGTATGAAAAATCTAAACCGCTTAAGTTAGACGCTTGAAATTTGGCATGCAGGTACCTTAGTAAACTTAAAGCTTAGTTGCAACAGGATATTGCAAAATGCCCACGGGAACGGGAGTCAGTTTTAGTATATTTTGGTTTGTTTTGATGGGTATACCTGTATTGCCTATACTATAGGCCCTATAGGAAGAAACTTAGAAAACTTTAAAATATTTTTCTACATAGACTAAAAGTTGTTACCCGGCTGAAAAGATGTCCATACTCGGGAGTAGTTCGCCGACTTTACACGGCGACTCGCTTAGAAGTAGTCCTCCTGATTTATCGTCGCTCTGTGGTAAAATTAAAGAACATAATGATTGACTTGCTTTTCAGAAAAGACAAGTATTACTTAAGTATTGACTGTCTCTTTCTCTCACTATCAAAAGGACAAAGACGACTGCTACATAAGTATAGATCTAAGTTCTAAATAATTACTTTAGTCTCATCATTAATCTCACATTTTTTCTGATGATTTTGCGGAATTTTTCGAAAGAAACGACCTTGTTTTGTAATACCAGAGATACGTAGGCACGATACTTACCACTGGTCGGTTACTAGGATCAGGCGCCCTAACAAATCTCTCCGGGGCGACGTAGCACAGCCTTCTTCGAGAGGTGTCGAAGAAGTAGCTGAAATCTGCCGGGTTGTCATCCGGCAAAAATGTCGGCTTGAAAGACGCAATGTCGGTGAGCAACACCCACAGCCATGACGTCACCATTATGTTTTCTAACTGTAAATTCATACAGAGTTTGATTATAATAATATGTTGAACTAGCTTTCTGCCCGGGACTTCGTTTCCGTGGTAATTTTGTGAATTTACACACAAATAATCCTGAAACTAATTAACTGAAAATTTTGAGTTTATCGCGTTCAGACAGACAGACGTGACAGGAGACTTTGTTTTATAATATAGTATGAAGTATGATATACATTATTCTGTTGGTTCTGTTACGATAAGAAATGAAAATGGGGTCTATGCAGTTTTTTTTCTCAAATAGTGGAAAGAATTCTAATGAGGCTTTCATGGAACAATTTTTGACATTTTATTTTATTTTTCAATTCCTATCATACTATCCCAATTCTCATACAGGTAATCAAATAAATTATTAAGGATTAACCAGCCTATACTTTTATAACTAAAAATCCCTAAAATAGTAAAGCGTAAGGACTATTCTTCCGGTACCTTAATATCTCCGTGACAGATGCCCAGTTTATGCATCCGGTGTAATGCGTAGAGCACTTGGAAAGTTATCCATTTCTTCTCCAGCACCGTGAGGAATGGCCGTGTGGACATGCGGTCGTATACACTGCATTTACAGTATTCGCGCATCAGTAGACCGGCTTTGTCTGTTAGCTGGGGAACACATATTTCTATTTATTTTATTGTAATCAGAGAATTACAATAAAATAAATACAATAAAATAAAAATCCAACTAGGAGATGTTTTCAATAAAATACCATGTGATTTAGTTCATGAGTTTTGAACATAAGTTTTGATTAAGTTAAATTATTTCTTACATCATTTTAAATTTAAAATCTACCAGTCTTATTTGATCTTCTTAAGTCATGAATTTTAACAACCCTTGCAAGTGGCCAGAGAACCACTTGATGCCACAGTTAAAATATTCCAAAGAAAGACTATTTATATCTAAAGATAGGGACGGGATACCTGGACACAGGCGAGTGATCAGTATGTTAATTTTGGGACCGTTTCACCCAATTTTCCTTAACAAAACTACTGCAGAATTTTATTAGTAAATAAGTATAGCAGTAAAAGTTTACTAACAATAACCCTCTGGAAAGGCAGACAGTTAAAGGCTGAAGCCAGTTGCTCCTTGATCTTGAGGATCCTCTCCTTGTGCTCAGCCAGGGGCAGCGATGGATCATGAACTGCAAACACCTTGACCACCACCAGACCCTCACGTGACTTGGCACGTGCCACTTTGAGGAAACGGGTCGAACCAAGGCTGTTGGTGAAAAAAAATTAAATAGAAAAATAATATCTATACATATAAAAAATAACCTCTATTTCTTCTGGTCAGGCTATAATTTGAGAACGACTGATTTGGATGATTATTTTTTTGTTATGTTCCTTATTGTCACGACCAGGGATGATAAGTCACGGGCAGACAGCTTGTACATAATAAAAATTTAAGCTGCATATGTATTGACTGAAGCACTCCTCATATAGTACTAGTATTAGGAGACTCCTGCTAAATGAAGGTAAGAAATCAATCAAATAAATAAAAAGGACTCAATAAATTACTTTTATTATTTTTAAAATAATTAATTATTATAAGTTGGTAAATTATTACTAATTTTTGTAATTAAGATTTTATCTATCCATTCAAAAAATAACCAGATGATAGTAGAAACAGTACAATATTTATGTCTGCAGATACAAAAGTAGAAAATAATATGAAATCAGTTCTTACACATTTTACTTTAAGATTTTTTCATCTATGCTATGGATTAGAATATAATACATAGAATAGATTAACCAGAAAAGCCAGTCAATACATAGAATTCAGCTCTATTTCCTTTGTAAATATGCTACCCACATCTTGTTAGATCTATGTGATTCTATACTATAACTATTTAGCAGTGATTAAAGCTATTTAATCATGGAAAAAGGAGATAGCAACCTGAAATTTACATTTAATAATCATTTTAAGTGTGTATTTGCGTATAATTAATCATAAGAAATGACAGTAAAATAAGGTTGCCTGGAAGAAATTGCTGTTAAGCAATAAGGCCGCCTATTTGTATTCATTGTGTCAAATTTTCTGTAAATATTGTTATTTTAATCATATGTGTGTAATAAAGTATATTGTATTGTATTGTATTGTACAATAAACAGCTGATCACACACGAAGTGAAAGTTATAATTAATGGATACAGGTCATTTTTATGATTTAATTAAACTATTCTAATACCTCTGATCAAATGATAAGTCAACATGGTCGCTCAGGTAATGCTCGACTGGATATATTTGCGACGGAGCCACCCCAACGAGTTGATTCCCCATCGTTAGTTACGAAGATAAAATTATCACGAAAACTGATGCATCACTCTTCACTTTTCTCAAATTATTTTACATCAATATGAGGAATTGTACACAGTTGAAATCTCAACAAAGGTTTTTTTTAGTACATAAATATAGCTAAATGAATGCAATCATACGAAAAAGACGAGAAAGTTAGAGGAAACAATGCAATATTTTGAAAAATATTTTTTTCGATTGACTAACGCAGGAAAGATGACACTAATGACAATAATCTGAAAATGTGTTCCAGTAGCAGTTTCAAAATTTTGAGATTTCTTTTAAAAAAACATTTAATTAGATTCTTAATTTAGTTCTTCGACTTCTGAGTGTTTTGAAAGAAAATATCAAAAAATCTAAACTCATTTAATAACTGCTACGATTTTACCGCGCTCGCTCGATGGATTTTACTAAATAAATCTGAAAATTAAGATTGCTACATGAACACATTTTCCAATAAAAGGACGCTAAATGTACAGACGTTTTTTATGAAACTTGACTTTCCGGTTTACCGATTCATCATCTCTTTAAACATAGACAAGAGACACCTCATCAATCGTCAATCGGCTGTCATTTCTTATATTCTATGGTCTCTTCTCTTCAACAAACAACTAATTCCACCCATTTATTTGTGAATTTCGCATCGTTCTGTTAAGATTATTCACAGAAATGACTTCCAAAAGTGAGAAGGATCGAGCCAAACAGATCCAGGATCGATGTCAGAACATATTGATGCAAATGCTGAAAGATGAAGACAATAAATACTGTGTCGATTGTGACGCTAAGGGTACGCTACGTTTTCTTTTTATTTTTCAATATGCTGTAGGTTTTCTCCTTCAAATCCACAAAAGTTTTTCTTTCAATTAAACGACTAATTATTTTTGAAGCAAACTTATTAATACAACTATTTAGATATCATTTTTTGTTGATACTTAATAAATTGGAATAATTGATAGTTCAGTGAGTCACAATATCTCAATATCGGCAGTTGTTATCATTTGGAAGCTAATTTACGTTCGCCTTCCGTTACTTGAGTTGTTTAGGAGGTTAATAAGCTGGTGTCAATAACCCTATGTACTACAGGCTAAACTGCAGTGCATTCTTTTAAAAAATATCCTTGAAGATAAACCAGAGCTAAGTAAATGTTCTGCTACCTTGTCACAGCCTTGGACTAGAATTAAAATTCATGCAGCAGGAAACAGAAAGTTCATGCTCAAGGTTCGATTTAAATAATAATAATAAGTTTTTTTTATTTGCCATAGGATTTCTTTTATATTTTGCCTTTAAATGTTGAGATACATACATACACCCAAGACCTGTATTCCTGTCGGGATATACAGCATCAAGCAGTCATAGATCCATTTGACACCATAGTTAAGAAATAGGCGTTTTGAGGATTTTTAAATTAGATACTTGAGTATCATAGTGGTGATAATAACTTGTCAGTCTTATTGAGATAAAGTGGTTAGAGTGCTGTAGAGAGTACCTATACAATTCAGGACAGTACATTGCTTATGTAGTGTCAACATTTGAGATATTCTGAGACCTCTAAAAACTCCAGATACATACAAATATTGTGCATAAATGATGAACATTGTCATCATTACATCTAAAATGATGTCTTCCTGTTTTAATAACTGCCTTATGAAGTAATTAATTGAAATTAACTATCTAAATTAGAATTAGGCACACACATTCTTTTAACATGAAATCATATTTCCAATCCTTCCATAGATGGCTAACTGAACGGACAGTAAACTATTAATATTTTTGCTGTTTTTCTTTCAAAAAATTTTAGATATTGACAATACTGCAAAAGTTAATGATTAATTATTTTTAAACTAATCATTTTGAAGTTTTTTGTTTATTCAAAACTGATCATAATAAGTGGTGACACTTCATGTAATTATATATTGTAAATGTTATCTGTATTGTAAAACAAAATAAAATAAACTAAACAATTACTAAATGTATGTTGAATCAATTGGTTTTACAACTACTTGTTAAGCTATGTAAGTGATTTAGCTTTGCCCTTCACAATATAGTTACATGCGTCTGTTTCTTTACAATGAATCAGAATTAGCAACTTTTTATTTATGATATAATATGTTTTCATCATCTACCCAGTGAAATTTCTATTTTACTAATCTAAACTGGATTTTTTATGGGTCCCGACTGTTGAAAAAATTGTTATGTTATCTAATAACAAAAGTCTCGACTACTGGACCTACTTGTTTTTTCTTTTAAGTTTTTACTAAGCAGTCGGGTTTTTTATTATTAAATTTTTACTAAATTAATATTTTATTTTATACTTTTTAGTTAGGGTCAGATATTTATATTTGCTTATTGATTTTCTCATCAGCTGTGTAATATATCTCACTTGCACAAAAATTAAACAATTTCCGGATTAAAAGCCTACATTTAATTGAGAATCGTTACTAATCAACTTTAAATCGTTATAGATCCTAAATGGTAATTCTGATTTAAAAACAATATGAGAAACCTAAACACGATTTTTTATTCCCTATTCAACGATACCCCACTTGACATAGTTCGTCGATTTTCATTTTTTTCTTTTACGCAATATGGCGTCCAAAATCTGCCATTTTGATTTTTCTAAATTTTTATGCTTTCTATGACATTTGCGTCGTCATGATGAATCAAACGACGTAACATTCATCAAAATCGGTCCACGCGTACGGTCTAAATAGTGCCACAAAGGAACAAACCTACATAATACATAGGCTGATAAACACATTACCCTCCTTTGCGTCGTGGAGTCGGATAAAAACTTATAAACTGTGTCCTCCCCATCAATGAGGAATTTTCCTTATCAAAATTAATGTTCTGTGTAATGGTACATCCATCAAAATATCCATCCATAAAAATATTTTAATTAGTTGCATAGTTTTCAGTTGTTTAGGTAGATATACATTAATGTAAGTCATAACATCTACTTTTTTTATGTGACTTAACTTAAATTTCTATGAAATTACACATACTTTGTATTGTATTGTATTGTAAAATCCTTTATTGCACATCAAACAAAATAGATACATTGGAATCGAAAGAGATGAATATTAAATAAATTCAAGGCACAAAGGTGGATATCCCACAAGGGAATCTTTTCCAGTCAACCTACTAAGAAGTAAAGCAAAATTCTAAGTGAGTGTATGTTATGTAAGTAATGTTGTCTACTTAGCAAGAATGACCCAGATACAAAGGCTTGTAATAAATATAGTAGCTTTAATGCATTACATTAGCATTTTGTAACTAATTTAAATTTTTGAATATTTTCTAAATATATAAAATTTAAAATATTTAAAATAAAATAAAATTTGAATTTAAAATAAAATTAAAATTAATCTAAATATATAAAACAAAGTCGTGTTAGTTACACCACTTTTAACTCAAGATCGGCTGGACTGATTTTGATCAAATTTGGTATGGAGGTAGCTGATACCCTGGATTTAACACATAGGCTACATAATTTTCCGAAATTCCCACGGGAACGAAGTCTGGGGCGTAAAGCTAGTATACATACATATAAAAGAAGAAACTGACTAGTGACTGACTGACTGACATATCAACTCACAACCCAAACCGCTGGGTCTAGAGTTCTTTGCGTGAGCGAAGCCGCGGGAAAATGCTAGTACAAATATAACAATGTGGAGGAAAATACATTTTTAGGGTTTCATAGACAATAAGACATACTTTTGCCCAGTGAGCTTATAAATACTAGAGTAGTAACGTCTTACAAACGATTCTCAGAAACGCATAACCACTTGATAGTTCAAAAGACATAGCTTTGAAACCAATATATTATGCCAAAGTAAACTATATTTGTCTCGTTTCTTCCACTGATTAACTAATTACCAGGTAGATAAGATAATAGCTGTCATGAAAACGGACAGAGTTGCCAGTGGTGAGATATAATTTCCCCAAAATGAATGAATAAATGTATTTAATTACTTTGGTGTGATTAATGTTGTATACACTAAACAGAATTTAATAAAATTTTCAATAGAAACTGTCATAAAACTGTAACGGGAGCGTGTCTGTACATTGAAAATATTTAGAAAAGCTATTAGTAGGAAATAGTAAACGGATTTTGATATGAAAAATGACAGCTTTTTTTATTTAAATAGCTTGTTAAAAAAAGATCTGAGACATTAACAAGGTAAATATGTAAATAGAAATTTACATAGTTACCTTGTTAATGTCTCAGAACTTTTTCCCTTAAACTCCCAAAAAAGGGGTAAAATTTAAATCGTTTTACTGGCAACACCGGTGGCAAAAATAATGCACGATATATTTATTTTGTTTTCTGATGTCATTTTAGACTATATGATCAAACTTATGCATATTTACTTGTGAAAAGTAACGCCACTTGCTTTATCATCCTTTTCGGACCTTGATACACAATTTTTAATAGTAAATTTCACCATTTTTAATGACTTTAACGGACCCGTCACGCTCACCTAATGTCAAGCAGGCAACTGACGTTACATATGCCTGCAGGCATCTACGAAGTGGCAACGCGTCGCTGCCGTAAACTGCCAATCTAGTTACGATAAGTAACATATAATATCATTGCTTTTGCCACATCTACTATGAAAATCAAAAGTTTCATTAAAAATTACTTAGATAAAGTACCTAAATGTAAGTGTTAAGTTGTGACTTGCAAACACTGAATTCTTTGCACTTGGCCGGTTTTTTTGATGTTTTCGTGACTGATACAGATATTTATCAGTCACGAAAACATCAAAAAATCTAAAATTCAATTATATGAATTTTTAATCTATTGCAGAACTAGGAATTCCTATTATCATCAATTCATCATTCAATAAGTCCAATACAATATTATTGTATTTCTGACTGTTGGTCATTGTCATAGTAAACTGTGCATTGTAAATAAAATTCTCTTGTATGTTGTATTCATACAGAAGTTGTTTCAACAACATTTTTGTTGAATTTGACATATCATGTTTCTGAAAAGTTCAACTATTATAAAAAAAGATAGAAACATGTTTGGCTTCTAAAAAAATTTTCCGCAAGTTGGCTACAATTTTAGATGACAACATGTAATGTTATAGGCTAGGCTGTATCCATTTACTCACGCCACAACCCTATGGTGGTAGGCTAGGCAGAGCATTATGTGTTTCTAAGACTATTTTACATACATTCTAAGTTATTAGATTAGTATAGTGGAGATAGGTTGTCACCCTTTCGCCTACGATACAGAAAAACTTTTGAAACCTCTTATTTTTTTTTTACAATATACCCGGGATGAGTTGACAGCTGGTACAATTTAAGGTCCGTATTACAGAACGCGACTCCGACTCTGATCTACACTTAAATAGCAGTCGTCTTCGTAATTTTGATTGAATTATTTATTTATTTATGTAGGTACAATGCCTAGTCTTACAGGCTAACCTAATAATTGATATTTAGAGAAAGACACAATCAATAATTAAGAATAGATCGAGACTTGAGTCTCCTTCTGTAATACGAGCCTAAGTTTTTCTTTCAATTCCAACCATATTTTATATGTTCAATGAAATAAACATTTTTGACTTTTGACATAAAATAAAAAAAATAAAATAAATTGTTTATTGGAAAGCTAGAGTGACAATAAATAAAACTTAAGACTAAGCACTTAATAATAAGACAAATAATTACCTATGCCTGAACTAGGCTAAAAGCCTGTATCTCAGGCGATAGAAGTCTAATTAAGTACTAAATAACACAAGCAAAAATGAGTTACCATGGAAGGCTAAATGCCAAATAAAAATGGTAAAATTGTGTAAAATTGCCAGGTCCACGATGGGCGTCCTGGAACCTGGGCATCTTCTTGTGCATCCGGTGCGCCGGCATCCACCGCAACCTGGGGGTCCACATCTCCAAGGTCAAGAGCGTCAACCTCGACTCCTGGACACCTGAACAAGTTGTAAGTGTTCGTTATGTCATTTATACAGGTGACTCTCCCCTTTCTAGGGCTCGTCTATTACATATCTACACTAATATTATAAAGAGGATTTGATTGTTTGTTTGTTTGCATTGAACAGGCTCCAAAACTACTGGTCCGATTTGAATATATTTTCACCATTAGAATGCTTCATTATCCGTGAGTAACATACGCTACAAAAAGTTCCCGAATTCCCACGGGAGCGAGGTCCCGGATGAAATGCTATGTAACGATAAACACATGATGTCTGTTCTTGCAAAAATATTCTGAGCAAGTGTAGTGTGAAAATTAAAAATACTTTTTTTTAACTATACACACTCAAAAGCCCACACCAAGATTTTCCCTTGTGTCGTGGGTCCCTTGGAACATATACATCGACAGACACAAACACCCATGACCCGAAAACTAACATCTGCTTTTTACACAAATGTTTGCCCCGACCGGGAATCGAACCAAGGGCCGTCGATCAAGAGGCAGCGTCTAAACCGGCCGTCCAATACAAGTTACCCAAACCATGTTTCCATTTGCAGGTATCCCTCCAACAGATGGGTAACTCCCGCGCCCGCGCAGTGTACGAGGCGAACCTGCCCGATTCGTTCCGGCGGCCGCAGAACGACTCCTCATTGGAGGCCTTCATCCGAGCAAAGTATGAGCACAAGAAGTACATCGCCAAGGAGTGGGTGCAGCCGCCGCCGCCTAAGGTTAACTGGTGAGCATAGGGTAGATGACTAAATTGTAGACTAGCTTTCCGCCCGCGTGGACTACAGGTTATATCGTGCCCAAGTGTGGGATAAAATGAAGCTTATGTCATTTCTCAGGCTCTAATCTATCTCTGTACCAAATTTCATCAAAATCGATTCAGTAGTTTAGGCGTGAAAGACGGACAGACAGACAGACAGGCAGACAGAGTTACTTTTGCATTTAAAATATTGCTTTACGTTAAGATTAAGGATCATATATTTATTAAGATAATATTTGTATTAAGATAATAACATACATAATATGAAAACCAGAGAAAAATTGCAATAGAAAACTTTCAGAATCTTGGTCTCTGTTAATAGGGATGTTGACAGAGTTTGATTTTGTGAATTATTGTATGTGAAACAAAAAATAATGCTAGAAATATATTAATATCCGAAAACAGCATTAAAATTAGTTTATAAATAAACAAGTTATTAGCATTTATATTAAAGTAAGGACTAGCTATCTCGTTTTGTGGGGAGAGCTAGCTATCTCGTTTTAACCTACGCAAACAAATGGCGGTGACGTCACGTATCTGTAAGTGCATCTCTTTTTCTTTGTTTGACAGTTTCCCCCTCTATTGAAATTTAATAGCTTGTAACTTTTTTATTTCTCAATAGTTTTCAAAAATTATTTCAGTTTTGGGTTTTTGATTCAGTTCCTTTTTAAGATAAACAAAAAAAAAAAAAAAAAGTCAACATCCCTATTGTTTTACATCTACTCGTCAGGATTTCTTCTCACTGTTCATTAGGTTGACTGAAAGAGATCCTCTAGCGGGATAAGTCTGCCTTTGTACCTTATATTTTGAATATAAGTACCATATTTTGCTCCTGTAAGAATAATAATTGTGCTATCAGGTTACCACAAACTGTCAAATTTCCCCAATGGATAGTAAACTCTTATACTTGGAGATAAAATTGAAAATCGATTAAAGAAATTTGACAGTTTTGGATAGCATGATGTGCTGTTGATCCTGTACAATAAAGGACTTACGAGTACATACATCTATACTAATATTATAAAGAGGAAAGATTTGTATTTTTGAATCGGTCCAGTAGGCTCCGAAACTACTGGACCGATTTCAAAAATTCTTTCACAATTAGGATGCTATATTATCCCTGAGTAACATAGGCTACATAATTTTCCCGAATTCCCACGGGAACGGAGCCCCGAGCGGGACGCTAGTACATAATATTTTAATACATATTTAAATTGCAGGGACAAAGAGATAGATGAAGAGATGGAGAGACAGAAGCGGAAAAAGAAGTCGACGTCATCAGGACTGGGGCCGCTGCCCGCGCCCGCAGCCTCCGACAAGAAATATAACGTATGTTTTATCAAAAATTTTTTTAAATCTTCGCGCGATTCTTGCACACCAGTGTGTGCTAGATTTGTATCGCACGCGCCGTAAACAAGCGCGTGACGGGTTAATCAGTCCATATACGTCCCCACCGAGGGGCACAGGCCTCTCTTCGAAACACGAAGGGGATTTAGGCCATAGCCCACGCTGGCCCAATGCGGGTAGCTAGATACATAACTGGCCCGATATACCTCAGTTGGTAATGAACTCGCCTACTGCTCCGAAGGTTGTGGGTTCCATTCCCGACCAACACAATATTTGAAAATCGTATTTTGACACAATGAAAACCCAGTGCACTTTTTTACACGCACACACACACATACACACACAGTATACAAACGCGCACGCACGCACACACACGCCCGTAAACCTTTTGCAAGGGCGTACTTGTCTTGCATTATTTATTTTTTAGTTTTCGCTAACTGTACTTACGCCACATATTCAAGAGAACAACATTTCCAGCCGAGAGGAAATATTAACTTCTATTTCTGTTTTCAGTAACAGAAACTTTTTTAAATTAAATTTCTTCTTATATGAAAAACGTACCATTAGGACACCGATTCCAAATTTTCTTAATATCCTATTTTTGCAATTTTCGGAAAAAAAAACGTTATTAGGTGAAACTGTTCAGCAGTGGGATTTTAAAGGCTTAACTAAATAAATAAAATAAAAACATTATCTACGTATCTTAATGCACTATCTACACGAAGTAAATAGACAGCAAATAAAATGATAACATATTACATTTAGATTATAGTATCCGCTAGAATCGCTAGATGTACATACAGTAGCATGTCAGGTTATCCCTTGCTCTACGAAAGCCCCCGCTATTGCATGCGCGATAAGGGCGACGCGACGTCAAGGTCAACGTGTATAGTCTGATGTGCTGCCGTGTGTACATACAGCAGCACTTCAGGTTACACATTTGCACTACGAAAGCCGGCGCTATTACGAGCGAGATAAAGGCGACGTCAAGGTCAACGTGTATAGCCTGATGTGCTGCCTTGTGTACATATCCATTACGTTATGGTATCTCAAAGGGGCCTCTGCTTGTTGGATCTGTATCCCCACGCATGCCTTCCAAAGGGACTGGCCTTCGTGCCATGATTTCCCATAATGTAGGAAAGATAGAAATAATAATAATAATAATAATACACAACGCATCGTGATAACGCATCATTATCTTTATTTACGGATTAAACAACTTGCGACGTTTGGTCATTTACTTCATTAGAATAATGAACCTGCTGTTATTTATGAATGACGCGAAATATTTCGTCAATATTTAGAAAGTTCAATTATTTTTTTAAGGTAAACGATGATATCGATATTTTCTTTCTTGGGCTGAATAGTTTTAAGAAAGCGGTTCTTGATCTGCTTTCCACTCACAACAAATAACATAAATACATATACATATATCTATTAGAAGATCTTTATTGTTTATTTGGGCTATCGCATGTTTGAATGGTTCCGATTATTTGTTTAGTTTTTTGTATTTTTTTTAGTGTTTAAATTTTGAATAAGTAGTTAGTTATCTGTATTGATCTTACAACTTGATTTTTTATTTTAAGCTGGCCGTAAGTTACCTATAATTGGAGTGGCATTGAGTTTTGTGGTTAAAATGTTTGATGTACTTGAATGTGGTGTGTACTCCGTTGGTAACCTAATAAATAAAATAAAATAAATAAATAAAATATTTGTTTCTTATATTCGGTATCACGTGTGAAAAGTATTATGAACGAGATAACATGAGTCTGTTGTTTTTATATTTAAAATCTTAACGTAAAGCAATAAGGTTTATATTTCATTGGAGTTCATGCTTGGTTTTAGTCGACTTAGGCGCCCCTTCCTAGGCAACTGAATTTTGCCATTTGGTGGTTTGAAAACTCTGACACCAAGGTTAGGCAAGTTCTCTACATACTTAATTATACCAACACGGAAGTATAAAAAGTAACCTAAAAAAATATCTATTTACAGAAATCAGACGTAATACCAAGTATACCGAAGCCAAAATCATCAGTGAGTCCCAAACTGGGTAGGAGCACACCGACCAATCAGGTTCAAGAACCCAAACCGTCAAACGGCGCCGCAGACTTACTAGGACTCGATACAGGGAAAACCGAAAACCCGAAAACAAATGACGACATATTTTCTAGTTTCTTCTCAGCTCCAGAAAAACCGACCGAACTGAAACCTGAGGAATCCAAATCGGATTTGAAAACAGAAGAAGAGAACTTCTTCAAACAGCCCGCGCCTTCTGAGAAGGAGAAATCTAAGTTAACTAAGGATAGTATTTTGGCATTGTACAGTCAAACGCCTAGTACCACGAATTTAGGTAACCAATTCAACCAGCAGGGTTCGTACGGGTTTGGATACCCTCACGCGTCGCAAGGTACGGCAAACTACCCTGTACCTCCTCAAAACGGAATGCAACCACAATTCAACCAATTTCAAGGTATGAGCACGCAGTTCCAACAGCCTTTCGGGTCTATGCAGCAACCGATGCCCAACCAACCTCAACCGTTCGCCCAACCACAGCAACCATTCTTCAGTCAAGCCCAACCGAGCCAAAACCTGGCCCAACAGTTCGGCGGGCTTAACATAGGACAGAGTTTTCCTAACGCGTTCAATAATGTCGCTAGTAATTCGTGGCAGTAGAATATAGTTTTGTATCTGAAAAGAAGTTTTGTTTCGTTCCTGAGTAATTAGCTTTGAGCATTGTTGAATGTAGGTGGCATAGCGCGATTCCCTACTTTCGGATACTTGGCCCGTATTACAGAAAAAGACTTAAGCCTTGATCTAAACTTAAGTATTCATTGTCACTTTCTCAAAATGACAAAGACGACTGCTACTTGCCCTTGTCTGTGAGCGCCACCGGCTCCCGGTCGATGTCATTTTTGGCCCTGTCTGTGGCGCGACCGGCTCTCGGTGGCGGCGGAAGCGTTTTTTGTTGCGCCTTTTTTTATCACCGGTTTTTGCTGTATCACTTTCAAAGCTATAAAAAAAGGTTAAGTAATGGGCAGGGCGGCAAAATAGTCACACGTTTCGTCTATGCGCAGTACAAAAAACGTGACTAATCACCACTTGAAATAAGAGTCGCGCGCGGCTCGAGTGTATGGTGTCGGGTTACAATTTATTGCGTAAACAAGTGGTTTGAATGTATGGGCATGTTTGATATCGTTGTTTTGTTTAACCGAACAGTCTAATTAAATAAAATAGAGCATTATATACGATTTAGAGGTTTTTTCTATAAGAAAAACCAAAATAGGGTTATTATCGTGAAGGTTAGTTTTATAAAACCCCATTGTTTAGCTGTAATTTGAATATAATACAGAAAAAAATTGATAAAACATATATAATAGTTAGTTCTGTTTAATATTATAATCACTTATATGCATAATTCTAATTAAAATCAAAGTAATTCCAGTTTTAATGAAAATTCCAATCAGAATACCCCTGTCTGCAGAGCGACCGGCTCCCGGTTGCCACAGATGAGGGAGGGAGGGGCTTTAATGACATTTCAGAACAGAGGTAGTATAGATCAGAGTCTTGAGTCGCGCTCTGTAATACGGACCTTAGTGACTTCGGGCAAACATGACGTGAGTCAAACGGTTTTGTGATCTCGGAATTCGTTTCGTTACTAAAATTTTCTTGTTATAATACTGCAAAGTATTTAAATCTTGGGATCGCGTAACAAGCCATTATCCACTCCTCAATCATATCTCAAAGTTTAGAACATGCTAGGTTAAACAGTTATTCAGTATTGTGATATTGATGCTACATACGTTCGACGATTTGTTCCGTATAACGCAGTGTATTTAAGTATGGTGACAAGAAAAGTATACCTATTTTATTTATTTTAACTTAATTTTTATATGGTCGCCATTTTAATTTAGTGAATAATCGCATCGTTCATTCGTTCTTGAAATTGCTACCTAGCAATAAGGCCGCCTTGTTGTACACTATGTTTTATGTTCTGTTGATTGTGCTGTATGTCCTTGTGTGCAAATAAAGTATATTGTATTGTATTGAATGAACGACGATTCACTGCCAATAAAACAATTGAAGATTGCAGATTGCGACCGAAACGCAATAAGCATAAACAGTTCAATCCGAGGCTGCATTTCTATACAAATATTATAAAGAGGAAAGATTTGTATTTTTGTATGTAACGATTAGGCTCCGAAACTACTGGACCGATTCCAAAAATTCTTTCACCATTAGGATGCTACATTATCCCTGAGTAACATAGGCTACATAATTTTCCCGAATTCCCACGGGAACGAAGTCCTGTGCGGGATGCTAGTATCTAATTAAACTGAAACTTATTGAAAAATAGCAAATGCACACTTAACCACGGCGAAACCGGTTCCTTGTTAACTACAGAACCCTTAATTTCTTAGATTGAAATGTACAGATATCAACCATGGAGTAATAATATCATCTATCTCTTAGTCGAGTAAAAGTATTTTTTAAGCGAACATTTCTTTGAGACATTCTCTTTTTATTACCCATGGTTCTAGATTACTGTTTGAAAAGACCAATCCTTGGACAGGTCTTGCGGAACAGCGTATTGCCGTGTCTATACGGTCGTTATATTGTTTTTTTTTCGATCTGATAGACTGCTAAAGAAAATAGCGATCAAGTGATTTAGAGTGCGGCTTCTAAATGGTTTATAATTTTATATGCTGTGTAAAAGATATAAATTCACTGCAATAAAAACTACAACAAAGACATAAAAAAGAGATGTCGCATGTATACGCCCGATTTTTCATAAAAGAAACAAGCGATATTAAAATTATTAGATGTCAATTCATTTTCATTACCGTAAATAAATAGACTGCGATATATGCCTTGAGATAAGTCCTCGAGTCACGTGATCATCTGTGCAATGTGATCGGATACTTTATAAAATCATTCTTTATTTTCGTATCTTTCGTATTTATGTTACTTATGTATAGATTATTTTATTCATAGATTTTTCTCTTAGAGTACTTTAGCACTATTTTATCATTTTATTATTAATTTCATGCACAGATTTGTGAATAAGATGTTTTTGATTAAATTTCGTGTTTAAATGTTAAGTAGGAAATTTTATCATTTTTTATATTTTGTTTGGATTGTATGTATTTGAATGTCTATGGAATTTTAACAGTCGGTGCAAACTTGTCAAGTCTATTTGAATTTTTTAGTAAATAACTTTTTAATTTGTTCAAAACTTTAATTGTTAGACTTATTATTTTTTGACTAATTAAAATTTAGCAGAAGATATTATTTTCTTACTACCTACCTATTTTAACATTTAAAACTGTATGATACATGAAGCGCTTGTTATCTAATAAATTTAATTTTTTGCCGCTCACTGTACGTGCACAGCGAAAAAAGGTCGTAACGGTAATCAAAATAGGTATCATGTCTGCAAAAAATTTCAATAAAGTCCGAAGCGTGCGTTATGCGTGTCTTGACTGAGTTAGAAACGTGCGTAGCAAATCATACAGCAACATTTGACAGTTTGAGACTAATAATAATCGATTCTTCTTCCGTAGCTGGTTACCAGTCTGGTTACGAATATGGACGAAGGGGAGCGGTCGCTGTTTTGTCTGTCAGTCTCTCTGTTACACTCCACGCTATGACTGTGATACAACGATAGACAAAATGACGGTCACTTGACTAATGGTTTTAATTAACTGTCTGATTTGGTGGCGTACTATGCGTGCAGTTACAGATGGCGCACGTTTTTATGCATTTCTATTATTTTATGCTTTTATCGTCCAATGACTTAAAATCATTTTTAATTGAGTATTATTTTTGCATATATTGGGGTTTAGTTTACTTAATAAATAAAATATGTTTTATTTAAAAAAATATTGGCGGTAACTTAACACTGTTATTTTTTATTGTTAGGGTTAAAATAGTATTAGAGAAATGAAGGATTCAGTTATTATTATAATTATTATTTAAAACCCATTTAAAAACAAAAAAATATACACCTACGTAATCCATGTCAAAAAAAAATTGTTTTGGAACTGGCTTCTTATTTTTGTTTAAATTTGCTGCACTTGTAAAAACATAAAAACAAAACCTTCAGCCATACTAATGCAATAGCAAATGAGATGTTTGTCGTCGTCGCCACCTTGAGTCGCTGATGCTAGAGTCATTCTGTGTGTGTCATTCTAGCAACCACGACTCAAGGTGGCGCCGACTAACTGCAGCACAATGGCACTTCTGATAGTTCATCGAGACCATTTGGGTGGCAGCCTCCATTTTGACACAATAGACCTGTATACAAAATGGCTGCCACGCTAGACTAAAGGCTTTGGCGAAATCAGAACCGTCACTAAGGAATATGAATTGAACTTGGCTTTTATGAACTGCCACTGTGCTTGCATGCAGGGGTACCACAACGTGCTGTCGATCTAATCAAATTGCTTTGTCGTACATTGCTTGTACACAAAGTGATTTTAAATAATGATGTTAACGAAACACAACATACGATCCAACGATATCACACTTATAATCGACATCATAGAATAAGTCCTTTTGTTCAAAGCAATCTTAACTGACAGATTTAGTTATGATTTACGAGTCTTATTATGTAACAACATGGCAAGCATCAAATACGACTGATGATATTTATGTAGTTCGTGTAGTAGAATACCTACATTGTTTTAATTCACTTTGGTGTATAAAGTTGTTCTAATGTAAGAAAGCGAACATATTGTAAAATATCTAATTATTAAGGCAGGAGGATCGAGGTTCGCCTGTTTACTGAGATGTTAATCTGTATTTCGTTTACACAAATAAAATTATGCCAATAGAAGTTTATATGTTTGATTATCTATCTTTCCTTTTTATTAACAAAAGTAAATAAAGGACATCGACAACGTTATACCTAATTGTTCTCGTGGGAATCGGGAGACAAAAGTAAAAACGTGACCCATCCTGAAGGCTGAAGTCCATTCAAAATAGCTTTTAACAAATTACGCTAGACACTCAAAGGCCGACAGTAAGGTTTTCTTCATCAGGAATAGGGCACTGCTAAATGGACTCTTTAACTCGATCCTTTGGATTTTTTACTTCAATTTTCATGCATCGAATCCGGCGGCCTGGGGGGCTACCATCTAAGCGAAGTTGATGCTGATTGAACGAATGGAATGATGTACATTGCTGTGTTTGGTTCATATCATTAATCAAGGTCTCCTTATAAAGAAGCAATCGACAACATCCATTCGTTCACCCAGCGCCAGTCCTAGTCCGAAGTCCTAGGCTAGTCCGAAGTTTGATTTTTAACAAATGCGTGGATTTCACAATAGCTATAGTAGCCCCCCTGGGGCCTGATTTTTGAAACAATAGAATTCCAATTCGCATACGAATTGACAAAATTTGTATGAGATTCTAATGCGAATCTTGTCAATTCGTAAGCGAATTGGAATTCTATCGTTTCAAAAATATGTCTCCGGAGCTGCTTTAGAGTGTAATTATAACACCTGCCTCTTAACAATTTAAAAATCTCAGTGTAGATCTCTAGGTAAGCAAATATGGGGTAGTTTTCATAATCAAAATGTTCTTTAAACAAGTACACACGGCAGCACATCAGCCTTTACATATTAACCTACGCGCGTCGCCCTTATCTCTCTTGTTATTGTTATAGCTACGCGACGACGCCATAAAAAAATAAGTACTCTGTAGCGACAACAGAGTACTCTGTGTGTCAATTAATTTTATAAAAATATGGAAAACCCCGATAGAGAATAAAGGCAACAAAACGCAAAAAAATGCTACTGTCGTTTCTGGACTTGGGGTGGGGGGGGGGGCTACCATCTAAGCGCATCTGATGATCTGATGCTGATTGAACAAATTGATGTTGTCAATTGCTTCTTTATAAAGAGACTTTAATTAACGATATGAACCAAACACAGCAATGTACATCATTCATTCGTTTTAATCAGCTTCGCTTAGGTGGTAGCCTTTGCGTTTCGTTTCTCGTGCAAAATACCAAATACTAAAATACCAAAACACATTTTATTTTTATTTTTAAAGCTTTTGCGTTTCGTTTCTCGTGCCGTACCATACATACCAAAATCAGGAGACGTATTTTTGAAACAATAGAATTCTAATTCGCATACGAATTGACAAGATTTGTATGCGATTCTCATGCGAATCAATTGGTCAATTCGTATGCGTATTAGAATTCTATCGTTTCAAAAATACGTCTCCTGATTTTGGTATGTATGGTACGGCACGAGAAACGAAACGCAAAAGCTTTAAAAAGAAAAATAAAATGTGTTTTGGTATTTTGTTTGCATTTTAATAAATTTTCTTGAATAAACGAAGATTTTTACAGTGTTGGATCGAAAATCATGGAAAGCGGGTAAGTTTGATCGATAAGAGCATTAAATTTTTCGGAAATTATATATAGTTTCATATTGCGAAACCGCTGAAAGTCCCAACTTGTGATTTGGCGCGCGCGGCCATATTTGACGGAACAGCTGGTTGCAAAAACGTCTTGCGCTCTGTCTGTTATTTTTATTGTTTTACTCGTGGAAAAGTGAGTGAAAACATACTTTTATCTGTGTAAACAATGTTATTGTTCGGTGCATTTGTTATTTTGGTGATACAGTGAACTCGTATTGAATCAAGGAATGTGTTCCCTTTAATCGTGTCGCGATGGCGTGTGGAATGCAGTTCGAAGACAATGACCTTCTCACGGAAGAAATGGACTTCCAAGCAAAGTGGGGCAGGTTTTCCGACTGGCTGCACTGCATCTGTGTCGTCACATTCGACCTGGAGCTCGGACAGGCGATGGAAAACGTCTACCCGCCTGGCGTCAAGCTGACAGATCAAGAAAAATGCAATATCTGCTACTT
This sequence comes from Aproaerema taeniolella, assembly GCA_949987775.1. Classification (NCBI taxonomy): domain Eukaryota; kingdom Metazoa; phylum Arthropoda; class Insecta; order Lepidoptera; family Gelechiidae; genus Aproaerema; species Aproaerema taeniolella. The sequence goes on from OX465264.1 coordinate 7,313,675, forward strand.
AGCGTTCCCAGATTCCAACTCCGGGTGCATGGGCGATACGCAGTTCCACGTGAGGCTACGTTCACGTACTCCACTAACTCGGCAACAATTATCATATAACGAAGACAGTGTTTCTACGCTGCGTGCTGATCCTACGCACTACTGGGGCTTTGTTTACTTTAGACAGGTCAAGGACACGTCTCTGCCCCGCGGTTATTTTCAGAAAAGCATTATCTTGCTCACTAGACTGCCTTTTACCAACTTATTCTATAAAGTCATTCAACTTATTGCACCAAAACATTTTGAAGAAGGGGAGAGTAGTTTAGAGGCTGCTTGTCATGATATCAACAGATGGCCACTTCTGGTGGCTGGTCAAAATGTCCTTTTGCCTGTATTAGGCACTGTGTTCCAATCTTACATTCCAAATCAACACACTGGTAAGATTACAAGGTCTGACATAGCTAAACAAGTCCATTCACCAAATGTACCACATATTTTAGCTTCAATTCAGGATGTTAATGTGTTTGATGCATTGTCTAGCTTGATATCACACTTACATTTACTCTGGGAGCTAGTATTAACTAATGAACCTATTGTAGTAATGGCTAGTTCACCGACTGAGTGTTCAGCTTTGGTACAAGCTCTTACATGCCTAATTCAACCTCTACCTTATGCAGCAGAATACAGACCTTATTTCACAATTCATGACAGTGAATTCAAAGAATTCACTCGAAAGCAGTTCAATCCACCTTGTGTAATACTTGGTGTAACCAACCCATTCTTTACGAAAACATTGCAACACTGGCCACACACTGTTAAACTTGGAGACACCTCTATGATAAAAACGAAATTAAGAAAAGTAGGAAATATAAAGCTCTTAGATACAGCTCCAGGAGTGTATACTCAATATAAAACATTTCTAGAAAAAGACAAGACAATTATCAAAAAATTGCACAACGGCATCAGAACAGACAGGCCCTCTGAGGTGCAAACAGCTATGGTAAAGCGTCATTTATTAGAATTAACACAAAGTTTCATGATTCCTTTGGAACGTTACATGGCTTCCCTCATGCCTTTACAAAAAAATATTTCCCCTTTCCGGGCACCTCCTGTTCCAAATCCTTTCAACCCAGAAGATTTCTTTGCTACATTACAACAAGCTGGGCCTCAACTTACTTCTGGTATCAAAGGTGACTGGATTGGCCTTTATAGAAATTTCTTTAGGACACCAAATTTCAGTGCTTGGTTCCATCATAGGCATAGTAATTTAACAAATAAACTGCATGCATTACAACTTGAGGCGTTAGCCGAGAGTGACTTAAAGAAGTGGGCAAATGGAAAGAAAGAAGTTGAGATTGTTGACATGGTTCTGAAGTTAAGGGAAGTACTGAAAAGTAATCCTCCTGTGGCTGATAATACAAGGACATTGCTGGCCAGAAGGCTTGAAGACCTTAACTGTGTTCTCCCAGATGACATGAAGTCAATATTGAATAATGCCACGTGACAAAAACAAGGCTGCGCCTCAGAACTGAGACGCTGCAGCAGTGACTGCCAAATTCAGTTGGATTGCAGCACTGTAACTTGCATGTGACTGCTTTTTCACTTTGGGACTGTAAATAATTAAAATACTTACCTTACATAATACCTTATGTATAATTAGTTTATAAATATTAATTATGTCATAATTTTCCTGTTATAAATTATTATTGGCTATTGTTCTCAAGCAGCATTGATTGTGTCATCTGATTTTCGTAACTTTTCAATTGTTTCATAAATCATAATGGACATAAAAACCATTATTACATTGATAACTTCATTTTGGGTTTATGTCAAGATTTGTAGTTATGATTTCTGTTCATTCATTGCTATCTACCTCCATATAACATATCTCATAGGATTTTATCATAACTAATAATTATAATATAATAGTTATAGTACATCAAGGTGCATAAGAGGCTTGACTTATACCTGCCATGCTACCTTATCATTATCTCAACACATGTTAGTCTACATAACTTCTGTTCATAATTAAATGATAAGATAATTCAGATATCATCATTTCAAGACTCATCAGATAAGGATAGATAGATCTATGTAAAATGAATTAATTATTGTTTATGAATAGTGTATCTAATTTGTTTTCTACGTATGTGAGTAACAGTCATAATCCCGCATAATAAATTATGATAGTTATAATTATATGAACTTTGAGAGGCAATATGCCTAAAAATGATTGTTTATAAAGGTCATTATTTGGAAAATTCTAACAGTAGATATGGAGTGCATAAACATCTAAATGCACCAATCATTGATATTAATAGAATGACCAGAAACAAGCACCAACTGTTAATCTAGCTTGTTTATAATTAGTAAATGACGGTGTGTCAATTATTGTAATGTTTATACATAAGTATCTCTGTTAACTTGCCAAGCTATGTAGAAAAAGGTGTACTAATATTTACAAATACAGGGAATGTTTGTAGCCATGAACTAGCAACAGAACTAATTATTTCCAAAACTTAAATTTAAACAAGCATTCCTGTATGTCATGTAAATATGTCATGTTAGATGACTTGTTATTTAGAAGAGAATCTCTTAAACAATTGTAATAAAATTATGTTGACTGAGAAGTCCATCCATAGTGCTTTTAAAATATTTTGTATATTTGAATCTATATTTTTAAATATTTGGTATGTGGGCATTAGCTAAATCGTTTTAAGATTTTATATAAAGTAATTTTATTGTTAATTGTAATTGATGTATGTTACTTATTATTCAGTAGTTATGCAACATAGGCAAAGACAAGTTACGATTTTTTGGAATCAGTTTAAATTAATTTTATGTCTAATAATAGTTTTACCTTTTTTGTTTCATTTATTTTACTACTTTTGATATTTCAAACATGAAAGGTTCTATAAAAAAGCTTAAACAGTGCCAAATATTTTGTTGTTCTAAACTACCCACTTGTGGCATTCATCACATCACATTTAATTAACATTATAAGTAGATAGGTATAGTTAAGTTATCTAGATAGGTTACTCCAGAAATGCCTTTGCTCAAAATGTTTTATTAATTGAAATAACACAGATTTTGAGTTTCGTAATTATTATGAATGCAATTTCATATTCTGTGTTTATTTAAGCCATGGTTCCCTCTTAGGGAGGCTATCATCTTCAAAAAATTAAACATCTCTAAATGTGATTTAATAACAAACCCATCGCATATCGCCACATCCAACCTGTAAATAACTGTACAAAACAATGCATTAAAGATATATGAAAATTAAATAAATGTTTAAATTTTTCAAACAATATTTTATTTTCGGCTTATGTATAACGCTGTTCCTGTTTTATGATACTGGGTCACGATCAATACAGGAATTGAGGTAGAGTTCTATTGGAGTTTAAATTCGTTCTAACCAGCACCATTCTTATGGTTCTTCATTTTAAATGAAATGCTAGATCTTCAGAATTACGGTGTTCAATAGACAAATTTCGTGATAAAAGGCAAATTATGAAAATTTTTACTATTAAATATCAAATAAACTGACAACTGCAACAGAACTCCAACGTTAAACTGAGCAACTATTTTCTAACGTACTGAACATGGTTTCAGTAAGTTCCGTACGACAGAAACTTTGGTGCTGATTGCATAATGTAAATTCTAAAAATAACAGTCTATGTATTTACATAAATCTAAGAGGCAGTAACAAATCAGAATCGGTTATATCTTGCTTTGCTCCATATGTTGTCATTGTCTGTTACGAGTGTGTATATTCCGGCAAGCGTGATTCCGACGGCGGCTCCAATACCCATATTTCTAAGGCCTGCAGTGCTTTTGTAGATCATGCCAGTACTGGCAGCAGCAATGAATGTGTTACCTGTGTCTTCTTTGTCACGAAACCAGGTGACGCCAAGTGCGATACACGAGTAAAAGGAGGCTATAATACCTAGAGTGCAACCTGTTGTGGTACCTGCAAAGATATAAATTATTACAAATTAGCTCATTCAAAATCAATAGTTATCAAAGATACAAGTGTGATGTTTTATGGAACTCGAGTTATATATTACATAAGACAAGAATACCTATTGTTTAATGTTTTACAATGCAATAGGATATAAAAATGTAAGATCAGTTGTTTTTAAACAGCCTGCCTGAATTATAAATAATAATAAATACTTTTTTCAAATCAGCTACTATTTATTGCATTATACACGTTCATCAGTATATAATTAACTTTTTTCTTACTTTCCATGATTCATTTTGAAATTAAAATTAATCATTGAGTCGGAAATATTAATGACAATAGAATTTTGTTCTTTGAAAGACAGGCTATTTGACGATTAGTTCAATTTCTTAACAAAACACTACAGCTATAAATTATGGTGCAATTTCTGAGCACTGCTTTGTAAGACATGAAAAAAAAAACAAAGGATGTCACTTAATTATAATGAATAAAATCACTGCTCACCGTGTTTCATGACATAGTTGATGATTTGGGTCCGTCGTACTTTTCCAGTTTGCCCTGCCAGTGTTGTAGCCCGTAAGCCTTTGTAGAGACCAGTCATACCTCCCATCGCTAAAATTAACATAGATGGAGAAATCAATTGAAAATTTTAATTCATTTGCCAGAAATGCATATTAGGGGATTAAAGATTCATTATAAGAAGTAGGGTACAGTTACAGCAGAAAAATTTGATAAACATAAAAATCCCGAAAAATATTCCAAGTTCCATCAGAAAGCTATTTATGATGAATTTGCAAAGTTATCCTTACTATCTGTATAATAAAAAATAACTGTCATAAGGGAAGCCTTTACAGTGCGGAGTTTGAAGATTGCCCAGGTTTTGAACTCAAGAAAAAACAGACTTAGTACTCATTGGCATCTTCAATAGGTAACATAAAAAATATTCTCAATTTTTATCCTGTTTAACGTCAGAGAGCTAAGGTAGGTAATTATGTAGTTTGAAATTTTTACCAGTTTTTTACCGCTTTTGTTTACAAAATTCCACTAGCAGATGAAGTAATAACATGATCTTATTATGTAAAATATTAGTTTTTGAGGTTATAATAAAAATATATAATAAGTCGTCAGAAACTTACCTGAACCAGTCATGAAGGACATGCCAATGATAGGGAGAGCTACGTTAGATCTTCTAGCTGTTGTTGCCATGTGACTATCATCAGGGTATAGGAATTCTGGCTGCATCTTGGGTATGTAAGTGGGATCGAAGTTCAAATAAGGCGACAGGTTCGCGCCTGAGCCTGGTGGCGGAGGTGGCTTGTCCTCACTCTTATTCAACGGAAGAATATCCCCAAATATTGACATTTTTAGATCCAAGGTTTTACACTAAACTAAAACTAATTTTCCGTGATCCGAAAATCACGAGAATTTTCACATACAATCGAACTGAAGAAATGTCAATGTCAAAAAGAGAAACGTCAATTTTTTTTCCGTCATAGACAATAGTGTTGCAATAATAAATTAAAAGTACCCATTCTTATTTTTTTTTTTACCAGCCCATTACTATTATTAATTTGTGGTCGTCCAAATCAAAAGGGACCTTATGGCGGTAACTAGTTTCAGAGATATTAATAAATTTGTAAAATACCTCAAAAAAATCGTTTTTTTATTAACTGTATTTTTTAAAAGATGATTGTATTTACTACATGTGGATGTGTACAACTTTTCTAAAAGTCAATTTAAAAAAGTTTTATATCCATCTAAAGTTTAGTAAAAAAGGGATCTTATCGCGGGTTGACCTAACAAAATCGTTTTTTTTGTAATTCAAACCATATTTATCGACATTTTAATATTGCAGAGTAGAAACTAAACTATTATCAAGTGGTATATCGTACTTTGTATCCCGATATACGCATTTATCCACTGTTATTGGCGGATATTATTTATATGATAACAGGAATCACAAACGGGAATTATCTATTATGTTAAGAAATTTAGCCGTCGTCGCCGTGTTTTATTTAATGCACGCATGGATGGCAAGTAGCCAATTTGTACTGTGTCCATTCGCTTAATGGTGTCTTTTAATCAAAAAATACTCATTATGACAATTTATACATCCGTAATGCATTATGACATCTGTTATTTCATTTTGTTTTTCTTTTTTATAAATGTATTTTTCGACAGAAAGACGTATCCAGATTTTTTACCTTCATTTAAGTACCTAAAGCAATAGAGTAAGAGATAAGTCTCAGCAGACCGTAACGGACCGTCTTAAGGGCCCTTTTTTACGTATGTACTTGTTACGAAAATTTATATCTAAAATTTTTAACTAACTAACATTTCCATACCTTGTTGTGATGATAAAAAAAGAAAATTTAAGTTCTCTTGAATGTTGCACTAAGATATTGATTTTGAATGTTCAAAAAAAATAATTAGTGCCTACCATAAGGTCCCTTTTGTAGTTTGTATGAAGAAATTGTTCGGCTCTCATGTAACTTTACAAGATTATAACTGACAGTTATCTCGTAGCTTTATTAGCATCTGAACCAATAATGTTTAACCTATTGAGTAATTAAGTGTTGATTTTGTTATTGTCAGATCTCAAAGTTTATAAAAAATAATAATTCATTGCTAGTTAATAAAAAGAAAATGTTTAAATTATGTATTGGTTTTACTTACATCTAAGGCCTTTCCCAAATCTACGTAATTAGTAGCAATATAAAAACAATAAAAGTTTTGTGAGAAACAGGCGGTTTACTTATTTTAATACTATGATCGATACTTTGCACCTTATTGATATATGCATTATGTTGGTGGGTCTAGTTCCAACAACAGACAAGTTTGTACACGGATTGTAAGAATTTCCATTAGTTATAATCATAGTCAATCATAGTATACCATCAGTTACATAACTTCACACTAAAACATAACTTTTTTGTACGGCAAACTTAAATTGCAATTTTCTCGAAACTGATAATTTAGATCAGTGAACTTCAAAAATTCGTATAAAATAACGGTAGGGGCTAGAAGGTTGGTTCTTGAGTCTATAGTTAGGTACGTTTATGTAGTCTTCTACAGAAGATAACTCATTTCCGCCATAAGGTCCCTTTTGATTTGGACGACCACATTTGTGAAAAATACCCTTGGTTCAGTTCATTCTGCGCGCTTTGAATCTTCTGTTTTTGTGAATTTTGTAAACAATGAATAAAATACAAACTCAATGCAGTGCGTCGTGATGTTAGGGTCGCTGGAAGGAAGCGGCCGGCGTCTAGAAGATAATCCCAACAAATCAAAACTAAAGAAGTACGGTGACGACGGATAAAAGCAGCGTTGTCTATAAATTAAAACTCTTTTAAGAGAATTTGTATCCAAGTCATTACACTGCACTACAAAATACGTAATTACTAACTTAGTCTCAAAAGTTAATCGAGATCGCTTGTATTTTTTTTAATTCTACGTAAATCAATGTGATCATGATATTTACAGAGAGGAAAGGACTCCTGAAGATGTACGAACAATCATAAAAACTGCTAAACTACACGAATCTGAGTTAACTGAAATCACTCAGATACTGCGATTTCCTAATCCCAGTACACACAATGACGATCTGCGACTAATGCAGCTAGATGATAATCTTTTGAAAGAAATTGAAGCAGGCAACAAGCTGATGTTTAAAGGTAATATATTTTAATATTTACAATTAATTAAGCCGCCTATAAATGTTCCAAGTTTTTATATGTAAGTTTAAACAAGGTGTTTAAAAAAGAACGTTTTTTTTCCATTAATTTTGGATTTTCTTTTTTTGGTTATACATATTTGAAACACGTTGTAGGTATATTAAAAAATGTTTCTTCTTTGTAACTTAAAGGTGATCCAGAAGAAAATGTAGTTCTCTGTACGCGCGACAAAACTTATGATGTAAAGGAAGCAGAAACTTCTAACAGCTTACTCTTGGTGCCCGATTTACTTTTCGCGGCATCTACAGGTCTTGATGAAACCATTAAAAATAATTCTATGGAATGCGATTCCGACAACTCGTTTGATAAATCTAACTCAAGTCTTAACAAGTCAACTGAATCCGATGAAGGTTCTAAAGCGCCGAGACAAATTGAACATAAAGACATCGTTAATACTTTCTTCACTTATTTTGAAGTGAAGCCCTGTAAACCACGGCTAGCAAAGCTACGGAAGATTTTGGAACCAACCAAATATCAAGGCTCGGAACTTGAATATGCTATAGAAAGATCTAAGTTATTAACTTACAGTGATATTTTTGATAAGATCCAAGCATCAGAAGCTGAAATTGATGAAGAGTTGGAAAAAATTCAAGCAGTAAAAATCGATGGTTGCTATCGATTACTAGAATTTGATTATGAATTTCGAGTTTTATCCTACATGTTGGATCTCATTGAAGAAAATTCGTGGCCATTGGATAAAATATCTAAGGAAACTACTTTGGACAGCTTAAAAGAACTTGTTCCTTTGCCTATATTAAAAGCCATGTTTAGATTTTATACGCGCGAATCTGTAATAGATGACGGTATTCAATATTATAAGTATGATCAAGATAAAGTGTGCAGATTTTTGGCAAGTGTCCTATTGAAGAGCGCTGGAAAATTTAATTTAGTTGAATTCTTACAGGCATGGAAAGATTCTGTGCCTGATGGAATGGTTACTGATGTAAGTTATATTTACATTGCTTTGTAAGAGTTGTGACTTGTGACGACTTCTTGAATAATGAATTTTTTTTATAATCAAACGGTTAAGTTTACCAAAATATTTGTTTACAGGAATCTCTATTATCAGGAATTGCCCTTGTGGATAAATCATCAACCCCTCAAGTAATCTGGGGCTTTTCAGAGTCCGATTTGCCTGAAGATATCAATGAGCGTTTCAAGATCTTATTTCAAACTAAAGCCAAATGGACAGTGGATGAAATATCACCTTATATTCAGTCAGTATATAATTAATCTAGCAATTATGTTATATAAACACTACTAATCATCTGCCTAATTAAACACTTTAGTCCAGTGGCCCTCGCTGATCTGAAATGATCACTGAGGTCAAGCAACGTACACAGAAGCAGGGAACCTGATGGGTGACCAAAGTGGAAATTTATCAAGAGCGTTTCCGTGCTTCGGAGGGCACGTCAAGTTGTTGGTTCCGGCTGTTATCGATTGACTACAGTCAGTTAAAACCAAGTCAGAGGTAATTTGGCGGTTTGTAAATTTTGATACCAGGGTTAGTCAAGTTCGCCACCCACTTGACTACTATACCTACACGAAAAGAAGAGGAAGATCTATCTTATGAGCTGTGCCATTTAATAATCCAACAATAGTAAGCAGTGATAGCCCAGTCGGGTGCGATTGCGAGGTAAAATCCCGGTGCGTACTAAATTTGTCTTTTCGGATTGATGATTGGATTTTTCATTAATTATCATTTGCTCTGCGATGAAGGCAAACAGCGTGTTGAAACCCGTACGTCTTAAAGAAAATTCGTTTTCGAAAGGCGCGCGGTCCATAACCCGTATTGGGCCAGCGAGCGAGGTGGACAATGGCCTGAGTCTCCATCGTGTTTCGAAAGGAGGTTCGTGTCCTTCGATGGGGACGCATTTGGTTGTGGACTGATTAAAAAAAACAAATAAATTATATTTTTTGCAGATGCTACGCGACAGATAAGCTAAATGTGAACGCTTTACTGACAAAATACGCAAGAGCATCTACTCAGGAAGGTGTGAGGGTGTTTTCAGCAAAACACATGAAGTGATAGTGAAAAACTTTCTAATTCTTTAACGTTAAAGCGGATACAAAGTAATGTTAATGTAATATTTTAGAAAATCATGGTCATAAAATAAAAATAAATGTTTATTATTTTTAATAAAATCGATTTTATTTACTTATTAGTTTATGGAATAATATAATTTATAGGTATTCTTAGTATAATTATCTAAATTGTAAATCTAAATCTTAAATACGAAGTCTTACACATTAATTAGCACAGCCATCGTATTGCGTTTAATAAATACATTCAAATATGCCATCATTTCAAAATATTCACCATTCGATATAATTAAATATATGATTAGCATTTTCCTTAATCAGTAATTTTACAGTAATTGAGGAATGTCAATAAATTTTTTTCGGTTTTAATATATAATATAAAAAATATAAAATCTTTGGTCATTTAAGATCGCTGTACGTTTTCTCTGAGTTTGTTCAGCTCGTTCCACATTTCGTTGGGAAGATCTGCGCCAACTTCTTCTTTGAAATATTTTTCTACAGCATCAGCCTGCACAATATAAAATAAATCATGTACGCATCAGGTATATACACAGGAAAATACAACGATAAACTAATGTCAATAAGTTACATATTAAAATAAAACCGTACCGTGGTGACAGTATATACACATTAAATTTCTATCAGTGTTCATGATTTCACATACCTCTTTCATCCAAAAGTCTTTAGGTATGCTGAAAAGCTGCTTCATGTCTATGTCGCTCAAACCCTTAGTATTAAGAGCGTCAGGAGCAGGTATGTTTCCAAGAGCAGTCTCCCTGTAGCAGGGTTCGTTGTCACAGCGGCGGAGAACCCAGTCCAGAACGCGAGAGTTCTCACCGAAGCCAGGCCAAAGGAATTTACCCTATAAGAATAATTTGACAGCATGATTAATTTGACTATGTTTCCAGAACTAGATTATAAGACCACATTGATAAATCATTAATGGAATTTTCACATAAAACGGCTATTTTTTTATTATTAAAAAAGTTACTATGATGATCAGAAATGTGTACCTATGTGTAATTTTGTAAAAGTCTCATTTACCTGAGCATCTTTTCTGAACCAGTTGACATGGAAGATCTTGGGCATATGGCGACCAGATTTTTGCATGGACAGCCAGTGCTTCAGGTACTCGCCAAAGTTGTACCCGAAGAATGGCCGCATTGCGAATGGGTCATGCATCACCACTTTTCCCTGTAACATAAAACTATCTATTAGAATTAGACAATCGAAAATACACTAAAAAGTGTATTAAATTGGTTATGAAAATGGCAGGCTATATTTTCTTACATTTAAAATAACTTACGCTATGCTCCGCAGCAGCAGTGGATTCAGATCTCATAGAAGCACCCATAAAGACACCATGTTGCCAGTCTCTCGCTTCGACCACCAAAGGCACTCCAGCGGGACGACGGCCTCCCAGTAAGATAGCAGAAATTGGAACACCTTCTGCGCTCTCCCAGTTCTCATCGATAATTGGGCACTGTTCCGCGGGAGAACAGAATCTGTAATTAAAATTAAAACAGTACTTAATAAAACTCCAAAATATTTTTTTCTTCTTGAGTAGATTCTTACACTTGAAAAAAAATTCAGGGTTTTTTTACATAGGTGTAGGTTGGCTACTGCGGCTGCAGTACGAATGGTTTGATCGCTGAATGCCGACTTTATGCAAAACGTCTACTTTCTGATGTGTTCATACATTCTAGCGCACCAAGTCGACTTTTCAATTTTCCCAACTTGAGATCGCACTATGCCGATTAAAAGTTGTTTTGATAGATCTGGTATCACCAAGCCAACATTTTTGTATTCATATTCAGTTTACATTTGAATGCCGATTTCAGTAATATCGAGTACAAACTTGTTACTTTATAAAATAATCAGAGCATTTATTAATACGAGAATGTACAAAAATTGGCAAGAAGGACTATTTAGAAATTCGTATACAAACTTTTTGAGATAAAAAATCGCCGTGTGGTGATCGGTTGAGAATAACACCACCCCATCTCTTTCCGTGGTTGTCGTAAGAGGCGTTTGGTGCGTGCCTTAATTGGCATTTTCTGGGTTAACTCGCTCCATCGTCGACCTCATCTATGACTTTGGTCAAGATTAGGGTCAAGAGTTAACCAAGATAGGTTAAAAAAATTTTGAGGGGTTTACTAGTATTCCCTGACGAGTTTCACTATTCACCTTTATATTTCATCATCAAATCAACTTCAAGATACCAAATTTCAAATCTATACTATGACTATAGAGATTAGAATTAAAATTTAATTCTAAGATTAAAAAATAAATAAACGCTACACACTCAAAGACCCACACTAAGGTTTTCCCTGTTATCGATTTGATTTATTTATTTATTTATAGCCTTTAATCAGAAATACATAATATATTAATCTATTTCTATTTTACTGTCTTCGTTGACTATTTCTGTGTGCCTTCGGGCAAAGGCCTCCCCCATTATTTTCCACTCTTCCTTCTTGTGTACGAGTCTGGTCCAAGTTTTTCCTGCCATTTCCACAAGTTTATCCGCCCACCTTTTGAATTGCCTACCCCTATTCCTTTTGTGCCCTTTAGGATGCCATAGGGTAATAGTCTTACTCCATTTCGTGGTATCGATTTGATTACATAGTTACTAACTTAGGTACCCCCTTATTCATAAACGTGGTAGCGTTCAAAAATATTTGTTATTCTTAAGACTAGCGTCTCAGTTTGGAGTGCTCGCAATTTGGGTTTTTGAGGATTTTCATGCTGTCTGGACGACAACCACCCGCCTCAGATTTGTTCAAAACAGATTTGGAAAACAGTTGCAGTTTTCCGACGAAATACCGAGTTCAATTTCCAAAATTGTGAGTTTAGGCGTCAATGAATTCCTACCACAAAAATGTAATGAAATCGTACGTTTTTTGTCTCTATCGATTTGTAAGCGTATAAACGAGGTCCGTACGTTTTGTTTTTTCCGGAATTATTTTCAGTTTTTCGACAGTCACCTCTTAAATATTGAGAATGTTTTTGGCGAAAAAAGGCTGACTTTTAGTTTCAAATATCTTTTTGTTTACATACTCAAAATATCAAAAAAATAAAAACCTAGTTTTGGTGTTCCTGACACTATATCAAAATTTCACAGAGATCCATTGACATTTAGGAGACAGAATCCATTAACGCCGTTTGTATGGAAAAAAATCCAAGACGATCTTCTTTATACTATTTTTCATTTTTCTAATTATCACTTGCTCAACGGTGAAGGAAAACATCGTGATGGACGGGCCCAAGAAAATTCATTTCCACCAACCCGCATTGGGCCAGCGTTGTGGACTATGGCATGGCCTAAATCCCCTTCGTGTTTCGAAGGGAGGCCCGTGCCCCTCGGTGGGCTGGTAAGAAGAATGGGTTAATTCTTGAACTCAATCTTGACTAAGGACAAAGATGGGTCGACGATGGAGCGAGTTAACTCAGAAAATGCTTATAAGGCACTAGTACTCCTACGCATCGACGGAAAAAAGCAAGCTGTTTGGCGTCGGACTTCGGTAGGAGGGTGATTGCGAACCAGACAGCCCTTCGCAAAGCCTTCCACATCGCATGAGACCATAGGACGCCACCTTAGATTCAGAACAAATTGAGGTGTCATTGCCTGGGGTGGATTAATAGCAGGCAGGTCTCATTTTTGTTTCCTTAGGTCTCTTACGTTACGACACCCATGGAAAGAAATGGGGTGGTGTTATTCTCAACCATTCACCACACGACAAACATGTTTTGACACGCTCCCGCGAGGCTCTTAACTTTAATTCTCGTTTACGAATAAGGGGGTAAGTTACAAGTGGTGAAGCTAATAAAAGCGTGTTAAAATGAAGGCACTTTTGTATTCAATGTTACTTAAAGTTGGCATTCACCTACTTCAAGTACTATCAGTGATACAAATCGTCTTGAAGCTACATTAAAGTAGCAAACCCAAAAAAAGTCGGCATGGTGCGTTATTCGGCATAGTACGATCTCAGGTAGGGAAAATTGAAAAGTCGGCTTGGCGCGATAGCATGTATGAACACATCAGAAAGTAGACGTTTTGCATAAAGTCGGCATTCAGCGATCAAACCGTACGAATATTTATTAAATTTAGAAAAGTTTACTAAATCTGGCTCATTTTACCCTTAAATGAGGTAATATGTTATCCTATGACAACCCTAAAAACTATAGACAATAATATTCTTTCTTACGCAAACATTTTGAAAAATGGCATGAGCATTTACATTTATTCAGCCTACCTCGAATTTGGATGAGCCGCTGGAACCTTCTTACTGGCGTCCCAGGGTTGTCCTTTCCAATCGATCAGGCCTTCGGGTGCTGGGCCCATACCTTCCCACCAAACTCCTCCATCACTGGTTTCGGCTACATTTGTAAATACTGTGTTTTTGAAAATCGTCGCCATTGCCATTGGGTTTGTGGCTTCCGAGGTACCTGTGAAGAAATTTGATTTTATAAGTACCTTATTCGTGTGTAACTAATTTGGTGACAATCAAATCATCTCCAAGATTTATGGGTCGTTTCCCGTACCAAGTTTTACCCCTGTGTCATCCCCTTGGATGTATTTTTTCTTTCAATAAAAAATATAATAAGTAGGTATTTCTTTGTATCAGTTAGGATTATAATGTTGGGAAGTTAGTCAACCTACCTGGCGCGACTCCAAAGAAACCGTTCTCAGGATTGATGGCCCTGAGGACTCCATTCTCATCGAACTTCATCCAAGCGATGTCGTCTCCCACGCATTCCACCTTGTATCCTGGCAGGCTGGGGGTCATCATGGCTAAGTTGGTCTTCCCACAGGCCGAAGGGAACGCGGCTGCAATGTAGCGCTTTCGGCCTTTAGGGTCTGTTATACCCACGATCTGGTGAAGGAGAATTTCATGTAAAATCAAGCAGGGGGTACTAACGTTCGTAGTATTTGAAACGTTCGTTCGTAACGTTCTTACTTTTTACTGTTAATTTAGTCATTGTATCGTAGATTTAACTTTAGCAATAAACATGATTTCATTTCAGTTCAAAACTTCGAGTTAAAGTTAGTAGCTGAGTATACGTATTTCAGGGCTGGGAATTCAATATTCGAACTGATGATAGTCGGAAAATTAAAACTTAAAATATCAAATACTTATTCAAGGGACTGGGGCCAGGTATGTGAACACACAACCCACCCTATATCTATATCTTTGCAGCAACCAGCTTCATTTATTTTTATATACGTACATATATAAGCTCACGCCTTATAGACAGATTGCCACTTATATAGAGACAGATTGCCACTTGGTAGGATCCAAACATTTGTGATGATACAGGATTCAGATCATAGGGCGCCCTAGAGACGATCTTACTTAAGAGGACAGACTGCTCAGAGATCAAGAGGCCAAAAACCCAGGAAACACTTGAATAGAATAGAATAGAAATAAGACAATGAGACAGAAATACTAGAATGTAGTATAGGTATGGGAAAGTAGAAGATTATTTAAAAATATATCTTGTCAACGGCACATCAGGTTACCACAAACTGTCAAATTTCCCCAATGGATAGTAAACTCTAATACTTGGAGATAAAATTGAAAATCGATTGAAGAAATTTGACAGTTTTGGATAGCATGATGTGCCGTTGTCCCTGTAGGTACTATAAAATTAGATTCACTTACCAGCATATGCTCAGCGAGCCATCCCTCCCTCCTCGCGATAACGGACCCTAATCGGAGAGCAAAGCACTTCTTTCCCAGCAGACTGTTCCCACCGTAACCGCTCCCGTAGCTGATGATCTCGTTGTCCAGCGGGCGGTGCAGGATTATGGTCTTCTGAGGGTCACAGGGCCAGCCTGGGGTGCCAGCCGTGCCCACTGCGTGCAGGCAACGGACGAAAGACTCGTCTTTTCGAAGGGCTTCCAGGATTTTACTGCCTGTTGAGAAGGACACCTTTTTATATTGTGATCGTGGATTTTCAAGATACTCTTTGGACACAGAATATCTCTAAAGTTATATTTATTTTCGAGTTGAAATGTATCTTTGAATAATTAAAAATTATTTGACTACTATTTTCCCTGGTGTCGTGGGTCCCTTGGAACATAAACCGGGAATATGGCCCGAGAATAAATATCATTTACCCCGACCAGGAATCAAACCGCGTCTCTGCCACTCGAGCTTATCGGCTGGCATTTAATCACTAAGGCGTAAACTAATTGCTTACCAATCCTAGTCATGACCCTCATGGAGTAGACGACGTACGGTGAGTCTGTGACCTCTACTCCGATCTTGGAGAGAGGAGAGCCCACGGGACCCATGGAGAACGGGATCACGTACATGGTGCGGCCTGCATCAAACATGTTCTGCTAAAACTGATGGAACCTTAGTTCGTGAAATCGGCACTTAACATCATACAGATGGATTAAAACCAATTTGCGTAAGACCGTGGATTAAATGTGGTATATAGGCACGGGGATAATTTCTATTGGTTGCAGGCAGTTGTTTCGAAAATCACAGCCAAACAGTCGTTGTAAATCAGCAGTCCAAGCACAACGTAAAAACAACGCGGTCAAATGTCAAAAATAGCCAAAAGCGACCAGATTTTAGGAGCGGCCAATCGAGGCATGAAACAAGCACTTAATTAGAATAAAATAGAAATGCTTTATTTCGGCGTACAACACAGACATCAAATAATTAGACACCAAGAGTTTGAGACAACAATTTTCGCGCTCACGCTTAGTGTTTTTATTTATGGTGGTGTTTTAACCTGCAATCCAATATCATCTTTGGTGCATTTTTATATACCCTACCTCGTTTATATGGCTGGTACTGGTATACGGCCTAGGGGGGCCAACATTGAAAATCCGCTACTGGCATCACCTTTAGCATTCTTTGGATGAGGTAACTAGCCAAATACTTGCAAATGTAAACTATCCCTCACCTCGCATACACCCTGGGAACCGTTCAGTAACGGCGCGGTCGTAGTCCGTTTGTGCGATGTAGTTTCCTAGCGCTGATTTCTGTCCGGCCCTGGCTACTGGGACCACGTCTCGCTCTTTTTCAGCGCAGATGAAGGTGCGAGACTCCACACGAGCCACGTCTGCGGGGTCTGTGCGGGCCAGCCAGCTGTTGGAGAAAGGTGGTTAGGATTGTGTGTCTTAAGTGTCCACCTAATCTTAAGTGTAGATTAGTCCACCTAATCTTAAGTGTAGACATCCATTTGACGATCTTAAGTAATGAAGTAGGATATTATAAACACCGTTTTTGGATGGCTTTTTTGGGTTCCTTTCTTTGTTGCATTAATAGTTCTACATTAGTGTTCACTCCACCGCTAATAGTCCTATCCAACTCTGACACCAGGTTTAGCCAAGTTCGCCACTCACTTGACTATACCTACACGATAAGAAGAAGAAGACTGTAGGTACCACAGTTTTCTGTAATTTTGTGGTGTCTGTGGTTATACCGATCGATCCAGCCATCGGAATGGACCGAATCTTGGGAATATTTACTCGGTGTGCATTTTCTTGCTTCGCCGCAAAAGTCAGATTTCGTGCCTCGCTATCCCTTAACCTTTTGCTGTGTTACGCCTGTGGTTAATATGCTCTC
Organism: Aproaerema taeniolella; assembly: GCA_949987775.1. NCBI lineage: Eukaryota > Metazoa > Arthropoda > Insecta > Lepidoptera > Gelechiidae > Aproaerema > Aproaerema taeniolella. The sequence continues at coordinate 7,330,987 of OX465264.1, forward strand.
TCGGCTTTCTGGGGCTCTAAATATTGTGACATTATACGTCTCTACTCTTCTAATGCCTAGTAGGTAACATATTCGTAAATCTTCGCGCCGCACATTTGAGAAAGGAATTTCTTTAAGCGCAATCGTTAATGAGGCAATCATTACGTCAAACATTTTCTTCTTGAATAAGTATACGTTAAATGTCAACATGCCCAGTGGTAAACATTAAACATCCTTTGTTTTGACTCCAGCGAACTATCACAAAACTCCTCGGATTCTTTACTAAATATCGGGATTACGCAAGGCTATTGAAAGTGTTAATCGATTCGTGTATCCGTTTCAAGCAAAAGGAATTCAAAATTCAAAACAAAGATTCAAAATATTCTTACATACCTACTTAATTAAATGACGGAATCTTCCTTTAAATAGATTTGTTGTAAAGTTAGATCGAAGTAGATAGGTACCTTATTATGCAAATTACCGAGGTAGGTAACAGAAAGCCAAAGCATGAGAGTGGCTCACACACAGAAACGATCAAGATCCTTGAATTGTGTATGCACTTATGACAGTATGTTATGACTAGCGTGGGCATTTTATGGCTGGTAGGTATTATGATACTATCTTTTGTGTTGTGATTTGTAAGTATTCTACATAATCCTTTGCAGGATCGAAACTGTCGGCCCGACTGCGGACTTTAGTTCGGCTTTAGTAAAGTGAGTAAATTGGCAAAAGTTTAGCAATACTTATCGTATGGTATAATCATAATAAAGTATGTGGTGAATTTTACTATCCGAGGTGTCAGAGTTTAGGTCTTATGTAGTTAGTGTGTACAACCGAGACCATCGTATTAACATGTCCTCCGAAACATAGAAACGCTTATACTTTTTCTGTTTCAACTGTACTCACCAGTTGTCATACTTGGGCAGTCGTTTGAGTGCCCCAGAGTTCTTCATGAGCTGCAGCAGGGCGCCGGCCTCCGCGTCGGAGCCGTCGCACACATGCACGTGGTCGGGCTGGCAGAGAGCAGCGCTGCGCTCCACGAACGCGCGCACCTGGTCATATAAATAAAATGCTAATTCTACCACTTGCCTAAATAATTATTCGAGTCTTATAATAATTAGTTTAGAAATATGTTTAAACAATTAATTAATTGGGTACTAAGTGTGCTTTGATGTTACAAATATTGTTTTTCGACATGAGACGGTGTCATAAAGTCACAAGTCCAGGATCAGAGTTTCCACATTCCGCTCTTTGATTGCCCTATACCTAAGCTAAGCTTTGCATTTCTGACAGCTCAAACCCGAAATGTATGTATGTAACTTCTTTATTGCTCGCAAACAGTCAAATACATTTAAAAGGTGATGTAATAGCAAAGGCAGACTTATCCCTGAAGGATAATTTAATTTTTGTCGATAATTCTTATCTTATACTTGTTACTTGAAAAAAACTAACACAATAATACACGCCGAACTGTAGTAGGCCCTAATTTACGGCATTGTTATAAAGAGTTGAAGTGAATCCACCAGTGGATTGTTAAGCGGGGTTGGTGTAGAGCAGCGGTTCCCAAACTTTTTTTTCTCATAGACCACTTTTAAAATTTTGCTGGTTCCGATGGACCCCCTATAGCTACATTTGTAACATTTTCCCAAAACTCGAAAAAAAATGTGAAGATTACATATAACTATGGAAATTTGCGTTGCGGCTTGCGGTTGAATTCCAACCAAGAATTAACAGTTTTCGGAAAAAAAAGTGAGAATTGATTGGTTAACTAATTAATTGATTGTGTTGTGAGTGGATCTCAAAAAAGTAAAGTTGGGCAATCAAAAAGGTGATTCCATCCAATTTTAATTTTTTGACATCTACTCGCAGCACAAGGAACCAGTTAATTCTTAGTTTAATCAGACCAGCATTAAGTTCTTCACTATCGAATCCAGATAAACGTGGACCCCTGCTTACGAATTGTGAACCCCCATTTTTTGTCACGCCAACGTAGACCCCCGTCGCGTCTCTCGTGGACCCCTGGGGGTCCACCTGGACCACTTTGGGAATCAATGGTGTAGAGTGTTGTTGAAGTTTCCTACCTTCGGCGTAAGGGAGGCCAGCTGAGGGTTGGCCACAGAACCTCGCAGCGCAGCCTGGTGAGCCGCGCGGCTGCATCCTATAGCCACGCGCGCGCATCTGTAATAAACAAACAATGAAAAAATTATAATAACGCGATTTACTAATTATATTGTGTCAGTAAACCTGTAGCTCGAGCACAACGTGAAAACAATACGCTCAAATGTCAAAAAGTGTGAAATTGACAACGCCAAAGGGCAAAAAAGCCGTTAGGTACGCGCGGTACCCTCGCATAAGTGTAAGGGATTTTCATCAATAGTCGGTTATTAATTTCAAAAAAAAGATTAACGTCTTAACTCATCAAGTTCTAATGATGCAACTTGACAAATATTTACTATAACATTTTTTATCAGTCCATATACCACGTCCCCACCGCATTAGCCAAAGTAGGCCTAATGCGCGGGTTGGTGGACCGCGCGCCTTTCGAAAACGAAATTCCTTAGACGTGCGGGTTTCATTTCATCACGATATTTTCCTTCACCACTGAGCAAGTAATAATTAATGAAAAATCCATACATAAATCCGAAAAGACTAATTTAGTGGTACACCAGGATTTGAAACCACAACCTTCTAGTTACAAGTCTGGCTCATTACCAACGACCTATCACTATATCATAGTATTTGAACTATCTATGTATAAAATTACAAATAAACTATTTAAGCATGTATTCTTGTTTTAGAGAAGAAGATAATTTCATTTATATTTATAAAGGATGCGTGTTTCAAGTTTCAGGCCATGTTTTTTTCTGGTAAAATTGCAGAAACATAGAGCCATGTTTGATTAAGTTCCCATAGTATTCAAAGGAAAGTTAAGTTAGGACCTTTTTTTTAAATCAGGCTAGCTTGAGGCTTTAGAATGTCAGGAAGTTCTTATAAAATATTAATTTAAAGAGAGTCTCATGTAACTTACTGGACAGATTTCTTCACGTAGTCTTCAGGAATCGTCTTAAAATGCAGCATCTTCACAGATTTATTTAAAAGCGATACTTCACAATTAAAAATACTAAAAGTTAGGTAGTTAGAAATTATTAATAAAATCTTCAAAGTTTCTTGGACACACCAAAAAAAATACTGTCTGATTTGTTAGGACTAAAATTTACTTAGATTGACTAAATTTTGTCAATGTTACTGAAGCTAAAGAGGAATATAAGCCATCTATAGTACCGTATTCTATTTAATCTATCACCCATTTAATAATTAAATGTGTGTGTCCGCGATTTCAAACGTAGAGTGTTTGAAAAGTTGCGCGTACGCTATTATATAGCGGAGGAGTGTTCGCGCGCTGTAATCTGATTGGTCGAGCGCGCGGGTGGGTCAGTGACGTCACGGCGTCATCGTCATCTTTATCTTTAGAAAAACACTGGTTTGTACCAGCAATCAACTTGTTTTACAAAACAACGTGACGTGACACAAATATTATTTCGAAAGTGACTGATATCTAACTATAAATAGTCCGTTTGAAAATCATTGATAATATTGCGTCAGATCCTGGCCAAAGCTCAAGGCGTGTTGCATCAGATTTTGAGGTAAGGGTCAATTCACACCGCGACGCGACCCTTATTTATCATGAAAAGATAAACATTTCATTGTGAAAACGCCGCCGCGGCACGGCGCGCTGCGCACGGCGAGGCGCGGCGCTGCGTGGTGCAACGTGTTCTCAATTCTCACTTGTAATAAATAAAGTTCAATTTTGAGTGGCTCTATCCGCAACGTTGCGTCGCGTCGCGTCGCGGTGTGCACTGACCCTAAGGGTCAGGACCTCGAGCACGATGGCGACAAATTCGCCCGGCACGCCACTCGGCTGACGCTGAAAGTTCTCTTTGATTAGAATAGAATCTTTGCGCGAGGGCCGCGCGCAAAGGCTTGCTCGCCCTCTGGCGTTGTCAGTGTTGACATTTTGACAAATGACCACGGTGCATTACGCGCGCTATCACCATCGTACAATACCTACTCGAGTTGCAGTCTCAAACTTAAACTCTATTCTGGTAGTCACAGCACGTTTAGTTGACAGGTGTTTTAAACATATTGCATCATAGATTGAACTTCGGTCGACTAAAATGGCATTAAATTAATTAATTTGTGTATAATTAATAAAACGTAGAGTCAAACTTATAAATGCGTCATTTATTTTTAGTCACAAAAAACGAATTTTATTAAATTGAATTTTATAAATAATAAATAATGCACGGGACTTCTTTCCCGTGGTAACTTCGTAAAATCCTTGTTCCTTGTCAACATTATAAATTTCTAGGTCTTTGTGCTTTTCAGCTTTCTAGGTCCAAGGGTTTGCGCTGGGCGTTGATGAGTCAGTGAGCAGGACCTCCAATTTTTACCCGACTGCGCGACGCAAAGGAGGGTAATGTGTTTATCAGCCTATGTATGTATGTAAGTTTGTACCTTTGCGGCACTATTCAGACCAAAAGCGTGGGCCGATTTTGATAAATGATACGTCGTTGGATTCGTCATAATGGCGCGAGTGTCATAGAAAGTATAAAAAATTTGAAAAATCAAAATGGCCGATTTTGGACGCCATAATTTGAAAAAGAAAAAAATTAAAATAGACGAACTATGTTAAGTGGGGTATCGTTGCATAGGTATTTAAAAATCATTGTTAAATTTCTCATATCGTTTTTCAACAAAAATTACCGTTTAGGATCTATGACTATTTAAAGTTGGTTAGTAACGATTTTTCACTAAAATCTGGGCTTTTAATATATTTAGATATTTTTTACATTTCCATACCGGACTTAAAATACAATTTTGCAAACATAGAACAACTTGGCAAACAGACCCCTGGCAATGGAACCGCCAGCTTGAAGAAGCTGTGAAAAGCTGAAAGTCTTGACACAGTCACTGACTGATCAAGTGATCAACCTATAGTTTTTTAAAAACTTTTTAGGTAGGTAAAAAAAGCAGTTTAGAGAAATATATTGCTTTTCGTAGCAACAAAGTTGAGTGCCTTGGTTAAAATATGAATCAGAATTATTTATATTTTTATAAAGGATTTCGAGGCTTAGAGCGTTAATTTGCGCTCATGTATCCTCATTTTTGTAAATAAATACCGCTTTGTTCTAAGAATCCGGCGCAGTGAGTCCAAGAAGCGAAGTCAACTGATATCTACCAGTTTATCAGGGTCCTGACTACAAAATATTGGCACATACCAGCTCCGGCCTGTTTCGCTCAAGATAATGTCACTTATCATTCCATTTAATTAATGTCAAATCTATAAAACTGTTTACAGGCTTGTTGGAGAAATGATTAGCAATTTTAATGTGATTTTGGTAAATGAATTCATTACGTATGTTGAATTAGTTTGATTCCTGACAAGCATCGCGATCATATAGGCTACGCGGTTTTTATTTTTTTTATTTATAAGATGGGTTAACTCTTGACCTCAATCTTGACCAAGGTCATAGATGAGGTGATTATTGTGGTGATGTTTGAAATATATATTTAAAAAAAAATTAAGTATCGCATTGGAGAATGAAATCTGTGCTTTTGATTTGACTCTGAGATAATTTTTAGGGTTCCGTACCCAAAGGGAAAAACGGGACCCTATTACTAAGGCTCCGCTGTCCGTCCGTCTGTCACCAGGCTGTATCTCATGCACCGTGATAGTTAGACAGTTGAAATTTTCGCAGATGATGTTTTTCTATTGGCCCTATAACAACAAATACTAAAAACCAGAATAAAATAAATATTTAAGGGGCACCCATACAAAAAACGTTACTTTTTTTTGCTCGTTTTTATAGATAAGCCTGTCCGAGGCTGTCCAAAGTAACCTTTGAACATGCGCACGCTGCAGTTCCAAAATGAGGACTTTGATTTGCAACGCTGCGATCTCATCAACACTGACGCGCGGAGAAAAGGAAAACGTCGCAGTTTACCCTCCCACCACCACATTTAACTATAAGAAAATATTGTATAAATACCATAATTTTTTGTAAATATATTAATTATCAACTGGCAGTCAAGTTAAAATCATCTCCTGCACCCCGAAGTACCCAGAACCCTCTGGAAGAGCTGCCATGAAGTTCCCACTACCCAGTGGATGAACCGTAGTTCCTTGATGCTTCCAGCATCCTCTCACTGTGGCCAAGACACCCTTAGCCGTCAGTAGATCGGTCTTGTGAGCCTGCTTGACCGGCAGTGAGAAAACCATTCCCTGCGCACATTGCACGACTTGCGCACCCCCTTTCCTTCCCCCCTTCCACCTGTTACCTTAGGTCTCCGGTAACAGACATCCCGTTCTACTCACTACATTCACATACAACGTTAGGTAGGGATTAGGGACCCCGAGGTCTTAGGATTGCACCCACACCGTTAGGGAGTTAGGTGTTAGGGTCCTAGGGATCAGAGTAGCTCTCTCTACTTAACGTTTTGTTTTGTGCAGTTGGCAGTTATTACAACCTTACAGTACCTCACCACACTCTACCCCGTTAAATATCCTCGCGATACACTTAACAGGAACACGTTGTAATAGCCGACAACTGTACAGAGGCTGTATCTCATGAACCATGATAGTTAGATAGTTGAATGATGTATTTCGTTTGCTGCTATAACAACAAATACTAAAAAGTAGAATAAATGAAATTTAAGGGGGCTCCAATACAACAAACGTAATTTTTTTGCCGCTTTTATAGAGATAATGGGTTTTATAGAGTCCGACTCGTACTTGGCTGGTTTTATAGATAATTGAAGGGAACGCTTTGTGCGCGAGTCCGACTCGCACTTGGCCGGTTTATTACTTTTGCAACCTGAAATATTAATTTTCCAGTTAATTTGTTTTACTTATTTAGTTCGAACTGTCCACGAACTGTCTGTCATAAAAATATAATTGCAAAATACTGTCGCTGAGCTTCTATAGTTGGTCTTTGCCAACTTTGCAGTTCATTTAAATATCTTAAATTTTGAAACATAAAAGAACATTGGATTCTCGCCGTTATTTTTTACATGTTTCAACATTATTATTATAACGGACTCTTACGGGTTCATCCGTGATCATGGAGCAGCGCCGAAATATCGGATACTCTTTATAGTGAAACTTTAGGAGGTGATTCTCCTTATGAAACTGAACAACTTTCCCCAAGCAACCTATATGAAATTCTTGTAAAACAAATTATTTTTCCTATACAAAGGCAGATGATCGCAAATGTTGTATGGGAGCAAAATTTTTGTCATATTTCTCCTTATGTTTCTTTGGGAAAATTATTCCCAAAAACACGTGGGATGATTCACAACCTCGATTTTTGCCAACTAATAATTCAAAGTTACCCAATAAAAGAACACATTAGATATACTTAATACACAATATAAGACCACATTAGATATAATACGTACAAAAGTTGTAAAACAACAGTTCACGTCTAATAATAAGTATGATTAAGGTGATTAACTAATTTATCAGAATCGTTCGTTACGTACTGAATTTAATTAGTTCGTACTTTTATATCTTTGCCATCGTTTTCTGAGTAATTTATGTAAACACGGATAAACATGTGAAAATAAACACGTTAACAAATATGTAGTGGTTGATTGGGTGCAAGGTTCGGATGCAAAGGATGTAGATACAAACAAATAACACATACGTCAATAAATAGACTAAACATTTACGCGTTAGATGCATTTTGTTTTCAAGTGCATATCGTATGGAATTACTAGCTTGTTATCCGATTTGTCGAAACGGTTTTTGAGCTGTGCAGTTTTCGGTAAAATTCTGCAGCTCTATGTTACCCAGGGATAACGTGTATCGCATTCTAACGGTAATTTTAAAAAAAAATCAGTCCAGTAGTTTTGAGTTTATTCATTAAAAACATACAATAACTCTAAAATTAAAAAAAATTGAATTGTCTGTCTGTGGCATCGTAGCTAGTAGAATGGACCGATTTCGATGCGGTTTTCTTTGTTTGAAAGCTGACGTAATCGAGATGGTTATTATTATTAGCTTTATTGATCAAAATTGGTTCAGCCGTTTAAAAGTTATAAGCAATCGAATGTCGGGAGTGATACGACATTTTATTTTTAGTGTTATTGTCGGGGGTTCAAAATATAAATCTATCCTCTTTATAACATACTAGCATTATTCCGCTCGGGACTTCGTTCCCGTGCAGTGGGAATTCGGGAAAATTATGTAGCCTATGTTATTCAGGGATAATGTGAAAGAATTTTTGAAATCGGTCCAATAGTTTAGGAGCCTATTCGTTAAATACAAAAATACAACAATACTAATCTTTCCTCTTTATAATTAATATTACTAATGTATATACTAATGTATAGACTAGCATTCCGCTCGGGACTTCGTTCCCGTGGGATTTCAGGAAAACTCTGTAGCGTATGTTACTTAGGATGTAATGTAGCATCCTAGAAGATTTTGCCAAAGCAGACTACCAGCTGGCTATTCTTTCTGACTGCGAGGTCCTCCGCATACATTTCGTTGGATGGAAGCATTGGGGGTGTGTCAACCTGTTTGATAGTTGTAAGACCTTCGAGCGACGCGACGTCAGTAAGGTGACCCAACAAACCGGTACATCGTGTGACCTTTAGCTAAATGCCTCCATCGTCGATTCGTATTTATTAATATTTTGTTTATTTCGATTTTGTTAAGAAGTTTCGTATTGTATCGATTTTCAGTTATCACATTTCTCTTTTGAAATCCTTTCTTGAGATTATGATATATTTCTACGTTTTAATATTTACATCTAGCGCCTATAAAACTCAAGTCTGCCACCCAACTGGGAAAAAGATTCATTTTTAAAATATTTCTACTATTATCTTTCTAAAATCTGAGATACAATTCTTTTGCGCCGAGCTTGGGGTTATTGGTATGGGATTTGACGTACCTATCTCCTTTGTTTTTTTTCTTACCGTGAATCTTCAAATCTGCATTGTTTTGTATTGATTATAGCTAGCCAAAGACCATGTTATGGATGTTCTGCTAGACTTTGTAGAGCTCATGGTAAAAGGGAACATAGGGTAACTTAAAAGTTAGCAAAACGTTAGGTGGTGAATCCCCCAGGAAACATAACTTTCCCAAAGGAACCTATCAAGAAAATAGCATTATAATAACCACTTAACAATGAAACTCAAAATGATCATCAAAAATAGATAAAGCCCATTACGGTAGCGGTAGGTTGTGTCGTGTTAGATGATACTTAATTTTAGCTAAAAAAAAACTAGTTTCATTTATAGATATTATTTAAGTCTCTTCTCTACATCAGCCCATAACGTCCCCACTGCTGGGGCACGGGCCTCCCTCAATAACATGAGGGGTAAAAAAGGGGTAAATGCCATACTCACCACGCTTGGCAGACGGATTGGCGAGGGTTTTGATATAATTGCAGAGTTTTCCTTCTCTGTGTGCAGATGAACTTGCTTGAACCTTAGTCGCCTTGTACGACACCTCGGTAAGAAAAAGGAAGGTCCTATTCTACTCTGCCGGGTAGGTACTCACACGGCTAATTATTTAAGTGATTAGACAAAATTAAGGAGCTCCATTTTGTAAAATTAAAGGGCTTTCAAACAAAAGTACCTACCTACACTAAGTATAGTCTACTAATCCAACTCTTTACATGCTATTATCATAAAATATACATCGGAATAGTAATTGTGTCTGTGGTTCTAAAGACCAGAAGCGAAGGCCACAGGCCCACCCTAGACCGGATTCCTTTCGAACAAAGAAAGACGCAGATATAGGAAATATAGCCACCTGTTGAAAAAAAAATAGATTGCTTGAGTCAAATATAGACATCTACAGGTGTACAAATAGCTGTCTTGGACAGCTTCCGGAGTTTTTTGTTCAGTTTATTTTCGTTTTGTATATGTATTAGGTACCTACTTTTTTTTATTATATGCTTGTATCTCGTCACCACTATGGTCGTGTTTTATCTAATAACTCTCAGAATGTATGTCAAACGGGACGTCATGTGAACCACTTTAATACTCTATCTACCCCATCAGGAAAATTAGGAGTGAGTTTATATGTATGATAGATAGAAATATCGTTTTCTCTCAAACTATCACTAATAAATATGAAGACGGTAAATAGATTTTAGTTGAAACTCTGTTGGCTTCTATAATATTAAGCTAAGTAGCTTAATTAGCTGCTAATCTATGTCCAGTGAATCTATTAAATGCTGTATTTTTCCCAATTTGTTAAAATAAAATAGAGTGGTTTAGACTCAATTTATTATTTCCCTTGGGTGTTGCATTGTTTACCAATAATTTGCTTAGGGCAGTTATCGAACGTCCACCATATTTGTGATCTGACCCTGGCACCAATAATTTTGACAACTGATTTGTTTTGAGTGGTATGGATCGACAGTCCCTGGTTTCGATTTCCGGTTGGGCTAACATTTTTTTTTTAAATGAGATGTTTGGTCTCTGATGGTTATGGGGCACACACCCCAAATCCCATTAGTTAAAACTAGAAAATAAGGAAAGTAATAAGATTTTTTAAATTTTTTGAAAAGACTACCCCTCGGAGTTTTTTGCCTATTCTTTTCTGGGGAAGACTGCACCTTTGCGAATAGACGTAGAGTCAGTAGGATCAAAAGAACGAACATTTATATACATAATTGTAATTAAATCCTTTAAAGTAACTTTGATTCATTTTAACGCAACATTTTGAATGTTCTATGAAAAAAAATCTATTTTGACTTTATTTATTTATTACTCTGACTTGTTTTGTACGCCAAGGTATTAACGATGCACAAGGGACACATTTGTGTGGGCTTTGAGTGATGCGGCGTTTTATTTAGCTAATTCTTACCCATAACTGTGGGTATTAGAAGCCACCGAGTGACTTGACAGAATGGAAAGATTACAGTGACCTTTTATTTTAGAAACATAAAAGTTATTTACACTTAAATGTTCAAACAACTGTAAACATTCATAATCAAAATTGTTCTTAGCAATAATTAATTAGGTATAATGTCAACATAATTGGGAATCTACCGAAAACAGTTTTATTGCAAATTTTATTTATATAACATATTTTTTGTGCGATATGTAAAGGCTTATACAGGGTTACCGGAAATTCGATACATTCCCTTCAGGGGGTTAAAGTAGAGCTCATTTGCGTAATTTTTTTTTAATTCCTTCCCTAGCCGATAGTTATTAGTTTTTGAGATAATCGCGTTTTTGAGTTTTTTTTGCTAAATGCCGATTTTTGAAAAAAGAAAGCTGTGTTACTTAAAGAATTTCCTATGGTAATCTTTTTTTTTCTACATAATCTGAAAGCTGACATCTCAACGGTTCCTAGAGATTATAATAAGCTGAAGTAATACTAATAACCGTCATGTTGTGGACTTGGAATCGCGAGAGATTTGGATGAAAAATCTTTGTAGTGCAACTTTGTCGTGAATTTGTGCAAAATAAACGTATGGAATGTGTCGTGCAGATTACTTAAATAAATGCCTTATTTCACTAGCTTTCGAAAGTGGTATAAATCTTAACAAAAAACTTTATAAAAAAAGTTATAACTTGAAAAGGAACTTTCAGAACAGCAGTGGTTTTTTGTACATGTTGACTTTTCTAATTGGAGAGAAATGAAAATGGGCTAAAACTACTACGTACACACTACTTATTTACAAACATAAAATTTTAAATCCTGCTTAAAATGCGAGCTGAAGTTCTTGATACATGCACGTAATTTCTTCGCTATTTCGGTTTTAGTAACTCGAGAGTTAGTTTCTTTTATTTGTTGTGCTGAGCTTAATATCCTCCGCCTTAGCATTTCAACGTTATTTTTTGTGCTGTTAGCTGAGTAACGAGCTGCTCCACGTGACCCCAAAGGTAAAAGTCACAAGGTGTCAAATCAAGATACATTGCTGCCCAAGGAATTGGCCCTTCTCGGTCAAACGTTAGTCAAACGTTAGTTTGACCGAGAAGGGCCAATTACTAGGTCAGCAATGTGTCTTGATTTGACACCTTGCGACTTTTATTTAAGTAATCTGCACGACACATTCCATACATTTATTTTGCACAAATTCACGACAAAGTGGCACTACAAAGATTTTTCCTCCAAATCTCTCGCGATTCCAAGTCCACAACATGACGACTATTGGTGTTACTTCAGCTTATTATAATCTCTAAAAACCGTTGAGATGTCAGCTTTCAGATTATGTAGAAAAAAAGATTACTATAGGAAATTCTTTAAGTAACACAGCTTTTTTTGTCAAAAATCGGCATTTAGCGAAAAAAAAACACAAAAACACGATTATATCAAAAACTGTCGGCTAGGGAAGGAATTAAAAAAAATGTCGCAAATGAGCTCTACTTTAACCCCTTAAAGGGAACGTATTGAATTTCCGGTAATCCTGTATATAGATTAATTAGTAGATGAGTTATATAGCTATAAGGTTAGGTAAATTGTTGTTTATCTAAGTCTTTTTTGGGTTCACTTAATATTTCAATTAAGTGTAGGTACTATTTATAAATATTTCTTCCGCACTGGTCTGTGAGTGAAAGAAAAACTCATCATTTGCCAACTGTCAACTCTTCCAAGGCACAGTATGCCAGTAAGTGGGATGCGAGGGGTTTTGCTGTATCATGACATGAACATCGTGAAAGGCTGACAATCTCTCACCATTATACAACATATTCCATCTGACAACCTTCACAATTAATGTCAAACGTGGCATCAAGTGGTTAGAGTTAGATAGATAGTTATGAAATTTATTTCCATCACAGTACACACTTACAAAGAGTCAGTACAGAAAACAAACACTAAGCAACGGTAGAGTTTCACAATACAACAAACAAGGAAATAAGGAACAAATAAACAACTAGGACTACTGATGCTCTGGCTACCCTGGAATTACGGCCTGAGTTTATAAATAAATAAGAATATATGGGGTGATTCTCCCCATGAAAACGAACTTTTCCCAACGTAATTAATTCTCAATAAAAATATTTTTAACTTCTCATAAAAAGAAAATTTTTTGATCGTTTTAAAGGTGTCTTTTTATTTTATTTCGGCCCAGGTTTCTTGGGAAAAGTTGTTTAGTTTAGTACGCTAATTGACAGTTTAAATTGTGCGCTAAGCAAGTTACAGAATCCATAAGTTAGGAGATTTTTATGGGGTTGAATAGTGAGTATAACACATACATCTATACATAAGCTCGTTATATTTAGAAAGTATAACATTTATTAAATACGGGAAAATGTGGTAAAATATTAATGAGTAGCTAAGTAATTAATTGATTTCTTCTGTTTATTTTTTAATTTTATGTGTAATTGTGTACAGTTTTTAATGCCATGAGTAAGCTAATAAAGTTTTAATCGATAAAAAAATGAAAACCTACTTTTTAAAGAATTTTATATTGGATTCTTGGGGAAAATTGTTCAGTTTCTCCTAGGAAGATTCACAAAATTTTTTAATAATGCAAATTATTATAACACAAGAATATATATATAAAAAAAATTATATAAGGATAAGTGACAGACAGCTCCATATCAGTTATGTTTAATAGGATGATAATATTTTGCATTTCACACGCCAATTAACTTAAGAATTGCGCATTTAAAATTATACACAACTAGCTTTCCGCCCGCGGCTACGCCCGCGTGGACTACAGGTTATATCGTGCCCAACCTGGGAAAGGTCCCAGGCTCTAATCTATCTCTGTACCAAATTTCATCAAAATCGGTTCAGTAATTTAAGCGGAAAGACGGACAGACAGGCAGACAGACAGAGTTACTTTCGCATTTATAATATTAGTTTGGATAAGTAAGATCCGCGTTCCAATTGATTATAAATACAAAATTAATTAGAATGTATACACTACACCTACATGAACACTGTCTAGGGATATTGCACGATTTATCATACAAAAGAGGTCTGTTTGGATAAAGAGCATCGAAACTCTGTGGCTTGCCTAAAGTTGCAAGTACATACAAGTACATGAAAAGTCGCGTTTTTTATGTACATGTGTAAAACATATGCCAATCGATAGAGAAAATAATTACAAACAACAAATACTGATTGAAAAAATGTCGTAAGTGATATACTTTCTGAGTAATTTCAGCATCGACCATACAGCCTAATAGACGCCTAATACAAGGCGAACACTTTCTGGCAACACGTTAGACTTATACGTCTTACTTAAGACACCGATCGCGAAATCTGCTTTAGTATCGACCACATCCGTGACCCGTGTACATCTCGTGCGTTTATGACAAAATAAAATACGAAAGTGGAGAAACATGGCTCCCAGTACAATAAAATGGTGTGGAAAATGTAGCCAATCATCTAATTTCAAAAAAGACGGCATAACTTTTCATAGGTAAGCCAATTTCAAGATTATTATTGTCAAGAATCCATTTATTCAGAGCTCAAATTACGTTGGATCGAATCCGTGACGAAAGCATTTGTTTGTCAGTACATCTCTTTCTTTCAAATACAAATAAGTACTGCTTATCCTTTCTTGGATTATTGTCACGCGTTACTAGTGCTGTGACACTTGAACGAAGTAACTAGTATATGTTAAGTGCCCTATTACAATTCGTAATCGCTCGATTATATGTTTCCGCGCGATTTGCGTGAACAGTTGTTCTTGTGGAAACATTCGATTAGAAATAATATAGTTTGAGCAGGTAACCTTGATATTTTATGATATTTTGTGGGTATAAATTGTTTTTTTTTCTTAACAGATTTAGAAAAAGGGTAATATTTTACGAATGTACGTACCTATGTATACGTGTGTGTGTAAGTGTATATATTTATATTTTTTTAGATTCTTATCATGCTCTCCGAAACAAGAATATTAGGTACTAAAAAGCCAATCTAGAGTGTTAGCGTGCTCTCCGAATGAAAAATATGAATGTGGAGTGCTCTTCGAAACACAAAAATACCTGTGAAGTGTAGTAGAAAAATATGACCAATATCCTTAAGTTCGTGTTTCCTAGAACGACTTCACAGACATATTCGTGTTCGGAGGGCACGGTAACGATTTAAATAATGTGAGCTAAAGATGTAAAAGGACTCTTAATAGTACTAAAAGTAAACATAATAAACAAAACTTAAAGTACGAAACGTTTCCTTATTAAACTATTTCTCTTATAACCCTTCAATAAGAAGAATACGGTGTCAGCCTACAACAAGCCATATTTGGGTTCATTATGAAGAAACCAATCATGTGGTGGATTTAGCAAATAGTGTAATGTATAAATACATAACTACAAGGTTGGTATTTCTCACAAAATCTTCGGTCCAGAAACCTGCTGTTCGAAGAATTTACACAAAGTTAATTAATTTAAAAAGAATAATTGAGTATTAATTATAAAATGTATGCGTCTACCTTTCTTAATTAAAATAATTTGAATTGATAGAAGTATTTCATGTTTTTTTTCTTCATCCTACCCTATAAAATAAAATAAGCACTGTTATTTTTTTATTACTCATGACAAGCACTTCTTAAACTTCCCATCACTTGTTGTGACGTATGACATGCCGCCACCTTGAATTGGCCAATCAGCATGCATTTATTCCTTTTCCCCCCGCCTCGCTTACCTCAGCGTATTGACACACTTATTTGTTCCGAGAAATAAAAACATTAGGCGTCTATTAGGCTGTATGGTCGATGAATTTCAGTTTGAAAATGTAAAATATGTTTAAAAGAAAATCATCGTTTAACCCGATTTAAGAGTCCATTATCATCATTTTAAAGCATTCCGCGTCACGACTAGCATTAAATTGAATTCCTGTAATACTAAAATAACAGGATTATATGCAAAAAAAAAATGTAAAATATGTTTTTGATGAAATCCACATCAATCAAACTTAATACAGAGACATCGCTCGACTAGAACCGCGCCTCGTTGACCGCTTTCTGCGCCGCTGGTACGCAGCGTCTCGCGCCGCTCGTACGCCATTTACCACGCCGCCGCGGCCATCGAGAAGGTTCCAGGATCGATCACTTTATAATTTTGAGACTTTCCTCAGTTTGGATTGGTTAGGACACTGACTTTTGATTTTGACTTCATATCAATGACAGCATAAAAACTAAGGAGTGGCTAGTACTTCAACATAATGAGTTTAGAAATAAGTACTGATAAGTCCTCTTGTCCCCCCTGATCCACTACAGGATATGAAGACTAAATAATCCTTGTGGCAACACTGGTGGAGGTAACCGGTGGGGACACCAGACTGGAAGGGAATCACCTGATTGTCCGTAAGAAAGATGACTCCATGCTACGCAAGGCACTTAAAGCCGGCTACTATCTGCGATAGTAGCGGGTACATGAGCCACTGCGAAGGTCTTTATCGGATAAATAACTTTGACACCAGGGTTTATGAGGTTTACCGCGGAGTATATGGTTGGCATACCCTTGGACATAAAGGTGATGGTTTAGATATCCCTCACAAAGCTCATAACATCATATTTGTGATTGCGGACGACGCACTCTAGGGCAAGCAGTACTAATTCCGCAGAAGAAACACTGCGACCCTGGCAGGCCTAAGTTTCTTGACAATGTCAATAATAATAGATAAAACTAACGTTAACAGTCAAGAAATATCAAAAATATCAACAACAAAAACTTCATCAATGATAACAACTTTAACTTCTTCTACAGAAATGAGAGCGCTTGTACACAGTGCAAGTTACGGTGACAAACTGACTGACTTGACGTGCCCGTCTAACATAAGCGCGGTGACAAAGCTTCTCTACGGATGCTGTCTGGAATTCTTATTAAAACGAACGTGACAGCATGCGTACAGAAGCTTAGTCACGCCCTCCTGGCGCGGTAAAGAACAACCAAGAGGGCGTGACTTATTGACAGTGGTGACGGGAAGAGATGCAGCTCGTGACACTTACTCTTCGCGCCGCATTAATTCTATTGTATTTTTAGGAACTGATGGATGACTCAGGCTTGTAAGAATTTTTTTTGATACTGATTTCATTGAAAACATACTTGTTTTACATATTTTTTTGCATTTTATCCTATTGTTTTAGTATTACGAGAATCCAATTTAATTCTAGTCGTGACAGGATGCTTTAATATGATGATAATGGACTTGTAAATCAGTTTAAACGATGATATTCTTTTAATTATATTTTACATTTTCAAACTGAAATTACTCAGAAAGTATATCATTTACGACATTTTGTCAATCAGTATTTGTTGTTTGTAATTATTTTTTCTGTCGATTGGCATACGTTTCATACGTGTACATTAAAAACGCGACTTTTTATGTACTTGTATGTACTTGCAACTTTAGGCAAGCCAGGCTTCATACAAAAATGTTCGAACCTCTTTTCAGATGAGCAAGTGGTGAACCTGAGTTTTTGTTTCTAATCAATGAATTTTGTTTTGTTCGAAATTTGTGAAAATGTGACGCAAAGAGCATCGAACCTCGGTGGCTTGCCTAAAGTTGCAAGTACATACAAGTACATAAAAAGTCGCGTTTTTAATGTACATGTATGAAACATATGCCAATCGATAGAGAAAATAATTACAAACAACAAATACTGATTGACAAAATGTCGTAAGTGATATACTTTCTGAGTAATTTCAGTTTGAAAATGTAAAATATAATTAAAAGAAAATAATCATTTAAACTGATTTACAAGTCCATTATCATCATTTTAAAGCATCCCACGTCATGACTAGCATTAAATTAGATTCCTGTAATACTAAAATAATAGGATTAAATGCAAAAAAACATGTAAAATATTTTTTTTGTGAAATCCACATCAATCAAAATCCAAAATCTACTCATTCATTACAAGCCTGGGTCATCCATCAAGAAAAATACCACGTTAATGCGGCGCAAAGGGAGCAGAGTGACAGGAAAGGAATCAACCACAGGGTTGTTCTTTACCAGTCAGTTTGTCACTCACTGTCACCGTGATCTTTATCAGTAAAAAAGCAACTCATACCCATTGGTTTGCTCTTGACTACAATCTTGCCCTAGACCTTCTACATTGGGACGAGCTTACAGTTTAGTGTTAAAAATAAGGTTGAAAGTCACTACGTTAACTTAAATACAGAGACATCGCTTGACTGGAACCGCCCCTCGTAGACCGCTTCCCGCCCCACCGCTGATACAGCGCTTCTCGCGCCGCCCGTACGCCATTTCCCACGCCGCCGCAGCAATCGAGAAGCTTCCGGGATCCGGGATCCGAACAAACATTTTGAGACTTTCCTCAGTTTGGTTAGGACACTGACTTTTGATTTTGACTTCGTATCAATGACGGCATAAGAACTAAGAAGTGGCTAGTACTTCAACATAATGAGTGGAGAAATAAGTACTGATAAGTCCTCTTGTCCCCCCTGATCCACTACAGGATATCAAGACTAAATAATCCTTGTGGCCCCACTAGTGGAGGTAACCGGTGGGTACACCAGATCAGAAGGGAATCACTTGAATGTCCAAAAGAAAGATGATTTCATGCTACGGAAGGCGCTTAAAGCCGGCTACTATCAACACTTGTGCACGGTGCAAGTCACGTTGACAAACTGACTGACTTGACCTGCCCGTCTAACATAAGCGCGGTGACAAAACTTCTCTACGATGCTGTCTTATTAATTCTTTATTAAAACGAACGTGACAGCATGCGTACAGAAGCTTAGTCACGCCCTCCTGGCGCGGTAAAGAACAGCCCTGTGGTTCATTGACAGTGGTTGAAGAGGGGGACGGGAAGAGATGCGGCTCGTGACACTTATCCCCTAACCCCCATACTCTTTAATACTGATTTTAATACTGATGGATGACTCAGGCTAGTAAGGATTTTGTTTGATATTGATTTCACCGAAAACATATTTTACACATTTTTTTGTATTTTATCCTATTACTGTAATATTACGAGAATCCAATTTAATGCTAGTCATGACGCTTTAATTGGATTCTTAAAAATGATGATAACGGATTTTTAAATCAGTTTAAACGACGATTTAAAAAAAATTACATTTTCAAACTGAAATTACTTAGAAAGTATATCATTTACGACATTTTGTCAATCAGTATTTGTTGTTTGTAATTATTTTTTTTATCGATTGGCATATGTTTCATACGTGTACATCAAAAACGCGACTTTTTATGTACTTGTATGTACTTGCAACTTTAGGCAAGCCAGGCTTCATACAAAAATGTTCGAACCTCTTTGCTAGACTTCAAATATTTATAATAATTATTAGCGTTAACATTTAGTCAGTCCAAGGTTCGATTCCCGTTGAATTAAACATGTGTGTACCCTACACTCTTCGGAAATTCAGGTACCATAAAAAATAATAATGATATATTGAGGTCTTTGGGACACATGCTCAATTTTACGAAGAGAATCGTATCTAAAATCAGTCAATATAAAAGTGATATTGGTCTCTGCCTACCTCAATGAGACGCAAGCTTGAGTGCATATGGGTGGACCATGGACTTAGTACTTTCTCTTTTAAAGGACCAATTACTTAGAAAAATCGTATTAAGAAATATGAAACTTAACCCCATAGCAATAAGGTACACTTTCGACTGCTTCTCCGACAGCCTCTATTGAAACCGAAAGGGACACCGATGTGCGAGGCGGATTGTCTCTTTCTTTTTTCTTGCCAATTTAAAAAAACTTCATTAATCAAAAAAGTCCGGCTTTGACAATGAAGTTAATAACGAAGAAATACGTTGCATTTGAAATGAATTTCAGTTCAAATTGATGTAAATTAATTGTAATCATAATAACTTCGTCATCTTTTCCTAAATTACCAAAAGAAAACGTAAATTTTTTTCAAACTATTTATTACTACTGGCATCCCGTAAAGTGTCATCGTAATGTCATGGCGGCATGCTTTAAATCGTATAAAAATAATTCGTAACGGCAAGGATTATACCAGTTTTTTAAATTAAAATACTGACAAAATGGTAGAAAGATGTTGTGTTCACATTTGTTCAAGTGAATCGTATGGTGGATGTAACATATCTTTTCACAAGTAAGCTAAAATAATCCCTACTAATATTATAAATGCGAAAGTAACTCTGTCTGTCTGTCTGTCTGTCTGTTACCTTTTCACGCCTAAACCGCTGAACCGATTTTGATGAATTTTGGTACAGAGATAGATTAGAGCCTGGGAAAGGACATCCCTACTAATATTATAAATGCGAAAGTAACTCTGTCTGTCTGTCTGTCTGTCTGTTACCTTTTCACGCCTAAACCGCTGAACCGATTTTGATGAATTTTGGTACAGAGATAGATTAGAGCCTGGGAAAGGACATAGGCTACATTTTATCCCACAGTTGGGCACGATATAACCTGTAGTCCACGCGGGCGGAGCCGCGGGCGGAAAGCTAGTTTCTTATAAATCTATTACTATGTTGTCCATGATTTCTTGTGTTTGGCGGAGAAAGGTTCTCAACAATGCTGTGCTATTTTATTGCAGAGTGCATAAAGATTCAGAACAAAGACAAAAATGGCTCAACAGCGTTGAGATTAGACAAAAGATAACAAAAAATTCCGTTGTATGCAGCTGGCACTTTGTGCCAACTTGCTTTTATGCTGGGAATTCCCGCCAGTTACTCAAAATGAACGCAATTCCTACTATTCCTCCCACGGTAAAAACTATGTACTATTGCGAAATTGTATTTTTTTGAATTCGCACACCAATACACCATAAATACACGTTACATGTCTACAAAGATCTTTTGGCCCGCGGTTTCCATGGTGACGCCTTTATTTACAATACAAGTTCTTCTAGCTACAACTGTCACCTTTGTAGACCTATAAAATACTACTTAACAGTTATAGTTTTAAATGTAACCCCCAACGAGTGGCACGAGCCTCCCTCGAACAGTGAAGGGGGATTCAGGCCATAGTCCACAACACTGGCCTAAAATGCGGGTTGGTGGGTCTTTCGGAAATAACCTTTAGAGTTACGGGTTTCCTCACGAGGTTTCCCTTCACCGCTGAGCAAGTGATAACTATTAAATACGAATTAAAAGACGAATGTATAGTGATACAGGCCTCAACCTGGCATCGAACCCACGACCCTCCGCTCACAGGTCCCACTCACAATACAGGGTTAGTTTATTCCGCCCTCATTCCAAACCGCCCCCGTCCAAGTACAGTTAGCATCATCATCCTTTTCAAACTTGGAGTATTTGAAATGAAACTTCTTTGGGCGCGTTGAGAGTGAAATTTCAAAGTTGCGTCATGGTATTCAAAGTTTACCTTTAGAGAAATTTAAGACAGTAATTTAACAATGTAAAAAAAATAATTAGGCCAGGTACAAAGTTGTACCTACCTTGTAGTTTGAAAGCCTAGCGACCTTGCATTAATTAAATCTGGTAGTTCTGATTTTTTGCTGACTTGTTTAGGATGTTACAACCTAATGAATAACCGCATATTTGGAAAATATACCTAGCCACAACGAATCGAAAAAAGGCAAGATTTTTTTTAAATGTACCTTTACCCAACACTGTGACGTCACTGGCGCGCGTTGACATCGGGTATATTTTCAAATTACTAAACGCGCGCGTAGGTATTTGAAAACATACCCGAACGCAACACGGCAACGCACTCACTCATTTAGATCAGAACGCCCGCTTAATTTTGACGAGTAACGAATTTTCATTAGGTACGTAAAAAGTTAAATAGAGTCATTAAACTTTAAGTTTCATTAAACTTAGTCTTTTAAACTTAAAGTCTCATTAAACTATAGTTCCATTAAACTAAAGTCTCATTAAACTTAAAGGCCCATTAAACTGAAAATTTAAGCTTTTTCATAAACAACTTTTATCTACCTACATTTATAATTTTCAGTAGGGATAAAGGAATTTAGAAGTATATTTTGATATATTTTGCAATAACACAACACGGAATTTCCAGTTTGAAAATATACCCCGGAAACGCGTTGATGTCGGGTATATTTTTAAATCCCTAATATGGTAAAACATATTTTTAAAGTATACCTGAGCCCAACACTATAATAGACTCAGCGCCGAACGACACCATGTCAAAATTAAATAAAAAAAAATAAAAAAAAGTGTTCAGTAAGTGATAGGTACTGGTTCAGGATTTTTATTTAAAGCTAGGAGGTTCTTTTTCAACCTGTATACATATATGCTCACGTCAGTAATTCCTAAGGGGGTAGGCAGAGAATCAGTGGCTCATCTTTACCTATTTTCTTGATAAAGAAAATATTTATTACATAACTTCATCGTAACTCAACCTTGTGACATTTGAATGACCTATGGTAAGAAGTACTAGTCACAATTTCTAGTTTTGATTTTTGAGCGAAACAAAATCCAAGCTCAGTTTTTAATACAACATTGCAAAGTGTTTTAAATTCCAATCATGTCCAAATTATAGTATCAGGGAGATCTTTAATTTAAACTTCAGTTGATATTTTATAAAATACTCTATTTTTGAAGAAAACTACGAAAATGTGTAGCGTTCTTAAACAGCACCATCTATGGGATTTTTTTGGAAGCTTACCTCATTTTCCACTACCTCATTAAAAGTTACGTGTTAAACTCGAGTGCCACGATTTTTGACCTTGTGCTCTTTTGATTCTCTCGCTAACGCTCAGAATTCTAATTGTTGTAGCACTCGCTGCGCTTGTGATCCAATTTTAGAATCCTTCGCTTGGTCGGTCATCAAATTTGAGCACGCGGTTAAAAGCAACTTTGCACTCATGTATAACAAATATCTCTCTGACTCTCATCAGCCCATACAATGTCTCCACCGAGGGGCACGATGTGTTAAGTTTACCATGCCCAATGTTAAACAGGTTAATACCAATGTACAGGTTAAGAATGTAAAACTGGACGTTGTGGAATCTACTGTATTCTTAGGAATAATTCTTGATGCAAAGCTTCAATGGGGTCCTCATATTGATAAGTTAGCGAGCAGACTCAGTTCAGCAGCCTACGCAGTTAAACAAATCTGTCAATTATCGGACGTTGAAGCCGCGAGAACCGTATATTCACTTCCACAGCCTAATGTCATATAGCATTTTACTGTGGAGTAATGCTGCGGATATCAATAAGATCTTTGTTCTGCAGAAAAGGGCTATTCGCGCGATTTATCAAATGAGACCTAGAATGTCTCTTAGACAAATATTCAAAGAAATAAATATTCTGACTTCTGCATCCCAATATATTATATGTGACAATCTTTTATATGTGAAGAAAAATGAACATTTGTTTAAGAAAAATAGCGATAGGCACAATATAAATACTAGGACCAAGCATAAACTGGAAGTACTAGACAGTCGTCTCCACAAGGTCACGAATGACGGTATTCAAAATTTACCTTTGGATAAATTTAAGTCAGTAATTAAACAAAAACTTTACAAAAAGGGCTATTACAAAATTTCTGATGACCTAACTGACATGGAGCCATGGGAATGACTGCTCAGCTTTAGAGTTATTTCAGAATTAGTTAAAATTAGAAAATAGGAAAATTTGTAATGCGATTAAACACCCTCAGAGTTTCTTGCCTGTTCTTCTCTGGGGAAGACTGCACCTTTGCGAATAGGCGTAGAGTCAGTAGGGTCAATAGAACGAATGCGTATGTATGGTATGTATTTAAATCCTTTAATGTTTGTTTGTATGTATTTCATCTAATCTTGACTTGTTTTAAGTGGCATCCTGATTATCCTATAAAATTAAGATTTTTTCTATTATATTCTGTGAAAGGGGGAATTTATTATTTAATAGTTTCTAATAAAAAATAACATAAGATCAAAATTAACTTATATATACCTATGGAACTAAACGGGCTCCTATGGAACTAAGGTCCGTTAGATTAAATAGGAAAAAACTAATTCTAAGCATAAAACTCCAATTTTACAAAAATCCAATATGGATTGCTTGGGGAAAATGTTTTCATGGGAAAAGTTTTGAAATTAAGTTAAAAGCATGTTGTAATGATTTGATTATAAGATGAGACGAAAGGTGAGTTTTTGTTTTATTTTTTCGCAACCTAACTACACAGCTTTGTGCCGTGTGGTGATCGGCTTAGAATAACACCACCCCATTTCTTTCCGTGGGTATCGTAAGAGGCGACTTAGGAAACACAAATGAGACCTGCCTCCTATTAATCCATCTCAGGCAACAACACCTCATTTTTTATGAATCTGAGGTGTTGTCCTATGGTCTCATGCGGTGTGGTAGGCTCTGTAAAGGGCCGCCTGGTTCGCGACTACCCTCCTACCGAAGTCCGACGCCAAACAGCTTGCTGTGTTCCGTCGGTGCGTGGTACCGGTGCTTTATAGGCGTTTTCTGGGTTAATTCGCTCCATCGTCGACCTCATCTATGACCTTGGTCAAGATTGAGGTCAAGAGTTAACCCATCTTATAATTTAAAAAAAAAACATTCCCGATGTCCACTACTCTGCGTCCTCCTTGTATATTATCATACAATTTGGTGTTTCATAACAAAAATGTAGTAACGTAAATGTTGCTGATGGTTTGTTATATAAAAATAAAATTACAGGAAAACTTCTATCCTTAAATGGAAGCCTGTATTTGTCTGTTACGTATACTTTGCACTCCCAAAAAAAAATTATAATACGAGTAATCGCATTGTCACCCTACTAGAACGAGACGTTCTGCCTCGTTGCTCTATCTCTTCTTCGGCCCGCGTTTGAGCTCGAAGATTTCTATCCTGATGTATTAGATCCATGGGGTGGACTCTAAATGAGTAATCGTGACATGTAAGTCTGTCTTGAACACACACACATACACACACTCACACACATTCCTACTCACTCTCAAACACACACTATACTCTTCCAAACACATTAATTTTAATTAATCGTTGAGATACAAATGTTTTTACTTTATTTTTATTTTTTTAGTTTTTGTAATTGTGTGTGTAATGTGTCAGTTAAATAAAGGTTTTATCTATCTATCTATTTATCTAATATTGATACTCTTTTCTCAAAGAACCTGTTTTAAATTTTCTTAAAAATTTCGATTGCGTCATCTTCGTAGTCAACCAACAGCGTACGTCGTCGTAGAACATAGGTCCCCAACGCGGGGTACGGGCCTCCCTTCGAAGCAACGAAGGAAGTAACCCTGGCCTAATGCGGGTTCGTGGTTTGCATACGCCGTGTGGTGATCGGTTGAGAAAAACACCACTCCATCTCTTTCCGCGGGTGTCGTAAGAGGCAACTAAGGAAACACAAATGAGAACTGCCTCCTAGTAATCCATCCCAGGTAACGACACTTCATTTTTTTCTGAATGTGAGGTGTCGTCCTGATCTCATGCGGTGTGGTAGGCTCTGTAAAGGGCCGTGTGGTTCCTACCGAAGACCGACGCCAAATATCCTGCTGTATTCCATCGGTGCGTGGGAATACCAGTGCCTTAATTGGCAATTTCTGGGTTAACTCGCTCCACCGTCGACCTCATCTATGACCTTGGTCAAGATTGGAGTCAAGAGTTAACCCATCTCTTAATAAAAATACTAAAGATTTTCTTTCTCATATTTTGTTCAACCCTGGGGAAAGTTGTACAGTTTAATGGACTATTTCACGTCCTTAACGCTCAAAGTCAACTAATTACAGTAGGTTAAAAAACAAGTAAAGTCGCCCGCCTAGTATAGTTAAGAGCATCGATAAGAGAAATGATGCAAGGGGGTGTGTGGCCGTGCCTCTGTGACCTTTGTCTTCGTTATCTGCGCGCGCGCAGATATGCCGAGGAAAATTACAGTGGAGAGCCGAACGACAGTGATTCGGTAGGCATTATGATAACAAACATACGCTACAATCTGTGCTTGTATCAGTGTGAAAATATATTTATTTTGGGAAGATACATGAGGGTTAATAGACTTTCAATTACCTACGGTTATGGTCCTATATCTATCTCTATCTACTTACAGAGGGGAGGCCGGCCGGTCGTTACATAAAATAAGTTATCAGTACGTTATTTAAGGACCATTTTCACCTTCTAGAATTACTTTACATAAAAGGAAAGTGCCGTTATCTAAATATATAAAAGGAGAAACTGACTGACTGACATATCAACGCACAGCCTAAACGGCTAAACGTAGGCACTTGAACTTTGGAAGGGACGTAGCTTAAGTACCGTAGAGGTGCACTAAGAAAGGAATTCCCGAAATTCCCACGGGAACGGGAATTTTCGAGAAAATCCTTTTGTATAAAAAATCTAAACCGCTTAAGTTAGACGCTTGAAATTTGGCATGCAGGTACCTTAGTAAACTTAAAGCTTAGTTGCAACAGGATATTGGAAAATTCCCAAGGGAACGGGAGTTAGCGGGAAAAAACTTTTGTATGTAAAAATCTAAATCACGTAAGATAGATGTTTTCAATCTGTGTAGGTACTCTGTACAAAAAAAACATAACACGCAAACGAAGTTGCGGGCATCAGCTAGTCAAATTATAAAAAGGCCCATTACCTATGGTTACGATACTTATCTAAGTAGGTGGGTACCTGCCTGTCTACCTACTTATTACTTTGTACATTTATGTGATTTTTATGTGTAGATGTGTTTCATTGTGTATTTTATTTCTTGCGCGGGGGAGAGAGTTATTCCGATTTTTTTCGAAGTAAAATAAAAAGAGATGAGTATAATTCTTTTATCTAATTAAGTATGTGACGGTTAAATAATTAATAGTAAACCTAAACATACAATTTCAATATTTAGAAAAATCTACTAGACAAAAACATTATTAAAAGTTCTTTAGACTTTTGCGTTATACAGTTTGAAAAAGAACTTAATAGCTTTATTGAAAATCCTGAACCAGAACACTTTTTTTTATTTTATTTTTTTATCGGTGGATTTTTTTTTCCTAAACGTAGACTCTACTCGGGTGCACCTCCCGAGCGCTACCCGCACCCCTCGCGTGCCTGGTGTAGGAGTAATGTCTACGTTTAGGCAAAAAATGAACTTTAATTTTATTTTTTTTAAAAAATGAAATATTTGCAAAAAATGAAATATTAGGCAAAAAATGAAATATTTAATTTTTTTTCCAAAGTGTGTTCTTTGAGTGATACTGGTTCAGGATTTTGAATATAGCTAGGAGGTTCTTTTTCATCCAGAACCTTTAGAAATATTTTTTTTAAGAACACCACCACCTAGAAGTTAATACAAAATTTAGAAACACTTTCAAATGTTTATACATATATTTTTATATATCTTTTATATTCCTCCGATCATACACCTACGCAATGTGAAAGCCGTGGGCTGCATTACATCTGCACTTAACTCAGTAGGGAAAGTGTCAAACTTTTTACTTATGTAGGTTAGGTACCTACCTAAAGTTTACGGCCTTGCTTGATTATGCCTCTGCCTATACCCTAAGGAAAGAATGAAGATATTACCAAGATAACCTCGGTCCCGATTCTGTAACTTAAATTGTGTGTCGATGAAGTGGTCGCCATTTTATCCGTTCTGGTAGCGAAATGGAGAACTATCCAAATTTCATACATCTAATGACGGCTGCTTTGACTGGTGGCGCCACTGCCAACTGAATTTTCAACTGCTAGGTAATCTGCAACTTTACGCTCGATTGGCGGTGGCGCTGCTGGTCGGGTGGCTGTCAGCAAGTATATGAAATAAACAGATAAAATGGCCAAATGTTTCATCGACACACAACATAAGTTACAGAATCGGGGCCCATATTACTTACCTTTTTGTTATCCTCGAGAAGATGAACACCATCTTGCCTTGATTTTGTTACGTTATCTTCTAGTTTTCCTGTGTCGTGGCTTGCAGTGATTGGCTGTGTAAAGTTGATCTCAAATGTTTTCAGCTACAGCAGTCGTTAAACGTTGTTATTTGATGTGGTTATCTGTAACAGACACAGTTTAGAAATTAGTAGGGATGTGAGGTCATAAATCCTGTCGATCGAGGTTAAGATCCCTGGTATATGTCCAGTAGTGGACATCTAACGGCTGACATGATGATGCGGGGTCATAACATTAGTGTAAAATCGTCACAGCCGCACCTGCTAACGGTGCACCCTGGACGTCCCTGGATCAACAGACGAGGCTTTGCCCTATTACAATCATGTCTTCTTTACTTGATATTGGTGACTTCGCCATTCTCTATTTTATTTAATACTGATTATAATACTCTGACGAAATCACGAAATGTGGACACCATTTCATCTAAAGAAATATTAGTATTTTTAAGTTTGTTTTGTCATTTCATTGAAGTAAGGATGAATTTGTTAAAAAACTGATAAAAATAATGATTAAGAGCCTAACA
Source organism: Aproaerema taeniolella (assembly GCA_949987775.1). NCBI lineage: Eukaryota > Metazoa > Arthropoda > Insecta > Lepidoptera > Gelechiidae > Aproaerema > Aproaerema taeniolella. Next base: position 7,359,246 of record OX465264.1, read on the forward strand.
GGAGTTCAGTCGTTTTTTGTAAGCCGATGTTGTCCGTTGTCTCACAGCTGGGCAAAGACTGCAAGGAAGTAGCATTTTTTTTGGCAAAGTGAGGGTAAAAAATGAACAAAAACATTAAAAAGAACTACATTAACTAGCTCCATTCCCCTAGGGAAACAAAACATTAAAAATGCCTACAAGGGTACAATTTTACTACAGAGTATTTAATTCTGCCGTTAATTATGAATTGTTTATTTATTTACAAAGTCTATTTGCACAGGACCGTGCTGGGAACTTCATTAAGATAAAATTAAATCAACATTAATAAAGGCTTTCGTTTCGTTTTCGTATTTGACCTTTTCTAAAATACTTTCAAGAAACTTTGAAGAGTTTTTTTTTGTTGACATAGACAACAGGGCGGCGTCTATTCCACTAATCAGTGGCGTATCACTAGCGGTCGGATGACAGTGGTTACCATTTTATCCATTCAGGTGGCAAAATTCAGAACTATCGATCGATCGGTTTCGAGCGATACCCCATCGCTCGAAACCCGACCAGCAGCGCCACCACCGCCAACAGTAGGTACGTTATAAGCTGCAAACTACTAAACAACCTAACAATTTTAAGCTCTTTTAATAAATAATAAACGCTACACACTAAGGTTTTCCCCTGTGTCTTGGGCAGTGCCGGATTTAGATATTTTATGACTGTAGGCCCCTATTTTTCGCCGCCCCATGTACATACCTTCTTAAAATAATAATTTGCTATTTGTAGTAAGGAAAGCACTAAAATTAAATAAACTAATGAATAGTCACTAAAAAACAGCGTAAAATAGAAAAAAAGAATTACAATATTTTACGGATTTTTTTAGTAGCAAAATCATCTATAATATCATTTTCGATAGGAATGAGTATCTATAGGGATTTAACGTATTAATATAAAGAAGTGTTTGACTTTTATACTCTGTAATCTGCCGCCCCTAGGCCGCGGCCTATACGGCCTATTGACAAATCCAGGACTGGTCGTGGGTCCCTTGGAACATTATACAAAGACAGACACGAACATCCATGATCCGAGAACAAACACATGCTCTTCACTAAAATAGTTGCCTTGACTGGGAATCAAACCCAGAACCCGTTGATCACGAGGAAGCGCACCACTACCTACTCCACCAAACCGGCAGTTTACGGTGGCGCCCCCAGTCAAGGTTGCTGTCATCAAATGTTTGAGGCTTAGATAGTTCTTCTAAGTTTCGCCACCTAAATGGATGAAGTGGTCACCATTATTCATTCTACCGCCCGCCGACGCCACAGGTTATTAGAATAGCCGCCACGTCGTCTTTAGCTCAAACGAGTTATTAAGAAAAAAAGCTAAGTAGGTTGGCTTAGATTATTCAGGTTTTTCTACCTCACTGGGAAAAGTTCTATTTAAAGCCAAATTTTCCCATAATTGCAAAATAATGAATTTCGCCCCAGAAATCAGTCTTTTTTAAATTTATTTTTTATTATAAGATGGGTTAACTCTTACCTAAACTAAATCTTGATCATAAAGGTCAAAGATGAGGTCGACGATGGAGCGAGTTAACCCAGAAAATGCCTATAAAGGCACTGGTTCTCCCACGCACCGACGAAACACAGCAAGCTGTTTGGCGTCGGACTCCGGTAGGAGGGTGGTCGCGAACCAGACGGCCCTTTACAGAGCCTACCACACCGCATGAGATCATAGGACGACACCTCACATTCAGAAAAAATTAAATTAAAAATTTAAAAAACCCCCCCCGCAAAAAAGTAAAGCGGACATTTAAAAAGTAAAAAATAATACCTTTCGTTGAGCCATCAAATTCATTTCAGAAATACCTATATATATTTTAATTATCGAAATCGATGGATGGCACGATAGGGTTTGCTCATTAAAATGGCGCTATAATGTCGCGTCTTGGTACCGCTTTAGTGAATCAGACCCTTCATTTGATTGACCCTTCATTTGATTGGGTCTGATTCACTAAAGCGGTACCCCGACGCGACATTATAGCGCCATTTTAATGAGCAAACCCTATCGTGCCATCCATCGATTTCGATAATTAAAATATATATAGGTATTTCTGAAATGAATTTGATGGCTCAACGAAAGGTATTATTTTTTACTTTTTAAATGTCCGCTTTACTTTTTTGCGGGGGGGGTTTTTTAAATTTTTAATTTAATTTTTATTTCAAAATTTTTAACTTATTTTCAAAATAATTAAGAGTGAACTAGTGTGCTGGATATAATGGCCGCAGCATCAGCTCACCGTGTTGCCACCATTGCATTGTATGCAGAATCAAATACTGATCAAAACGAGTCCAAACACGACATATCTGCTATTATTATTTCAAGGATGTGCTAGTGTTCTGGATATCCTGGCCGCAGCATCAGCTCACCGTGTTGCCACCATTGCATTGTATGCAGAATCAAATACTGATCAAAACGAGTCCAAACACGACATATCTGCTATTTTTTTTTATTAAGAGTGTGCTAGTGTTCTGGATATCCTGGCTGCAGCATCAGACCAAGAGTTCCGTAATCCTGCATACTTATTAAGCATACATGAGTGTTTCAAGTTTTAGGTCACATGTATGTTTGAAAGTAAAGTAAATACACATTAAGAGTCTAAGAACCCTACCGCAGCTAACAAAAGAGCTGATGACCTTGAAACGGCTGAACCGATTTTGATAAAACGTATCTAAGAACCATCGCCAAAAAACCTGCTTGTAAATAAAAAAAAACGCATCCAAATCGGTTCACCCGTTTGAGAGCTACGGTGCCACAGACAGACACACAGACACACAGACACACACACACACACACATAGCGGTCAAACTTATAACACCCCTCTTTTTGCGTCGGGGGTTAAAAATGAAGTGTCGTTGCCTGGGATGGATTACTAGGAGGCAGTTCTCATTTGTGTTTCCTTAGTTGCCTCTTACGACACCCACGGAAAGAGATGGGGTGGTGGTATTCTCAACCGATCACCACACGGCAGTCTCATAATCAGTCATGATCTCATAATACGTTCCTTGGTAATAACGCGAGTGGACTGATTGGTCCTTCTCATTAGTAAATAAATTGAAATTAATCGTCTAGGACAAAATGACGACATCTTCAGATCAAATGTGTTCGATTGCTCATATTATTCCAAACACGATAAACAAGCGAAATAAATTTGCAATAACATGTTTACTGCGACGAATGCGTTTTGTGATCAATATATTTATCAGGAAAAATACGTTAAATTGATTAGGTAGTTAGCGAGGATGTGTACCCACGCAATGGAACAACTTTCCCCAAGGAACAATATACTTAGGTCAAAATACAAAAAAAAAATCGTCTTTTGTACGAGGAGCGGTGATAGCCCAGTTGGTAATGAGCCAGACTTGTAATCCGAAGGTCGTGGGTTCAAATCCTGCTGCGGGTCTGTACCACTAAATTCGTCTTTTCGGACTTATGTACGGATTTCTAATTATCACTTGCTCAATGGTGAAGGAAAACATCGTAATGAAACCCGCCCGTCCAAGAAAATTCATTTTCGAAAGACGAGCGGTCCACCAACCCGCAATGGACCAGCGTGGTGGACTATGGCCTAAATCCCCTGCGTGTTTCGAAGGGAGGCCCGTGCCCCTCGGTGCGGTGGGGACGTATATGGGCTGGTAAAGAAGTGCGATCAGCTGATTTGTCTTTGTAGGTGAAGTCAAAGAATAATGAATTTTATATAGGTTCCTTGGGGAAACTTATTCAGTTTCATGGAGAGATTCATCCCGTAAAGTTTCACCAATTATTTAAAGTCACCCCCCCATATACAACCTTTCTACCAGAAAAAACAAATAAAATTGTCAGAAAAATTGTTATACTTAATGGTTACAATTTATTAAGAAATTCTATCCGAATTTTCCGAACCGTTTCGCATCCACGTTTTTCTGTAAGTTTTACTGTTATATGTAAGTAAAGTGTTTAGTATTTTGTGACAAATACGGTCCTTTTTACAGAAGGAGATTCAAGTCTTGATCTTTACTTAAGTATTGATGGTCTCTTCCTCTCACTATCAAAATTACAGTCACTTTGATCATTTTAAGATCAGAGTCTGAGTCCCGTTCTGTAATATACGGACCTTAGAACCCGAGCGAAACTTCAGACGGTAAATACTCATGAAACTGAAATCTATAATACTTTTTCTTTCTTATTCTTTTTCGATTTCTAATTATTTATGATTTCTCTCGGACCGTCTCAAAGGTTTTTTGATATACATATTTTCTGTGTTCATTAGTAAAGTATGTAGGTAGTTGTTTAGTTAGATTCAGTTCAAAACAGACGTCCTAAATTAGAACGACATTTTGTTTGCTCGTTGAACGCCTTCGAAGGTAGCCTCCTTAGAATTAAACAATTTCCATTATTTTAGTAGCGGTAACGGACATATTTTGTAAATTTAATATTTTTAATCAATTATTAATTAACCCTACGACCTTTTCTTGCCACCCTATAATGTAGAAACAACGTAACATGATGTAATTAAAGTGCGGCGCCAAGAGGGAAGCCCTGCGGTGCGACCTTAGATAGCAGCCGTAGCCGGGGGGTCGTGACGACACTTTGCATCGGCCACACCACTGCATCGGGGGAACATACATAAATACATATATAAGCTCACGCCTTTGTCTCTTTGGGGTAGGCAGAAACCACAGATTGCAACTTGCTGCGATCCAAACACACCTCTTTCGCTTCCTCTATACATTCATAATTCGCTTCATACATGCTCTTCGGTACTACTAACACGGCCTTTTCTCAGTACTCGTACATCACCAATTTGGTATAAGTACGTTCGCCTAGAGCGCCCTCTTCCAACTACATTCGCACTGTATATTTCTTTCGTGCATCGGGGGAAACAATAGATAAAATATATAATAAATAAATATTCAGTTATAGACTACAGCACGTCAGGTTTTACATTTTCATTACGGAAGCCGGTGCTGTATTATATTACGTATAATATACGACCCCGACATAAAGGGTGACTTCAAGGATAACAATGTGCTGTCGTATGTACAGTCTATTCCCTCAATTAAGTGTCACCTAAGTTTCTTGTCTGCTTGTGATAAGGTTTAAATTAGAATAAACATTAATTTGGGTCATTGAGTGTACTGAGTACTGACTTACTTACAAATTAAAGTAGATTTTCAAACTATTTTGGCCATACTGTGTAGCGATCACATTTTTGATCTCGATTGTGATAATATAATCCTGCGCGGCGCGGGCTGCAGAACAAGTAATAGTATGTATCTAATGTAACGACATTTTACCTCGAATTTGTCATATTAAATTGTTTAAACAAACTATATTACCACTGTGATATGGAACTATTATTAGTCTATCTATATCACAACAACGAGGCAAGATTTCACATCATTTCTGGCGTCAAAGAAGGTATTTTGACGTTGAGTTAGGTCCCGTTTCTAAAGTGTTTCTTTTTTTTTCGATTTTCAGTACTATTTGGAATTAGGGTAAGCATAATCAAGGTTCAAGTCGCTTATTATAGCTTGGATAAGGCTCAATTCATTTGGCGTGGAGTCTATTTTCTCTTCGATGTATCTAGTGCCGTTGAGCTATTTGTTACTATCCTATCAGCGACATTGCTCCAAATTTCGGTCCCTAATAGTCTGATCTATTCTTGACACTTGGCAATTGACATCACACACCTCCGGCCGATAGCGATGATTAGATTAAAGTGGCACAAACACTACGTCGTTGTCAATGCCAACCTATTACGTTTTTAGATTATCTGTTTGCCCGCGACTTCTGTGCGAAATACGTGCATTCGCTTCTGACGTTATTCTTTAAATTTATATGTTTTTTTTTAATTAATGAACTCATTTAATTAAAACAAACACTAAATTTTAAGTGAAGCTTACCACGATACATTCATGAAAACCACAACGAAATCGGTAAAACCCTTTGATATTAGCGCGCACAAACCGTCGCTCCCATCACAAACTGCCTCAACTAACATAAAGGTCGTAACTGAACTAAGACCACTTCCATACATGATTTTAAATGCTTTATAATGTCACGAAGTATCACATCTCTAAGTATTACCGTTCTTGAGATATACGATATTTAGAAATGTCGCATCTACAGAAACATATTTTTTTATTTTCACTATATGAAGTAAGTATCATACGACTATTAGTAATGATAAAAAATATTTTTATTTTCTTTTTCCAGAGACGTATGTAACATAAGTCATTTAGTGTTATAATATTATTTCAGTTTATGACTATTTATAAGCAGTTATATGACTATTTATAGTAATTTACTTTGCAAAAACAGTTGTTATTTGCTAAGTGATAAGGATTTCTCGTGATTTCTCGATGGCTTCGCCCCAGCAGTGCGTGACATACACTAGAAGATCCCCAGTTGACCGTCCCCGGCGAAACCCATATTGACGGTCACTGAGCAAGTCGTTGTCTTCCAGGTACGTCAGCAGCTTGCTGTTTAATACTTACCCTTTCCATAACTTTGCAAAGTATGGAGGTGATGGCGATAGGTCGATAGTTACAAGGTTCGGCACGGCTACTCTTTTTGGGTACTGGTTGCACGTTAGCAAGCTTCCAGGACTTAGGTACGGTTTTAGTCTTAAGGGAGAGACGGTACAGGCGTGTCAGTACAGGAGACAACTCAGGACCACAGTACCTCAGGACTTTAGCAGGTATCCCATCAGGACCGCTCGCTTTATTCACGTCCAGACTCTGAAGAGCTCTGCGAACCTCTTTGTTGTGTATGGTGACTTCCGGCATTGAGAAGTCAGAGTGAGGTATTGATGGTGGTTGATAAAAGCCAGTGTCCAGACGAGAATTGTTTGCAAAAAGAGATGCAAAGAGATCTGCTTTCTCTTTCGCAGAGTGAGCTAGCGATCCATCAGGTTTCTGCATAGGAGGCAGCATTGGACGGCAGAAATTGGTTTCGACAGACTTTGATAGGGACCAGAACTGCTTACTACCAGGAGGGTAAAATGCTAATCTGGTCCCTATTCTGCTAATGTGTTCGAAACGAGCCTTGCGGATTACCCGTTTGCAAGACTTGGCTGCAGAGTTGAATGCTCTCTTCTTCGAGCGAACCCTCCTAGCCCGGATTCCGCGATCGCGGGCTTGGACCCATGCCTGGTATGCTGCTTCTTTACGAGCCTCAGCTCGTGCGCATTCTACATTAAACCAAGGCTGGGCTTTGTGACCGAGTGGAATGTCGGAGAATGGAATAAAGTATTCCATTCCCTGCCGTATCACATCCGCAATCGCATCAGCCGAAATAGAGGGGTCATCCGAAGAGAAACACATTTGCCTCCAAGGATAAGATGCAAAGAAGTGCCTCATCTCATCCCAATCTGCTGACTCGTATCGCCAAACTCTCCTAGTGCCTTTCAGACTCATGTCTGGAGGAGAGCAGATCGATATGGATTTCACCAGACAGTGGTTAGATGTTCCCAGTGGGGCTGAAACCGCCACTGAGTGTCTGTCTGGATCAGTTGTCAGCAGAAGATCGAGGCAATTGGGCGTATGACCATCAACGTCCGGTACCCGCGTCGCCTTGTTCACCAGCTGAGTGAGATCCAGCGAAAGTGCAAATCTGCGCGCCTCTCTCCCAGCATGGTCAGTTTTCTGAAACGGGAACAACCAATCACAGTGGTGGGCATTAAAGTCCCCCAGAAAAACGAGTTCAGACGTTGGGTACCGTCGTTGGGCTGTATCTGCCGTCTCAAGCAAGTGGTCGAAAAGTTTTAATGTCTCCTGGTCTCCGCTATGTGAACGGTAGACACAGGCATAAACTGTTTTGTTAATTCCTGTATCAACCAAGAGCCAGAGAGTTGAGAACCCGGACTTCTCAAAGCAACGGAGACGCCTACAGCAAACGTCATCACGGACGTACACACAGACCCCAGCGTTCTTCCTGAAGTTATGTTCAAGGGAGTACCTTGGGTAGTTGAGGTACGCCACGTCCGACGGTGTTGCTATCTGCGTCTCCGTGAGAAAGAATAGGTGCGGCTTATTGGTCTCAAGGTGGTGGTGAACCTGTTCGAGATTTGAGTGCAAACCTCGGATGTTAGTGAGGTGCACTTTTCGTGGGAGGAAGTGCAGCCGTTTTTTAACCATTCTTTTCTTTTTTGTGCTTTAAATTTTTTGATTTTGAGTGTTTGTGAGGAAGTAATTGGAAGTCGAGGTACTGCTCATACAGCCACAAAAGACAAGATTGATGAAAAACAACTGGCCTGTGGGAAACTCATTTGGAGCGCGCGGGGACGCCCTAACCCCCCGATATCGCCACCGGGTCCTCCCTTCCAGTCGCCAACTGGCACGGTGGAGCATAGCGAGATTTTTCGCAAAGTGTGTGGTGCAGCCTTTTGCACGTGGCTAGCGCACTACTTGGGCCCCCTACTACCTGCGGTCGGCCTACGGCGAGAGACCGTGCTTAGGATCCCGCTACCCTCCAAGATGAGCTGCCCGGGACAGTGTCTTTCATCAGTCAAGACCGGCTTTAAGCAACACAACTGACTTCGTCCTTACTTTCTCAAAGGCACTGGCACTTCCACGCACCAGCGGAACACAGGCAAGACAGGCTTGTCTGCTTGGCGCTGGACTCCGGCGGAAGGGTGGTCGCGAGCCAGGCGGCCCGTTGCAACTGCTATAGGCCTACCACACCGCTTCGGGGATCTTCGGCCGCCACCTTGAATGAAGTCCAAGGTGACGTTGCCCGGGTTGACCGCTAGGAGGTAGATCCCACCAACCCAAAAAAGATAATGTTGAGACTGTTACATAGTACTCAGTAGTTTTTAATTAATAAAAGGTAAGCTGTCCCCGTAGACTTAGGATTTTTCGCTTATCTATGGATGTCACTATCAGAAAATAATGAATCATTAGATAAGAAGTTAAGGTTTATTTTATAAATAATTGTTTTTGTTTGTAAGAAGAAAGAAGTTTTGTTTCTGATTTTTATAGTTGTTACAAGAAGTTTTTGTAATTGTGATTTTAGGGATAGGGATTACCAATAAAAGTTATTAGGTAGCTATACTGAGTTATTATTGAACTACCTTCAAATTATAATTAAACTAAATTCAATATTTCTATTTCTCTAAAAAAGCTAAAGGAACTTAAATTGGTTTCAAGTAAATTACTGAAATAGAAATGCTGAATAGGTTATAAGTATTATACTTTTAATTTCGTTCAATAAATTTTGGTCTTTATGTTCTAGTTATCACAAAAAAAAGCTGTTAATTTATTGAAAAAGATCGACTTAACTACAAATTTTAACCTTGCTAAGAAAAACAAAGTTATCACGAAGTGTCACATCTGTTTCGAAAATAAAAATCAATAAGAAATCAAACTATTTAATGATAGCAGTTAATATATTAAAAAACTAGATATTTTTCTTTACATAAATATATTTTTAGTTTCCTGATAGCACGCGCTAATCAATAGTTATGGAGTGCAGTTTGAAACCCAAAACCGAAAAAGGGTTGCCCTGAACAATCTACTGTTTGCTAGTTGAGTCAGTTTGTGATGGGAGCGACGACGCACAGACAAGCAGATTAGATAAACAGACAAAAATTCTAATAACCATTATTTTAAGTCCATTGCATCAGTAAATGTCTCCAATATTTTTCTCGTATATCTTCCATACAGACAGCGATCAGTTACATTTTTATAGATATGATGATGAAACACGGACGATTTTATTTTAAATGAGTCAGTGAAAATTGAAGATGCAAATCAATCCAATACATCACTTTGACTACTCTTTTTATTATGCTTGTAAAGTGTTATCTTAAATGTATTTGTAAAAGTATTTTTAGTTTTGTGATTGTAAAGTGTCTTTTGTATTTTTCAAGTAGACATTACTTCTGACGAAATAAAGTATTTCCTATTTTCTTCTTCTTATCGTGTAGGTATTGTCAAGTGTGTGGCGAACTTGGCTAACCCTGGTGTCAGAGTTTTCAAACCGCACAATGGCCTCTGACTTGGTTTTAACGACTGATCGACAACAGCCTATCCTATTTCCTATTCCTATTTCAGATTATTTTACTAAGTAAGTATGCTTACTTATTGTTAACATAAAATTACACGTGATTTTCATTTTATTTTACTGCAAAAAATCGTGATTATTTATTTACGTTGAAGTTGACAGTAAAAACACCAAAGTAACATCACATGCAATAAATAATTAAAGGACGCGGTGATTAAATTTAACAATGTTCCCTGGAGACCAAATAAGTTCCTTTTTACTGGATTAAGTAGAAATATCTAGACTAGATTATTAAATTATATGAACATAGAATCACACAAAGTATTATGTAAAACTAAAAAGCAAGATATCATTTAAAACCTTTTTTTCTGTATTTTAGTTCTTTACCTGTCTTCTCTGTATTTTAGCTCTTTACCTATCTACTCTTTTATTTTTTATTTTTTAGTTCCTTACCTGTCTTTTCTGTATTTTAGTTCTTTACCTATCTTCTCTGTATTTTAGGTCTTTACCTGTCTTCTCTGTATTTTAGTTCATCACCTATCTTTTCTGTATATTGATATTTATTCTAAATTTTCTCTGCTTCATTTTAATTAATTTTTCAACACTATGTCATATTATAAAACTGCTTCTTCTTCTACTTCATATTATAAAACTGCTTCTTCTTCTACTTCATATGTTATGTTATATTAGATTAATCTATACTTTTTGCTATCACTATCACCCTTAACTAAAATCTATGTACCTAGTAATTCGTGGTTATCGGTGCTGGTAACACAATTACGTGTTCTTAGTTTTAATGTTTTTTTATTCGTAAATATTGTGTTACTGTTTGATAAACCCAATAAAGTGAAAAAAAAAACAAATGTACAAAAAGGTCAACCGTTGGCTGATGTAATGTAACGTCATTATCAATTAGCGAACGATGACCCATTAATCAACCGCAGAGCAGCTGCAGCAAGAACAAGTCAGTTCTTCGGAAAACGCGTAAGTAGACGGACTTTTGCAAGCGAACTTCATAACTAATAGAATTAATTTAAATATAAACAAATGAATATTCTTGGCCAATTCACACAGCGCCATGTCTAATCTCAAACAAAGCCTTGTTTTATTTGAGATTAGACACTATGGGTGCTAGATAACTTGAATTAGTTAGCGAAACTATAAGGGATGAATTCAACCATGAAACTAAACAAGTATCCCTGAGAAATCCATACAAAATTCTTAAAAAAATATGACTTTTCGTACTAAGCAATCAGCTGATCGCACACGTATGGAGAAGTGATGTTTTGTTTCATATTGCAATTCTTGTTCCTTGGTGAAAGTTGCTTAGCCTATTGAACTGATTAACGCTCTAATTATAGTTAATTAATTTAAAGTTTAAAATAATCCCCATACCTACGGACATCTAGGTTTCCTACTGTTTCCTACGAGGCAAAAACAACACCACATGCAGATTGTAAATCAATTCTTCTCAAGACAGACAATTTCTGGAATTTTGACGAAGGGATTTTCTTACCTGGAGCAGTAAATCAATCCTTAGTTTAACGTTTCAATCAATTTTCAATTTGTTTCTAAACAAAATGAAGCAGTCAATCCATCTAAAAATGTAGGCAAATTCAAAGGGTACTAAAGCACCAAAAATAAATGAATCTAATAATACTCAAAGGGGTGCATTACATAATGCTACTTGTATCTTATTCGGGTTTTGTATGGTTTTAGGAAAGAGCGAATCTTAAATACCATCCATCCATACGCTCACGTCTATAATTCCTAACGGGGTAGACAAAGCATCAGTGGTTCTAGGGAACCACTTAAATCTTAAATACCCCCTGCTTTAATGAATGTTACATTTGTATTTACACCACCCTGCAGTGTGTTTCCAAACACAAGCACAAAAACTACGAAACATCTTACCTGTTACATTTGTCGGCCAGTCAACTGGTTACAGAGAAATTGCCACGGTCCGCCTATCACAGTGTAATGTGTACTCGAGCAGCCGGCGATACATCGACTGATGACTGTGTCTGTTGTTGTGCTGTCACTATTTATGTCAGTAAGTATGTACCTACTTAAACATACATTATCTCAATTCCGAAATACGTATCACAAGGGTAGGAGATAATACAACTTTGATGTGGCGTAGAAGTTGGGTGTGTTTTGGTAAAAAATGTGTTGGTTAACACGTTATATATAAAATTATTAGTAGGACATGAATCATATGAACACTGATTTACTTACGATTAGATGTGTAGTATTAAGAGGTACCTTCTTTTTAATGTCAAAGTAGATATAGGTGTAATATATGTCCTGGCAAAACCACAAGGACGTTTTTCTGAAATGTTTAGATTAAACGGTATAAAATTGCTTAGAAATCCTTTTAATTTATAATTACCATTAATTTGCGACTTTATACAAATCTAGAGAGGCTTAAAAGGTTTTGATTAAACAAATTGAACGATGTTACAATTATTGTTAAGCGCATTACTTCAAAAAAACCGGTGGACAAAGTAATGTTCTATAGCGATTTCTAAGAATGTAATAAGTAGTTATCTCAAGTGGGCTGATAATACTAGTAGAACAAGTGAGTACTAGTTTTCCCATCAATGGTAAAATTGGGACAATTTGGTGCCAGATGTACCATCCATGGTACAATCCCATCAGTGGCGTGCATTCCATACAAGCAGAAAAGCAGTGCCTACCCTAGGGTATTCAAGGAAAATAAAACAAAAATTAAATATATAATGTACACTAACGATCACAGAATCAAACGAATATAAACGTTTTACTAAATCACGTTATCTACATTGGCGTATCTAGGGTTATTTTCTGGGGGAGGCCGCGGGCCTGGCGAAAATTAAATGTACTCTAGCTTAATACGCTGTGTATTCAAATGTAACTAATACTGTATTATAGTATGTAATAATAAGTAAGTATGTAGATTTCTCAGCTGTAGATATTTTTTTAATGATTTTTGTGTGAAGTTATCAGTACTTTGCAATCAATTATAGAATTTTGAATTGGTAGCCCAATATTCTGGGGTGGGCCCTAGACCATACTGGGGTGGGCACGGCCCACCCGGCCCCCCCCCTATATACGCCTATGGTTATCTACATTATATTTTTACCGAATTGAAACTTTTTCAAAACAGCGCCATCTAGTTCAACATTAGAACTACTCGTAGTAAGAAAAGAGAGCCGTGGCGCTCGCGCCGCCCCGCCGCTTGATGGCGAAGCTTTTATGCACTCGTTTGAAATGCCTTTTTTGTTGAAAAATGCGGGCTTCTGATTGGCTGTTTCGCCTTTCCCGCGAAAAATTAACGAACTGATTGTATGGTGAAAAAAGCTCTGCCTATAAAGCGATGCTACCAAATTGAGAAGTGTCAATATTTGGTAAGTTTGGAGGGGCTGTTATAGATTTTTAATTTTGCGGCATTTTTTTCTTAATGGATTGTTTTTCTTTTGCAACTACGAACAAAAACTTTTGCAAATTATTGTTTTATCAGTTTATAGTGATTATTAGACATTTGTTTAGAACAAAATGAGTACAATAAGTTGTGAAAAATGTGGTGATGATGCTTGTTTGCCGAAACTGCGTAATTTTTCAAGTTTACCTTTTCAAGAAAAAGTAAACATTATCGCAAAAGGTCGAGTAAGACATTTTAATACTAAAATATACGACATTCATAATAATTGGCTCACGGGCTGTGTGCATACTAACCGCTTATTTTGTGTTCCGTGCATTTTGTTTTCAAACTGTTATACATATAAAAGTTTGGAAGCACAGGTTATTTTGATTTGAATAACCTTAGGTTGTTTTAACTAACATTCTAAAATCTTAATAATTTTCATCACTAAAAGTTCACTGCCTACCCTGCCTAAAATGTCTATGCACGCCACTGAATCCCATGGTACAAGTGGTCCGGCGGGCTCTGAAATGGGGATTGACATGGACTGACAACGTGACATTTTATAATTTTCGATTCTGATAATAGCTAAAAGATGTGACATAACTGCTAGACCTTAATGTTCTTCAGCTTAGGCCGAATACCTACATTGTTTTTAGGAAAAAGTAAATTAGAAAATTTAAGAATAATTTAAGTGTTTTTTTTAGAATTTTGTGATAGAACAACGTGTGTAGTCTATTTTTATAAGGATAAAATAGCCTTAATCTTGTTATAGGTAGATAAGCATGTCCTACGTTCCAAGATGACCCTCAAAGGGCTCCATTCAATGGTTAATCCACAAAGACATGATATTTTCAAACCTGCGTATTGTGAATAACACCTCGTGCGATATCAATAGTACCGAAATGGTATAACAACGTTTGGAGACATCTTTAAAATCTTTCTATACTATATATAAAACAAAGTCTCACGTGTCTGACTGTCTGAACACGATAGCTGAAAAACTACTGAACGCATTTTCATACGTCGTATGAAACCATGGACGGAGTGATTCAAGTCAAGAGAAAGGTTTATGTGTAGGTTAGGCAGAAAGCTAGTACATATAACTATAGCTATTCGTAACAGAACTACGAGTACGTTCTGCTCACTTGTCATATTTTGTGACTTTAAACTAATATTAAGAATGTGAATCAGAAATATGTCAAAATTGTCGTCTTACCATACAAATTGAGAGTTGAGCGATAATTGCTTTATAAAGCCAATTTTCCTTGAGAATTTTAAATAGTTTGCATGGGAAAAATTGTTGAATTTCATAGGGGGAAACACCATGGGCGTAGCCAACTCCCGGTTTGGGCGTTCAAACCCCCCCGAAATTCTTAAAATCATGATCATCTCCTGCCCTTATCCCTCTACGAAACACCGTAAAGAGTATCGGCAATATCTGTTGTATTTCCTCCAAATTTATTTCTTAAACCCCCCGAAATAGAATTCTGGCTACGCCCGTGGGAAACAACCCAGTTTTGCTATAAAAAAACCAACATAATTTAAATATTAAAAGAAAATTCCCAATATAATGTTTCACCATACCATCCACCACCTATCTATATCCGATAATGTACAAAAGGGTATGGAATTGAATATATTCATAAATTATGTCCACAATATCTTGGACAGTGGACAGGACTGTGGACATTGGTGCCACCTGTGGGTTCGCACCTAGTTCGCATTCACAAAGGGCAAGCGATCGGATTGTAAGAATATCAAAGGACATATGACGTAGCTAGGTAAGAGTTTTCAGAGGCTCACAAAGACCTTTGAAAATTTATTCTTAGCTGGTTATGTGTTTTATGTAACAACAGTCAAAAGCAGCAGCTCGAGTATGATGGTGAAAGCGCGCGTAATGTGCCGCGGTCCTATGTCAAAATGTCAACACTGACACCATCAGAGGGCGAGCAAGCCTTTACGTAGGACCCTCGCGCAATCAAAGTGAAGTTTCAGCGTCAGCCGAGTGGCGTGCCGGACGAGTTTGTCGCCATCGGGCTCGAGCTGCAGATCGTGAACAAATGCGACTTTATTCTGTTATGATTCAAATAAACAGTTAATGTAACAGATTTTTAAAACACAATACCAAATATTTTTAGTTCAATGAAGCATGAAATCATCCAACATCTATTTTAATTTTCTTTAATTTTTTATTAGCTGTAGCAGAAATTGTTAATTTGGTATAGGCCGCCCACCTTAGAGTAATATTACAGCGCCCACGAGCACCTAGCTGCAAAACTTAGTATTTTAGGATTATGTTTTTGGTAATCAATAAATCTAAGTATAATTATTTGGAAAACTAAGGTCCATATTACAAAACTATACTTGAGTAGCAGTCGTCTTTGTCATTTTGATAGTGAGAGAAAGAGACAATCAATACTTAAAATTTGATCAAGACTTGAGTCTCCTTCTGTAATAATACGGGTCTAATAATACGAGATTTCTGTAATAATAAATAATAGAATAGAATAGAATACGTGGTCTCACGAAGAGCGGTGGCTCCAAACACAGGCGAAAAGCCTAAATGGAGACACTAACGACTCGCTTACTTTTAAATTGTTTAAAGTGAAATAAAGAGATTTTTTTTTATAATACGGGATTCGCGTTAGACTGTCACACTCCCTCTGAAAAAAGGAGTGGTAGGAAAACCCCGGCGACGCCGAGGGTCAGGGTTTTAGGGCAATCGACTGCTTCACGACTGTTGACGGCCGGTTTGGTCGAGGGTAGTGGCGCTGTCTCTTGATCGATGGGTCCTGAGTTCGATTCCCAGTCGGGGCAAATAATTGTGTAAAAAGCAGATGTTTGTTCTCGGGTTATGGGTGTTTGTGTGTCTTGTTTTTATACAGGAAAACCTTTGTGTGTGTAGCGTTTATTTTATTTTTTATTACTTTCTACATCGTGTCTGTCACTTCTTACTCATTACAGTATACGTTGTATTACATTTTCCAAGTATCTTTAAAAAAAAATAACGCTAACTAATCATCATATTAATTCTTTAAACTAAATTAATGTATTTTTAAAAGCATTTCAACATACATCCCAATTTTTCTCCTGTCACAGTGCTTTTTACAATAAAGTAGATTTTCCTTAAATATAATAAGAATATAGTTACCTTGACCACAGAGTAACATAGGCTAGAGGGGCCGGTTTGTAAGGATCTCGGTCTCTCGTTTTTGTTCTGGGAATGTGACCGTCCGGCTTCAGCATCTTGAGGAACCTGAGTGTTGAAGCAACTGATAAAGTGTGTAGCTCAGGCCAGCAGACCCACGGAATTTAAACAATGAATTTAGGTATTCTATGTATGCCAATATACAGTGCCTTCCTAGTGCCTATTGATGCCAAAAGAACCATATCTAGTGCCATCATAGTTTAAGAAATATAGGTCGTTGTTTGTGGGTCTGCTGGACGGATATCAGCCCAGCAGACCCACCTCTCGTACACGGAAACGGCTAAAGTTAGATACATGGTTCTAGTTCTAAGCTTTAATGCTTTACTTGGTGCCATCGAGAAAAAAGTTTCAAACCTAGTGCTTCAAGCATTTCGGAGCTATAAAACGATCTTGGTGTGCCTGCTGGGCGGAGGTTCAACGCAGCAGACCCACCTCTCGTACACGGAAACGGCTAAAGTTAGAGACATGGTTCTAGTTCTAAGCTTTAATGCTTTACTTGGTGCCATCGAGAAAAAAGTTTCAAACCTAGTGCTTCAAGCGTTTCGGAGCTATAAAACGATCTTGGTGTGCCTGCTGGGCGGAGGTTCAACGCAGCAGACCCACCTCTCGTACACGGAAACGGCTAAAGTTAGAGACATGGTTCTAGTTCTAAGCTTTAATGCTTTACTTGGTGCCATCGAGAAAAAAGTTTCAAACCTAGTGCTTCAAGCGTTTCGGAGCTATAAAACGATCTTGGTGTGCCTGCTGGGCGGAGGTTCAACGCAGCAGACCCAACACGATAGCTCCATAACTAGAAGGTAATTGGTATGAAATCTCATATCAACGTTTAGTGTGTAATTAGTGCCTTAGCTTAACATAAAAATATATGTTTAATTTGACTTCCAAACATAACAAATAGCCTCTGAAAGTTCTCCATACATTTTAACAACCGAGGTACAGTCACGCTCAAAACTCAATTTATTAGGTTACATATGCCAACATATTTTTTGAATGGGGTAATAAACTGCCAACTCTGTTGACTGATCCTAAAATTTTACGTGTAGCTGTCATTCTCCATATTAGTTTCGTAAAAAAACAATTTATTCATAGTAAATTAATGAATTTTGACAATTTGCACAGCTATTAACTGCAAAAATACGGTGTAAGTACATGTATTCCCCAAAGATCCAAAAAAAAGTTTTAAAAAAGTAGCTTTTCTTTTACTCAACTCTTCTTTCAATTGAAGTACACATCTTTGTAATTTGACTTTAATTTGAGTAATTATTTCCGCAAAAAAAATAAAAAACACTTGCTCGCAATCTAAATAAAATGACAGCGCCGCAGCTTGACACGGAACAGTCAACAATGCTGCCACCTCTAAAGAGCTTTTAGTTTATAACCACATTCGTAATCGTTCATGTATCCTAATAGTAATTAACTACATACCTATTATATAGATATACCAACTTATTTTGTAAAAAGGTAAAAGGCGACTAGGCAATAAATTAAAAAAGAAATGGGCTACGCATCTGCATGTTGCTTTCCCAAACCAATAGATGGCGCTACTGTTTTATGATGCGTTGTCTCACAATAAGATTGTTAATGTATTTAAGACTATGCGCGGCCTATGCGCTAATAAAGGGTAGATGACTTTCAGCACTTGACTATGGTTTAGGTAAATCGTCAGATGGCTTAACAGCGCGAGCTTCCGGGTTCGAATCCCGATCGTGTCAAAAATGTTTCAACACTTTTTTTGGATAATAATAAGAAAACACTTTAGTTTAGGATTTTAAAGATTTTTTCAAAAAAATTATACATTTTAACACGGGTTCTCATCACTTTTTATATGCTTAGTTGAGGTGATATGTGTACACAAATCGTGGTAAGAACCAGCGTTAAAATATATAAAAATTGTAAATTTAAACCTCTTTTGAAACTTTCTTTTCTATTTATGATGTGATAATTATCAGTTGAAATTAAAATCTATATGTGTAGTGAACATTAGTTATGAGACATTAATTAGTGAGTAATTAAGTACGGTTTGAAAGGTTATCATTTATTTATAACAATCAACGTCGGTAGTGTAAAATATCAAAATACATAAAATCATAAAATAACTTTTTATTGGGTCATTCTCGTCGATATCATTTTACTTGTGGCCTTTAGCGTTCCTTCAGATGTACGGGAACTTGTATATTTGAATTTAAAAAGCCACTTTAAGTTGATATGCTTACTTGCTTTTCTTTTTATGTTAAAAAAAACCACAAAGAGAACTTAGCTAGCGATGAGTAAGACCCATTTAGTAAAAAATACCATTGGTAGCATAAATTGTTATCACAAGTTGTAGGATTACATAATTCAAAAAAAATTATCTAAGGCCCGTGTTCACCAAAAATATAACTAACGGTTAAACGGCGGTTAGAAGCTAATCAGACAAAATGTCAAAAAACAAAATGGCAAAATGACAAAATGGTAATCCCAATTCGAAACGCCGTCGCGTCGTCGGCGCAGCGGCACAGTGCGGTGGCGCGGTGACAGTGCGGGGCAATGCGCCATCTATGATTTTCTGATAGAAGTTTTTCGTACCTAAATTTTGAAATTCACACGCATTCTTGTCGAAAAACTCTACTTAGATTATTTGAATTCTTCGTTATAATTTTTTTTTCGTATAATCTATTCGTTTAGCAATAAAAAACCAAAAATAAATCAAGAGTAAAAATGTTTTTTTGATTAAAATGCTTTTCTTTAAATGCTCTAAAATACAGTCTCTAAGGACAAAAATAAACATAAAATAAACCAAACTCTTACATAATTTATATGCTATTAACTTACCCATTAAAAAAACATTTTTCAACTCTTAAATTTTTTAGTCCCAATCTGATACACAGTCACATAGTACCGAGATATATTTGTATTCTGTATATAAGTTTAGACGATAACACACACCTAATAAAACCTTAAGATATATTATTATCATATATCAAAATTAAACTACGTAATTTTTGATTTAGGTACTTAGCCCTTAAACTGTGCTAATAACTAATAAACCCCGCACGCAGGCAAGGGGGAAGACTTAGTAAGTACATAAAAGGTCACTTGGTGGACAAAAATCACCTTTACGAACATTGAAAATAAAGTACAAGCTTGTAAAAAAGACATTTAATCCATATTGTATCAACAATTACGTAAAAACTATTGATTATGTACGCGACTGTATTCAATTTGAAATGTATGCAGAACTTTCAGAGGCTATTTGTTATGTTTGGAAGTCAAATTAAACAGATATTTTTATGTTAAGCTAAGGCACTAATTACACACTAAACGTTGATATGAGATTTCATACCAATTACCTTCTAGTTATGGTGCTATCGTGTTGGGTCTGCTGCGTTGAACCTCCGCCCAGCAGGCACACCAAGATCGTTTTATAGCTCCGAAACGCTTGAAGCACTAGGTTTGAAACTTTTTTCTCGATGGCACCAAGTAAAGCATTAAAGCTTAGAACTAGAACCATGTCTCTAACTTTAGCCGTTTCCATGTACGAGAGGTGGGTCTGCTGCGTTGAACCTCCGCCCAGCAGGCACACCAAGATCGTTTTATAGCTCCGAAACGCTTGAAGCACTAGGTTTGAAACTTTTTTCTCGATGGCACCAAGTAAAGCATTAAAGCTTAGAACTAGAACCATGTCTCTAACTTTAGCCGTTTCCGTGTACGAGAGGTGGGTCTGCTGCGTTGAACCTCCGCCCAGCAGGCACACCAAGATCGTTTTATAGCTCCGAAACGCTTGTAGCACTAGGTTTGAAACTTTTTTCTCGATGGCACCAAGTAAAGCATTAAAGCTTAGAACTAGAACCATGTCTCTAACTTTAGCCGTTTCCGTGTACGAGAGGTGGGTCTGCTGGGCTGATATCCGTCCAGCAGACCCACAAACAACGACCTATATTTCTTAAACTATGATGGCACTAGATATGGTTCTTTTGGCATCAATAGGCACTAGGAAGGCACTGTATATTGGCATACATAGAATACCTAAATTCATTGTTTAAATTCCGTGGGTCTGCTGGCCTGAGCTACACGATAAAGTTGGTATTTAACCGTAATCCAGAATGATCATATCCTTCAGCTACCATCAGCACTGAAGTCAGGTGCTCTGAAGAAATTTCAAGCAAACCGCGTGCAAACAAAAAATACATATTGTTATACAGTTCACACAGCGATCTAACCCCCAAAATAAAAGCAAGGCTTGTACATATTGGGTGCTAGATAACAAATTTACGACTTTTAAATACTTTTTTTGTAAATACTCTCATAGGTATTATACATGAACAGAAAAAAAATATATTACAAAATAACAGTAAAGGCGTTTTCGTGCCACGTTAAGCTGTCGGTACCGGCTGTTGCCGATTAACTACAGTCGTTAAACTAAGTCCAGAGGCCATTGTGCGGTTTGAAAACTCTGACACCAGCGATAGACAAGTTCACCACACATACCTACACGATAAGAAGAAGACAGTAACACAAACACAAAAGTTTTATGACGATGCGCTGGTCGACTTCGGCCATGGCAACCGCTTCTGCTTCTAACTTTTGGGCGTTCATGTGCTGGGCCATGGCTTATGTACGAAGCCAATTTTTTGTAAGTATGTCTCTTATTTTACCGAGCAATTGTATTTTAGACAAATATTATTTATTAACTAATACAAGCTTTACAAACAGCCCTTCAGGCCGACATTTTCAGTCATGATCTGACCTGCCTCATTACCTGATGAAGATCCTCGTATAGGATCAAAACTGTCGGCCTGAAGCCTTTTAAGTAACGTGAGTACATACACATACATTAATTAATACATTCAGGCCTATAATCCATTTCGGGGTAGGCAGAACGTGATGCAGTTGTGGAACCACTTGACGCCTTATATTAATTCAGAGGATTATTAGACAGAACTTGAGTATAGTGGTAATAGGTAGTCAGCCTTTCGCCCAGGATACAGCAAAACCCTCGCGTCCCACTTACTGACTTCTACAGGTTGCCTAAGAAGACATGGCAGCTGGGACATTCTAAGTTTTTCTCTCACACTCAGTCCAGCGTGGAAGTAAACGTGAGTAAAACCTTTTTAAATTTTAAAGGCCCTTCCGACCTTTCAACTCTGCTATCGTAACTCCGTGGGTGTCATCCCTCGACAGTCCCATGCTTGCGCGGCGCACACCTGACGGTATATAAGAAGGAGACACCACAGCCTATTGCATTGTACTCCGCGACCTTCGCTCCGGTCACCCATCAGTACATGTGACGACTTGCGGCAACATGGTGGCTGTGCTCAGGTCAGAATATGTCTTAATTATGTATAACAATTTCTTTTTTCGTCATAATACTAGTTTACTAGTTTTTTGCCTGTGACTAAACTTCACACTAATGGATTTTGATAGTTCTTGAATTAGGTAATACATGTTCCACGTCTATTTCTCTCAACTTGGTTGCAATTCGAATTCTGTAAAAAGGTGAAATTAACAGAGTGATTTAATTACTTGTCACGTGAAATTCACGCCTTTAATTATTCCCTATCGACATCGGCAGACCATTAAATTCTGCCGATGTCGATATAGGTTGTATTTATAACCGACTTCAAAAAAGGAGGAGGTTCTATATTCGACTGTATGTATTTTTTTATGCATGTTCACCGATTTCTCTGCCGTTTATGGACCGATTTCCAAAATGATTTTTTAGTTCGAAAGAGTATACTCCAGAGGTGGTCCCATTGTAACCAGGTCACGGTCTGATGATAGAATCCTAGGGAAATCGAGGGAAACCCTCATATTTAATAGGCACATTCACTGTTTCTTACATACTTTCTATTATTTACACTACAATTCACTACATCCGCTTTCGCACCGTCTTCAAACATATCAGTAGGTACAACATTAAATGCTACGTTTTTATTTTACGCTTTTTAAAGTCGGTTCTATTTTTTTATAAAAATTTAATATAATAGGCAATCACGGCTGTTGTCAATTTTACTACTTTCGTTAGATCACAAAGGTTAGTTGGCGGTTTGAAAACTCCGACACCACCAAGTTTGGCAAACACTTGACTAATAACTGCACGATAAGGAGATGGATAACAGTCTTTTGAGTCCTTTCCAGGGGATACATTGTTTTTTTCCTAGTTCGGCGTGAAATTTGATTTTTTGGTTTTAAATGTTTATGGGCTTCTTGGAGATATGTAGTTGTTCGGTTTTCCGGTAGATTAGCAGTTTTCAATTACATACAAAAAAGAGTTGCGATTCAGACAAAAAAGTTTTCTATGGAACTAAAGAAATTTACAGCAGGATTTTGCAGTAGTTTCAGCTTAGTTTTATTCCTATTCCTTAACTTTTTACAAAATGAAAGAAGTGACGGAGATGAAGCTTGTTATTATTGTATTGGGTGTCTTCAAATATGTTTCTTCAAAATGTTCGCCCACAAACCGGTCAACAACTAAAACTAATTAGATTTAAAAACCCAAACTTTTAAATTAGTTAGCGAGAGAATGTGAATCAGACTTAACTGAATAACTTTCCCAAAGGAATATAGATAGGTAGATATTTAAAAAATATTTTCGCCTATCCAACTAGTGCGATATGCTTTTGTATGGGGAGTTGAAATATTTATTTTAAGAATTTCTAAAGCTTCGCTAACTAATATGAATAGTAAGTATTTAACTCAATTCTTTAAAAAACGGCGGCCATAATATCGTGATTTTGCCAATGTCTAAGTATTTTAATCAAAATTAAAATATAGAATGGCGAAGTCGCCATATCAAGTTAAGCCTCGTCAGAGCATCAGGTGAGGATGACTGTTTTGGAGCACTCAGATGTCATGATGTACCCCACACACCCCATGAATAGTTGTTTTTACTGAAATCTCTCACATCGTCTGTGGTGCCTCCTGTTCACTTTTTACACTCATATCTTCGATCAACTATAAAGAACTAGATACACAATCCACAACAAAAAAGTTCCCTCACTAAATGATCACCCACTTGACGTTTTGGGTTGTCTTTTCGTTTAGTAGCATTCGTTCGTTCCGAAAGTAACCATGCCTCAGTGCGCAGTGAAAAATTGTAAAAATCACACCTCCCGAACATTAAAGGAATATGGAATGACATTTTTTAAATAAGTAGTTTTGTAATTATTATATGTGAATTGAAATTATCTTGGTATTTGGCCAAGAAAAGGTTATAAAACATTTTTTTAGTTTAATTTAATAACATTCGGCGAGAGTATAACCCTTTAAATTGAATAGACACTAGCGGAACTTACAAATCCATACCGTTGTATTTCAACATCATTTGTTCGGGTTATGCAGTGACTCTGTTCTAAATCTAAAACAAATAGAGACGCTTTTTTTACTATTGTTTTTTTTTCATTTTCATCTGTGTTATAAAATTTAAGTGTAAAGAGTATATATATTAATTCTGTTTTCTATACTAACATTAAAGGTATTATGGCAAAACCATTAATCATATAAAATTGAATTTATAAAAAATTTAACGTGCGTGACGTTTACAAACATAGTTTTATTGGATTTTTAGTTTTCCTAGAGATCCTGTGCGATGTGGACAGTGGACATACGTGGTCGCACGTCAAAGATGTGAAGATTTTTTCTAGCCGTCGCAAAGTTGTGTCTTTTGCTCCAAGCATTTTTTAGAAAGTGACTCGTATGTCATTACAAAAGGAGTCAAAAGGTTACACAAAACAGCTGCACCTCAAATAGTATGTACCTTTTTATCACTTTTGATTTGGAGTTTCTTGTATTGAATAAAATAAAAAAAATATGTTTCATCTTCAGGACAAAGATGATGACAGCGAAGGAGAATGTTTTTTTTTGAGTTAGTTGCTTTTTTTTAAAATAAATTATTACTTGTACTTAAATATCTATTTAGTTTCACAGCTAATTTCCTCTCTTAAATCTCAATAGGTCATTTCTGTTCAAAAAATTATACTAAGTTTTAAATAAGCAAAACATAATATATGTGTAATCGGGAAAGACACAGTTCTTTTCTTTTTTTATAAGTTATTTCATATTTCATAAAAAATAAGCATAGAATATTAGGTTTATAAGCAATAATTAAGAAGAATGGCGGCGGCTGTGATTATCAATTGTAATGTATATTAATCGTCGGTTAATTTGAAATGAATGTGATTTTTTAAATAATAAAAACCATAAAAACTAACATAAAAGTAAGCGGCTGAACCAATTTTGATAAATCATATCTGAAATCCAGCGCAAGAAGAAGCTTTCGAATAAAATAAACTGCACCATTAACATCATCCGTTTAAGAGCTATGATGCTCCTATACATACACAACACAATCAGGGGTTAAAAAGAAAACCACGCCATTTCGTAGCATTTTGAATTTGTTATAAAGTTTAGACGAAGATTTTTTTATGTGAAATCGACCCAACTAATATATTTTTAAAATTAACAAAGGCAACTCCACTCCTCCCATGTTCTACGTGACAGCCAGTGTCATCAAATTGTCTTACGTTATCCTTTGTTCAAAACCAAAAGTGGTATTTTAGAAATTAAACAGATTTTATTTTCGACCTTATAATATTACGTTAAGGTTTAAATTAGATTAAAATGTTTGACACTTTAGAACTCTTTCATAATACATGAAGTGGTATACAACTATCTAAGTACGTATTGTAGTTAGGACACTTTTAAATTTCATTTTGTATGGGACTGTGTATCTAGTTTTATATAGTTGATCGAAGACTCATATCTTAAGATCTGTCGTCAGAAAAAGAGATAACAGGGGCTTGTATGTACAATGTACAGTCGAGAGCACATCAAGAGTAGATGTCGAGTGGAATCTGAACTTCTCTGGACTTCTTTAACATCTTTTTTTTAGGGATAACAACAGCTTACAAATTTATCTTAAATTCGAAACTTACACACTAATAGCCAATTAAAGTTATCCACAGATTTAAAACAAAAAAATTATAATTAAAACACCGAGCAGACCAGTCCAGGGAAGGAATTGAAAATTAATACATCATTACATAACGAATAACACCATCCTTACTTTTACCACTTACGAGATCGTTTTAAGTGTTTTTAAAATTTAGGAGTTTCCCAATTCGACTGAAACCTTTTTTAATTATTTTTTTATATTTGCGATAGGTAACTTTGCCTATTGTCGAAATTTCAAAATTATTTTTTTTGTTCGAAAGTGTATTCTGCTGGGATGGATAATTCGGAGTTTTTTTTTCAATTAAAAAAAAAACACCAACACATTGCATTTAGATGTCGTTTTGGTTTATGGTTATCTGCTGACAGGCATTGTTGTGATTAAAATCTGGTCGATTCTTAGGTTTTTTAACGTGCATGGACAAATATAGATATATAAGTAGACAAAAAGTTGCAGGTCAAGGTTAACCAAAATCAATTTCTTCTTTAATAGCGGTTCTTAAAGATATCGCCAAAATGTCTCGTATTCACAAGAGTTTATTTACCCATGGTGATGATTTGACTAGTACCGAACAACTAATCGTGAGCAGTATTTGGTGAAATCGACCCTAAAAAACTTTAGGGCTAAAAAATTCCATAATTAATTGTCATTTTAAGTACTTAAATGTCCTGCCTACCCTTTAATATGAAGACAGACGTGAGATGTTTATAAGTTCTAAGTGTTCTTGACTGTACATACAGTCGCAAAAGTATGTAATGACGTCAGATTAAGACTAGACTGGGACTACCATTATTTTTTACAAGCCTTATTTATTACAGAAGAATTGTACTCAGAAGGAAAATCATTATAATATGAAAGGATGACATGCCTCATTTCTCGCATAAATTTATGCTTTTTCTACAGAAAAGAAATCGTTTCTTAAATTAGAATTATTACAGGAGTTCAATAAGTATTAAAATGTAATACAATACAACAAGACCGGCCTGATAGCATAAGAATAAATAATAACTATTTATTCTTATGCTGATAGCTAAGTCGGTAATGACACTGACGTGGATTTTGATCTGAAGGTTGTGGGTTCGACTCCCGACCAACAAAAATATTTATAAATTGTATTTTCAAGTATTTGAGACGAGGATGGGTGTTTAGTTACTTTACGCGGTGTAAACCTATTACGCAGTACAGCTACTTTTTACGTGTTTAATATGTATTTCCAAAAGATAGTATAGGTATATTAGTCGTCGGTAGTTATTAGGTATATTAGTCGCGTGATTTTTGTACAGGGTTACCTAAGTACCTACTTGGAATGGAAGGGCTGGAGAATGACAGGATACTTTTCCACGCGGAAGAAGTCGCGGGCAGAACAGAAAGCTAATGTTAGTCATAGTTATTTATTTGCAATAAACATGGTACGTACAAAAGATGTTACAAATTCTATAAACTGAGTCCAACATGTTTAGCCGATAAACATTCAGCATGCAAACATTTCAAATTATAAATAAACTAGCTTTCCGCCCGCGGCTCCGCCCGCGTGGACTACAGGTTATATCGTGCCCAACTGTGGGATAAAATGTAGCCTATGTCCTTTCCCAGGCTCTAATCTATCTCTGTACCAAAATTCATCAAAATCGGTTCAGCGGTTTAGGCGTGAAAAGGTAACAGACAGACAGACAGACAGACAGAGTTACTTTCGCATTTATAATATTAGTAGGGATTTGAAACATTAATTATGGCAAAATGATTAGAATACCTTAATTGAAAACTGATCAAAATTAGTCAAAAGCAAAAGAAAACATATAATTCCATCGGTTATTCGACTTCTTAAATTAACATATATTTTTACCCTTAAACCTTAATCTTTTTTTTTTGAGTTTACAACCTGAATGAATTACAGTAGTTTATTTTCAAATCAATCCTGGTCGTCGTAATTTACTTCAAACTCGCCATACATTGCTTTTGCATTAAAAGTATTTTTTACTCCATGTCTAATTAGTTTTGGCTAGCTTCGAGTTGACTATTATTTACAAAGATAATGCAATTAATGTTTAATTAATTAATGATGTAAAATACATCTTCTTCTTCTTATCGTGTGGGTATAGTCAAGTGTGTGGCTATCTTGGCTAACCCTGGTGTCAGAGTTTTCAAACCGCCAAATGGCCTCTGACTTGGTTTAAACGACTGTAGTCAATCGACTACAGCCGGGACCGACAGCTTAACGTGCCCTCCGAAGCACGGAAACGCTCGTGATAATTGCCACTTTGGTCACCCATCAGGTTCTCTGCATGATTCAGCTAATATAGACAAATATATAAAATATATAAAAATAATCAGCTAATATACACACATCAAAAAAAGTTTGCGATCACTTGGAAAAGTGCTAATATTTTTTATTGTAGAAGAATAAAACTTAATCACTTTTTATCTTTTGATTCCTTATTTAAAAATATGAAATTTAAATATAAAATAATTTCGTAATTCAAATGTTTTTTCATTTAAAAAGACAATCAACCCTTGCTTGCTTTCATTCAGAAATCTGACATAGTCGCAACTTATCAATATTTTCAATTTATTCAAAAAAAATTAAGTTGGTAACGATGCCGAGAGGATTAACTGCAGTTTTACGAGCCAGAATTCTAACTTTAAGTGGAGAAGGCTATTCCACGAAGGAAATATCACGCAGAGTTCATGTATCCCAATCCTGCGTGGTGACCACGTTGGAGAGGTATCAGGGCATGGAAGATTTAGCTGATCGACCTCGCAGTGGTCGCGCAACTGTTCTTACTGCAATTCAGAAGCGATATATCAGATTACTGGCTGCCCGTGACCCAACAATGAACGCTACTAAAATGAAAGCAGAGCTGCGAGCTGCCACCGGCCGCGAAGTTAGCACCCAAACGATTAGAAATTGCTTACACCAAGCTGGATTACGAGCAAGGAGATCCTGGCGAGCACCTCTGAACTCACAGCAACGGAAGCGGCGCAGATTGCAATGGGCTAGGCTCCGTCAAAATGAAGAAATTGAGGACGAAAGCATCTGGCAGAACTGCCTCTTCGTTGACGAAACGCGGATCAGTACACATCCAGATAACCGACGTGTCCGTGTCTGGAGAAGACCTGGCGACTCTGAAAGGCAGAGAACTGCCACTGGAACCGTTCAGCAGGGCGGGAAATCAGTGTCCTTTTGGGCCGGGATAATGATTGGGGCTAGGACGCCCTTAATCCCGTATCAAGGCACCATGACCGGAGCCATGTACAAAACGATTGCAATCGATGGATACGTCAGACCATTCCGCATCAACCACGGGCGCCAATTCATAATGGTAGATGATAATGCGCCCGCACATCGAAACGGACGTGTTGATGCTGCTCTCCAGCAATACGACATCACCAGGTTAGACTGGCCTGCCGGCTCGCCTGACTTAAACCCGATCGAGCATGCGTGGGATGCTCTTAAGCGAGCTGTTTGGAACCGTCAGCCACCTCCGCGAACAGTGTCAGAAATCAGGGCAGCTGCTATTGAAGAGTGGGACAGGTTACCACAAGAAATGCTAGATAACTTAATTCTTAGCATGCCCAGAAGGGTTTCCGCATGTGTGCGAACCAGGGGAGGAGTCATTTTATACTAACTATTAATTTTTTCGTAATAAATTTTGTTTGTTTTTTCATTAATTCAAATTTTTCATTACATTACATTTAAGCCAAAATTGCATTTCCTAGCTTTTGTTAATAAAAAGTAAATAATTAATAATGATTCTTTTATTTACTTAGTGCATTTTCATTATAAAATCATAAAACGTAAACAGTTTCTTTAAATAATTTATATTTTAAAGAATACACCTGATTTTGCTACTGATCGTAAACTTTTTTTGATGTGTGTATAAAATACATGATTCAGCTAATATAGACAGTTGGTACCAAGAAAACTAAGAAATAAAATTTAAAAATTGGTCCACAAATAGCGGAGAAAACGGCGAACATACATAAAAAAAAGATCCTTAGTTACAGTCGAACATAGAACCTCCTCCTTTTTTGAAGTCTGTTAAAAACCCCCCGAAGTCCGACGCCAAACAGCTTGCTGTATTCCGTCGGTGCGTAAGAGTACCAGTGCCCTATAGGCATTATCTGGGTTAACTCGCTCCATCGTCGACCTTATCTGTGACCTTGGTCAAGAGTTAACCCATCTTATAATATAAAATAAAAACACTGACTCACTTTCCTTTATCCCTCGCACAGGGGTGTAACAATAGCAATAATGCTGGTCACGTTGGCTGCCCTGGCATCAGCTCAGATCACCTTCAGCCGCGACTGGACCGGAGGCAAGCGGTCTGCGGGCCCCCAGCTCGCGGTCGACTGCGGCCAGTTCGCCAGGCTTTGCCGACATTTCATAGTAAGTTATTCAGTTTATCAATCACCGCCAACCGAACGTAAAGTTGCAAACTACCTAGCATCTGAACGTTCAGTTGGTGGTGGCGCAATCATTTCAGCCGTCATGAGAGGATAGTTCTGAATTTCGTCATAAATGGTAACTATTGTCATTCAACAGCCATTGAGACACTATTGTTTAGTGAATAAGCCATCCAACTGTGTATTAACATAAGCTT
The DNA here is from genome assembly GCA_949987775.1 of Aproaerema taeniolella. Taxonomy (NCBI): domain Eukaryota; kingdom Metazoa; phylum Arthropoda; class Insecta; order Lepidoptera; family Gelechiidae; genus Aproaerema; species Aproaerema taeniolella. Next base: position 7,389,404 of record OX465264.1, read on the forward strand.
AAGTTTTAGCTGTGATTTAATAGAGGCAGAAGTTTTCGGGACCCCAACTCGTACTTGCGAACAAATCGTCATATTGATATATACATACGCTCACGCCGATAATTCCTATCGAGGTAGGTAGAGCATCAGTGGTTCTAGGTTCTATAACCACTTTATGCCACATTTGATATACATTCTGAGGGTTATAGTGTTATTACATGAAAAATGATGTATAATCTTGAGAGGTTGTCGGCCCTTCTCACATAATACAGCAAATACCTCGCGTCCCACTTACTGACTTTTACAGTATGCGTGGGAAGAGTTGGCAGCTAGTACATTCTCAGTTTTTCTTTCACTCTCAGTTCAGCGACGAAGAGACTGATCGCCTCTTAAAAACTTATTAAAAGTATACCGCAAGTTGCAAGCATTTTGATATTGACGATTCACAACACAAATAATAGTCCCTGTAACTTAGACAATAAGATTTGGCTAACTTTGTCTTTGTAACCCACCTTATTTTTGCCTCTAGCATGAGATGAAAGCGGAGATGACAGCTAATGTTCCTGATCCTGCGTCTGTGAAGCGGCGACGACCGATGGAAGATCCTCCTATTTACGAAGACGAGTAACATACACACATCCGCCCATATACCATCTATCTGGCAGCCATCAACTTCGGAATTATTTAATCTCATTAAGTTTCTAATACGCAAATAGAATGCCGCATTTTGGAGTATGCATTGTTTTTTTTTATTATTATTAGTAAGTAGATACTTAAATTGTATTTGGCTGGTGGAATTTTTAAGTATCGACGTACTTCAATTTAAAAAAAATCTTTTATGTCTTTTATTAAAAGGATCATTGAAGCGGTAATTTAAGTACGCGAAAAAGTTTTGAAGATTACAATACCTACGCGTGCCAAAGTGGCAAATTGGTATCAATCATCACAAAAATAAAATAAAAGATGCTTATTTTTTTTGTCATAAAAGTAAAAACCACACAAAAAATACAAGAGTAATGAACCCATTAGAAAAACAATTTGACTTTTCATTGAGCCAATTCATTTGTACGAAAAAAATTAGTTTCATAAACTCGCAACTTTGTTTACGTCCATCGGGTGCTATTAAGTCCCGTATCGTAATCAGGAACGCAGTTTATTAACAAATAAAAAAGTTCTGACATTAATTTATGAAATTGCATTGCAAGAAGATGACGAGAAATAGCAGGGGAAAATGTTTCCCCAGGTATTACTGAAAAATATCCTGCCCAGCAGTAGGATTAAGGTGGTTAGATCTATAGAAATAGAAATGTAACTTGAACGTGTTTTAGGTAGGTACTTAGTTTTAAACGGCTTTATTCACGCTATTTTTTTAAATAACGGCATTAGGCCGACAGTTTCGTTCTTAAACGAGTATTGAAACTGTTAGTTTTGTTTAGCTTTTATGCCTGACACTATTTACATGAAATGATGAAAGTGAGCGTAAACCGCGTCAGCGAATTTAAGTGGGAGAGTCTTAATTAAGGTAAATCGATCTGAGAGGTTCAATAAGAATGATTTTATCTAGTCTAGAACCTTTTAGGAATTTAAAGAAATCTCCCGCTTTTCCGAGAACACTAAAGCGCAGTAAAATACACCTCCGCTTTGTTACCGACTAGGGACAGTTGGCACTCAGTATTGAGCAGTTTTCGTGAAAGCATCATCATAAACTGCTTTACAGCTTGATGGCGATGCGTCAACTAGCTATATAACCTTTATACAACTATTCCCACAGGCCTCCTACGCGTCAATGATGAAGTATTGTTTCGTATGTGGACGATGTTCTTTTTAGGTGATAATGCTGTTGAATGGGAGTTTAATACGCTTCAAAGATTAGATTTCTAAATAAGAAAGTTTATAAGTACTTTAGTTAAGATAGTCCCTTTCAGGCTAGGCCAGTATTATATTATCTGTGGCTAGGCAGACTTTATTTATCTTTACTATAATTTCAGTTTTATCGATCTCACTATGATTAATTACGTTGTAAGATTTGCAGTAACGAAATCTCAATAAAACTTGTCAATTTATGAAAGTTAACGTTCATATAAAAGCAAAAATATATTATGTAACATTTCTTTAATAATTATGACAGTATCTTTAATTCTTTTAGTCGTAAGGAATGCATAGTTTATAAGGAAGTATATTCTCGTTTATACATATATTAGGTAAATAGGTAGGTAGCATAACTAATCCGATAATGCGCGACAATCTTATGCTAAGTACCCTGGCCCAACGAACTTGAAAATTGGTGAACGATATAGTTGTTAAGACTATGTTAATTTGCATCAATAATATGCAAGTAATGTTTAAATTATATGAATAGCGTTGTGAAATAAAAATTCAGTTTTAACTATTGCGTTTTATATTTTTTGTTTCCACGTGAATACCGTAGAAAAAATCTGAGTTTGGCTGTGTCGTGGATATGGCCGTGTGATGGACAACCTTTACTCAACGTAACGAATTCTTTGATTGTTTTCTCGCAGTTATTAGATTGTATGGGTATCGAGTGTTTTCAATAAATTTTGAGAAGTAAATGATAGATATGTAGCTGCAACACTAAACTGCATCCTCCGATTTTTTTATCATCAGTGTTCTGAATAGTGTCGCGCTAGATAAAACCCAAAGTAAAAATAGCTTTTTATTTAGGATGTTGCTTAAAATTAGCCAGTTGTGAATTGCATTAATCTTTTTTAACTCCACACCTCTGATGTCGGTTGACTAAAATCGTTAAAACCATGTGGTTTGAAAACTCTTCTTTATTTTTTATTGTACACACATACATATACATACAGATTACAAAAGAGAAAGGACATATACAACGGCGAGCTTAACTCAAGAAATGAGTTTTCTTCCAGCTAACCTCTGTGAGAGGGAGAGGCAGTTGAAGTGGGCAAGGGTGTACCAAGAGAAAATGTGAAAAATTAAATTTATTAGGGTGTGTTATATTAAGTAAATAATAAACAAATACTTACAAAAAAATAATAAATAAATATATAAGCACATGCAATTTGCTACATAGATAATACCTACATATATAATATATAGAAAATATAATATATAAATACATATGATATATGGATAATACTTAGAAAGATCAAGAAATGAGTTTTCTTCCAGCTAACCTCTGTGAGAGGGAGAGGTAGTTGAAGTGGGCAAGGGTGTACCAACAGAAAATGTGGAAAATTAAATTTATTAGGGTATGTTAAATAATATACAAATATAAAAATAAAATTAAATTAAAAAATAAATAAACACACGCAATTTGCTACATAGATGATAAATACCTACATATACCTATAATATATACAAAATATAATATATAAATACATATGATATATGGATAATACTTAGAAAGATAAATAATGCTCTTTCAGCTCTCTCTTGAACGCATCCAAAACTCTGACACCAGGGTTAGCAAAGTTCGCCACACACTTGACTATACCTACACGATAAGAAGAAGACTCAACGCCTATTCGGAACGGTGCAAATTTAAAAGACTTTAACGACAAAAGTCGGTAAAATTTGCCAAGATTAGAGGACGCCTAGATTAGCAAAAATTGGACAGATAGTTTGAAATGAATATTAGGTGCCGTGAATTTTATTAGGACCTAGTGAAACATCTGTAAATTATTGGTGTGGACGACAAATCAAAGACAATATTCTTATAAGTAATTTTATTGCGCAAATAAATTGATTTTATGTACAAAGCATAAAATATCGTTCTATACTACAGTAATATTATTGCAATATTAATTAAATTATATTTTTAATTTTAAACCAATCCATAATTTGAAAAAAATACTTGGGTAAACAGCTATTGGGTCCTAACTTATGTATTCAAAACATAATTCTTATTCTCGATGAATAAGACTTAAATTTGAACAGCAAGATGCCCTGAAAAGAGGGCACTGCTTTTGATGGTCTTTTTTAATAATTAAAACATAATGAAAACCATTACATATCTAAACAAAGTTCGTTTAAAATTATCTTATTAAAATTATAAGATTATATGGGGTGACTTTAAATTATTTGGTAAAACTTTAAGGTGAGAGAGTCCCCATGAAACAGATCAATTTTCCTAAAGGAAACTCTAAAAAAAATTCAATTCTCAAACGAAAGCAAACAGCTGATCGCTCAAGTTGTATGGAGTTGTTTTTAATGGTTTTCTTTCATATTTCGACCTCTCTTCCTTGGGGAAAGTTAACCAGTTTCGTGAGCTCACAACCTTAGATTTTGCTAACTAATTTAAAGTTACCCAACGTATCCAATATGGCTGCCTTTTCGTGATTGGTCCGTATGAGCAAGCTCGTCAAAAGAACCAATGAGGTATCAGCAGCCATATCTCGTTCTCGTTACTGATGTACGAGTACTTCCTTATTTCAAATTAAATGAAGCTAATTAAAACTCAGTCAAACTATATACTAAACTCCTTCTGATGTCTTCTTTAATATGGAAAAAGTATTAGCCTTTCTTTCGCGCCGTGGATTTGAAGAACCCGAGAACGAAATGGCTACAAAGTCCCAGGCGAAAATCAGGTTAATTTTTTTTTATATATTCTTAACTTTGGAATGACTTCCAATTATGGAATTTTAATTTCATACATAAATTATCAGAAAATACTAAGTTAAATACCTTAAAGAGGTATAAAAATGGTCCCACAATTTGTGTTTTAAGAAACGTGTCTTTGTAAGAAATTACCTACACGATAAGAAGAAGAAATTATAAGCAGTACGTATATTCTAAGCTATTTAGTTGTAAATGTATAATACATATTAATATTATCTCTAAAATCTTATGGCGCTGCCATTAATTACCAATAATGCGGAAGGTGAACTTTTTTGACCCTTTTTTTAATAATTTAAGCATAAGGAATAAATGAGCGGACTAAGAAAAAAATACTGAAGATGTTTCGCGATAGGAACAAATAAAACAAGACAACAAGTGGAATTTCTAAAAAATTAAATCCTAAAATGTAATAAAAAGCAGATTTATCAAAATATCCCATCTTCCCCATTATTGCACTTTTATACGATTTATTTGCAAGAAGCAAATACTACTGTTAGGCACAGTACATCATAGGCACATTGCATTTTTGATGCTTCGCTACAAAATACACACAAAATGATTATTCTCTGTATCACAGACGTTCAAACTTTGTGAGGATGTAAAGATGGATTTCTATTACAATATTAGGTTAAAAAAAACTACTGAACGGATTAACTTAGTAGCAATTGAATTCATACATTAGAATATTCTATTCTATTTCTGACGTACGCGCCTAAGATGACATGTGTCTATGATATGCCAAAGTCTGTACTTATATTAGGTAAGCCTACGACCGATACTTCGAGCATCGGTTGTCAGTACATGACAGTGACAGGTAATAAAAAGTATCGGTCGTAAAGTTACACTATAAAAGCCCTGTGGGCCCAATATACCAATGAGACTTCACTCTCATGAAAATATTGACTTCCGAATTAAAGCAAGAAAAAAATATTGAAGATAAAGTTTGCAATAAACGAAGTCAGAATAGCATAATTTCAAAAACATGGGTACTAATGTGTTTATCGATAATTGATAGTCAATCTCTACTGCGGTGTTTTTTTCACTAACAGAAAGCTCATCACCAGCGAGTGACATAAGCTACATACTTTATCCAAATTCCTACGAGAAGGAAGTTCTGGGCGGAAAGCTAGCTGTTTAGAAAACCAATTAATTCTATGCCATCAAAAAAAACTTTGCACTGCAATGCAGGAGCACTTTTTAAAATAGAATTGGCGTACAAATATGTCTAAATAATCAAACTATTCATCCTCCTGGCCACAACACCTAACATACTCGAGCGCTCGATTCAGACAGTCGAGCCACTCGTCTCTATCCTTAGGCGTGTCAGCGGCTAACAAATGCCTTCTGACGACGGAACCATCAGGTTTCCTCACATACACTAGCGACCCGGTATCGGGTATGATAAGTCCGGCCGGTACGGAGGACTCTAGGAGGATGGTGTTCGGTCGAGCGCAGAGGTCGCGCGGCGCTCGCACTACTTTCTCCGAAATTACTGTTGTTAAATCGATGTCGCCGATCGGCATCTGTTTAGGGGGGAATTGTGGATTTAGTACAGATTTAACAGAATAGAATATAAATATTTATTTGCTTAAGGCGACTACAGCACCTAAATTACGATTTTATGATGCGTAGATAAGCATGACGCACTGCATTAAATCGAAGAAAAAATGCTACGGTAATATTCAGGACATAAACTAGATAAGTAGTTTGCTGAAAACATGATTCAGCACTTTTGGTTCGATAGAAAAAGCTCACAAAGTCACCTCTAAATAACCAATATTGTGTATTTTTTAAGCTGTAAAAACGATATACGCCGGGTCAGATAGGGTTGAGGGTCAAAAAAAAAAAACCCAAAGCTGGTTTTTGGTATGTACGTTCCTACAGGTCCTAGAAGTAAGATCCTAGAGTTCCTCACATGGGGAGTGCCGGCGTCCCCCCCTCCCACCCCCCAAAAGGTCCCTTTTTCCAGTTATTGTTGTTTTATTCAAAATCTAAGCATGCTAGGCTCAAACTGTCAAAGAGTCAAATAATCTGTATTAAAATACCTATCGATCGATGTAACAATCATTTTCGTAGAGCCTTTATTAATTATACTGTGATTGATCAAAGTCCGAAAAAAAATTCAAAATGCGTTTTTTCCTCAAACTTTGCAATTTTCTCAAAAAACTGTGTGAGCTATGCCAAAGTTGTCTATGAACAAATTGTGCCTTATATATTAGTCTACAAAATGAGACACTATTTTTGAAAATCGCAATATTATTTAAAAAGTTACAGAATTTTTTATCTTACAAAATACAAGATTCCAAATTACATAGTAGTTAAATACAGTGGTACATGGGGTATTTAATACTAAAATGTCGAGTTATAATATTTTAGTTAGTAAGAACAGTAATTACCCAATGCGTCCATACAAAAACCACTGTTATAATGTTACTAGTTGCAATACTAAAATTTTAAAAAGAAAAAATATTTTTTTTTGTTATTAATTTTATGATTTTCGTAAAAACTATTACAGGGACATCAAAAGTTTCAACAAATACATTAATTATGGATAGATTATGTACGTATCTTTAAAATAAGATCCTATTTACTTCAATCGCCAGAGAAATAGAAAAGTTACAGATGGTTTTTTTTTACGAATTTCTCACTAATGAGGTAGGTAGTAGTAAAAAAAAATTATTACATGGAATAAAAATATCATAATTACAAATGTAATCATATCATTATATTGTGTATTAAATTACCTATCCAACCGTATAAAAATCGTTATCATAGAGCCATTACTTTTGTCACAATACTTGGACAAAGTTTTAACAAAAAATGCAAAATGCGCTTTTTTCCTCAAAGTTTGCATATTTCTCTGAAAATTATGCGATCTATGGAGAAGTCGTCTATGAACACATTGTGCCCCATATACTTATCTACAAAATGAGACCCTATTTTTGAAAATCGCTCCATTATTAAAAGAGTTACACTATTTTTTATGTGACGAAAAATATGGCTCTAAAATACATAGTAGTTTATAACATTGATACATGATGTACCTAATACTAAAATGTCGAAAAATTTTACTTTAGTTAGTAATTACAGTAATTACCTAATATGTATATACAATAATCATTGTTATAAAGTCTCTAGGTTTAATACTAAAATTCTACAAAGTTTTTTTGTTATTTTTTTTTATATGAATTTCGTAATTTTCGGAAAAACTATTACAAGCACATAAAAAGTTTCAAATGATGTACATGTTTTGGAATGATTATGTACGTATCTTTAAAACAAGACCCTATTTACTTAAATCGCTATAGAAATAGAAAAGTTACAGATGATTTTTTACCCAAATGCTCAGTAATGAGATAGGCAGTAGTAAATAAAAATTATTATATGGAATAACAATAGCATAATTACTAATCATATAATGTCATTGTATTGTGTATTGAATTACTTATTCAACCGTGTAAGAATCATTATCATAGGGCCATCACTTTTATCGCAATACTTGAACAAAGTTTAAACAAAACAAAAAAACTTTTTGCAGGACTACTTGATTTAACTAAGATCATATTCGCGTTTACCAGTAAAAAACATAGTCTAAATACTTGCAAGTCTAAGAAAATATATCGAAAAGAGAGCGAAAGAGGAGCGAAAATTAGACCGAATGGCTTGACGGTGTGGTAGCTCAGTTGGATAGAGCGTTAGCTCGGTACGCCATGGTCGCGGGTTCAAGTCCCGAATTTTTCTTCCTCTTTTTCTGTTGAGTAAACTTATTTGTCGTACAAGATACTATAAAGTTTATAAAAACAATACATCTGTGACTTTTGAATGTTAATTTTTTTTATTTTTCGTTCAAAATAAACATCTCTGTTACTTTTCTATTTTTTGGCGTTTGAAGCAAATAGGGTCTTATTTGAAGATACGTATGTAATAATTCCGTAAAAGTACCTAAATGTAAATGTGTTCTTTGAAACAATAATAGTTTCTGAGACAATAACGAAATTTATAAGAATGTATTATTCATATCTTTGTAGAGTTTTAGTGTTGAAAACCTGTGACTTTAAAAACAATGATTTTGGTATGGATACATTGGATAACTACTGTACCTACTAAAACATAAATATCCGATAATTTGGTATCAGGTACCCCGCCATGTATCGTTCTGTATGTATTTACGAATTTTGTATTTCACTTCATCAGATAAAATACTGTAACTTTTTAAATAATATTGCGATTTTCAAAAATAGGGTCTCATTTTGTAGACTAATATACAGGGAACAATGTGTTCATAGACAACTTTGGCATAGCTCACACAGTTTTTTGAGAAAATTGCAAACTTTGAGGAAAAAACGCATTTTGAATTTTTTTTTGGACTTTGAACACTTACAGTATAATAACTAAAGGCTCTACGGGAATGATTATTACATCAATCGATAGGTATTTTAATACAGATTATTTGACTCTTTGACAGTTTGAATCTAGCTTCTTTAGTTTTTGAATAAAACAACAATAACTGGAAAAAGGGACCTTTAGGGGGGTGGGAGGGGGGGACGCCGGCACTCCCCATGTGAGGAACTCTAGGGTCTTACTTCTAGGACCTGTAGGAACGTCCATACCAAAAATCAGCTTTGGGTTTTTTTTTTTGAGGTCGCCCTAATAGCTCAACCTATCTGACTCGTGGTAATAGTAAAATGCACAGGGGAACTTGAATTTGCAATCAAAATGTTCGTGATTGAACACTCTCGATAAGTAGTTAACGCATTTTTCGATTTAAGCTGTTACCTTTCCATAAATCCCATTTTTCTAACTTTCGAACATGTTTTTACGCACGCACAATTTCATAGTCCGTAAACTTCGTGTATCGACACTGTTCGCACTGCCGCCCCAGGCCTGTTGAGTGACGGAGATGGCACTATTCCTATGTGTGCTGCCTTTATCGGGTGCTGTAGTCGCCTTAAGACACGGTATATAGAGCAGAATTGATTGATAAGTAGCGTAAGTACATGCATGTCTTGCCAATGTAACATTAGCGTGCAAAAATTGTTTACAAATTCATTACTAATAATATGATAATTATTAACCAATTCATAATGTCAAGATTTATAGAAATTCAATAACGATATAATAAATATTAACAAAATAATGTCACATAGTAAAATAAGAAAATTATTTATGATTTCATTTTTGAGTGCATGCATTAATAAATTCATAGTGTGATAATGATAAGTAATTTAAATAGTCATTGATTAAAAAATCGTTCAAACTATAATAATTTTTTGTACAAAGCCATTTATACAATTTTGTCTTGAAGACTTTAATATTTTGATGTCAGGCGGTATTTTATTATATATTCTCAGTTAAAGTTTATATGGGATTTTTTCAAGTGGAAAAAAGAGTGTAGGTGCGTTTAACATTTAATAAGAGTAAAAATTGATATCAATACAATTTTAGAACTTGCATGTAAGCAAAAACAATTTTTGTGTTTTCCTTTCAAACACAAAAAGCTTAGTAGAGAACCCATGCGTAATAAAAAAAGACAACATGCATGAATTATAAATTTATGCATCACCACATGCTCTCCTATGACTGAAACGTAATACGTGGATGACATCTTATTACTAGTATAGTCTTCTTTTTTCGAGTCGATGGCATCGTGACCAAATTTTGCACCTAATCGATGGCTGTTTAGTATAGGTACCTTCTTGGTGACGTCATCGGGGTACTTCCAGTACTGCAGTCTCGGCGGCTGCAGTCGGAACCAGCGCCGGTGCCAGGCGCCCAGCCCCGACACGTCGTCGAAGGCCGTGAGGAAGGCCGCGTGGGGCTCCGGCGCCGGCACGCGGACCCGGGCCCTTATGTCCATGTGGACCGAGCCTTCGAGGGGACTGCCGCAGGGGACCTGACGAAAAAATATATTTTTTAGCTTAACCGTGTGTTAGCACTTAAATGCTACAAAGGATTAAGATATTACTAATGAAATCTTTACTAATATTATAAATGCAAAAGTAACTCTGTCTGTCTGTCCGTCTTTCACGCCTAAACTACTGAACCGATTTTGATGAAATTTGGTATAGAGATAAATTAGAGGCTGGAAAAGGACATAAGCTACATTTTATCCCACAGTTGGGCACGATATAACCTGTAGTCCACGCGGGCGGAGCCGCGGGCTGAAAACTAGTTGACCATATATGGGCAGTCTTTGTTATTGACAATCGATTTCGAGCGCTTCGTCAGTGAGCGATACTGGTCTAAGAGCTTTGTCAGTGAACGCCACTGGGCTACGAGTGCTTCAACAGGGAGTGCCACTGTGTTAATAGCGCTTCATCAAAGAGCGCTAATAGGCTACGAGGGCTTCATCAGAGAGCGCTAATAGGCTACGAGGGCTTCATCAGAGAGCGCTAATAGGCTACGAGGGCTTCATCAGAGAGCGCTAATAGGCTACGAGGGCTTCATCAGAGAGCGCTAATAGGTTACGAGGGCTTCATCAGAGAGCGCTAATAGGCTACGAGGGCTTCATCAGAGAGCGCTAATAGGCTACGAGGGCTTCATCAGAGAGCGCTAATAGGCTACGAGGGCTTCATCAGAGAGCGCTAATAGGCTACGAGGGCTTCATCAGAGAGTGCTAATAGGCTACGAGGGCTTCATCAGAGAGCGCTAATAGGCTACGAGGACTTCATCAGAGAGCGCTAATAGGCTACGAGGGCTTCATCAGAGAGCGCTAATAGGCTACGAGGGCTTCATCAGAGAGCGCTAATAGGCTACGAGGGCTTCATCAGAGAGCGCTAATAGGCTACGAGGGCTTCATCAGAGAGCGCTAATAGGCTACGAGGGCTTCATCAGAGAGTGCTAATAGGCTACGAGGGCTTCATCAGAGAGCGCTAATAGGCTACGAGGGCTTCATCAGAGAGCGCTAATAGGCTACGAGGGCTTCATCAGAGAGCGCTAATAGGCTACGAGGGCTTCATCAGAGAGTGCTAATAGGCTACGAGGGCTTCATCAGAGAGCGCTACTATGCTACGAATGCTTCGTCAGAGATCGCTACTATGCTACGAATGCTTCATCAGAGATCGCTACTATGCTACGAATGCTTCATCAGAGAGCGCTTATAGGCTACAAGCGTTTTGACAGTGAGCGCAAGTAGGGTACGAGTGAGGGTCACAAGGCTTCGAGCGCTTTGTGAGTGAGCACCTCTGGGCTGCGAGCACTTCAACAGTAAGCGCCACTAGTTAACGAGCGCTTCGTCACTGAATGCCACTAGACTACGAGCGCCAACAATGCGGCTTTCGGCTCACAGTCGAGGAGTTTTCTACCACACCAGCCTCGGTCCTACGAGCAATGTACTTTCTTACCTAGCGCTCGTAGCCCATTGGCGTTCGCTGATTTCAACCGATCAGTGAGGTTAAGCAACATACACAGAGACAGGGAACCTGATCGGTGATCAAAGTGGAAATTTATCACGAGCGTTTCCGTGCTACGAGCGCTATTATCGATTGACTACAATCGTTACCGAGTCAGAGGCCATTGTGTGGTTGAAAAACTCTGACATCAGGGTTAGTCAAGTTTATCACACACTTGCCTATACCTACACGATAAGAAGACCTCCGTATTACCTTGCTGAGAGTGAATGTCTTCTTGTGGCTGTGCGGCAGTGCGAAGATGCAGTAGCCGTGCGGAGTGAACTGCGGCGAGCGCACCGCCAGCGGGCCGGCCGGGCTCTGGACCGCCGGGGTCTTTAGGGAGGAGGCCTTCGACTTCGGAGTCAGCAGCTTCGACTGCAATATAAATAAAATAAAGTCATTTATTTCCACATACGAGTACAATAGGTTTCGTGCTCCTAACAGGTCACAGCACAGCCACTTTCCTACTGTCACATTTTAAAAAATGTGACAGTAGGAAAGTGGCTGTGCTGTGACCTGTTAGGAGCATGAAACGGCACTGATTTTCAGCCAATTCCTTGAGGGCTTAAGACCAACGAATAACAATTTAAAGCAAAAAATCGTAAAAATAACTACACGTATCTCTTTCTATCTTTGCGTTCAGGGATTACTACATAATTTTATATTGAAGGATACTTGAAAGGTCCAAAGGGACATGGGTTACAATAATTTATCCTATCTTTTCCTGGTCGTCAAGTCAAAATAGCTTTATTTTAAAGTACATTTAGGATGTTACTTAAAATAACATTAAAGGATGTACATACATAGAAACATCATGGTGATTTTAGGTAGGTATATATTTTTTTTAGAAATTGTATGCTAAGATTTTGTAAGCTGGGTTGTGTTTTGATATTGTATGGGGTGAAATTTCTAACTTTTAAATAAATGGTCGCCAAAACGTTTAATTTTTAACTACTGAAAAAAATTACTGAACGTAATTTGATAAAATTTATATGAAATTAATTTTGCGGCAAACTGTATAAACATTTAATTATCTAAATCAGTTCACAGTGGCGTAAATCGACTTACCTTTTTGTTAGAAAAGATATGGTACTTCACATCGTGCGGCAAAACTTCTTTCGATGCTTGTAAAAGATACACCTCAACTGTCACCTGAAACAAAAACGTTCTATTAAACACTGAAGGTGTAATGGTTCGGACAGAGATTTTGCTAACCAAGAGCAGTACAGAAAACATTGGCAAAATAGGTCTTGACTCAGCTACTCAACTGTACGAATTGGCGCATACAGTTTTGGTCCTTCGAGCCGGATTATTAAATTTGCGTTTTTTAAATTAATTCAAAGTCAAAACATTTAGGATGTTACTTAAATAAGTTAAAGTAGTGAAGTACATTTAAGGATTTAAATACACACATACATTTTCGTTATTTTAACTCTTTGAAAGCGACTCGTAGGAAAGTGGTATTTATACCTATATACCTTTAAGACCTCGAGTGGCGACCTTGAGCCGGGAGGCACAACATTGGAAGGAATATTGGAACGATGCGGAGAGGCCTATTTCTATGGAGGTTTTGCGACTAATATACTGATAATACTTAAAGTCAAGACAGAATCGAATAGCGTACTTTAATGTCGGAAGCCAAGATCCACTTTGGGGTCGTTGAGCCAGCGAAGTAAGTACCTTAAAGTCGCTAGTGAGTCCGTCCATGCGTATTTCGTCGGGGAAGTGCAGCAAGTTCTTAGTAGGTTGTGTGAGCTGCATGCTGGTGGCCAGCACTCGGTCGCGGCACTTCAGCAGGCACACCGCGTGGTGGCCGACTGCGCCGTCTGGAAACAAACAAACAATATGGTTATTCTCTTCTTCAGCGACGTTTTTTTTGTTAATATTTATTATTTACTAGCTGACCCGACAGACGTTGTTCTGTCTTAACTATGAATATTGAATTCGAATAACAGCTGACAGTTATGTAAAATTAATATTGTCGTTAAGTTTTCTTTCTTAATTTTCTTATTTTTTTCTTTCTTAAGAACCTTCTCCTGACAATAATAAACACAAGAACAAAATTGATCCATCCGTTCACGCGTGATGCGATGACCAAGGGAAATAGAGATTAATTAATTTATTTATTTAGTTTAGGATCTCCAACAGTGGAGTCATTTATAATTTTTATGTACAAGAAGATTTTTTTATCACCATCCAAATTTTTTTTACGTAAACTTTATGAAAATTTAACAGACCCGTATTTTTTTGTTTCTACGTTCCATATAAATATTTCAAGCTAGATCGTCTGAAGCATGAAAATAAATCAAATTTTTTTATGGAAAAAAAATAACATCGTCCAATTGACTTGAAACTTTGTAATACACAAATTGTGACACCCGTGTTTCTGCGTTTTACAAAAAGGGGTATCAAAATCTGAAAATTTTTCACAAAAGAATTTGTTTTTCTTTTTATTTACGTTCTATCAACGTTATTGACACCGTAAGAAAAATTTGGATGTTGAAAAAAAAATTACTCTGTAAGTATTATAGATTTATGAAACTAATATAGCCTTTTTAATATTAGCCGGGATGTTAAACACTAATACTGACCAGCGTTGAGTGCCCGTATGTAGTCTCGTCTGAGCGGCACGTTGAGCCCGTTGATGTGCAGGGAGGCCATCCCCGCCACGCCGGCCGGGCCCGCGCCCTCCACTTGCAGGCGTTGGACCTCGTGGAGACACGCTTGGCGGCGGTGAGCTGGGTAAATTATTTTTTTTGTAAAAAAATAATACTTTGGGATAGTCCTTACGAGTGCGATTGTATACTTTATGCCTCAACATAAATGGCCATATTTAGTCTAGTGTCGGTTAAAAGTTTGCGACAAGCAGTAGACAACTTGGCTGAAAAATTAATTGAGGGAACGGATTGCAATAAGCTTATCCATTCGTTTATGATTATCCATTCGTAATATTTACGTCAGCTTATCCATTCGTTTAGAAGCTACGATGCCACAGACAGACACAGATACACAGACATACAGATACACACATCAAACTTATACACACCTCTTTTTTATCAGGAGGTTAAAAACTATATGATACCAAATAAATAAGGCTTAGTTCTAAATCCACCTACTGATTCCTACTCGAAAGAAACAAATATTTTCATTCATTACATGTAAACGACTAATACAGATTTGATGTTTACTTGTTACACTTACTTGCTAATAGCAACAACCTTTCCCCTTCGGCCTGTTCAGGAGACCCGCTGAATTCAATTGTCGCAGCGCACAGATTTAACGCTTGACTCGCCTGTAATCAGAAAAAAAAACTATTGTTAAATAAATACTAACATTTTTATTGCCATTCGTGGTACTAAATAAATATTTTAATCCAGGTAATTTCTTTAGGTGGTATAAAAGAGATTGAACATGTTCTGTTCCTCTAGTGAAGCCCTTGTACCCTAGTGGCACTCCCTGATCTAAACCAATCAGCGAGGTTAAGCAACATACACAGAGGCAGGGAGCCTGATGGGTGACCAAAGTAGCAATTATTTACGAGTGTTTCCGTCCTTCGGATGGCACGTTAAACCATCGGTAACAGCTGGTGTTGATGGACTACAGTGGTTAAACCAAGTCAGAAGTAATTTGGTGGCGGTCGATTTGAAAATTCTGACACCTAGATTAGTTAAGTTCGCCACATATCTACACTATTGGGAAGCAGCATAAATAGGTCACGGACCTTCCGGGGTCGGTAGGTGTCCCGTTCCGGAAATATATGCTACCGGACTGTGCAAATGAATTGTGTTCGGTGGCTATTCTATTAATATAACGTACCTGTGATATAACAGTCTGTTGTTTGGCTATCTCTTGCTGCAGCTCCTTGATCCGTTGCCGGACGGTGGTGACGTTGTTGGCCGGCTCGTCCGGGGTCGGAGGGATGTCCCGTTCCGGGGATGTGTGCCGCACTATACGTAGCGGCGTTGATGGGGTTGTCTGGAAAATTGTCAGTGAATTGGCATTTTAATGAAATCGTTTCATAACTACAATGTTACAAAAAAACTAAAATAGAGACTTCAAATTAGAGATGAATTTAATTTGAGTGACACTTTTCTTTATTTTTGGTTTAGATTTGAGAATCCTCTGTTGTAAAAAATTTCGTAAATATTTTAATTGATAACATTTATAATATTTTTTAGACTGGAAACAAGTAGTTTTATCACCAGTGTCGCCATATTGGAACTGTTTACCACAAAAAAATTCAAATCTAAGAAATTTCATAGCTATTGCTCATTTTACGGATAAAAATAAATGGATTTTGATTTGAAGGTCCAGGCATAAATTCTGATAGGTAACTCACAGCATTCTGCATCCGCCGATAGAAGCTGACACTATGCACGAGCTCGCCGCCCTTGTCCCGGGAAGAGGCCGGGGTGGTAGCGGCGGGCGCCGGCGTCTTCAGCGGAGACTTGAACTTGCTCTGCTCCTGGTACACGAAACTCGACGATGATATGCTGTTGCCATTCTGCAGGGTTCCAAAGCCATAATAATAGAATGTAACGGGTGACTTAAGTTAGACGTCGAAAATTTAGGATGACTTGACTTGAAGGCACGATAGCTCAGTTGGTTAGAGCACCAGGAGATCTTATCCTGGGGTCGTGGGTTCAAGTCCCATTCGCGCCGAATATTTTTCTTTCCCTAAAAATTATTTGTGAATATCCATCACGCGGGTAAGCGTTTTAAAGTTCTAAAATATAATCGTTAACAGGTTTCGCCCTTGTCATAATCTACTTTGCAACAAGTAATATGAGTCTGTAGTTCTCCGTACGAGACACAGATGGCGCTAACCTATAAGCAAGCACAACGTATGTGCTTAGTAAGGGAATGAGAAATTTCGCCGCTTGACTTGAAGGCATATAGCTCAGTTGGTTAGAGCACCAGATCTTATCCTGGGGTCGTGGGTTCAAGTCCCATTCGCGCCGAATATTTTTCTTTCTTTCCCTAAAAATTATTTGTGAATATCCCTCACGCGGGTGAGCGTTTTAAAGTTCTAAAATTTAGGATGTGATGTAAATCAGCTACTAAACTGAACAACCTTCCTACACGGTGACTTTTTAATCACTGGTCAAATTTTACGTACGTCAAGTTTATAAGAATGAACAGACCCGTATTTTTTTATTGTTTGACGCAAAAATTTCAAGCTAGATCTTCCGAAGCATGAAAATACGTTTACAATTTTTATATGGAAAAAACTAAATATCATCAAATTTGCTTAAAATTTTGGTAATGGCGCTCTTCAACACAATTAGATTAGTAGACCCACAACGTTTGAAATTCAGTAATTGGAAGAAGGCTAAATTCAATCAACATTATAATCTAATTCTAGTTATAATGCTAGATATTTTAAAACAAAAAAGAAATGTCAATGAAAACTGATTCATGCATAAACCGTTTCAGTCATTTAAAACTTTATTGTCCCATAATTAAAATATAGGAAGTACTTAGTTCCCGAGACACGAGCAAGTACTACTTAATACTCTAGAACTACTTACATTCGCTTACACGCGCCGGCCTATTAAGGTCCGTATAAAGAACGCGACTCAGACTTAAATAGTATTCGTCATTATCATTTATATGTATAGTGAGAGAAAGAGTTAATCTATACTTAAGTATAGATCAAGACTTGAGTGTCATTCTTTCTGTAATACGGGCCAAAGTAACCTGAGTAAACTCGTACCTTATTCTGTTTAGGCGGCGTCGGCCCCTCGTCTTCATTAAGAGCCTCGTCTAGCAGATCGTCTAGTTCGCTGTCACACGACCCGGATTCATCAGAGTCATCGCTCTCTCGAACTGCCTTCTTGTAACTTGTATTGTTCTTCTTTACCACCTTTAGGAAATTATAATTGTTGACTTTGGAACAATAAAAATTTTTTTAGTGTAACATTTTGCACGATTTGCCTTGATTCCCACACTAGGCCAGGCGTGTTTCGTTGGTAATCAAATGTGCCGATTCCCAGTGTAATTCGCGTGTATAGTTAAACTATTACGAGTATATTGTTATTAAGTATTTCAACAAAAAAAGATTTTCAGACAAGTTATAATTATTAAGTTTACGTAATTACTTGAACAGTAAATACTGAACAACAATGTTTACTACTAAAAAACCGTACTGTGCCCCGCGGTTTTACCGTTCTATACTTAAACATTAAATTTTTGATAAGATGTCGTCCACGATTTTCGTGATTTTGCCAATGTCAGCGTATTGTCTGAGTGCCTGAGAGACAAGATAAACTTATATCCTGGTTCAGGCATTTGTATTATTTTATTATTTGTATTTTTGTATATGGAACGTAGTCTCGAATCTTAATATGATCTTAAGCATTTAAATAAATATTTTATTTTAATGAGAGTATTATAAATTACTAGCTTTCCGCCCGCGGCTCCACCCGCGTGGACTACAGGTTATATCGTGCCCAACTGTGGGATACAATATAGCCTATGTCCTTTCCCAGGCTCTAATCTATCTCTGTACCAAATTTCATCAAAATCGGTTACGTAGTTTAGGCGTGCAAGGCGGACAGACAGACAGACAAGTTACTTTCGCATTTATAATATTAGTAAGGAAGAGATAATAGAGAATGGTGAAGTCACCAATATTAAGTAAAAAAACTCTTTAAAGGTTGCAATACGCCAGAGCCTCGTCCGTTAATCAGCAGCGTGCACCGCTAGCAGGTAAAAATGACGATTTTAGAACACTAACATGTTATGACCTACACCCCTATCACATCCCTCAAGTGTCGGGCTAGCACGGGCAAATGATTTTTCTAATCAAACTGGCAAGCAAAAGATACAAATTAAGTAAAAGTGTGTTTGTTTGCTCTTTCTTTGCGACATCGTAACAGAGGATTGACGTAAATTTTTTTTCACAAGTGAATAGCGAATTTATACTTGCCTACTTTTCCTTTTCACGCTATTATTTTGGTATCCGTACCATTATTAGACATACTTAAGTAACCTATGATGATTTCTTGTTAATAAAGATACCTCATAGAATTTTAAAACAATTGCCGTTACTTTTATATCAGGCTTTTCATGATAACTTACATTCATAACTTCTCTTCCAAAAGACGTTTCAGCCCAGTCAGAAGATTTGTTTAGATCTGGAATATTCTCCAAGCTGCAAAATGCAAAAAAAATCTTAAGTTTAAAAAAAATTATGAAAAACACTTAACTTACATTCAGTTGCAGAAACATTAATTAAATTTAAAGCTTCTGTAAATGTAATTATTTTCTTGTTTACGTCAACAAAACGGAAAGTGCCTTTATAGGCATTTTCTGGGTTAACTCGCTCCATCGTCGACCTCATCTTTGACCTATATGGTCAAGATTGAGGTCAAGAGTTAACCCATCTTATAAAAAAAAGTAGCATTAACTTTAATGGACGTTTCTGCAACTGGGTGTATGTATGTAAGAGATCTAATTTCATAGTCACAGTTCTTAAATAAATATTAGTCTAATTTTAGGTATTCTATTTCCCTAACTTTGCTGTGAATAGTTGTTTTGGAACTTTTATATTACTTTTCATCCTCCATGCTCGGGAAAGACTTCTTACCTCCCCAAAAACAGGGATGTAAGTAAACTATAACACACTTATAAATCAAAACAGGGATGTAAGTAAATTTGGAATTGGAACAAGATCTGCCTATACACATAGTTGGAATAAAATCTTCATGCTGAATAATTACGATTTTAAATGTCGCGTTCATGTTTCCATTTTAAAAATAGAACCGCGGGTTTTGTGTAATTTGCAATAAAACTTATTTTTCCTTTACTTACAATTGTTTTATTTACCTCGCATGGAGGATGAAAAGCAAAGTATCAATAACACCCTTGTGTAACAATCTACTATTAATTTAGTATTTTTAAAACGCTTACTATTTTATATTACTGTTTTCAAACGTACTTATACCGCTCGTTCCTTGCTTTTTAACATCATGTTAGATAATGAATTTCATAAGTGCTTGAGTGGACCGTTTACCTAACCCTAGTGTCAACCCGCTAAATAAATCTAGCTTTGTTTAACGACTGTAGCGTATTGGCAATTTAACGTGTCCTGCGAAGCACGGAAACGGTACTAATAAATTGAGACTATGTTCACCCATCAAGGTGTCCTGCCCCGTGTACGTTGCTTAACTTCGCTGATCGGTTCCGGTGAGCGCCATAGAGCAACGAGCGCTCGTTCTACAGCACAGTTTTTGTTTTATCTATAGGTTTGCGGAGCTGCAAAGCGCAAATCTGTTTGTAAAGTCATAAAAAAACAACACTAACTAATGCAGAGTTCTCGATTTGCGGATTGTACAGAGTACACTCTATGCTGTTACGATAAGAAAGCTTTTGCAATCAAAATGAAGCAATCTGATGCGCTAGCCTCTGTACAAAATAGCCTAGAGGTAGTTTATTACAAAACTGCAACTGCGCGCTGTCATTCTTGACGAGTCACTGATCTTTTTTTAAAGTCTCGGAATAACGTGGAATGAGCCATTTATGCCATAAAAACCAGGTTACTCCCAGCAAAAAAAAATCTCAACGCGTTGCTGAATTTAAAACATATTGCGCTGCAGTACAGGTGCAGTTTTTTAATAGAATTGTCTTGCTGGACTTTGTACTATTCTATCTCGCCAGTGTGCGACTTCAGCCGAGCTCATTGGCGTGCTATAGGAGAGGCCTATGTCCAGCAGTGGACTAACACAGGCTAATCATAATGTGCTACTTTGTACCTTTTAGGCTTCAGACTCGGAGGCATTGGTCATTCCTGGCACCTTGGTCGTACTGCGAAGTATGACACGAAAATTGGGATAACCTGATGCGCAAGTTGAAAATAGTCACGTCGTATACACTATACATCGGCGATGGGACAACTGCCTTAGCCCCTAAGGTGTAGGTAGTCCTTTGTTAAGAGCGCCTCAAGACACATGAATCATAGTGAAACTAATCAATATTTTCTGTATAGACTTTATATTGATATTTGATCTGATAGCTGATATTTAGCGCAGATACTTGTCGGACGATTATCAGCTTGTTTATATTTAGTAGGTATATTGCGTATGTGTGTGTGGCCTTTATTTTATTGCACGAAACACTTGAATGGCTGATTTTCTTTCTATTTTTCTATCCGTATACTATGATCTTTCTCAGTCCATGTGTAACATTACCTACTAAATTGAGTTTTATAAAAATTCTACGTTTTGCTACTACGCTGACAACCTGTCACTGTCACACCTAATATTAAAACTCGGCGTATATTTGCTAACTATGGCGTCGAAAGGAATTTTAGATGTTTTGGCGCTAAAACGTAAACGTAGGAATCCGCGGCAGGCGCGCGGGCGAGCAGCCAATTGTGTGGTTTATCTACACTTATTGAAGGTATCCACCTAAACTTTATTACTGTAAACACCCACTAATGTGATGGCGAATACTTAGGGTAATTTGTCAAAAAAATTATAATCTCAAAGGCACCGTATATGACCATCGGTTCCAGCTGTCATCGATCGGCAAGTCGTTAATTCAAGTCGGAGACATTTCGCGACTTTATTTTTGGAGTGAAACCTTGAGGGACAGTTCTCGAGCATTAGGAACTCTACAAGTAATACAAGACTAGTTTTTTGGACTCAGATTTTTTCCAAACTAATTCAAAATCACAATAATTTATTAATTTATTTAAAAAAAAATAATGGGTATACATTTTTGAATCACAGCAAAGTAAGAGAAATAAGATACCAAAATACAGTTTCAATCATTTTATTTTTACAAAATTCAGATAGAAAACTTTCCTACTTATCAGTATCACAGACAAAACTTAAAATACAACAGCGGTGACCTGAAATGAACTTAAGTTATTTAAGAATAAGATCTGATTTTTAATATTCTGAGAGTTCTGATATTCAATCATTATTTTGAGTGACTTCATAACAGCATACCATAACAGCGACTTACAAAGTTAATTAGTAATACAGCACATCTTTAGTGACTAACCTCAATTCATAGTCCATTAAAGTCGTTATTGAATTACATATCTTACAACGATGACGATTTTTAATTTTAAAAAAAAACATCTTACGCCTCCAGTCATTCATGCCTATATTTATGATAATCACGATCAAAGCATTTTTACTCTTTAATGCCAGTAAATAAGATATGTAATCCAGTTTCCCATCTTACGCCGTATGTCGACGACATCATTTTTGTAAATCACAATGTCCAAATCAGATCTTTTCTCCAAATATTCCATTCCAAACCAGCTGTCTTATGGTAACCAAGTAGCAATGTCGCTTAAAATGTTTTTATAATATAAAATCAGTCATAATAACCGCAACAATAAATTAAACCGAAACAGCTTTTGCCTTGTTTTGTGTGGTTACGGCTTAAAGCCGAAGGCAGCGGTTACACCTAATTTAAGCCAGTGCGAAGTGGGTACTGGGTTTAGACTATTTTTATGTTTACCCAGGTTGGTTGTACTTATTTATCATTATCCTTCATATGATAGTTACAGCAAAGTGCAGCCAACCTGGTATAGGCCATATTGTACCATGTTAGTATTTTTGTTCCCCGCGTTGTACACTTTTGCCAGCTTCAATAATATTTCTCTGTCACTTTGGTTAGCTAGAAGAGAACTAATTTTGAGTTAAGCTCGCCATTGTGTAAGTGTATTAATACAACACCTTTTCACTGTAACATATGTAAAATTAGCTGCACAATAGCTTGGTTTCCATACAAGAGTTAGTTTGGAATTCATTTTACCTAAAAATATAAATTACACAAATTAATATTTGTACAACTTATGCTATTGTACTCTCACGTATTAAATTAACAGCATCGCTAATAATAATGGGAAAGTGTCAATTGTATTTCTCTGTAATTTGTGGTGTGGAAATAAACATTTTTTCTATTCTATTAGTTACTCTATAACAGTGACATTGAAACTTAAATAATAAGTATGTACTTGTACTAATCACAATCAGAAGAGGGTTTTCAGCTTGAATTTTCTTACAAAAGTTAATGGTTGGCAAACGAACGCTGAAATTAAGATACGCGCTGAAAAAGCTCACTGTCATGAGAGTAGATTACTGAATCAAGCCAAGGAAAATTTGATAGAATAATTAGTAATTTTGCATTATTGTTTAAAATCTTTTTTTTATTTATTAAGAATATCTTACATTGGTATCTTGAACACTTTCGAATCAATTTTTTCATGACATTGATTATGTAAACGAGGGTTAAGTCTCAAGTTACACGGGTAACCTTTTTACAATGAATTAATTATTATCTGAATTCATAAGTTAAATAAGCTTTTTTTTAGTCAACGAGATTTGTAGTGTATAAAGTATGTAATATATTACGCGTTCACTTAAATCTACTCAATAATAAGTATCATACAAAAACACTATGAATAAGGTTGTAGGCAACATTACAGTCTTATTATTAAGTTAACGATATATTATTATGTTTAACTTCTATACAACTCATTTTTTTAGATCTGGTGTAGGTACAAATGCCGGCAATTCAAGTTACCAAATAAGTGCACTCTTTTGTGATAACCTGATGTGTTGGCTTCTAAACATTTACAATTGTTATAAAGAAGCAAAATGTTTATGTATCTTTCTTTGTTTGTAAACATAGGCTCCAAAACTACTGGACCGATCTTAAAAATTATTTCGTCAATAGAAAACTTTTTAGAGAGATGAGCTATAATATAACTTTCCTACGGGAACGGGACTTACAAAGAATAAAGAGTGGATGATAGCACTGACAGCATGACACTGGAAAAATTTTAGTCAAGGCAAAAATCGAGCTATGGGCTATGTTTTACTTGTAAATTGATCGTAGTATGGTTATAGGTACACTCGAGAGCACGTCAACCTTGACACTTTGGACTTTGGACCGGCCCTGCATTGTATGGCACGCAGTATAAATCAGAGCTCAGCTTAAACTGGTAGTGTAAAGCGTGACCTACTCTTGACTGTACATATTTATACATAAATATTTGTAACAATCAATATTTTGAATTGTAACATGTAATCTCACCACATTTTGCTTTGCTGCCAGCCGCTGCAAAGCAAAATGTGGTGAGATTACATGTTACATTCAAAATATGTAACATGTAATCTCACCACATCTCACCACATGTTTCAGTTGGTAGCGAAATGTTATGCTTATTCACTGGATATATGGTATAGGATTACATCCTGCCAATACAAGGTCTCAAAGTGATGTGATGATAAGAGAGGTAATAGACGCTGAATCAATATATTATCTTAATAAGGTAGTTTGAACAATAAGAAAATGGATATCGGTTATGTTCTTATTGACTTTAAATTAATTGGCGAAACTTTAGAAAATGGTTCTCCTTGTGAAACTAAATAACTTTTACCAACGAAATTTTAAGGAATTCTCGAAAATAAATTCCGACTTCCCATATTAAGGCAATCTGCTGACAGCTCAAGCAAGTTGTTAATCTGACTTAATTTAGTATATTATTCAGTTTAGTAGGCGGATTAACTTTTTTTTAGCTGATTAATTGAAGTGACTTTTTTGCTTACAAGAATTTGACACCTAAGGGATCATTCAACAATTACGTGATCACCGGAAGGGGGGGGGAAGAAGCCCTGATTACGTCATCATTTTATAACTTTAATTAACGTATAGCGAAATGAATAAATAAATTATATTTAAATATTTACGTCCAATTTTGAAGTCTATTACTGGTAACACTAACTATTAGATAGATGGAACGGGATTTCCCCTGCTATTTTTCCAAGCATCAGTATTGCTAATACAGCAAAAATTTTAAACACGGACGGATTACGTAATCAAGGCGAGGGGTGGGGGGGTTAAAAACAAAAGATTACGCTGTGATTACATAGGGTTAAAAAAACGGCCAAAAATGATCACGTAATTGTTGAACGATCCCTAATACAGTACAGCATTTGAAAATTAGACATTATTCTCAGTCGCAACACGTGCGGCGATGATTATTTTATTTATCTGTCTAGTTTACTAATATCTAACGTACGTAATACCAAATTGAAGGAGACCTTGTATAAATGCAGTATTTCCAAACCGGTTTTAGTGCGTAAACCGCGACCTACACTTTATTATGCGGGCCAATGGCAAGGACTTCAGTACATCATTCATTATTTTGATATGGATCCAAGTGATATCATCTGAGCTCAACTACATATATTTAAATAAATTCTTGAAATCTTCAGTAACATTTTCCACAGTGTACTGTACACCTTAATCGATAATAAGCCATCACACCTCGAGTGAGTAAATAAATCACACTATCATAGGCAGTAACAATAGTTTTAAATCCATCAGAATCGCAATAATGAATGTTATGTGATCTCAAATACGTACGCAATAAACGTACTATGGGTCAAAGAGTATAGTTTACCGTTCTTGTTCTACCGTTGTTATTTGCTATTAGCAGTACTCTTTTCAGTAAACTTTGTGCTCAGTACTAATTTAATTAATTCATATTAAGGCATGTAAAAAATTAACACTCTATTTAAGTACCAAACCAAAATATGCAGGTAATTAAAAAAAACTGCAAAAAAAGGTATTGATCTAGAAATTCTAGAACATGCCCGCATCTATGAATAACCTAAATGTTATCCGAGTCAGTATTACATAATACAAAAAAAAAATATGTGGGTTATAAATGCTATTTTTTTTTGTAAAAGAAGATTTCAGTCTGTGATTTATAGTCAAAACTTCAGTTAAGCCAAAATTTTCGTGTAGCCATTTTATGTGGATCGAAATATCTTGTTAATTTTAAAACCGCCTTTTTAGGCATGTCGAACTCGCGGCTCGATTTAAAGAAAAACGATGGCGTTTACTCCGTATTTGTCAGTTTTAGCTGGGTATTTAATGAAATAGCAACATTTCATGCGGGGCTAACATGAAGGCGTGGAATAATGATTTGTCTTATCGATATCGTGTTAAATGTACGGAACCGACGCCACGCGATAAAACAAGAGGGCCGTACGAGATAGATATGACAAAATTAAGTCAAAGTTTAATTTGTTGTATGACAAGAATTGTCGAACACATCATGAACTAATATATCAATAAATTCTAAGATCTGGCCATGACAAATTTTAAAAGTAACGGTCAGAACGAAGGCAGCTTTTTAAGTAAGTTTTCGTTTTATAAACTTCATAGTATATATTCATTATAAAAAGATTGAACACCTCAAATCTATTTATGTACAAAAGTACGTCAAATAGAGCATTATTAAAGTCACCGTGTGTACAGCAGTCTTTACAGATCAAGCGTGACACTGGACGATTTGGTTCAAAAAAGTAATCAATTGGCCATTGAACCTTTTTTTTTGTCAATGTTTGTTTTTTATCATCCATTGATAGGATCTGAATTGTATTATGATACTTTATGTTAAGGTAGTTTCTAAGTCATTGCATTATAGTCGTCATCAGTCCATATACGTCTCAACCGAGGGGCACGGGCCTCTCTTCGAAACAGTGAAGGGGTTAAGCCATGGTCCACCATGCTGGCCTGCTACGGGTTAGTGGACCGCGCGCCTCTCGAAAACTGTATTATAGTCATTGTAAAATACATACTGCTTATGTCACATAAGCATTTTCAAAAATGTGCATTTTATTTTTCTAGCGCCAAAAGCTATTTTTTAACTTTTTCTATCGATGTTTAACAGTTTCACGGGCAATCGCGAAATTAAGTAGCACTTGCGTTTTATTGCACGCAGTTTCTACAATCAATGAGATTCTTACTATGCGAGTTTATAGACTTAAAAAATCTTAATTCTAAGTGGTGAAAGTTCCAATTCGATTTCAATGTCGACTATTGAGGTTTAGTCTACATTTTAGTCTTAAAATTAAAAATATCAGTCTCTGGATTCTAAAACGTTCCATACGGCTTCTGTATTAGGTAAAACTATATCCTTCACTGTCATCTGTGTGGGGCATGGCAGGGACAGGCTCAGCTATACTATACTATATCCAATAGAACGATCTAGGATTCAGGGGGCAGATAGGACACGAATTTATTAATCAGTATTGCTAGCTTCCTATCTTAAGTAGGTCCATTTAAGCCAACTGTTGACGACTTCATTCGTTTGACTAAAGAATATAAATAAATAGTATTAAACTTCATGACGCAGCAAATTCGCTGTCCTTTTCTCTCTCGACCATCTTCAATCTTGCCGTTTCATCTTCGAAAATTTGTCCTAAATAAAAAACCTGGAAAAATTCAAATGCAGAGGAAGAAAAATATGCATTCTAAAGTGTAGTGTCCACACCTTGAACCTCCACATTCGGAGTACTCCTCCTGAGTGTTCGAGTTGTCAGTCTCGATGTCTGATAGGTGCGGGTATAAGCTGTTTGGCTGGTTTAGAATAGCGCCATTTGTATCCTTTTTGCTACTATTCACTTTTATCCTCTTTACATCTTCGAGAACTGCTAGGACTACCGGAGAGTCTTGTGAACCTGGAAGAAGGTTTAAGGTTAGTTTTTTTTTATATTGAGTGTCTCAATTAGTTTACTTACTTATGTGAATCAGTTCACTAAACTAAACAAACAATGGGTCGTTGAAAAAAAGATTTCGCCTCTCCATACAACTTGTGCGATCAGCTGTTTGCCTCATTGTGAGAAGTAGATTTTTTTTGAGAATTTCACTTAGGTTCCCTAAGAAAAGTTGTTCAATTTCATGAATAGAAACACTCCCAAAGTTCTAACAAATTTAAAGTCACCACTATAAAAATGGAAAGATGTTTGGTGCAAAATGTATTGTGAGCTTTATAAATCGCTCATAGTGACACCGCGAAAGTTGTTTACTAAATACAGTTATACATATTTGTTGTTTTAGGTCGTGGGCAAAAATACGTGCTTTGACGATTTCTGCACGAAAAATCTACTTTCTCTCCTAATTTTTGTAAATAAAGCTAGGGCAGGTGAATATAAAATAGACTCAATATTTGAAACACAATGGACTCAACAGAATTTCAGATACGATATTGACGAGTTAAGAAGACAATAAATATATATTTGAAAACAGTTTTCTATGATGTGTGAGTCTTGAATATTGTATACCAAGATTTTTTATGGACAAGGAAGTTGTAAATATACTTTAGACATTACCGCAACTGCAATATACGACTTGCGATACAAGTTACTGCATAGCGAAGGCTAATTACAACTTTACAGAACCATTATCATCATTTATATACTTGTAAAGATGCATTTTATTAGTATATTTAATAGCGTTTGACTTGGCTTAACGATTGGAGGCAATCGAAAACAGCCGGGACAAAACGCTCGTGATAATTTAGTATTTGACTATTTTTATGTAATTTTATTAAAATTTAAAGTATTTTACTTTATAAAAAGCAAAGTAGAAACAGATTTTTATTAACTTTAAAAATAAGCTATTACTATCCAATATATAAAATTCTCGTTTCACAGTGTTTATAACAAAATTCCTTCGAAACGGCAAGACCGATTCTTACGAAAATTTTGTGTGTATAATTTATATGAGACCTGCCTCCTAATAATCCATCCCAGGCAACGACACTTCATTTTTTTCTGAATCTGAGGTGTCGTCTTATGGTCTCATGCGGTGTGGTAGGCTCTGTAAAGGGCCGCCTGGTTCGCGACCACCCTCCTACCGAAGTCCGAGGCCAAACAGCTTGCTGTGTTCCGTCGGTGCGTGCCAGTGCCTTTATAGGCATTTTCTGGGTTAACTCGCTCCATCGTCGACCTCATCTTTGACCTTTATGGTCAAGATTGAGGTCAAGAGTTAACCCATCTTATAATAATAATAATAAAAATATATATATATTCAGTGGGTCTGAGAATAGGACGTAAACTATATTTTCACAAATTCCCACGGGAACGAAGTCCCGGGCGAGAAGCTAGTAATTAAATTAAAAATACTCACTTCTCCTCTTAACGGGTTGTGTCCCTATCACTTTATCCTGATTCTCTTCTTTACTGCTCTCTTTATCCTTAGCCTTGGGCACGTTAGAAATGATCTCCGGCTTCTTGTTGGCTTGGTTCAGGCTGAGGGTGCTGGCCATGAGCGGAGCCTTCTCTGAAGGGTCATCGTGGTCATTGTGGTCATCGTCTGAGAGATCCTCTTTTGGTGGGTCTTCTTTTGGCTGGAAAATGAAGGTTGGAGGAAATTAGTAAAGTATACGTCGAGGGTTGTCCGCGGCGTAATGTTTCGGTTGGACGGTGTTCCGATTTCTAGTTAATGACTTTTTCTGAGTTAAGTACAGAGCGGTCCACCAACCCGCATTGGGCGAGCGTGGTGGACTACGGCCTAAATCCCCTTCGTGTTTCGAAGGGAGGCCCGTGCCCCTCGGTGGGGACGTATATGGGCTGGTAAAGAAAAAGTACAGAGGCAATTAGGTTAGGAAACCTAAGCCCTGTCTTCGTGAAAAAACCAGCACATTTAGAAACTGAATGTATAACCATGCTCCAATTAAGTCAAGTCTCTTATCATGTGTTACATTTGCCAGTAACCCTTTTCACGTTTTAGCCCTTTAAACTGAACAACTTTCCCCAAAGAATGTGGTCAAACATGAAAAAAAATTTGCCTCTCCATACATACTAAGCAATTAGCTGATTGACTTAGTATAATATTGTTTTTTGTGAATTTGATATGGGTTCCTTAGGGAAAGTTGTTCAGTTTTATGGGAAGAATCACCCCCTGAAGTAGCGAAATGTTACTCATAAGTTACTACAAATGAATCCTACTAATATTATAAATGCGAAAGTTTGTAAGGATATATGGATGTTTGTTACGCTTTCATGCTTAAACGGCTGGACCAATTTTGATAAAATTTGGTATGAAGGTAGCTGACACTCTGGATTAACACAAAGGCTACATAGTTTTCCCAAATTCTCACGGGAACGAAGTCCCGGAAGGAAAGCTAGTTAACAATATATTAGGATTACCATTGAAATTTTGAAGAATGTCAGTATTGAAAACCCGATAAGTGTCAATATAAGGACCGTACCCCGCTCACGGTATCTACTGTCTACCCATTAGTGGTCAGCCCAACCGCGTCCAATTACGCTACCGTTATTGCAATATGTCGTAAATAACGTGTAAGTTTGTTGCATACGGAGGTTGAAAGAAAGGCTTAAAAGAATATTGTTTCTAATGTGTGTGTCGCTACAGTAGTATTGTGTAGCAGTATTGTATTTCAATAGGGACCTACGACACAAGGGAAAATAGCTACTGCCCTTTATAATGCTAAACGGAGAAGTATCTTTCTGCGCGCTTAGCTTCACATTAAACCGAGAAAAAGCCCATTGCTTGTGTTACTTTATATTATACTATCTTTCTGCCCGGGGGGGTTTCGTTCCCGTAGGAATTCGGGAAAATTATGAGGCCGATGTCATCCGCTGATAAGAGAGCTTTCTATTGGACAAAATAAATTTTAAAATCGGTTAAGTAATTCCATAGATTACTCCCAACCAACAAACTCACAAACTTTACACCTGTTTATAATATTAGTATGGACATTGTACGTGTTATTTCTGTAGTTCGATTATTGAATAAATATTTTATATATCTTTCAAAATAAAATGTATAGTATAAAAAAGGACGATAAGGAAGTAGAAAACCAAGTCAGAGGCCATTTGGCGGTTTGAAAACTCTGACACCAGGGTTAGCCAAGCTAGCCACACACTTGACTATACCCACACGATAAGAAGAAGAAGGAAGTAGAATTAAAATTAGCCCGCAATTGGTAAAAGATTTCGACATGTTATGAAACCCTAAATGACTCATATGTACTTTGTCACTAAGTTTCTCGAAATTCAAGTTTTGCGGATTGCTACTAGTGACGGTGAGTTATAAAACAAACTTTCTATTTCTTTCCAAAAATTAGTGACTGCAGTTGAATGGCGCAAGGATCGGAGGTGTTAATGTTAAGACATGTTCAAATTATCACATGTTTTTAAACGTGTTACGAGGTTGGGAGTTACGCAACATGACCCATAAGTCATGGGACCATATGGTAGCAATAGTCAAGTTATGGTAGTTACGCCCTTGTAGATTTTATCTCGTATAAGTGTGCAGCGGAGGCTTTGATAGTTGTAATTGTATGATGCAGGTTATAAGGACTAACATATTATGTATTTTAGTACCTATGTCTGATTTATTTCATATTTAAGAGTGTCATGGACACAGGTCATCACAAGGCAGTAAAATAAAAATATAATTTTTCCGTAAAAGATGTGCTTAGATCACTGGATGTAATAATAATCTCACTACATAACTCTAAAATTAAATATATATATATCGCTCCCGACATTAATTACTTATAAAGTTTAAACAGCTGAACCAACTTTGATCAAGCGTAGCTAAGAACCATCTCAATCAACTGCACAAATCTCCCCAAGGAACATACGAGGGTCATTTGAAAAGTTCTTAGCCTAACGTACTTAATGAAACCACATGATTTTGATTTTATTTTTATTTTTCAACATACTCTCCCCCGAGCTCAATACACTTTTTCCATCGACCCGGTAAGGCTTCGATACCCATTTTTAAAAAATCTTCGTCTAACTCCTCAAAATAAGCGTTCACGGCGGTTATGACCTCTTCATTTGTAAAAAAATGTTTACCACCTAAAAATTTTTTCAGTTTTGGGAACAGATAAAAGTCCGACGGTGCTAAATCCGGTGAATATGGGTAACAATTCAAAGCCACACTGATGAATTTCTGCCATGGATTGCACAGAGGTGTGAACGCGCGCATTATCCTGATGAAACAAGACATTTTTTCTCAATAAACCTGGACTTTTTCTTTGATTTTTTCTCTCAAACGACGCAGCAGGTTGCAATAATAATCGGAGTTTATTGTTTCACCCTTTTTTAAATAATCCACCAGAATTATACCCTTTGCATCCCAAAATACCGATGCCATGACTTTGCCGGCCGATAAAACCACCTTTGCCTTCTTTGGAGTGGGTGATCCTGCCCTTTTCCATTGTTTTGACTGTTCTTTCGTCTCAGGTGTATTGTGGTGAACCCAGGTTTCATCCATAGTTATAAATCTTCCAATAAATTCCTGTGGGTCAGCTTCATATAAATCTAAACAGTCGCGGGAGGTTGTGAGTCGGTTGCGTTTTTGTTCCACTGAAAGCAGCCGCGGTACCCACCGCGCAGACACCTTAGAGAATCCAAGTTCAGAAGTAATTATATGATGCGTTCGCTCAGAAGAGATGCCTACAGTCTTAGCTATTTCCTCTACAGTCAATCTTCGATCAGATAAAATTTAATCACAGATTTTTTCTTTGTTTTCATCAGTGGAAGCAGTCGAGGGCCGGCCACTACGGGGCTCATCTTGAGTGGACTCACGACCTCGTTTGAACTCTGCCACCCAGTTTTTTACAGTCGCATACGAAGGAGCGGACTCACCCAAAGTAGCAGACATGTCTTCATGTATAGCTTTTGGAGTTAAACCTTTCAAATTCAAGTATTTTATCACTGCACGAAGTTCAATTTTATCCATTTTCAAAAATAGCTCCGACTTTACTTACGGTATCACGTGTAAACGAACAATGAATTATTGTGAATAAACAAAACTGTGCGTGCTTGTTACTAAATAATGTAGCTACAAAATGAGGGTAGTTATAAAATATACCAATGACATTAACTATGTTAGGCTAAGAACTTTTCAAATGACCCTCGTAGGTCGAAAAAAGAAAAAATATAATTATATTTTTTTCATTTTTCGACCTATGTTCCTTAAAAAAAATGATGTAATAATTATAAATCCAATTGCCTTATTTCAATTATGACTAAAGTAGATGTCGTCGAATATTGTTACTTGTTCATATATAGTCATCTCATAACATGAATCTCAGTAAACTTTGGGAACGGGCACTAAATACAAATACCTACAAGCAAACGTCATAAAGTCATAAACCTTAAGAAAACTGTCCATAATTTTCTTCACAAAGTGACATAAAAGAGTAGCCGTTTACTTAAGTGGTCACTCAAAAGCCTTTTGTACCTTTGCGGTTAACTAGTTAATAGAATTCCAAACGCTGTCCTAGTTTTCATTGACGAACAAACAAGATTTGAACATGTGTTTTTCATGTCCTACTGCTGAATGGCTATGTCAATTTGTTTTACACTTTCTCCATCGGTTATGGTATGGTATAGAAAAGACGTTGAATAGTAAGCAATCTATTTTATTGACAAGGCTGTGCCAAAAACGGAGGTGGTCCTTTTTTGGGGTTTTTCACTGATAAAGAAACTTCTTTTAGTGTGAATCTATCTCTACTGTCCTACTTCTTTTTAACCGACTTAAAATAGAGAGGAATTTTTTTTGACGTCGGCGCCGGTTTGATCAGGACCTAGTTAAATGAAATAAGTATTCGCACAAGCTTTTTGGCAGTATAAAAACTAAGATAGTTATGCCATGCGAGTAATTGTTCGGCGCCGACGTCAAAAAAAATCCTCTCTATTTACCATATTCCGCTATGAATTCACCTATTTGCTGTTTTACACGTAACCACTACTTACTCGTGAACATAGCTTTGAAAAATTATTTCACCCTTTTTTAAGGCGGGTCAATTTTTTGATAAAAATATTTTTTATCGTGTAGGTATAATCAAGTGTGTGGCTAACCCTAGTGAGTTTTCAAACCGAACAATGGCCTCTGACTTGGTTTTAACGACTGTAGTCAATCGGCAACAGCCGGGACCGACAGCTTAAAGTGCCCTCCGAAGCACGAAGCAACCAAACCAAACTGGCAATTCATCACGAGCGTTTACGTGCTTCGGAGCCGTTAACATAATAACATAATCTTAATATTAATAATTTAAGAGCGCTGATAGCCCAGTTGTTAATGAACCAGACTTGTAACCAAAAGGCTGCGTGTTCAAATCCTAGTGCGGGCCTATATCACTAAATTCGTCTTTTAGGATTTATGTACTGATTTGTCAAAATGACAAAATTCCGCTATGTTAAAAGCCCCCTGATCTTGTCAAATCCTTACTCAAGCATACCCCGAATGTGAAACCGGTAGGGTATTTATACATACATAGGCGCCTAGAAATATACAGTACTTAATTGGAATTAAGTCAAATGAAAGCACAGATCGTTGCATCGATACATTCAGCGAAGTGCATTACGTTTAGCCGCCTGTACAAACTCTATGGTTTCGTTCTCTAAATAATGCCAAAGAAAACAGGACAAATAATTAATGTTGGCTTAGTAAACCGAGCGTGGTAAGTACCGACTACTGAAGCGACGAGAATAGTCGGAGAGAGCATCTTTTTTAAATATATCAAGGGAGTGTGCTAGTGATTTATCTACAGAATCCTAAGTACAAAATTATAATAAACTAACTTTCTAACCGGGACTTCGTTCCCGTGGGAATTCGGGAAAATTATGTAGCCTATGTCGATCGGGAATAATGTAGCTTTCTAATGGTGAAAGAATTTTTCAAATCGGTCCAATAGTTTCGGAGCTTATTCAATGCAAACAACAAACAATCAAATCTTTCCTCTTTATAATATTAGTAAAGTAATAAACTAACTTTTCAACCGAGACTTCGTTCCCGTGGGTATTTGGGAAAATCATTTATGTAGTCTATATTACTCAGGCATTATGTAGCATTCTAATGGTGAAAGAAATTTTGAAATCGGTCCAGTGGTTTTTCAGTTTATTCGTTACAAAAATACGAATATTTTCTCTTGATTATATTAATGTAGACTAATTTACGCTCAACACTAATAATACATAAGCTTCATATTTTCCACATTCCTACAAGAATGAAGTCCCAAGCGGAAAGCTATATGCCTATAGGTATAATTCGCATCCCACTTAAATAAAAAGAAGGAAAAACACATCGTTAAAATATTATCAAGGAAATAACAGCTGATGACGTCATATTGATTGCATAAACAGATGCCAAAGGCATCTGTTGTTCTTTTTCCCCAAAAAGAAACTTAACGATTTACCTGTTCGCCTACACTTACTGATTTCACTATTGTATCTTACAGATGTGGTACTATGGAAAACCTCTTTGGTCAATCTGAGTATCCTCAGCAAAAAGCTGAAGTAAAACCAGGAGTGGAAACATCAAACAATCGCAATCAACTTTACAGTATTTACCAGTTAAAATTTAAAATCTCAAATCTTCTAATGTGCCATGATTCTTCCACGTTGGACTGGGAGTGAAAGAAAAACTTATGTGCCAGCTGCCAACTCTTCCCAGGCATACTGTAAAAGCTAGTGAATGGGACGCGAGGGTTTTGCTGTATGGTGGGAAAGGCTGACAACCTATTACCACTATACTCCGGTGTATCGCCGGACACGTCGTGGAGGACATCATCATCATCACCACTATACTCATATTCCATCTAATTACCCTCAGAAAGAATGTTAAATGTAGCGTGAACTGGTTTCAGAACCACATGACGTTCTGCCTACCCCGTAAGGAATTACAGGCGTGAGTGTATGGATGAATGGATGGAACCTGATGTGCTGGCCTCTACCTAACGGTCAAGCGTAAAAGGGACAAAACGCTAGGAAGAAGAAACAAAATGAAAACTCACCTTATACTGAAATCTGTTTTGCAGCATCTCCATTTCTCTTTCTCTTTCCTGCTTGAATTTATTAGCTATCGTTGTTTCACTTATCGTCTGTTCTTTACTGAATAGCGCTGCCAGTTTGTCCTTAATGCCTCCTCCGAGTGACGATTGACTGATTGTGTCTTCGTCTTTATTTTGTTTAGTTATGATTGGTTTGGTAGGAGTAGACGGCTTGGGCGAGGATTTGCCTGAAAAATATTTAGATGTTACCTATAGATTTAAGTTTAAGTGTGGACATGACTGATTTGGACCATAGATTTCCTAAGAGACGTATCATCAAAGTTTCTTATTCACTGGTTCCACAATTGAAGGAACCGACTATATGGATAATTGTAGGCAATTTATTAGTCTTAGAGCATCTAAGAAGTGATCCTAATTGACTTTGTAAAGCCGGAACAGAAAAATTAAAACATAGCGACGTCAGTAAAACAAAATTCGAGATGTATTCTATTCATATTATCTCATTTAATGAGCCATTCATCACTAACACGTTGCATCATATTGAATTGCCAGGTTAAATGTAGCCTCTAAAATCATATTTTCAATGATTTGCAATTATTTTTGTCTGGATTTTATTTAATATTGTGAACTTAGTTCTAATCAATCTATTTTGCTGATTGCATGACATTAAAATAATAACTCAAGCAATTTTCACACTAACGCTGAACGTACTGAGTATGTACATATTCAGCGATGAAGTACCTACCTAAGTACAGTCGGTTCCTTCAATAAGTATTACTTATTCGTTCGTGATAAGGTTACAATTAGAACGAACTCGGATACTAAATTCCAGCACTATGTGTACCTAAAGTCAGCGTAAAATACACTATTTTATTTATGTTATACAGTACCAACTACAACATTACAATAATAACTATGGATCAAGGATATAAGCCTTTGATGTTTGGTGCCAACGGAGTTTTTATGTTTGTTTTGTGTGTCAATACCAATCGAGGCTCATAGTCATTCGAGGAGGTAAAAAATCTATATACAATATTTGTACATGAGGCGTAAAAAAACTATAGTTTGTGTAATACAAGGACACACGGCGTAACCTTTATTACTTTGCGATGTTATTGTAGGGGTCGTCGCTTAAAAAAAAAGTTATTGACTAAACCAAATGGAAAAAATATGCATATTCCTAAAGAGGTTCTATTATTTAATAGATCAGACAAAAAAAAGCACTTTGTCAAAAAAAGGAAACTATGGCACGAATGGTTTTTTCAAAGAGCCAGTATGAATAAGTGACCCTTGTATTTTACCGCAATTCGAACTACAAGCCTGTTAATTAAGGAATTAAAGGCTTTAATTAAGGAATTCACTGAATATATCTATACTATATTTATGTATTTATTTAAATATTTATTATCTATTTCCATGATAATATTCAATATCTATTCTGTCTCCATCGTTTTCCTGTTGTACGTCTACGTATCATGAATCCTCTCGCTCTCTCGTAGGTTGACTGGAAGAGATCCCCTTGTGGGATAAGTCCGCCTTTGTACCTTAAATTTATTTAATATTTATCTCTTTTGTTTTAAATGTATTTATTTTGTTTGATGTGCAATAAAGGATTTTACAATACAATACAATTTGTTGAAATAAATATAAAATTAAATACAACTTTTAAAATCAATAAAAAGTCCTATTGCGTTTAAAAACACAACGCACATGTATTTGAAAACCACTTCGTGATATCTGGTATTGTCAAGGACTCAATCAGACATTGAATATAAGTTTGAATCCTAGTACGCATAAATAAGTTAACTATGTATGTAAATATATTCAATTAGAATTGATATTAACAAAGCAACAGGTTTTAATGCGATCTGTAGTTGTTTTACCTTTTTCGATTGATAGGTCATCTAAATATGTTTTCAAGGTGAATTCAAAATACACTTTTAGACTGAAGCTTTTATGTCAAAAGAGTTTAATTAGAGTAACGCTGGTCACTCGAGATATTAATTTCCAATTACGCATTTAAACCATCAACCATTTCGTTAAACCATGTATTTAAATAAACAATCTACTGTAACAGTTTCCTTTTATAACCCTCGGCCAAAAAAGAGGGGTGTTATAATATGAGAAAAAGAGGGACTTATGTATCTGTGTGTCTGTATGTGGCATCGTAGCTCCTAAACGCGTGGATCGATTTCGATGCGGTTTTTGTGTTTGAAACTTTTTTTTTTAATAAGTTGGGTTAACTCTTGACCTCAATCTTGACCATAAAGGTCAAAGATGAGGTCGACGATGGAGCGAGTTAACCCAGAAAATGCCTATAAAGGCACTGGTACTCCCACGCACCGACGGAACACAGCAAGCTGTTTGGCGTCGGACTTCGGTAGGAGGGTGGTCGCGAACCAGACGGCCCTTTACAGAGCCTACCACACCGCATAAAACCAAGGACGACACCTCAGATTCAGAGAAAAATGAAGTGTCGTTGCTTGGGATGGATTACTAGGAGGCAGGTCTCATTTGTGTTTCCTTAGTCGCCTCATTTGTGTTTCCTTAGTCGCGACACCCACGGAAAGAGATGGGGTGGTGTTATTCTCAACCGATCACCACACGGGAAAAACATAATCGAGATGGTTCGTAGCTATATTTGATCAAAATTGGTTCAGTCGTTTAAAAGTTACAAACAACCAAATGTCAGGGGTGATACAAAGTTTTTAATTTTTGTGTTATTGTAAGGCTAGGTACTCATCGACGTTGAAAACTAGTAAATAAATAATTTAATATCTTCATGCGACTACATATTATGTATGTATTTCAACAATATTTTATTACTGTGTAGAATTTAAACAATTACAGCCTGCTAACTAGCATTAATACCAGATACCAGTCGTTCTTGTAACCTACATACTGAGCATTCAATACTGGGCCAATACGCACATTTTATTTACACTTTTAGTCATTATTACGTACTCTAATTGGATTTACCTACTTTGCGAGTGACTATAATATATAACAAACATATAAATAGAGAATCTTTATAAAATCAGTAAATCTATTTATATATAAAATTGGAGGTCCTGATCCACTGACTCATCAACGCCCAGCCCAAACCTTAGACCTAGAATTAAGCTGATTTTTTTTACAAGGGTTTATAAAGTAGGCAAGCACTAAGACACGTTTTTTCGAAATTTAACCCCAAGTGAAATGGGGGCTCAAAATTTGTATGGAGAAAACATTTTTTTTTGAAATTTTGATCTGAAACTTGGTCGCTCGTTATGCTCGACCGGTTGCCATTACTTAAAAAAAAAACTTCGTGAAGATATACCTTGAATGGGGATGCCGCTCTAATCATGCCATTTCAATTCATTTTCTTAGTTTCTTATTACCTCATCTCATGTCCTAAATAAAATCTCATGTCTTATGTAAAAAAACTAACATAACTCGCCTACATGGGGTGACTTTAAATCAGTAAGCGAAACTTTAGACGGTAATTCTTCCCATAAAACTGACCAAATTTCCCCAAGGAACCTATATGAAATTCTCAAAAAAAATTCGTTTTCCCATACAAAAACAAATTAGCTGATCGTAATAGTTGTATGGAGTGGAGAAGTGTTATTTTTTGTAGATTTTGTCCTTATGTTTCTTGGAAAAAAAAATTCAGCTTCATGGGCTGATTCACGTTCTTAATTGCTAATGCTAACTAATTTAAAATCACTCCAATATTTATACATTAAATAAAAAAAAAAATATGCAG
The DNA here is from genome assembly GCA_949987775.1 of Aproaerema taeniolella. NCBI lineage: Eukaryota > Metazoa > Arthropoda > Insecta > Lepidoptera > Gelechiidae > Aproaerema > Aproaerema taeniolella. Next base: position 7,428,720 of record OX465264.1, read on the forward strand.
ACACACTAGCCTAGCCCGCTAAGATCTAAGTGTTAGGTGTGAACTAGTATAGTCCAGACCGATTTGGACTTATCTCTAAAGGATGTAGTAATTGTGCCTAGTGCAAATTACGGCATTGTTCTACCGACAAACATTGTCTTAGCGCGTTGACACTCTTACGACACAATTAGCTTTTTTTTACTACATATTTACAACGCATAGTACTTGTATATAAAGAAGTTTTTTAACTTACACCTTTATAAAGTTGCGTAACAATCACAATAGCTGTTACAGATTGGTACAGATTTTCATCACATAAACTCGAAAAGTGCATCACAAAAAGTTTCGATCAAGAAGCACTGGCTGCATTGAATCACGCGCGTTCGGAAAAAGAAGAAAAATAAACTGTCAAAGTTGGAACGCCGGTCGTGGCGCGCGCGGGAAACCGAATGGCGATCAGAAGTAGCGAACCACGAGTCCACCTCCACTTCTCTGAACTAGCGAACTCTCAATAATGATCGCTTCCGAGTCCCACGGTGCTGTAGTCGTCAACATTTTGTCTCGTCACGCGTCACTAGGCTACTGTTCAGCAGCTGTTAACTTTGTCTCGCTGTTCCGATGAATGACGTCGTAATAGCCTATTAATTTCACAGCCATTTTATTGTTGTCCTACTTTTTTAATTGCACTATTTGCGGTTTTAGTTAAGAAAGGCTTGTTAAAAAGTAATTATTTTCTAATCGATTGCCTATTATACCCTATCTTTACGTCCGAGCACAAACAACAAATTTTAATTGCCTTCATATCTCTAATTGATATAGTAAAAAATGAGATTTAAATCTATTAAAACGGAGCAGTTTTTTTTTTTATCAAGACATTAAAACTGTTCGATAAATCAGCGCTGGCAACTGGTTACGACACCGGCGGTCAGACACGTATCACGTATTTTATGAGCAAAAAGCGGACCAAAGGGCTTACTTAAAAATGTTTATAAAAGAGACGAAACTCGTCAAGGTTGGCGGCGCCTGGCCGGCTAGCCTTCGTAATGATGTCAGTTTACTTAATTTCGGCACAGTAGTCACTTAGCTGTATCATTTGTTGATATGGGATAATTTGTGGACAGAGAATTATTAAATCATTCAACAATGTGAGCCAACCGCATCTCCCAAAATTGTGAGGTCATTTTTTGAATGACTGAATTAGTTAGCAAAATTAAGGATGTCTATCAGTTTACGAAACTGAACAACTTTCCCCAAGGAACATAGGTCGATATATAAAATAAAAAATTGCCCCTCAGCTGATTAGATTTTGTATGGGAAGCTGAAAAATAATTTTGATAATTTTATATAGTTTCCTTTGGGAAGTTGTTCAGTTTCATGGGGAGAATCAACCCCTAAAGTTTTGCCAGCTAATTTAAAGTATGGTAATTAATGACTAGTATTGCTAAATAGAAAATTTTCAGGGCAACCAGAAGAGATGGATAAAGATTCGATATGTAAGGATTAAGAAGTAAGGCAGCATAGGTAGCTAAAATAGATGCGTGACATAATTTTACCGAATTTAATTCGTTTCGCCCTCTCAATTTACCGCATATAACGTTCAGCGTCAGTTCGGAACAGGCAGAAAGTTAGTACGGAACAGGGAATAGAACATATTCTTTCCGCGCTGGACTGGGAGTAAAGGAAAAACTTAGAATGGGCCAGCTGCTTACTCTTCCCAGGCATACTGTAAAAGTCAGAAAGTAGGATGCGAGGGTTGTGCTGTATCATGGGCGAAAGGCCAACCTCTCACCATTATACAACATGTTCGATCTGATAACCCTCACAGTTTGAGTCAAACGTGGTATCAAGTGGTTCGCTAGAATCACTGCTGCTCTGCCTACCCCATTAAGGATTACAGGCGTGAGTGTGTGTAAGTAAGTATGAATGTAGGCAAAACGACATCGACATGACAAATTTATGTCACGCGTCTATGTTATGAAAGAGTGTGGTGATCGGTTGAGAATAACACCACCCCATCTCTTTCCGTGGGTGTCGTAAGAGGCGACTAAGGAAACACAAATGAGACTTGCCTCCTAGTAATCCATTCCATGCAACGACACTTCATTTTTTTCTGAATCTGAGGTATCGTCCTATGGTCTTATGCGGTGTGGTAGGCTCAGTAAAGGGCTGTCTGGTTCGCGACCACCCTCCTACCGAAGTCCGACGCCAAACAGTTTGCTGTGTTCCGTCGGTGCGTAGGAGTACCAGTGCCTTTATAGGCATTTTCTGGGTTAACTCGCTCCATCGTCGACCTCATCTTTGACATTTATGGTCAAGATTGAGGTCAAGGGTTAACCCATCTTATAATAATAAAAAAAAGAGTGCCTTTGGCCGGAGGGCGTGGTGTTCCGCCGTATCCGAGGGAGATTCCCGGCTACAAAATACCCGGAGAATGTGGTATTCTCCGGGTAATTTTAATTTTCACGGCATTTTCTTTTTATCGGATACAGTGGCGTAACTAGGTAACCAAGGGCCCTGGGGCAAATCAAAAAATGGGGCCGCACTGCTATCTATAACTGGTTAGGTTTTATCAAGTAAAAATATTAAATATACAAATACTTTAAAAATGTTAAGCTACTGAGCGATACGACTCTCGGATCATGTGTCACTAGACCGAGGTGCTGACTAATGGAATAATCTGACATGAATAAATAATAATAAAATAAAGTCGGGTTACAACCTGTCATATTTATTTTGAAAATGGGAGAAATTTTCAAAAGTTCAGTTCGATCAAGATTTTCTGGTAAGGATTCGAGGGCCCCCTGAGCTTGAGGGCCCCGGGGCACTGCCCCGCCTAGCCCCTAGGTATCTACGCCACTGATCGGATATAGTTATCATATTTTATTTTATTATATTATAAGATGGGTTAACTCTTGACCTCAATCTTGACAATAATAAGGTCAAAGATGAGGTCGACGATGGAGCGAGTTAACCCAGAAAATGCCTATAAAGGCACTGGTACTCCCACGCACCGACGGAACACAGCAAGCTGTTTGGCGTCGGACTTCGCTAGGAGGGTGGTCGCGAACCAGACGGCCCTTTACAGAGCCTACCACACCGCATGAGACCATGGGACGACACCTCAGATTCAGAAATTTCCTGGGATGGATTACTAGAAGGCAGGTCTCATTTGTGTTTCCTTAGTCGCCTTTTACGACACCCACGGAAAGAGATGGGGTGGTGTTATTCTCAACCGATCACCACACGGTTAAAATCATTATTATCATTATTTATATGTAAAGTATTTGGACATTTTTTGTATCGTATTGATACGAGGTGAATTGAAACGAGGTCATCTTACTAAGGCAATTTATAATATTACTAGTTTGACAATAAAACGTTGACATATCTCTTCTCTACATATTATAAAGAGGAAAGATTTGATTGTTTGTTTGTTTGTTTGTTTGTTTGCATTGAATAGGCTCCGAAACTACTGGACCGATTTGAAAAATTCTTTCACCATTGGAATCCTACATTATCTGTGATGGACATAGGGTACATGATTTTCCCAAATTCCCACGGGAACGAAGTCCCGAGCGGAAAGCTAGTACACTATAAAAGAACGAAAACTCTTCCTTTCACATGTCTCAGTTGTCATTATGGTCCGTAATGAACCGTGCTCCCTACCATGTCATTTTCAACGTTTCACCTGCGAAATGATCCCATAATTAGCCCAGCCCTATTTCTGCCCATGTTATCATTGCGGTATTACAGTAATGGCTTTACTGGGTATGTCTTTGTAATATTAGGCAGGGTTCCAATTTATTTTCTTTGATAGTCTATTTTATCCGGGATGATGCTAGTTTTTATTATTGTGGCGAAAATTAAGGATGTGAATCAGCACACTGTACTGAACAACTTTTAAAGGGGTAATATGAGTTCGCCCGCTAAGTACTAATGTATATGTGACATTAATAAATAATAATAACATACACAAGAGCCGGCAGACGTCCAAAGGTGGACAAAAGCTTGCCCCAAGGACAAAACATTGAGAAAATGGAGTTAAAACAGGCGAAGAAAACTAGCCTTTCTTCCATGTCGTGTTTATTATTTCAACCATGTGGCAAACTTTGTCAAGTTGGTGCAAGAGTTTTCAAACCGCCAAATAGCCTTCTACTTGGTTTAAAGACTATAGTCGATGGACAACAACATGATGTACAGACAGCTGCACGTCAGGTTACCCATTTGCATTACGAAAGCCGCGTCAAGGTCAAAATTTATATACTGATGTGCTGCCGTGTGTACGTTGCTTAACCTTACTGATCGGTTCGGAAAAGCGAGCGCCACTGGGCTCCAAGAACTAGTACCTATTGCTAAAAGTCACCTTATATAATTAGTTCGTAAGTATACATATGTTAAGGTGACATATTCAAAGAACACTCGTTTGCAAAGAATCGTCGTTTTAAAGACCTTATGGAGGAAGTTTAAGGTCAAAGGGAACTCCCATATTATTTTTAACTTCAACATCTGTAGGGATAAATTGTAAGCTGTAAATACGTGTCATGTGGCTTTGGTTAAATGCTATTGTATAAACCAAGCGAGGCGAATTTTTTTTAGTTCCTCGCAAGTAATTTGAGAGGCATATGCTCAGCAGTGGGATCCACATTATACTGGGAAGACAACTAACGTCTTCTTGATTTGGTGACTTTAAATTAAAGTTGCAAATCAGCCCGAAAATAGGTCAAAATATGAAAAAAATATTCGAATCATACAACGTGTGCGATGTGATGATTTGTCTTTGTAAGGGAAGTCGAAATATTTTCCTCAGAATTTCATATAGGTTCCTTAAGGAACGTTGTTCGGCTTCGTGGGGAGGATCACCCCCTAATGTTTCGCTAACTAATTTAAAATCACCTCATGATTTAAAGGTCACAGGGATAAATGCAAATTTTTTATACATATATGTGAGCTTGTGGACAGGACAGGAAATGGAATACTCCAGCAGTGATAAGAAATAAATTTACCTAAAAATGAAAAAAGTTAGCAATTTCCCACGAGAAGGCCCACATTAAAAACAAGTATATATTTTTGTGACAAAACTACTGGTTTCCGTCGAGGATTTCCTGTGGCAAGTGTTCAACCTGTTTAAAGACAGATGTACCAAGGTACACACTAATGCAAATCAAGCTGCATACTTTTATGTTTAGTTAATATTATTCATATTTACCATTGGAATTAATCATTAATGTGTTTAGGACTTTGAAATTTCAGAAAAAATATGTTAAAAACCGTTCGATAAACTTGATGATGCTAAAAATATATAAAAGAAAACCTTACAACATTGCCATAAAGACGCCTTCCCTGAGTATATCGATCAAATAAGTTAACAATTGTTTATGGGGATTTAGAACACGTGTTTATTAGAGAATTGTGTATGGAAAAGTTAGAGGGATTAGACTGGACAAGGACATTTTATTTATTGAGGACATTGTTGGTTTAATGTTTACTGTAAGGCCCTGGCAGATATTATCCATTGAGTTGACCCATTAGCATAAAATCTAACAATCGAGAAATAAACAGCTAGAAAAATGAATGCTACTTTCTCCTATTTTCGCTACCGGACTGGTCAACTGTGACGTTTCACTTAGATTTTGTCATGGTGCTGTTGTATTGGGTGTGGATGTATCTACGCGCTGTAGCTAGCCGGGGATGGGTAGAAATAATCTAATAGCGTAGTAACTATTTATTAATCTGTGTCACAGCGTTTGTCTGAACACGTGATTTTCAATAACTTGAAAATAAATAAAAAATTATAACCACCGACATTTATCGCTTATATTACTCCTAAACGGCTGAACCAATTTTGATCTTAATCGTATATTTTGTGACCTCTCGTTTTAACGCAAAGCGTCAGTACGTGTTAGAATAACTTGACAAAAAATTTTCACGCGCGTGTGGTAGCCCGACTGCACATGGAATATCCGTACCGCATCTTACCAGCCCATATACATCCCCACCGAGGGGCACGGGCCTCCCTTCGAAACACGAAGGGGATTAGGCCATAGTCCACCACGCTGGCCTAATGCGGGTTGGTGGACAGCTCGTCTTTCGAAAATGAATTTTCTTGGACGGGCGGGTTTATTCAGGATGTTTTCCTTCACCGTTGAGCCCGTGATAATTAGATATCCGTACATAAATCCGAAAAGACGAATTTAGTGGTACAGGCCCGCACCAAGATTTGAACCCGCGACCTTCGGATTACAAGTCTGGCTCATTACCAACTGGGCTATCACCGCATAGTAGAAGGTAATATTATTTTGCGGCATGCATGTTTACCCGTCTGAATAGAAAACTCTGTTGGCGTTACACCGTGGCACTGGCAACACAGGTACCGTAACAAAATACTAGCTCCAGTCTAGATTAGGAAACCTAGTTTTGTCACTCGATATCATGAAGAGCGTGTCGACAGCACAGCGTATTATGCAAGTGCTACTCCAGGCACGTCGACAAACCACAATTTAATTGGACACTTCTCCACAATAGGGGCTGAATATTTATTACTCGCCATTGCTATGGCATTTTTTTGCTACAGCTACAAATTATCTACTAATTACAGCATCTTATTAAAAGAGCAAGATTTTTTTGGAACTTCTCTAATGAATCGGTGTATTTAAAATGGAAGTATTATAAAGCTGCCATGACACCTTGTTAGGGTTAAGTACACTCATTTCAAAACTTCGTCAATCGAGTTTACAAACAGTTCAGTACAGAATACATATTAATTAGCGAAAAATCTCTTGTAATATTATAAATGCAAAAGTAACTCTGTCTGTCTGTCTATCTGTTACGCTTTCACGGCTAAACTACTAAACCGATTTTGATGAAATTTGGTACTGAGATAGATTAGACCTTGGGAAAGGACATAGGCTACATTTAATCCCACATCTGGGCACGATATAACCTGTAGTCCGCGCGGGCGGAAAGCTAGCAAGTAATAATAGTAAATTATTTATTAACATATAATATTTTAATGGAACTCAAGGGTTTGATCTGTACACTATCACGACTATTATACTCGTGTTTTATTGAGTGATCTCACCACTATCATGTGGGAATAACAAATGCGACGGAGAGTTTTATTTAGTGATTTCAGAATAATTTTAACTGGCATCAAGCGGTTTTAGTGCCAGGATGTTCTGAAATTAAGAATATAGGGAATTAAGGCGTGAGTGTTTGTATGTATAGAATACTAGCTTTTATCCGCGACTTTGTCCGCGTGGAATAGTTACTTTAGGTCGCATTTTTATTTCTTTATGATAATTATTCAATCTCCTATTTCATCCCCATAGAGGCCAAAATTTCAAAAACGCTAAAACACATTTTTATTCATATCTTATCTAGTGCCTAAATACAGTGTTTCATGGTTTTAGCCTCGATAATGATCAAGTTCCATACAAACATTCATCCCCTATTTCAACCCCTTCAAACCTTTTTTTCGCGATAAAAGGTAGCCTATGTCCTTTCCTACGTTTTAGTATATCTCTGTATTAAATTTCATCAAAATCGGTTCAGTAGTTTAGGCGTGAAAGCGTAACAGACAGAGTTACTTTCGCATTTATAATATTAAATAGGGAGTAGGGATTTTGGACGAAATAAAATAAATTTTAAAAAGTTCACGTCGTTAAGTGTATCACCGCCATCAGAGCATTATGGAGGCTAATCTCTGAATGTCTATCTTATAGACACACAAGCATTTGCAATGGCGCCCATCAAATGCTATGAACAGTTATTGTAATTACGCAGCTTTTGTCTTGCAAATGGCTGAGTTATGTGTGTGCGCCTGCATACTTTTGTCGATGAAAGATTAACGGGAAAAGATTTGTGTCTATCTTTATGTATATTCCGAGGGACCCACGACACAACGGAAAACCTAAGTGTGAGCCTTTGAGTGTGTTGCGTTTATTTATTTATTTTAACAGAGCATTAAATATTAAGAAAATGGGTCAAAACACATAATTAATTATTTCTGACTCAGTCACTGTTATTTTGAGTGATTACTTTTATTTAAAAAAAAAACAAATAAATACTACTACAAGTGAAATTCGCTCGTGCATATTTAAGAGATTTTCTGCTTCTAAACATGAACTTGCTTGTGTGTATTTCAGAGATATTTTAGTTCTAATGATTTCTCGGCATTCTAAACATTTCCAAACGTTCATTCATCGCTGTGCAGTAGGCGCATCTTTATTTATTGGACAGCTGAGCGAGTGCTGTATAGATTTATGTGACGGTGCTATAAACTCGGTGAGCTGTCAGTGTCCCGTGATATACGGCACTCCCACAGCCTCGAACGCCTCGATAAGGGAAAATGCCTCACATAGGTTATGGGAGTTTTTTTATAGATTTAAAGAAGACGACCTGGTTTCGGTCGTGAAACAGTAGTTACATGTTTATGAGAATTAAACAAAAGAAGAAAAAAATTTATTTGATTCATCCAGGTGGACTCAGAGGTGGACCAACGAGTTGGGAGCGAAGTGGAAATCTTAGAAGTGTCGGAAAATTCTTACAAAAAGTGGTCTACTGAAGAAGGGTGGCCCAACTTCACCACTTCAGAATAAGTTTTAAACCTTTTGTTTATTACGTGTATTTGTTCTGGTTGTTTTATTTTATTACAAAAAATAAATTCTTTGTCTGTCTGTCTGTCAGGAGTCATAAGAGAAAAGCGAACTTCCTTCCCATTTCCTAGCATTTTTGGGGTCTTTACTTAGTTGGTTTCAGGACTTTAGTTACTAATTTACCGTGTTACATTGACCGTGTCAAAATGAGTCAGACTTTTCACAATAATTTAAACACGGTGACACACTAAAGGATTCTGTTATATTGTTTTTATAACAGTTTTCACATAACAGTCCGAGTCTCTAAGGAGGCGGTAAGTGATCGAGTAAATATTTGTAAACTAAATTCATGCTTTTAGCTGTGTCGGCGCGGCGACTGATTCTAGGAAGAGGGTGTTGGTATATTTAGTTTCGATGATGGATTTGCGGGTGTTTTCATTCGATAGTTTTAAGTTGTGTCATGTGGAAGTACACATATCTGGAGACGTATTTTTTGAAATAATAGAATTCAAATTCGCATACGATTTGACAAGATTTGTATGCGATTCTCATGCGAATCTTGTCAATTCGTATGCGAATTGCAATTCTATCATTTCAAAAATACGTCTCTTGGTAGTGGTTCAATTTCTTAACTTTCCCTAAGGAACATAGGTCGGTCGAAATAGGAAAAAAAAATTGCTTCTCCATAATAATTTGTACGATCTAGATTTGCTTTTGTATGGGGAGTCGGATTTTTTTATTGAGAATTTCATATATGATGAAAGTTGTTTAGTTTCATGGGAAGAACTAACCCCTAAAGTTTCGTTAACTTATTTAAAATCACCCAACGTACAGAGGCCAGCACATCAGGTTACTCCATTTTCATTGCAAAACCACTCTTATCACAACAGCACAGAGGGCACGCGTGTTAACCTGAGTTGCGGCCGTCCATACAACAACTGGCATAGTCATAGGAACAAAAATTACGAATTGCTGTTTCATTTCGCAGAAAACTAACTTCTATAATGCATTTGTGAAAAACTTTCCATTCTAAGGAATCAGTACTTCCAGCGAATAAATAAAACAATAGCTAATTGTTTTATTGTCATTGCAATAAAGCTGATTCTTGCGTAAGATTAGGTTTACTGGGGTTATTTTCTTGTTGCGACATTTATGTCGAACGGGATGACTACAATTGTATACTCTATGCTGTTATAATAAGAACGAGTTTTCAATAAATGTAGTGACTTGATGCGCTGACCACTGTACTTTGAATTTTGATGACGAAGCTCTGAATTGTGTTCTTGGTAATTTAATGCCATATTAACACAAAATTGACGATTACGGTTTATTTATTTTAATTCAATATATCACACGCATATACAGGGCTTTAAGTATCTCTCTTGCAACCTCTCAGGTGGTTAATCAGTCCATGAAACCGAACAACTATCCCCAATAATATGCCATATAAAATGCGCTATAAGTATGCTGATGAAGTTTTGTATGGGAACTCAAATTTTTTTTCGTATTTTGACCTATGTTCCTTGGGGAAAGTTGTTCAGTTTCATTATGGACTATGGTTTCATGGACTGATTTAGCACCCGAGAGGTTGAAAGAGAGATACGAGTACCTAAAGCCCTGTAAAACACACATTATATTCGCTGACATAGGAGTGTTTATGTATGTAGGGGTGTTTATTCCTTATAAGGTAGGCTACCTAGTGACCATAGAATCACTTGTGTCGATACACATATTATGAAGAGTTAAGAATACCTATTTCATTTTGTCTAGTAATTTAGTTTAAAAAAATTGGATTGACAAAAAAAAATTAAGTCTTACTTTTATCCTTCAATCCCATGTTAACTTTATTTTTCATCTACATTCATTCGAATGTAAAAGAAACACAAATTTTTTTTCGTTCTTTATTCAAGATCGAAAAAAATTTTGAACCCCATTTGGGTTCAAAATTTTGCGCGTTATTCTTGAACCCCATTTGAACTTTTCGAAATAATTTTTTAATGTATTAACTAAAGTAAACTATTTTAAAGCTTTATGTAGCATGTCAGCACATCAGGTTACACCAATTCATTGAAAAAAAAAACGTTTTTATTACAACAGCACAGAATGCACACATGGCTAAGTTGATGTGCGGGCCTCTGTATATATTTAAGGCGATCTGCCCATCCCAACGGGTACAAGTGTGAACATCATTGTGTATGTAACTGGAGCAAGTTAAGGACGATTCGAATGATATTGTCCGTTTAAATAATGCGTAATTATTTAACAAAGGTCTTTGTAAGTACTTTGGGAACAAAGCCAAGTAGGTAGTCGACGGTAAACTTGGCCAACTGGAATTTAATATAAACAACTCAAACTGTTTAATAATAAATGTACCTAAGAGGCCATCCATAAATTACGTCACACGAATTTCATGATTTTGTGATCCCCTTCCTCCTCCTTGTCACAGCTGGTCACATTTGCAAGAATACCCTTCCCTAGCGTGACGTCACATATTTTCCATTTTTTTTTTGGGAACTCAAAACTCATTGTCTCAATATCGAAGTAAAAACGTAAAAAGAGTGTTTGGTACTGAGGAGGTTAAGTTTGTCGTTAATAGTTAACACGTTTTGAAACTCATAACACATTTTGAAATGTGATGTCACGAAACTTATGGCCCCTCCTCCCACCCCCTTGTCACACAATGTCACACTTTGTCGACCCCCTCCCCTTAACGTGTGACGTAATTTATGGATGGTCCCTAACATAGGGCGACTTTAAATTAGGTAGCGAAACTTTATGGGTGATTATTCTCATTCAACTAAACAACTTTTTCCAATGAACCTATATGAAACAAAATTTAATGGAAAAAAAATTTTTTTAACGCTACACACTCAAAGGCCCACACTAAGGTTTTCCCTTGTGTCGTGGGTCTCTTGGAAATCACATAAAGACTAACACAAACACCCATGACCCGAGAACAAACATCTGCTTTTTACACAAATGTTTGCCCCGACTGGGGATCGAACCCAGGACCCGCCGATCAAGAGGCAGCGTCACCTACCACTCGACCAAACCGGCCGTCAAATCTGCAACAGGATTCGTCATAACTAAAAACTAAGACAAAATTAATCAGCAACATGCTTCGTTAGCCCCGAAAAAAACCTAAAAATATATACAAAATTAAAACCAAAAAAAGCCCCCCCAAAGTTCACCCCGCTCAAAGGTTCCCATGATACTGGCCACATTACCGCGCTGAAATATCTCTAAAATTAAACATTCGAATGCTTATAACTTTTAAACGGCTAAACCAATTTTGACAAAATATAGCTAAGAACCATCTCGATTATGTCAGCTTTCAAACAAAAAAACCGCATTGAAATCGGTCCATTCGTTTAGGAGCTACGATGCCATAGGCATACACAAAATATACACCGGCATACACACACGACGAACCTATACGCCCCTCTTTTTTAGTCAAGTCTTAAAAACAAATTTAGATGACCATAAAACGGAAAATCAATTGATCGCATAAGGAGGCAAGAAATTTTTTTTTCACATTTCGACATGTTTCTTTAGGGATAGTTGGTTAGTTTTGTGGAATTATTCACATCCTTAATTTTATCTCTTACCAGCCCATATACATCCCCACCGAGGGGCACGGGCTTCCCTTCGAAACACGAAGGGGATTTAGGCCATAGTCCACCACGCTGGCCCAATGCGGGTTGGTGGAGCGCTCGTCTTTCGAAAATGAATTTTCTTGGACGGGCGGGTTTCATCATGATGTTTTCCTTTACCGTTGAGCAAGTGATAATTAGAAATCCGTACATAAATCCGAAAAGACGAACTTAGTGGTACAGGCCCGCACCAGGATTTGAACCCGCGACCTTCGGATTACAAGTCTGGCTCATTACCAACTGGGCTATCACTGCTTAATTTTACCTAAGATTCTTTTATCTATCTAATAAAATTATTTGCTAGTAGTATAAATCCGAAAGTAACTGCACCTTTACTCGCCTCGCTGGAACCACTATTGATATGGTATACAGGGCTTTAGGTAAATCTATTTCAACCTCTCGGATGGTTAATCAGTCCATGAAACTGAACAACTTTCCCGAGGAACATAGGTCAAAATACGAAAAAAAAAATGAGTTACCATACAAACTTCATCAGCATATAGCGCATTTTATATGGGTGATCAATTTTTTTTTTGTATTTTGGCCTATGTTCCTTGGGAAAGTTGTTCAGTTTCATGGACTGTTTAACCACCCGAGTGGTTGAAAGAGATTTACCTAAAGCCCTGTAGAGATAGAAACTTCGGAGAATACCAAAGGCTTCTTTCCACGTTAACAAAGCGGAAAAAACATAGTTTGATTGTTTATTAAAATGTCAGTGCTCAAATAGTGTAGTGTGACAAAAAGATTCATTATCATACTTAATTTTTATAATTTTTTACACAAAAGATATTTGTTTTTATGGATCGGACATCCTAAAAATTTTGTTTTCAAAAAATTATAAACAATAGCTCATTTCAGAGCTATCGTCGACTGATGAAAATTTTAGATACCCCGTATACACAGGGACAAAATAGTACAAAGACATGCATATAGAACACTAGCTCTCCGCCCACGGTTCCGCCCGCTGGACTACAGGTTATATCGTGCCCAACTGTGGGATAAAATGTAGCCTATGTCCTTTCCCAGGCTCTAATCTATCTCTGTTCCAAATTTCATCAAAATCGGTTCAGTAGTTTAGGCGTGAAAGACGCACAGACAGACATTCAGACAGAGTTACTTTCGCATTTATAATATTATAGTATGGATAGGCGACCTTATTACTAGGTTCCTCCTGGCAACCTTACACCCACTAGTAGTGTGGTAAATTTTTCACCTCATTACTACCGACTTAATTTTTTATCACTACTAGTCGGTGAAGCAAGCGCAATCACAAATAATTTTATTGTAAAATAAGCCCAAGTTTGCGTTTGCGCAAACATATCGTTATCTAAACCTCAAAATGGCCTCTGAATTACATCTGAATTCAACCGAAATATGCGGTTGCCATAGTAACAGCGTTGCGATCAATAAGTTACTATGGCAACCGCATATTTCGGTTGAATTCAGTGTGTAACTCAGAGGCCTTTTTGACTCTTACACCAATTAGTCATACCTACACGATAAGGTAGGAGTATGTTATTAGTTTATTAGACTGTTGGCGGAATTGCGATAACATATTTTCAAATAAAATCTGCCCCGAAAATTGGCAGACCGAGACGTAAATGGCGTGACCACTGACCAGTTTGACCAATTCGATAAGAAATGGATGGAAAAGGCGCAGCAGAGGGATCTGTGGAGGAATGAGCCTGGTAACCCACAACACAGGGAATCCTAGTGTGGGTACCATGAAGCACTGTTTAATTTACTGTCTCTTTTTTTTTCTGAATAAATACTTTTTTTTTAAAGCGAGGGAGGCCTTTGCCCAGCAGTGGGTGAAACTGATTAGGTGAAACAAGAAGATAATATTACTAATAAAGTTTGAGCTGGCCGAATATAAAGATTCCTTACTTTTTATCTGGGTTTTATAAAAAATATTGGCTAGGAAAATTATTAACTCAAACAACAGATTTTATTATTGAATGAAATTCTTTCATGGATAGGTTTAGAGCCGATTTTATCGGAGAATATCTGTATTTGTAATGATAGGGTTCAAACTGGCTTTTGTCGAGTCGTCGGACGGGATTGAGAACTTTTTGTAAACAGTAATCACGACTGATTCAGGTTCAATACTTTAGTTATTACGCCTAACTTCTCGAAATTCTACTATTGCTTCTTTAAAGAGTTTTACATAATAAATTTATGTTAAAACGTAAAAAGGGTACGTTAAATTCACGCTAAATCATTACATTTTAACGATGTAAATATGACATCAACTAAAATTGCCCATAGATCGTAAACGAGAGATAAACATAATAACTGACGGTGCTATTGTTAAACATAAACACCGTTGGCACCAAAATAGCTTAACTAGTAAATATAAAAGTACGTACCTTTGTCCCCATGAAGGGTTTTGACGGAGGGAGCGAGGCCGAAGGGCGCCTTAGGTATAATAGCGGCCCCTTTATTTTTTTCAAACAGGGCTTTGCGTTCCCTTAATGACATCTCAGCCGGGTCCTTCTCCTTCGTTTTAGGACTCCCAGCCTCAAACATAGCCGCCTTAGACAGTACAGAACTTCTGTCAACATTTCCATTCAGTTTTGGCGCGACCCGTTTAATCACGGGCGAAGCCGGCGCCTCGTCAGCCTTTGTTTGTTTACAATTTGAATTATCGTCGTTTTGAACTGCATTGTTTTCTTTGTCTTTCTCACTGTCACACTCTTCGTTCCGCGGCGGTGTAGGCGCCTTGTACTTTTTTATTGAGGGTTTTTTCGTGACGGCCGGTGGCGCTGCGACCATTGTCGCCATGTTGGGGGCTGCGGCGGCACTGGGGGTTGTCGATGCCGGTTTCGGCTCCTGTCGGGCGCGATCGGGGGTTTCCGTCGTGGTGAAATCGTAGACGAGGCGCGATTGGCCGGCGGAGACGCGCCGGTAGCCGTCGCCCTCCTACGATTGGACAATGGTGCTGGTACTAGCGGGGTGAGCACGTGCGTGCATTTCGTATCGACACAGTCCTAATGCGTATTGTTGCGGGCGAGTTTTAAGCGCAAGTGGGTTAGTTTAGTTAGCGCTAAAAGGAATTGAGGCGGAGTTGCATCATACACTGGTAATATTGTACTCGTAAACGGATTACGTAAGATAGTATGGGATCAGTCTGTGGTACGTAAGTGTCGGGGTGATGGGGATTTCGAGTTGAACGCACGGTACGTCTGCGTCCGTTAGTCGCGTAAAGACGCGGCGAGGAGTGCGCGTGAGTCGCGGCTGGCGGCGGGAAAACAACTGACGATCTGTCAGACAGGGACACCCAACACCCCAGACACACGATACGCACCACACGTGCCAGATAAACACCTAATTATATTTTGGCGTACTTGCAAATGTACGCGGTTAGATGAGGAAGTTGAGTTGCGGTCAAATCGATGTAGCGGTTACCACAGGTCTAATTTTGTTCTTTCGTATATATTTTGATGTAGATATGTTGAAAATTAAAGGTCTTGTATAGCTGGCTGTTATAGTATTCTAGGATAGATTTCCCCAATTTATAGATCAATCAAAACTACGACTTATTGAGAATAGCTACTAGTTTTCAAACTCAGTCAAGTAATTCAGTCACCGCTGCTCTTGACAACCTATTACTATCACTTAAAAACAAATTATCAAGATAATAAAACCACTTCTCACCCTACACAAAGTCAAGTGGCTCTCGAAACGCACAGACGGACAAAAGGGCCGTCTGTGTTTACAATACAAAAGAAATATGTCAGGTCAGGCCGGACATAACGCTCATAAAACACAAATATGGAAAACGAAAGTCGGGGAAAATGAAAAAAAAAAGAGTAGAACGAGACATGTTGGATTAGATATGTGACAATGTTAGAAAGAACTCTGATATATCATACAATTCATACATATACATTTATATGTATTCACGCCTTTGTGATCTATCTTAGTAGGCAGAGCATCAACATTATGAAGGTTATTTATCACATAGAATAGGCTTGAGTATATGGTGTGATCAGCAAGCCATTCTATTACAAAACTGCAACTGCGCTTTTTTAAAAGGCTCGGAATAACGTGGTTTAGCCGTTTATTCCACATAAAACCAGGTTATTCCGAGCTACAAAAAAAAATGTGGACGAGTTGCTTAATTTGGCATACGTCGCGCTGCAATGCAAAAGTAGTTTTTTAATAGAATTGGCCTGCTGACTTTCGTCCACAAAACAGCAATCAATAGTCCCTTTAATAACTCGTATAGCGTAAGTATACTTGTTTTTTTTAGCTTGGAAGAACACTGTAAGTAATTTAAACTTTTATTGATGTCTGCGGCTTTGGACCCGTTTTATGCGACTATCCTCATTGAGGTGCTTAAGATCTAGATCTGAGATACTTCCAAGAAGTTCGAAAAGTGAATAGAATCATACTTTATCATGAAACAAAGGCTTTTGCCGCGTCTGTCTGTCGGCAATCGCGCTAGTAAAAGTACAACGAAACGGAATTGGAACGCAGCTGTTTCACAACTTTTTGACAGATATCCCATACTATTTATGTCAAAAAGTTGGGAAGCAGTTGCGATCCAATTGCGTTTCGATGTATATTTATTAGCGCGATTGCCCTGCGCGATAAACTTCAACTATGGAACGGAGTAATTCAAGAGAAAGGTAATGTGTACAATTAATTCCAGAAATTCCCACGGGAACGAAGTTTCGGGCAGGAAGCTAGCATAATACAATATTCTTTATTTGCACACTAAGATATACAAATGCAACATGACAATAAAATAGGCACAGTATACTATAATATACACAACAAGTATATAAATTGTATTTTATTTACGTTTTGGTAATTGAGTTTTATGTGAACAAGATTACGTGGTATGTAAATGCGTGGTGTGGTATGTAAATGCGTGGTGTGGTATGTATGTACGTCCTTCCCTTAAGACCTCTAAATAAATGGTCTGCTGAGCATTTTAAAGTAGGCTTGTATGTAGTATTTAGGAAGTAATAAGGAATTAGATTAGAATAATAAAAAAACATTAGATACATCTTCATATTTCTGAATGCTAAGGTAAGGTAGGCCGTTGCTACATGAAGTTCAATTCAAGCGAAGTACAGAAACCAGGGACGAATAAATAGACAAAATCTGTTTAAAATTGCCATGGTTACAAAACTAAAATGCGATTGCCTAACGTAGATCCTCCGGAGTAAAACGAATACTGCTTTCGAGAGGGATCTGACGCATTTTAAAGCAGACAATTTTACAAAAATCTAGTTCAGTCATGAATGACATAAATCTGAATTTTATTTATAAAACCTATTTTTTTTTTACTTTTATTAAAATTTTTTTTGCTTAATTTTGTTTAGAAGTGGACTTTTCGAGTTGGGCTTGTAGATAGATTTCTAGATACTCTTTATTTTGCCAGTTCCATATTTTTTTTATATAAATTTTTTTTTTCTTACTCATATACATATTTTTTGCGCCACCCAAAAAGCATTTGAGTACTTTTTTATTTATAAATTGACTGATAGAAAATATGTCATTACAGAATCTTTTATTTCTTAAAAAAATGGTGTTACATTACGAAAACAGCGCGATATTTTAGTGGCAACACCAAATCGTATTCTTTGTTTAATTTTCCTCTATTCCGCATTCGAACTAATTAGCATTGGAAACCTTTCAACGATCCTTTGTGAGGCTCCGTATTACGATGACTGTTCGAGTACCAGCCTTGAGTAGCTCGAATGCTTGTAACTGGATATCGGCTTAATTTCGACCACATTAGTAACGTACTCGAGTATGGGTTCAAGTGTAGTTCGTGTAGTTTGAGATTCTGTTTTGTTTCGAGGGAATTAGCGAAGCGGGTAAGTGTATTAATCAAGGAGCAATTTTGGCTTTAAGAAACGTTATTATATCAACTTGTTTTAAGTATGATAGTCATAGTTCATAGTTAGTATATACCCGTATTACCCATTCGTTAGATACTAGCACTACATAGCTTGTAGGAAGTTATTCGGTTTTATCTACTGACAGTCCCCTAAACAACCACCCACCAAAGCAGAATATTGAGTAAATAAATTGAATTAGGCCTATTAACCAATTCTGTCTACTTAAAGTTCGGCACCCCATAATAATCTGTTTCCCTTCGTTTAATAATGTCCCAAATATGTCGCTTTAAGTACCCGAATTAGAGAAGCACGACGAGTGCAGGAATATAACGTAACACACTCAAAGGCCCACGCTAAGGTTTTCCCATGTCGTGAGTGCCTTGGAACATATACAAAGACAGACACGAACATCTTTGACCTGTGAACAAACATTTGCTTTTTACACAAAATACATTGCCCCGACTGGTAATCGATCCCAGGATCCGTCGATCAAGAGGTAGCGCCACTACCACTCGAACAAACTGGCCGTCAAAGTGAAAAAAAAAAGAAAATAAACAAAGATAAAACCAATTTTATTATAAATAAAACCAATCGGTAGTGAAATCAAGAAATACTAGAACAAGAGTTTACAGCTCCAAGTAACTGAACTACGTGAAAACAGATGAAAAGCCTATTATAAGAACCGGTGAGAATCCTGGCACGCGTATCCTAAGAATCCAAGGATCAAGAACCTGATATGAATCTAGCTAAACGACAGACACCAAAACTGATGCAATATCCATCTCACTTACCTACACTGCAACCGTTGATATTACAAACGAAAGAGAGGTAGAGTGTAAAAACGTGAAAATAGTGAAGAGGCCGCTGACGACACTGCTGTGATTCTGACAAAGCACTGACAAGTATGTAACTTCAAGCATATTATGGAGGTGGAGGAGTCCGAGAATTTATACGAAATGGTAGAGTGGCACGAAGGCCAGCCATCGATGATTATTATTTTCTATACTAATTTTATAAAGAGGAAAGATTTTATTGTTTGTTTGCTCCGAAAATACTGGACCGCTTCGAAAAATTCTTTCACCATTAGAATCCTACGTTAACCGTGATGCTGATGAACATAGGGTACATGATTTTCCCGAATTCCCACTGGAACGAAGTCCCGGGCGGAATGCTAGTATAAAATATTATAAATATCAATACTCTCAATAACATACACACGACAGCACATCAGGCTATACATATTCACCTTGACGTCACCCTTACTTTGCTCGTAATACGGCTTTCATAGTGCAAATGGGTAATCTAATGTGCTGCTGCCTGTACCTACATAATAAGTTTTGTCTCAGCCAACAAAATATGAATGAATCATAAAATAACAGCATTAAAAGTAGCCCATCAAAATATTCAGGATTGTGGCTATCCCAACTCTAGTTTGAGAATACAGGCGTTAGTCCAATTTCAAATGAAATTGATACTGTAACGGGGGGGTGCGGGGGATCGTAAGGGAAACACGCAGAGTCGGTTGAAGCGGAGCTTTATTGTAACTACTCGGGGGTTACAGAGAGGTGGTAGACGACTGTGCCCGCTCCAATGGTGAAAGGACCGCGAAAACAGTTCACTAACACCACAGGGGCAAGTAGCAGTATAGGGGGTAAGTTACAAGCTACAAGTGTAATTCCCTACCTAGCTGGATACAATTCAAATGTTAGCGTTTCCTTATATGTAAAACGCGTGAGCCAAACGATACCGCGTTTTAGAAAACACACAGCGCCATCTAGCGTTTGCGGCGGGAACTTCCGTTTGTCGGCGCGTTCGTACTGCGTTTGCGTTGTGTTTATGTTTGTTTCGTTACAATACTACTTTCTTATTTGTACAATGGAATAACTTGGGGAACCACGTGTGATGTGAAGCATCCGTTTCTCGATAATATCTTAGTTTCGGTGAGATACCAAAAGACACTAACTTTACACATATATCTACCTCGTAACCCGTAATATCATTGGTTACAACTCACAAAGCGATGAAAAAACCCCGGTTAAACTGAACCGGTATTCATGCGCAAAAACTACGGTTCAACAAACTGTTACCTGGATAAAAGAAGACATCAATAACCATCAACTATTGTGAGAAGGCTCGGGTGTATTCAATCTGGTTGGGTAATGCGGAACAATGATGCAATTGAGAAAAATATGATAGAATTGTACTAAGTAGATACTATAAATTATGTGGTGATTTGTAGACGAATTATCACGGGGCGGCATTTTGAAATATAATAGGTCTTTACCTATGAAATTGCCGTTTTTCATACAATATTTTTAGAAAACTGAATTTTCCATACTAACGTTTTTGGATTTTTCTCGGGAATGCGAAATCCAAATTTAGCAAATTTTTGTGAGAAGGTTTGGATAACATTAAGTTAATTTTCATCATACTTACTTTATTGAAAGTTGTAACTGTAACAAAGGTACAGCAAAAATAAGCAATGGAACGGGCAACGGATGAAACGAGCTATATTTGAGCTTCTTTTTCAGCAAATAAATCTAAAGTAAATATGTATTAATTTGACTCAATATCTCCGTTATATGGCCAAGGTTTTAAATAAAAAACAATTTTAGTAATAGCTGTTCAATCAAATAAATTATGAATAAAATAAAGCTTGAGAAAAAATCGGCAATTTTATAGGTAAAGACCTATTATTATTTATTAGAAGAAAAAAAATTACCATTCAAAAATTGCTTAAAGAACTTCTATGTCTCAGTTTTTTTTTCAAGTATCTCAACTAAAGAGAACTCCTATGTAAAATTTCAGCTTCCCAGGGCCAAAAATTTAAGCTGAGTGTTGACGAAAGATTTATTAGGGATTTTTATTTTGAATGATTTTAAACGAATTTCCATGCTGAACTTGGAACTCAGGATGTGCCAGATGCCAACAGGTACATTGTAGAAATCAGCAATATGAGGATTTTGCTCTAATGTGGACGAAAGGAACAAACAATCAGCATTATACATAGTTACATTTCTTCTAATTACCCTGAAAATATTTTTGATAACCGTTGATAAGAGTGGTTTATAACAACATAGTGCACTGCTTACCCCGTTAGGAATTAGGGGCGTGAGTGTAAGAAGTATGATTTGTTTTTGTGTGAGAGCAGTAAATTTCTTGCTAAAGTCAATTTCACCACGTCCACTAAATTTCCGGGTGCAATCTAAAACTGTGTCCGTTGCCTGCGCGTACGCCGCCGGTTAAAATGTCATCAGGTGCGTCACCGCTTCCTCGTACGAATATAGATAATGCTTCCAGTGAACTTATTACGAAATATTTGTTGTTTTCCGGCGGTTTTGCTGCTATAGCTTTTCAGGAATCACTAGTGCCATATTTTATGTTCACTTTTAACTAGATAGATAGCCAATTACGACTTTCATCAAATTAAAAACAATACTTACTAGAGTTAGTATTTAGAATTCGAAAAATAAAAAATGAAAAGTTGTAAAACAAGATTTAACTTTATGTATGTGTGCGCCTAGCTAGACTAAAACTGCAGGTTACAAGAATTTTTAGGGGTCACTGCATCAAGTACTCAATCATTTATTTGCATTCCATGGTGTTCTATAAATAACATTTATGAGAGCTCATGGACCCAGGCTGGGCAGCAGACTTATTTGAGAGAGGAGGGTTTCTAAGTCCTTCTATGCAGTACTCTATTAAATCTGGTTATACTTTGAAAGTAACATTCTATGAGAAGAATGAAGCGGCCTAACAAACAAACGGACACGCAGTGCTGTTGTGAATGCGTTCCATTCTATCTGTGGGTATCAGGGACACTCCCAGCTTTGTATCCTGAACAGAGACGCATTTGAATCAGGAGTTAATAAACTCTCTCATTCCTATGTGCTTTATGCCTCTCCACTCCACCGCGTAAGCAAAGAAACAAAACAGAAAAACCTTTCATAACTTTTTAATGCTAAAAATGATAAATTAAAAGATTTTTTTTTATAATTTTACATTCAATTCAACTAAGCTTCCGTTCCTTCAATACTCTTAGCTTCAAATTAACAAAAAAATATTATGGAATCAGCCTATTAAGCTGAACTATTTTCCCCGAGGACCATGGGTCGAAATATAAAAAACACAAAATTGTCTTGTGTTGTTTTTGGGAAACTATGTAAGTAAATAATTTATGAAGGGAACATAAAGTATTTCACTGTCATAGCGAGATTGACCCTTATTTCGATAACTTATTTAAAGTCACCCAATTATTCACATCACATTCCAATTTTCAGCTCAACAAAATCAATGATTACCGCCCAATATCGATCTATTTTTTTCCATAAGGGATAGACCACACTACCACCAACCCTGATCGTATTACAGTCAGTTGTGCTGTGACGGCACTTGTAACAGTGATTAGTCGGTGATTTATGAACGTTTTGATGCGTTCTGATCGGTTCA
The DNA here is from genome assembly GCA_949987775.1 of Aproaerema taeniolella. Taxonomy (NCBI): domain Eukaryota; kingdom Metazoa; phylum Arthropoda; class Insecta; order Lepidoptera; family Gelechiidae; genus Aproaerema; species Aproaerema taeniolella. The sequence goes on from OX465264.1 coordinate 7,451,253, forward strand.
TGTTACGAGATAAGATAGATACGCCAACAACGCAGCCATTTGAATACAATGTTGTATTTGTGTGTTGCTGGACTTTGTGTTGTTGTAAATTTTTAGCCTCTTGCTTCAATTTTAAGTTTTTGTTTCTGCAATCTACAGAAAACAATATATTATCTAAAGAACTTATAAAATGTATTAAAATTACATGTACTTACGAGTACTAACATTTTCCTTAACAAAAATATAATCTTATGTTGTAATAGAAATAATACTCACAACGCCCTTTTTTTGATTATAGACAAAAGTAACGCACAGATAAAAATCATTGACCCACAAAAATCTTAAATGAGTTAGCATGCCTCTAATAGAATGCCTATGTTGAAATTCTTATGGATTAAAATATTCATAAATGCTGTTTTACAGTAAAACGCTTTTATTTTTGTGCCTCACATCCAGAGCCTAAGGTGTTAGTCCCTAGCATTATTCCAGATTGCGTATTGTTTGTCAGTTTTTCCGTGAAAACATAAACATTTGCCTTTAACGACTTATTCCCGCCTTTACGATGGTATTTTAAGCGATTTAAACCGTCGTCGTGTAGTCGAAAGCAATGGGTGGGCTAGCATTCAGCCAGACTTTATTGCGACGGTGGAAAGAAATTCGTTTCAAAGGCGCGGTCATAAAATCTGCGGTTTTCAGCGTTTTTTGGGGACATGGAGAACAGTCAGGAGTTCAGGACCAATGAGAACTAAAAATACACGGTGAATAACGATTCATGCCAAAGGCATCTTTTGCATGAATCGTAAAAACACCTTTTAAAAAACACATAGGCAAGCTACTTTGCGTCTATGACCTAGGCTTTGGAGTTTATTTTTAACTTGCTTCTCTTGGCTCTTAAGAATATTTACATTAAAACAATCCCTGAATTTGCCCTACTGCTATACAAAGTCCCTCAAAACATTCCATACTCTTCTCCGGTCACACATTTCCTTTTTGGTTTCATAATGACGTCACCGTATGCGCGCGAGTGTTCCTATTGTTTTGGCAGTTTGATAGCCCACACCGCGCCGCGGCGGCTCCTTACAGTCTGACGGGTATTCCAGGAATATTACCTTGTATACTATAATGCGGAGTCATAAATTTATCTATGGATGGCTCAAGTTTGGCAAGCCCGTGAAATAATCGTCTTTGACCCTTTCTATATGAAGGAATGGAATTATCTGCCTGCATCAATATTTCCGGGCTCATATAACCCGAGACTCTTTGTTCGAGTGAAAAGGCATCTTCTGAGTGAGCTTGCTACATCCTCGATCACATCTTCACCCCTGAGCTAGATTGTGGTCAAGAGCGAACCCATTCGTTAAAAAAAAAGAAGAGTGAGACTAAGAATACTGTTGTTCATAACTGATGTGGTAGTGGTCATATCACTTTAGATGCTGCTAGAAGGGCTAGGCGGAGACATGATGAAACCTAAACATTTTGCACGGGATTGATATTTTGATAGAAGTCAAATTAGTTCTAGCTTGCCATAGTTTTTCCGACATCGTGCCATGCGTTTTAAAAATAAGTCTAACATGTGTGGAAACTTTCATTGGGCTGAAGAATTGTTGTCAAGGTGCAGCCGAAACCCTAGGACCGCTACTAAGCAGTTTTACATATGGAGATGAATCAGATGAACCATTCGTGCTGTTTTCATATTTCGAAATAGCACGGAAACGAAGTCGTGGGCGTTTCTTGATTATTAATATCCATCCATCCGCACACTAACGCCTATAATCCTTGAAGGGGTAGGCAGAGCATCGTGTTGTTCACATGTTGTTCATTCTAAGGGTTCTTAGATAAAACATGGTGATAGGTTGTCAACTTTTCGCTTACTATACACAAAAACCCTCACGTTCCACTTACTGGCTTCTAAAGATTGCCTGGGAAGAGTCGGCAACTCGGCAGCTGGTATGTTTAAGTTTTATTTCACTCCCAGTCCAGCGTGGAAGTAAAAAGCAGCGTGGATATAAGAAAATTAAAAAACCTTGAATTACAAAACTGACCCAAGTTTTCCTCTAGTGGACATCGATGACGAGTTTTCCTTTGTACTAACAACAGCACATTACAAAAAACATCTGTATTACAAACGAGATAAGAGCGACGTCAACAGTTCAACACGTATAGCCTAACGTGCCGTCATGTGTATAAAATTATTAATGACGGTAGGATAGGACAATGTCATATGTAAAACAGGTGTATGATATGGAAAGCAGGCATTGCCGTGCAACTCGATAACTAAAATTGGTCGACCCTAGGTCGAGTTGTAGTTATAAGTTTTTAGCCCTATGATGATCATTTACTGATATTTATTGTGGTTGTGTATTTGTGGTTAACATTTGTTTTCTGTTAATTGGTTATGTCGAATGGTTGATGTCTATAAGCTGAATAGAGGTCAGAACAATGGAAAAATCCAAAAATTTTAAAGTGAAGTCCCCATTTTTTGTAGGTATAAAACATCTTTGGGACAAAAGTCCGATCAAAACAACTTAGTTTTCTATTTTCATTTTGTGTCATAATTTTCACTCCCACGTAATTTTTTTCACTCGCTCTTGACCGTAATCTAACTCCTTCGAGGTGTAGCGAGCTCACCCAGAAGAAGCATATTTGCTCAAACTTTAAAAAAATAACTTACCCAGCTATGTTAGTGGTCATCTTGTAAGAGAAGTTTCATTTTAGCAATAATAATAAAACGGCAAAATCTGATAAACGAAAGGAAGTCATTACGATAACGATCAGTAATAGTCATCAACAGATATATTTGACTATCAATGCAAATCGGCCTATTCCTACTTGGCATGCGTCGCAGGTCCCACTACAAATTGTCGTGGACCTGTGACTTTAATCTGTATTAGAATGCTATGGTAACTGTAGAGTCGAAGTTACTTTTAACTTTTGAGAATCAGAACTACTTAATGTTTGTAAAATAAGTAACCGAAACTATCCGGAGTTTTATGAGCTTTATCTAATGATAAAGCTAATGATAATTCACAAAATAAAAAGCAATACCTAAAAAATACGGAAAATATGTTTTTTGAAATTGCTAATTTTATTTTATTTTATTAAAAATGGGTTTAGGGGAAAGTAAAATACGTTAGTCCAAAATACATTCATGAGTCAAATACGCCCCTTGTCGTCCCTCCCTGGCGCAATGGTGTCCATTACATTTGCGGCATTACCACGTATGACAAAAGAGATTTATTGTAGTTAAGTAAACTCGCTTTAATCCCAAAGAAAGTGTATACGATGCTCTTCAAATCTACTCTTATTTCCTCAAGGTGACTGATAAACCTTACAAACTATTTAAGAATGTGCAATATAGTTTTTTTTATCAGCCCACATACGTCCCCACCGAGGCCGAGGGGCACGGGCCTCTCTTCGAGATTTTTAACTTTAGAATTAACTTTAAAATATCGGGCATTAATGTCATTAATTTGATTTTTGTAGCACAAACGAAGACATCCAAATCTTAAGGTTCAAAGGTTATGAGCCGCTCCACTATTCCTGTCAAATGACGTATCAAAGGCCGCTTCATACGTGACTAGGCTACCAAGCGAACACGACAATGTAAGCAAATCGTCGTTGCTATTTGTATTTAAAGACCGTCTACTATGTTTGATCCACTGACTGATATTAGAATTTATCGACTGAACGGGAATATCCCGTCTGTGACGTGACTGGGAGGGTTATGATTTTACTGTGAATTATTATTTACTAGCATTCCGCTCGGGACTTCGTTCCCGTGGGAATTCTATGTAGCCTATGTTACTTAGGGATAATTTAGCATCATAATGGTGAAAAAAATTTTTGAAATCGGTCCAGTAGTTTTTAAGTTTATCTGTTACATACGAAAATACAAATCTTTCCTCTTTATAATATTATATTAGTGTATATTTACAAATAATTTTAGGGAAAGAAATTATATATTATTTTTATATATATATATATATATATATATATTACATAAAATCATTTTCTAAAAATAAAAAATATTTTTATTTTTCCCTAAAATAATTTGTGAATTCCTCACGCGCGTACGTACGCGTTTTAAAGATATTCAATTAGTATTTATTTACTTACTAGCTTTCCGCCCGCGGCCTAATTTTTCAACCGACTTCAAAAAAGGAGGAGGTTCTCAATTCGACTGTATTTTTTTTTTTGTATATTTGTTACGCGATTACTCCGGCAACTGTTGTCCGATTTTCAAAATTCTTTATTTGTTCGAAAGAGGTCCCATATAAATTTTATCGAAAATGATTCAGCGCTTTTAAAAAAAATCAACAAAAACAAAATATACTACAAACTAGAACATCATCTAACTAAATAAATGAATGACATTTCTGTTTGTAGTTATTTGCTAATAGGCATTGTAGTCCGCAAAAAACTAGATATCTACTTTGTGCGAACTGTTGTTGGGATTGAAGTCGGTGACTCATACGTTTTTAACGTGGAAAATTATTTTAAAATAAAAAGTATTTCCAACGAATGCAAAACCGTGGAAATCGGTTCGTGCGTTCTGGAGTTATAGCGTCAGGAAGGAAAACCCGACTTATTTTTATATAGTAGATGTATAGGTATACGTGTTTTATAAACAAAGACTGGACCCTGTTTTCATGTAAGGATACGTTTTTACGCACGGGAATTTCACATCACGATTTTGCGATGTTTAGAAAAATAAAAAGACAGGGAGCCAAACTACTACTAAAAGTCATTAGAAGATATTTCTCTCGTTTGTCTTCACGTATTAGAAAGAGTTTGTCGTCATTCGTCGTCAGGCCATATACGTCCCCACTAAAAGGCGCGAGCCTCCCTTCGAAAAAGCGAAGGGGGGTAAGGCCATTAATTCACCACGCTCGCCCAGAGAAAATTGAGTTTCGGAAGACTCAATGGAACTGCATTGCGATATTTTTCGTCACCGCTGCTCAAGTGATAATTAACCCGTCGCGCGCTTGTTTACGGCGCGTGCGATAGAAATCGATAGAAGTTTAATGAGAAATCCGTACATTAATCCGAAAAGATTAAATTAGTGGTACAAGCCCGCACCGGAATTTGATCCAACAACCTCTCGGTTACAAGAAGGGTTCGTTATTCAACTGGGCTAGGGCTCAGAAAGAGCGTGTGCACTTAATTTACTTCATTATACATATTATAAAGAGGAAAGATGTTTGTTTGTTTGTTTGTTTGCATCGAATAGGCTCCGAAACTACGGGACCGATTTGAAAAATTATTTCACCATTGGAATCCTACATTATCCGGGATGGATATAAGGTACATGATTTTCCCGAATTCCCACGGGAACGAAGTCCCGCGCGGGAAGCTAGTCATAAATATAAACAGAATTAAGTATTAAGTATTTTTTAAAGATATTTCTTAATTTTTCCATAATGCCAAAGAAAACAGTGTACGAACTCATAAAAAGTAAGTAAGTAAAGTTTGTATGTTTATGAAATAACATCTATGTAACATTTTATATAACGAAGGTATCCACCAATGCACCAATCATAGGAGGTAAGCCAATCAGTTAGTCGCGATAGACTACAGATAGCATTACGAATAAAAAAAAAATCTCGACTATAAAGACACTTTGTTCAAGATTAAGCTGAAATGAAACCTTGTCAAATTAAAATACAAGTTCAATACAAATTATATTTGAACAAATCTAATTAGTATAAACAGACTTACCTTTCATTTTTTCGATAACGTTAAAATAAATTTGAAGAAAATAATTTACTAAATAATAAAGTATGTTTTTTAAGTTGAAAATGTTGAAAAACCGGTAAAAATATCAGTTATCTCCTTTGGAAATCAGGTATTTCACGCGATCTTTTAAAAATACGTGTATCAATTTTGAAAATTAGAGAATATTTACAAAAACATAAGTTTTCTCTAAAACAATGTCACAAAAAATCTGAAAGCCTTCTAAAAATTTCAAACTTTTCTTTGATCATTTAATTTTGCGCAGATAAATTCATCAGGTGCTAAAAACGCGTAATGTACAACGCATTTAATTTGAGGTAAATTTTTATTTATTAGCTACATTGAAAACAATCAAGTTACTCCGAAATCCGGTAGCTTCTCTACTGCAAATGAATCAAATAGTCATTAAAGTATAGTAGTCGGGATGCTTACTTCCTAAGTACTTACCAATTCAGCAACAATTTGTTTCTCTAGTCGTTGACTGTTAGACTTCGTGAATGTATGACTGTTGACAGGTTTCGATGACTGAAACAAAATAACAAATGTCAGTGTATTATCTACCAAGTTAAGACAATAATTACTAGAGCAGTAAAGCAAGTTAAGGACCCAGATAAAACACTATCAAAAATAGATTTATTCACTGTATTATGCGTGACTAGCTTTCCGACAGGGACTTCGTTCCTGTGGGACTTTGGGAAAATTATGTAGCCTATATGTTAATCCAGAGTGTCAGCTACCTCGATACCAAATTGTATCAAAATTGGTCCAGCCGTTTGAGCGTGAAATAGTAACAAACATCCATACATCCTCACAAACTTTCACATTATATTATAATGTTAAGTAGGAAGGATAAAGAACAACCGACGACGCCGACGTTCGTTATCGACGTTTAATAGGGATCCGCGGCTGTTTGTCCGTTTTTTCTCATTTTGAATTGCTTTTTCTGGCCAGAATAATATATAAGTTAAAAACTATAGATTAAATAAAAGCTGCATTCAATCTTAAGAAACTCTGTAACAGTTTTTCGATTAATATGAAATTAGTTTGTTTAGTAAAATTAACAAAGTTTTTCATTCTTTGAAGTTATTTTAAATTCTACAAATTTACGCTAAACTAAAAAGCTGAGTTTGAATCCTCCCAGATCGATCTAGCACAGTCATTCTCAAAGTGTGCTCCGCGGAACCCTAGGGCTCCGCAAGGCCTCTGTGGAGGCTCCGCGAATAAACTAAAATAATAGTAGGTAATGAAATTCGTAATGCTTGCATAGAATAAAAAACTTATTTTTCTATCAACGTTTAATGGAACTGCGAGCGCCCGAACTTTCAGCTTAGAGCTTGACAAACAGTTCAACTCAACCAGTTATTAATTAGTTAAGGGCTCCGCCAAATATTTATTGTTCCAAAAGGGGTCCGTCGCCAAAAAAGTTTGAGAACCGCTGGTCTAGCAATTGGGTCTTTCAGGCATTAAAAAGAGAAAGTAATAAGAACAAGGAAATAATGTGACTAACCTGACTAGTCTTAGGTGTGGACAAGACTCTGTTGATATCTTTGATTGAATGGATGGACACATCCAGAGTTGAACCATCCAGATCCTTCTTAGGGTCAGTCTTTGTGGGTTTCTTGGTTTGTTCTGGGTTCTATAAGAAAATACAACATTAATTAATATACACTGATTTACGGCCGGTTTGGTCTAGTTGTAGTGGCGCTGCCTCTTGTTTGATGGGTCCTGAGTTCGATTTCCAGTCGGGGCAAATATTTGTCTAAAAAGCAAATGTTTGGGCTCGGGTCATAGGTGTTAGTGTCTGTCTTAATATATGTTACGAGGGACCCACGACACAAGGGAAAACTGTGGAGGCTTTTGAGTGTGTAGCGTTTGTACAAATTGTAGAACAACATACATACATTTGTTACGCCTGTAATACCTATCGGGGTAGGCAGAGCATCGGTGGTTCTTTTGTCTGACACATGATAATACTTACAAGACTGTGATGCGTCAGGTCGTCCTCCCAGTTATTAATCTGATCAGCTAAAGCTGCCAGTCGTCCGAATTTCTTCTTCCCGTCAGATTTATCTGTTCTTCTGTCTGCTTGTTTAGGTTTCTCAGAAGGCGGCGTGCCCGCGCTGAATTCAGCCTCTGTGCGGTGTATCGGAGAGGACAGGGTGGGTTTGTCTGAAATATTTTAAATAAAAATTAAGTTAAAACCATTTTGGCTGTTATTATAAATGTGGACACATATTAGTTTGACACATATTAGTTTCCTTCAGGTCGTAACAAAACTACAGATGTGACGTTTTATACAGGGATAGATGGAGGGTGACGTAACATGAGCTTTTTAGATTAAAAATTGTTTTATTTCTTGAATTATTTGGTACAGATTTAAATTTGTAGTTTATCTTTAAGAATGTAAGGCTTTATAATTTTACATAACACGCATCGCATCTATCTATGGAGGGGACGCCCGTCAGGCACAGGCGGGTGATCAGTCCACTTATTTGGGACCATTTCACCCAACACGCGTCACATAGCAGGAGTGAACAGGGTGATTAAGTACGGGCAGGGACATTGGCACTATCAATTATGAATAGAAATAATTAGGTTGCAAATTGCAATAAAAAAAAATTGCAATAAAAAAACCATATACTTATTAATTTAAAAAGATTCCTTAAGAGGCGAGAATTACCTAATTTGGCTACCGTTACATTATTGGATCTTTTTTTAAGGGTACAATACAATAACACTGACAATTCTGAACTTCAAGCTTTTTAACCAACTTCAATTTTTGTTTTATTACCTGTATGTATTAATTTATACCTGTCCACCATTGTTAAAAAATTCTAACACACTGGAATTATTAACAATAAAAAAACACTGACTTAACAGTGTATTAGAAAAACCTTGTCAAATAATAAACTACATTTTAGCCATTGTCTAAAAACAATGTTTGATATGAATGTGACACATCCTTTATCAAATCTATCCTTAGATAATTCTATCAAATGGTAATCATAATATCCTGAATCATAATTATCTATGAAGGATATGAATCACATTTAGTCATTTAGTCAGTGGTAACAGGGCTATTTTTTAATGAATATTTATCTGAAAAACTATATGGAAAGATCAGTTGAAAGTTGGAAAAAGAAAACTTGTAATAAGATTTGTTATAAAAAGCAATCCTAGAGTTTCTTGTCTGTTCTTATCAGGGAAAGACTGCACCTTTGCGAACAGACAGAGTTAAAAAAACAAATGCCATTCAAATATTATAAGCAATACTTTTACTAAAATAAAGATAGTTTTGAAATTGAAAAAAAAAATATATTTTTTCAAAGCTAGTCAGATAATAAAAAGTTTATAGATAATTGGATTACGAAAATCGTCACTATTGCAAATGTAATAAGGGCGAAGTGACGGTCTATTTATAAAGTCTATAGCATAGTAAGATAAATAAACTTTAACAAGAGAATAAAAAATGTGTTAAATGAAAATGTAACATAAGATACGTGAAAAATGTATGTTCTAATTCTAATAACTTACCAGAATACAGGTTCCCTAATCGGTCAAGTCTCGATTTCATATTGTGTCTCAGTGCGGTCCTATCTGGTCTGTTTTCTAAAGCTTCCACCTGTTTAGATCGTTTTGATTCCAACGCTTTGGACGAATCTTCTGAAATATTAGAAGTTCAAATGATAGAATGTGGTATAATTATTAAGTTTCAATTTCATGTAACATAGAGTTCCATTACGAAATAAATAATACAATTTGTCAGTATAATGTTCTCAATCAATTACTTTAGATTTAAGTATGTATAACCTTTGCTATATTTGAGAAAATAAACATTATTTATTATTATTATTAATACTATTTGGATTTATTTAGGCACATACAGCAAAATGTTTTTAAAAACAAAAACTTTTTACCTACCTATCAATTCCACAGTCAATAAATTCGAAAAAGTAGAACTCAAGTTATTCATCACTACATTATCCATCTCGATTCACAGTCAGAGTAAAACTAATAAGCTATTGAACACTAAAAACTATATTATTTGTTAAGCCTCTTTGTTATTCTAACAGATTTGCACTGTACTAAACATTTACTAATAGCTTTCTGGAACCATTATATCTCTAATGAGTAATTGTTTTTAAAGGTTTGTTGACTTAAGGAAAACATTGTTTCATTATTTAGACAGGACAGGATACAGATGATCCAAGGAATATACCTACTCCTAGCGGAGATAACTCTACCAGGAAGTATACCTTGTTTTCTATTAAGTAGACTGTTTGTTGTATGGAATGTGAATTCAGACTTAGATAAATTTCATAGTGTTGTTTTGTTAACCCATTGTGGACTTTGTGCCAGCATGGTGGATTATAGCCTAAATCCGCTTGAATGTTTTGAAGGCAGGCCCGTACCCCTTGGTGAGGATGTAATATGGGCTAATGATGGATACTTGTTGTCATAATTTCAAATAAAATGTCTAAAATGCAAATAATTTACTTCAAAGGACAATGGCATGGTGTTATGCAACTCAGGTGATCCTAGTATGGACCCAGACTCTCACAAAAGCTTGTACCTTATTATGTCATAATATTGAAATGTTTATCATAACAAGTCAATGTTTCTTTGTACATTAGTCAGAAAATCCTTGATATGACTTGCTATTAACATGAATATAGAACAATGTTATATAGTATTGGTTGAAGAGTGGAATGTGGCAGACTGCTTTTCCTCACAGATGAAGTGACAGACAGAAAGCTAGTTGTGAATGTGAGACTTACCTTCAATTTCTTGGACAGTCACACTGCTTCCGCTATCACTGCTATAGATGACGTCAATAGGGGCGTCTCTCTCCTCAACCTGGACTTCAATTTGTATGTCATTCCGGTGCATGATGTTTATCTCCACAGACACGTCAGAATTCCGCCTCCCAATGCTACCTCGACTCCCTCTAGGACTACTGAACTCTTTCTTTGTAACAACAAAGTCATTGCGTTTGGCTGGCGACAAAACATCTACTTTTTGCGTACTTCTCCTAGGGGACCGCACATTAGGTTTCTCAACAGACTTTTTCGGCGATAGAATGGACTCCTTCGATGATTTAGCTGGCGATTTCACAGGAGAACTACTAGATTTGATTGCAGTAATGTTCTCAGACAACGGTTTTCGTTTCGGTACCGCTTGACCAGAACTTGCGAGTTTTTGGTCGATTTTTTCTTGCCTAGCGCGTGCGCGCTCTAACATGCGCTGAAAAATACGATAATAACGTAAAATACTTCAGTTTCAGTGGTGTTATCCACACGATTACGTCGTTATTTTCAAGTAAACATGCCAAACCTACCTGAGTGAAGGGATCCATGGTTCAGTCAGAAAACAATACACCAGCAAACAAAAGTTACTCCACTATCATTGTTTTAAGATACTTTTTGTTAATTAAATTACAATATCGAGTGAAAAATATCGATTATTCACTAATAATTAAGAAATTCAAATGTAAAATCGCCCGTTACCCGACTGACATTTGCAAAACTGAATTTTTTGAATTTAGTTCATAAATGCTCCGGTAGAGGGCACCATGGGGCACTTTTCGTTCAGAAATTATTTGTTTCTCTTGTGTTGGTTTTTTATGATTTTGTTAGAGGCAAGATGTTTGATTTTTGCCAACGTTTTCTGATGAATGAATGTTGTTCTTCCTTCAATTCTTAACATGTTTTCATCCCTCCACGCCAATTTTGTAAAAATTTAACAAATTAAAAAAAGCTAGATTTCTGAACGATAACCTTGTAGTAACAGTTACAAGTTCAGTATCTGTTACTTTTGGGGAACTATAAAACACCTAAATAGTGCTATCTACTACCCGTTAGATGGCGCTTGCTACTTTAGTTTAGCTACCAAATAATAGATGGCGTACCAAAGGGGGTCCAGGGTCCTGAACCCTCCCAAAAACCGAACACGGCAGATGACAATTTGCGAAAATTTCATTTCAATAAATAATATGTCTAGTCTATAGCTAACCTAACTCTAACTATCTTACCTACTATTCATACCACGTCGAATTTTAATTGTGTAAATCAGGGGTTCCCAATGTTTTTCAGTCCGCGGCGCACTTACGAGTTCAGAATTTTGTGTTGGCGCCCTGGTACAGATGAAAGAAATAGGTACAAAACATTTAACAATATGAAGCTGTTTTTTTATATATTACAATACTACATTGAAACAAATCATTTAAATATAGGTAGAGTTAAGAAAAACTTGAATAAAATACAGCAGCTACTTAGTCAATGTGATGGGTGATCTTGGTAATCTCCACACATTTTTTCAAAGCGTGGCGTTTTTTATTTTGTACCCGCCAGTACGTAAGGTTTCGGAGTTGCTATAAAGAGGATCGCCTCACGCACGGCGCACCTCCGTACTTTCTACGGCGCACTAGGGCGCCGCCGCGGCGCACAGTTTGGGAGCCCATTCTTACTTTTATTTAGCTTTCCACCCAGGATTTTAGAATTTGAAGCCAAAAACAATAACACTTACGTGTTTTTTGTTTGTTTAATTAATTCTATTCTGTTCGTAAATGAATGTGCAGCTGAAAACCAGCGTCACGGCCCAGGTTGTGGCGTCACGGTGAACTGCTACCTACTTACCATTTCGGCAATTTGTACTTCTTCCTAGCGCTCCCCGTTTCTCATTCGGGGTACCTACGTTTGACCATGGTCCAATATTTGGCAGGTCAAGCTATAAAGTGGATTCTCGGAAATTTTTACTTTAGCTTATTTGCCAAATAAATATTTTCTCATCTTACTGTAGGTACCTACGGTTTTCAGTTCGTGCGCGTAGAGCCATAATTCCAATTAAAACTTCAGACGTAAGCTGATCTTGATTTGAGTCATAAAAAAGTGTAAAAAATGTCCTAAGAATACGACATAACATAGACGGGTTATACAACGTAATGTATGTACCTGTTTTTAAAGTGTTTGCAATCTTTCAATCAGTTTACCAACGTTCGGGTCGTTTAGACGACAACTTGTTTACTCTTGCGCATATAGACCGAGAGCAGGCATCTCAAAACCAGTCAGTACCCAGCATCCGACCCGAACACTAGTGCCTAACCACGTTGCTCGGAAGAAAAGCAGTCGATAATGGGTGAGCAGATTAGTAGGTTTAATACCTACAATTTATTTATCTATAAAATGCGCGTCATATTCAAGCACTTATCTCCTTGCCCCTCGATCACATAATTCACAGATTATTACTTACGTTTTCTATCTATTGTAGCATCTCTAGGTTCTTCGGTTCTTAGGTTCTTCAAGAATCGGACTATGAAATGCAAAAGAAATTACTAAAATCCAACTCGTTCAAACAAAAGGAAACAACAACATTCCCAACTTTATAGATTTACCAGTCAACACACCCCATACTCGTATGTGATTACGAACAAACGAAAATGTTGCTTAAAACCGTAAAGGCAGTCGAAATGCGTTTAAAACACAAAATCAGTGTTTTAAACGCAGCAAAAATGTTGTGAAATCAACTTTGTATTTGCTTTTATCTACGTGCATGGGTGGTCACCCAGTCTTAAATCTTTGATGTTATTAGCTACAAACGTAAAGGTTTATTGGATTTTCCAAATCTTCACTCACTAGGTAGTTATCATGTGTTTGAGTTATTTTCACTAGGTACCTACTAAAGAATTGACCTTAATTTTAAAGAAAGCTTAGGCACTCCCAGCTCCAGGAAAATATTTAGAAATGACTTATTTGCAATTTGCCAAATATTTTTTGTGACTTTTCTTAAAGTAGCATGACTGAAGTGTATGCTATGCATTACTGATAGCATTAATCAGACCACTAACGTATAGTTAACGATAACCTTTACGTTACGGTTGTTTATACTAACCTACTTGTAACTATTTAGATACTGATTTTTGGTAAAAGCTAGGTTCATGATGCATTGTCATTTATTTTATTCAAACCCCTTTTTAAAACGTTTCTATGACCGTGTTATTTTGTAGTGAGTAGTAGTGAGAGACACAATAACGTTTGTTTATTATTAGCCTCTTTATGCTTATGTTTGTATGTTATGTATGGAGTTCTTTTTATTCATGTAGAACTCTTACAAAGTAACCGGCTAAAACATTCTTTCTAAATAAGGTAAGACACGGCACTTTTGATAACAATCACGTTCTGTCGATTCCTCTACATCGGCTAAAGCCATAGAAAAACCAGTCAAGTGCGAGTCGGAATCGCGCACGAAGGGTTTCGTACCATTATCTATAAAAACGGCAAAAAATCACGTTTGTTGAATGGGAGCCCCTTCAAATATTTATTTTATTCTGTTTTTTAGTATTTTGCTGTTATAGCGGCAACAGAAATACATCATCTGTGAAAATTTCAACTGTCTAACTATCACGGTTCATGAGATACAGCCTGGTGACAGACGGACAGACAGACAGACAGCGGAGTCTTAGTAATAGGGTCCCGTTTTTTACCCTTTGGGTACGGAACCCTAAAAAATAGACCATAAAACTATATGAAATATATAAGCTTGCAAAAAAGATAAACTACTAAGGTATTAACCAGAGTAGTTTATCTTTTTTTTCGTTATTCAAGCCATTTCCCGTCATCAAGGCACACGACAAAACAGGCCGCTTCAAACAGACTCTACCATAACTTACTCTACATATAAAGCTTAATCTACAATACTTGTGGAAAACAACAATACACTTTATGACTCAAAGTTTTATGACACATTCTAGATCTTTGACGAATATACATAAAGTTACTTACTACTATATACCTACGATAAATTGAATGACCTGCGGTTTCCTGTGTATGTGTATGATATGTTCTTTTATGCCCTACTAAACTGTCACGTGAATGTATGTGATGTGAGGGCCTAAATTCACGGCCCCTTTAATACAGAAATACCTATATAGGTTTTCTCCGGCCATTACCAATGATCGTAGGATATGAGCGATCTTGCGGTCGAAAAACGATAGCCTGAGTCATGAATGACAATTGAATAAGTATAGAGCATAGAGACCGGTTTTTTATAACAATGGAAAATTTCGGCGACTGGCTGACACGTGCAACCTACCAAAGGGTTTTATTGGCACTTCTTTCCCGTGCGAATTCAAAAATATGCAGCTTTTATCCTTGTGTAAATTATGAACGGAAATTTGTGCAAAATTTCTGCTTTCAATTTGTATGAGCAATGTTGGAGTTGGGTGAGCGATGCTGCGCTATAAAGACTCTCTGAAACGGGACATGAGCCCTTTCGGACATCACACATGGGAAGAAGTCTCAGCAGGCAGAGATCAATGGCACAAAAGTTACACGTTACACACTACACGAATAGTTATGGATGGGCGTAAATTACACGATGAATCGTGGTTTCAGATACACAGGAATATAAGGCATCAAAATCGCTACCTATCATCAGTTTGCTTGTCTAAAATGCGCAAGATTTTTTCGTTGCCGCGTAGGACTTTTTAACCACGAAAGAAGGTATTGAAAGAGGCTAATAAGGCTAATATGAATTAAATAATATGTGTAAATGAAAAATTAATTATTTAGGTAATAATAACTTCAAAAACATACGCCCGAAGGATCTATCACCTTCTGACCGGGAAAGAACCTTGTGGTTCTTTGAGCACAAAAGTGACATTATTTATTTGTTTATTTTTATTTAAAATGTTTCCACGGAGACCTCTGTGACCTCTGATCACAGCACCTTACACTTTCATATAAACAAGAGTATTAAGAGGATAAAATCATAATAACAGTATGTATCGATGCCGAGGTCAAGGGTGACTCGCTGAGTACCGACCTTGTCAGAATACACCGCGCAGATTTATTGTTTTGCATATTATTTATTAAATGTTCGATTCGAAACTGATAAAAATTTAAAAATGTAATTATAGCATGAGTATTCTTGTTTGTATTTCAGGGTCCGCTACCATCGTGTTGTCCATCGTTGCTGTGTGCCTGGTCATTGCGGCTGTTGAAGGAGGTAAGTTGATAACCAAAAAGGTTCGTTGGTAGTTGACGATGCTGCTGTCCAACAGCTAGAGAATGTAACTGTTTAACTGTTAAGACTCTGTCAGTATTGATAATTTCAATAAATAAAATACTCAGTCACTTTACTTTTGTTATAGCTATAATCAGAAACTCCTTAAAAATATAAATTATATTCTACTTACACACACAGGCACAGATATTCTATAGTCCCACTTTATGTACAAATCAAACTAGCAATATAAAATACAACGAATTGCGAGCAAAATGTCAAGTACTTACATAACTACCTACAAGATATCTTAAGTAGACAGACCATTTGGATCCAATCTTTTCTTTTTTTAAAAATTTAAATAGGATTGAAAATGTCCTTATCAAGAGCTTTTGCATTAATTTCGTTTATTATCGTTTTGCATTAAGTTCTACATAGTCTGAGACGGGAGCATTGAGGCCGATATTCTACCTGCTGGTAAGGAATGTGGAAGAGTTTGATATAAAAACTACTGAAAACATCTAAATTGTTTTTTGTTTTAACTTTAAAAGTAATATTTGTTTTGTGTGTGATTTAATTTGCCTGTTATTCCAGCAGGCGGCTCCTGCCCCCTCCCGTCGAAGGTGTACAGCTGCAGCCCCAAGTGCCAGGACAACTACGAGTGCAGCCACGGGAAGGTATGCTGCCCCAACTCCTGCAACGCCAAGTCCTGCACTGAAGCCGGCCACGGCGGGCACGACAAGTACTCTTCCTGTAAGTAGATCAGTACCTGCCTGGGCAACCGAACTGAAGTTTTGGTTTATGGGCGCCATCTTGCGCCGAGTAGCAAGAACTATTTTTTTTTGCATCCTTGAGGTAATATTACTAACTATTTAAGATTAGGTTTAGGTACGTATAATAAATTATCACGCACAGTGCATGGAGACAAGAAATTCCAGCGGATGTTACAGCGTGGAAGTATAACAGGCACAGATTAGTACATGAAAATCGTATTAAAAAAGAATTGTTGCCTTACATCAAATTGTATCAAAGTAAATTTATCAAAGTTAAAAGTAATGCTTTCTGTTGAAGCAGGTTTCTGATGATAAGGTCGTTCAGTGCTCCTCATCGGTGAACGCTGAGCAGTGTTTTGAACAGTCTGAAGTTCAATTTCTTTGCAGGTGGCTCTCCTTTTCTGCTTTTTGTTATACCAGTACCAGTATGTTCCGCGCTTCTTCAAAGACCACATCACGAGTGTAATAATAATTGCTTTCCCATAAACGGAGTGAGTTTAGGGTTAATTTTCAAAAACTAAAAAAAAACTGTAATACCTACTTATATTTATTTTTGAAATATTTGGCAACTTTTGAATAGCCGTAACTCATTAACTATTTCGCCTACCAAAACCAAATTATTCTCATTTTATTGAAAATTTAGTCTACTAAAAAGTGTACATAGTAACTTTTGCCGTAACACAGGTTTTTGGTGGTAAAAATTGACTAAAACTAAAAAAAGTCCAAACTTTTAATGAATTTTCAAGTATTTAACTGCGATCCGGAACTTGGGCTTTCGAGGTCGAAAACTTAAATTTGTGATTACCCATTTCATCACTACAAACTCATAAAAAAATCAGAACTCATTTGATGTAAGGCAAAAAGTACCAATGGGTTATGTACTTATGACATTTTAAAAATATTTTTAATTTCGTTTAATTTCTTATTTAACATAAAGGTATAAGGCCCTGTTTTAAAAAATATATTAAAAAGTCTATCTTTTGAAATAAAAATATAATAATTAAAAGATTTTCAGTACGGTAAACTAATCCTGAGTACGGTAAACTAATCCTGAGTACGGCATTATGCAATCGTATTTCTTTGCCAAGCTGTCATGTGAATTAATAAAAAAAACATAACATGTTTCATTTTGTATTTGGTAATTGATTTCCAAGTTTGGTTGGTTGTTTCTTCAGGCAAGTTGGTAGAATCAGCTCTAACGAACTGAGCGGTATCGATAGGGTCAGAATCCAGTGTATTGCGAAAGTTCTAAAATCCAGGAAGCAAAGTCAAGTCCTCAATCAATCCAAATAAGGTAACGGTAGAGTCCAGGTAGCAAAGCCAAGTCGTCAGTAAATATCCAAATAATCAAAACCACGAAACAGATACAAACTCAACAACCAACAACTCAAAATCAACGGTTAGGTTATGTGTCAACCAACTGTCAAACGTCTTTTATTTTTTTTTACTTTGGCAAAGGAATTAAACCGTAGAATGCTGCAGTAAGCAACAAATCGTAACCAAAGTGTTGAAAATTAATTATATATTTATCTATGATCAAAATTATTTAATGTATTTTTTATGTGATTAGGGGACCTTAAACCTGCCTTAAATAAAAAAATAAAATTATTTTTAAAATCTTGCACATAGCCCATTACATGGACTAGATCTGTAAATTTTCAGCAAGATTTGTAAATTTTCAGCAACACGCCCCGAATTTGCCATAAGACAAACCTTCCTAAAGAAATTGTTTGAATAATACCGAAAATATACTGAACTGAATTCTTCATCATACTGAAACTATCTACATAGGGACCATCCATAAATTACGTCACACGTTAAGGGGAGGGGAGGGGGTCAACAAAGTGTGACATTGTGTGACAAGGGGGTGAGAGTGACCATAAGTTTCGTGACGTCACATTTCAAAATGTGTTATGAGTATCAAAACGCGTTAACTTTTAACGACAAACTTAACTTCCTCGGTCCCAAGCACTCTTTTTACGTTTTTACTTTGGTTGAGACAATGAGTTTTGAGTCCCCAAAAAAAATAACAACACTATTAAGTACTGTTTTTATTAAAAAATAACAAAAAATGGAAAATATGCAAAATATGTGACGTCACGCTAGGGAGGGGGGAGTCTTACAGTGTAACCAGCAGTGACAAGGACACTAATAATAAGGAGGGGGGAGGGGTCAAAAAATCATGGAATTCGTGTGACGTAATTTATGGATGGTCCCATACTTGGCAGAATCGAAGAAAACATTAGAAACACACACACACACACACGCATACACACACACAAATACAATACATTCCTTACACGCACATATTATGTACCTACTTTCTTTTGTTTTTGCACACTTGCAGCAGTTAACAGTTAACCATTTGTTCTGTTTCTTTTTTTTGTCCAGAGTCCAAACCATTAAATTCTGTTTAGTGTACAAAGTAAAATCCGTAATTGGCAATATGTTTAGGTTATAAGTTATAAGCATAGATATAAGCATTTCAGTATTGCTATGGATTTTTGTTAATAAATAAAATAAAATAAATAAAGGCAGCCTTGCTGGTTTGCGAAGCACCAATTTTTCTTAAAGTTCTATAACACTCGACAAATATAACATTATGTTATGCTACATAACTGTGCCTGAATTGGTTGTTGTTGGTTGCAGCGGGCGCGACCGGCATCTACTGCGGCAACGTGAAGTGCAGCCCCCATGAGGCCTGCAAGACTGACCCGCAGACCCAGCGACAGAAATGCACACGCATTTAATTTACGACAATAATATATTATAACAATGAATCACTCATTGTGAAGTATTATCTGTCTCACAAAAGTCTAACCAGTAGTGCTTTCTTAAATATTATCGAAAAACTAATATCACTTTCCTATTTAGTTTTTTAGGGTGCCATTATTTTAGTATGAATGTTTGAAAATGAATTAGTAAAGTTAATTTACTACGTATGCTCAAAAAGCTTATCGTATCATGACATGAGACATGTTATATAAAGCTTTGCGTAGTAACATATTTATTCGATGGTAGTTAGTAGTATATTTAAAAACTTATTCATAATTTATGTTTAATAATGTACTAGTATTTATAAGATTATTTTAATTGAATAAAAGCTCTCTTTTTAACTGTAAAGTGCCGTTTTATTAACACGTTAACTGCACGCACCAGTTTCGAATATCATTTTATCTAAAACTAAGTACATTTTCAGTCATGAACCTCTCAAAGGTTGTCTGGAAGAGTTAAACATTACATCCATAGAAAATGACCTACCTCGCCTAATTGGTTGCAGAAACGTCTATTAAAGTTGATGCCACTTTAAATATTACATTGTCACTTTCCGTCTTGTTGACGTAAACAAGGACGGCATTACATTTAAAGCCGCTTTGACTTTAATGAACCCAGGATTTTTCCGAAAGCCGCTAGTATTTTTCGTGAATCTGTGCTAATTTTATCCTGTGTGCAAACGGAATGAATAGTATTGCATTTTATTATCTTGTAGGCATCGGATTGTAATGTGTTAATAACGCTAACTTATGTCAGTTTATACTTATATAGATAGTTCTTAAGGACTCTTGTACGTAGAGAATAAGGTTCAAATTGTGTTCGAAAGCTGACTCATCTGCGAAGTAATCAGGAGTTTGCACTTAAAGGAATTTTTCCTTGAAAATGGTTCAGTACATCTTCAGCCTACATAGGCGGAGTGCGTGTTATATTAAGTTGTGTTTATAAATTCATCCACGAAGAATATTCCCTCAATCGCATAAAAATGAGTAAGTACTGATCTCTTCACTTGTTTGGCTTATAAATAAAGATAAAAAGAGATAATCTGAGAACAGTGATAAATTTATAATACTAGAGTAGTTCTTAATTTTAATCCCTGTAAGTGTTATTTTGTTTCGCAATAATTTAAAAAATAGGGGCCCTCAAACCCTCAATCCAGATGCACATAAAATTCTTGTGTAAACGACGAAACTTGAACTAATACGTTCTTATTTAGAGAAGATATTTACTTCTTAATTTTTTTTGTATTCTAGCAACCCGCACCCGAATTTGCCATACACAAACCTTCCTAAAGAAATTATTTGAATAATACTAAAAATACACTGAAATGAATTCTTCATCATACTGAAACTTTACATTCTTGGCCAGAATCGAAGAAAACATTAGAAAGGCAACCTTGCTGGTTTGCGACGCACCAATTTTTTTAAAAGTTCTACTGTAAAATATCGTAAAACATAAAATCGAAACACGAACACGTCCGTCTTATTAGAGCAAATGTTGTCGATTACAGAACACTTGTGTAAAATCCACGTAACTCGCGTCTACTCTGTGTACTTAGACAGTATCTGAGTCCAAACACCAAATACTTGATATAGTGATAAATTGGTTGAAAAAGTAAATATTTATTCCAAATGAAATATACCACATGCCAGATCTTCCCGAGCATTATGATTTATGAGAAATTGACTATGCTTTAATGTGTCTTTAAATTAGCGAAATTTGAGAAAGTGAAAAACTTGTCCCAATAACCAAGTTACAATTAAAATAGGTACCTACCCTTATACAAGTTCTTCAGAATGTCCTAAAACAAGTTAACTGACACCATTGGGCCTTTTTATAATTCGAAAACGGCACGGCAAAATTGTATTAGCATTGCCTCCTATATAATAGTAATACTAGAGGCTGAGAACATAGAGGGCAATGGTAATTCAAATTCAAACTGACGTGCCGTGCCGTTCGAATTATAAAAAGGCCCATTGTGTGAGTAGAGTGAGTAGGGTTGTATATGAAAAAAATAATTAAATTTCATTTTAATGAAAATTAAAAGTATATGGCAGATAATATACGTCCCTACGATTAATTTTAATTTTAAATGAATTTTAATTTGATAAGCTCCGCTTTATTTCAAGTTTGTCATGTGTGTTTTGTTTTCTAATGTCATTAAGTATATGAATCTTTGACTTTACTGACTTTAATTTTGGATTACCTTTTTATTGAGTTATTTTGAGTATGGATCGAAGCGAACATTTTTTTGAGTATGGGGTATAGATCGAAGCGAACATTTTTTTTAACCGACTTCCAAAAAGGAGGAGGTTCTATGTTCGACTGTATGTATCTTTTTTTATGTATTTTCACCGATTTCTGCGGCATTTGTGGATCGATTTTCAAAATTATTTTTTTGTTTGAAAGATTACACTCCAGAGGTGGTCCCATTGCCACCAAATCAGGATCTCAAGATGAAATCCCGGGGACGTCGAGGGCAACTTTTGAGTTGAAGTGCCTATTTATAATGTGTCTGTTCTTTTTATCATTTACACTAAAAATTTAAAAATAAATAAACTTTTTAAGTAAAAAAAATTAACCGACTTCGGTTTATTTGTCATGTTTTGGCCTGATGAAAGTTGTTATGTTCAGAAGACTTTACTATACGACATTCTGAATTCCTATTTTATTTAACACTAGCTTTCCGCCCGCGGCTCCGCCCGCGTGGACTACAGGTTATATCGTGCCCAACTGTAGGATGAAATATAGCCTATGTCCTTTCCCAGGCTCTAATCTATCTCTGTACCAAATTTCATCAAAATCGGTTCAGTAGTGAAAGACGGACAGACAGACAGAGTTACTTTCGCATTTATAATATTAGTATAGATTTTTATTTTTAATAAAAGTCACAACATTCTTGTTATTACCCCCAGGGACTTCAGTTCTGGCGTTGCTGTCAATGGCGCTGGTTTTTCTGATGACGAAGCGCGTTGCTGGTATAATAAATAATTTCTAATAATACAATCCTACCATTTTCCCTCTATCCACCATATAATTACGTAAGTGTTTACTTGTGGTCAAGAAATTATTTACCTTATTAAAATGGTGGCAGGTATTTTATTATGTACTTATTTGTATTTAATTTGTTTTAACAGCTACTAAGTAACAACAATAGGTAAGTTGCATGTATATGGGGTACCGTGACTTTACTTACCTACATTAGTTAGCGAAACTAAGTTGCAGCAACGTTCATTAAAGTTTAGAACTTTAGACAAAAGGCAAAGACAAAAGTTCCCTTATAAGTCTCCAAAGAGTGGAACGGTTCCACCATGCTAGTTTCAAAGCATTTGTAGTTCGATTCCTGACGTTTCGTCCGGAGGGCGTGGTGTTCCGCCGGCACCGAGGGAGATTCCCGATTGCAGACACCCCCAGAAAAACACCCGGGAAATAGTGTATTTTAATTTAATTTTGTTGAGTTATATGTCATATGTATGTAAGTCTGTAAGGTAATTATCTATGGGCCTAGTCGCCTGATAATGTGATAATAAATGGTTTTATTATTATTAAAGCTTCTTTAAATGTAATGCCGTACTTGTTTACGTCAACAAGACGGGAAGCAACAGTGTGAAATTTGAAGTAGCATTTACTTTAAATACCCATAAGACTGAAAAACTTTTTCCGAGGAACTCATACGAAATACTGAAAAAAATTCTGACTACCTATTTATATAAGGCAAGTTGTAATAGGAGGCGAAATTTTTATTTTATTTCGACCCATATACCTCGGGAATAGCTGTTTAGAGGGCTGAACCACATTTTTGTCAACAGGAGGAATTCAGGCTGTGAATCAGGCCACGAAACTGGACCACTGGGCCCACTTTTCCCAAGTAACATAGGTCGAAATATGAACTCTCTATATTTGTGTAATCAGCTGATTTGCCTTTTTTCCTACGGGAAGTGCAGGCTTCCTTGGGGAAAGTTGTTCAGTTTCATGGAGCGAACAACCGCCTAAAGTTTCGCTAACTATTTTAAAATCACCCCATATATTAGGTATATATTTACTCTACGACATGTTACGTACTTTTAATAACAATTAGGCCTCAGGGACGATAATAATCTTTCGAAGTCCCCGGGGCGTCACGTTTCGTGATGTTAAATTACTTCATAACCGTATACTGTTCTCCAGGCCGTGTCATGCGCTGGCCTCAGTACTTTGTATTAATACTCGGCCGACATTACATGTTATATACTCAAAGTCAAGTCAAAGTAGCTTTATTCAATAGAAAATTCGAGGAGTAGGCGGTGAAAACGTCACTTTGACCATATTTATCTTTTTTTTAATTATTTGTTTTCAAACTCGCAACACTGATAGAAGTCTTTAAATCTCAACAAAACGAAACATTTCCTTAAGAAAATAAACATTAAAAAGTGCCTATTCCTTCAAAACGCCACTTATTCATGAATTTTATTTTTTCTTTCAAAAATGACACTTTTCCCGTAGAATCGTTACGTTGTACTAACAATATGCTACTTTTCCAAATTGGATGGAGACTGAGGAACCGTGTCGTCATTTTTGGCACACAGTTCCTTAATCTGTTCAAAATATTTTTTATAATAATTAAGTATAATGTTAATATTCATACAATATTAAAGTAGCTAATTTGATGTAATACCTGTGTTTTAAAATATAATAGAAAGGGTTTCTTACCAAAATGCAACATTTCCAAGCTTGATTCTGTCAAAACGTCACTTTTATAAAATTGTTTAATTTATTGCTTCATACATTTTAGCGATAAAAATTATTTGAAAAGGTTATATTTCGTATAGAATCGATCAGTTTTTGTAGAATTTTTCTCTCAAGGTAAATTGATTGGGTTCAAAAGATATTACTTTTTTGTTGATTTCTCAAAAATTTGTTTTACTAGAAAAGTGACGTTTTGATCGCCTACTCCTCATTCAGGATGTTACCTAAAATAAGTCACAGTAGTGAAGTACATTAAATACATACATACGTACATACATATTCGTTCTTTTGACTCTAAGCCTATTCGCAAAGTTGCAGTCTTCCTCCGTGAAGAATAGGCAAGATTTTCTTATTTTCTAATTTTACCTAAATCTGAAATAAGTCTAGAGCTGAGCAGTCACACTCAAAGGCCCAGAATAATGTTCTACCTTGTGTCGTGGGTCCCTTGGAACTTACATAAAGAAAGACGTTAATACCCGTGACCTGAGAAGAAACATCTGATGCTTTTTAAATAATTATTGTTACTAAGATTTTTGTCTTGAAAGTTTATTCAGCTGATTCAGAGGAGACACTAGTTGTACACGCGGCAGCACATCAGGCTATACATGTTGACCTTGACGTCGCCCTTATCTCACTTGCTATAGCGACTGCTTTCGTAGTGTAAATGGATAACCTGACTTGCTGCTGTACGTACATACATCCTTCAAATTCAGTTAGGTTTCAGAGAATTTCAGTTAGTCAGCAAAAAATTATTGATCAGTAAAAAAAACTTATTAGTTCGCAAAATAATAATAATAAACGCTACACACTCTCTCTTGCGTCGTGGGTTCCTTGGAATAGGTTAATCCAACAGCCGAGACACGCATTGCTTTATGTTTTTGTGAATTTCATAGACAATGGTTCCTTAGAAAAAGTAGGTAAATTTAATAGTTCAGCTTATTCACGCCCTATGAATTTTAGTTAATCTAATCCTTCCTTCCATTTAACATTTATGTAGCTCGAGTACGATGGTGATAGCGCGCGTAATGCGCCGCGGTCCTATGTCAAAATGTCAACATTGACAACGCCAGGGGGCGAGCAAGCTCTAGCCTTTACGCAGGGCCCTCGCGCATCAAAGTGTAGTTTCAGCGTCAGCCGAGTGGCGCGCCGCGCGAGTTTGTCGCCGTCGTGCTCGAGCTGTTCTTAACAAAACATGATGTTCTTCTAGCCGGATTCGTCTGCCCGCCTCCTGAGAAGGTGTACACCGTGAAGCCGGTGTGCCGCGACGACCACGACTGCCCCGGGTTGAAGTGCTGCCCCAACCAGGCCCTCAGCAAGTCCTGTACGCAGCCCGCCCCCGCGTGGGTGGCTGATTCTGCTCGGTACTACAGCAAGGATGTATACAACCAGGGAAAGTACAGCGGCAAGTAAATTACCTACCTACGAGGGTAGAAGACTTTTTACTTTATGTGTGTTGTAGGATGTGATGGAAGAGGCGCTAAGCTTTTGATACGTGATCTCCAATTTATTAAACTAATAAAATGTAGCATTTATTCATAATGTTTTTTTTCTGTTAACCTGTGTATAACAACCGCTTTAACCTTTTCACCGCCAAAGTCTGATATATCAGACGTTTAAGTTTCGTGCCCTCGCCGCCAAAGTCTGATATATCAGACAATTTTTTTTTAACTTTAATATCGTTCACCAAGCGTTTGCCATACGCCACGACATTAATTTATTTTTTTTAAATTTTTTGATGTCGTGGCGTGTGGTGGGCGTTTTTGACGAAAACTCTTGGCGCTAAAAGGGTTAATATATAAACCGTTATTAACCCCAAATAATGACTTACAACTAATATGTTTATCCTAAACCTATATCTATAAAACAATTTTTTTTAATGTGTCTTAAAGTCAAAAACATCTCAAAACTGGCTTCGAAAAATGCAAGTTTATGTAAAATATCACACATTTTAACCCTTTCTTGGGCTCGTGGTCCGTCTCTTTCTATATCTTATTACCCTCGAAGTCCCCATAACTCTTATGACGTTCCCTTATTGTAACTAGTCCCGAACATGGTACAGGTAAGCCAGGGACGTCGGGGGGAACAGGAACATACTGCGGCAACACCAAGTGCAGTCCGTTCCAGAAGTGCGTGATGGACAAGTACACTGGGAAGCTGGTCTGCAAGTAATACCACCCTTCAAAAAATATTAAGATTAATTCTGTGAAAACTCTATTAACTAAAATTAAATTGTTTTTAAAGTGCAACATTTGATTTTTATTTTATTTCCTATTATTATAATTACCATTTCATTCTTGGGATGATTTTCGAAAAATCGCGAAACACGTGTTCTTTTATTTGCTTCAAGGTATATCTTGACGAAGTTTTGAGTCAAAATTTCCAAAAAAAATTGTTTTTTTTTTTAAATTATAAGATGGGTTAACTCTTGACCTCAATCTTGACCATAAAGATCAAAGATAAGGTCGACGATGGAGCGAGTTAACCCAGAAAATGCCTATAAAGGCACTGTGGTACTCCACGCACCGACGGAACACAGCAAAAAAAAATGTTTTCTCCATACAAACTTTGAAACCCTTTTAACCTCCTTAGGAGTTGAATTTCGAAAATTCCTTTCTTAGTGCTTGCCTACGTCATTAAAGACATCTTTTTGCCAAATTTCAGCTTTCGATGTCTAAGGGTTTGGGCTGGATGTTAATGAGTCAGTGAATCAGGACCTCCTATTTTATATTTAAGAAGATAGAGTAACTAATATACTCCGTCCAACTGACATATATTACTTGTCCCGAAATAAAGTATGTGTAAGATATCAACTCTTCTCAGGCACACTGTTTAGAATTAGTAGGTAAGGTAACTTGAGTTAGATTTAAGCGTTTTGCTATGTTGTTGTGGATGAAAACTATGATACAGTCTATTACCACAAAAAGTACCTCAACACCATCAGCCTGTGTCGGTGCACTGCTGAACATAGGCCTGTTCTATGGCACGCCACTAAGCTCGGTCTCTTAGCTCTCCTCCTCCAACCAAATGCTCTACCTTAATATCGTCACCCACCTAGTTACAGAGCGCCCTACGCTACGTTTGCCGATTCGCAGTCTCTATTCTAGAACTCGTCTGCCCCAACTGCGATCGGTTCTACGACAGATAAAAATAAATAAATAATCCACGCCATATCCTCAGAATATGTCATGGACTACAACACGAACTGCCTACCTCTAGAAAGCTTTATAGACGCCAGTACAAACAAAAATATAACAAACAAAAACCTTAACGACCTCAAATCCTTTTACTTACCAAAAATAAAAGTAATTTGCTGAAGTTTCGGTACGTGTATTTTGTTTTAATAAGTGTGCTTGTGCGTAAAAGTTCTCGTAGTAATAACAATAAGCCTGTAAGTTATGTTTCCCATTACGTCGTCTCTATAGAGGCTCGTGCTGTGTAGTCGATACTGGGGTGTACACAGTAGAATGAAAAGGATGGAGGTGTAAATAAGTTTTTCTTGGAAACGACAACATAAGTTATTTCATTTCATTGTTGAAGAGACACAAGAGAAAATTAAAAATACTTTGTTTAGTTTATCACTAAGGGCCGCCAAACAGAGTTTTGAACAATGATTAACAATATTGGTTTTGTTTTGAAGAAGTAAGACCAAGGCTCAATATGCTCTATCCAACATAGATATCCATCCAGAAAATAATGTTTCTATGTACTTTCGTATCGGATTTTATATATTCTTACTAGCTTGTCGCCCGGGACGTCGTTCCCGTGGAAAGTTTTTTGTCAATTTTCCAATGTTTTTAATAGTTATTCTATTATTCGGGACGGAGACAAATACAATAAATCAAAAACCATAAAAATCGGTTTAGCCGTTCTCGAGTTATAAGTGTTCGAACAAACCCGATTTTTTTTAATATATTATGATATTTGTTCTGAGTTCTGACTATAAGAATAAATTGTTCTATGCTTGTAAAGAACGGATTATTTATTATACGCAAATCTGTAAGTTTTTGCGCCAATAAAATATCAAGATTATTCATTCATCACAATCGTCAAAAAGGTTGTGGCAATTAAATATCGGTGTTACTTGGTAGTGAACGCTTATAGCAGTCTTCTTGAGTAAAGATATGTACAGTCTAACAAAGAGTCCGGCTGTCATTCAATATTCAATAAATCTTTTTATTTTCTTAAAACAAAGAGATAATATAAGGTGACATTCGTTCGGAATCTCCTTTCATACCACCATACTCTAATGTACGTGCGCCTGCAAACCGCACTCTTTTTCAGACTGTAAAACAAACTTAGGGGTTGCTCTATCTCCTCTAGTTGTATAGCTCTAAGACCCATAGAGCCTACAGGCCACAAGCAGTCAGTGCCACGCAGTCAGTCTCGCGCTGTGATTGCTTTCAACACGGAACTGAAAGCCCGCGCTCGCGAAACTGATATATATTTACGAAAAACTTTATGACTTAAAAATTGTGTGATTAAGTGAAAAAATAATGAATCATATTTATTGGCTTTAAAATAGGCAACGTTATTTTATAACCCTGTAAATAAACTTACATTAGGAGTTTTTCTCGGAATTTGAGTGTTCCGGAGCATTTTTGTACTTTTGTTCTAAGCGCAGAAAAAAAAACTAATATAAGCAGTGGATGATTTCGAGACGGGGTTTGCAGAGGGTATTTATATGCATCATGTCATCGTAGATTAGTCCTTAGAAAAAAAAGTTATGTAAAAGCGAAAGAAATACGTGATTTGTAAGTGCACTTTTACGGATGTTGTAATGGTCCTTAGGAAAAAAAAATGTGTTTTGAAAAGAAAATTTATTTAACTTTTTATATGTGTTTTTGTACTTACTATAAAATGACTAAATGCAAATTAAGTTTTTTTTCGAAAAAATAATACCTCCATAAATAAATTATTTATCAACTTGATCTGACAGCCCATTGCCAGTGTCACAAAAACATTATGATATGTATAATTGTATACTAGCTTTCGTTCCCATAGGAATTTGGCAAAATTAAATAGCCTATGTGTTAATCAAGGGTGTCATTTCCATACCAAATTTTATCAAATTGGTCCAACCGTTTGAGCGTGAAGAAGTTACAAACATACTAACACACACACTCACAAACTTTCGCCTTTTTAATATTAGTGTGCTACGCTACATACTTTTACATAAAAAAAAGTTATGTAAAAGCGAAAGAAATACGTGATTTGTAAGTGCACTTTTACGAATGTTGTAATGGTCCTTAGGAAAAAAAAATGTGTTTTGAAAAGAAAATTTATTTAACTTTTATATGTGTTTTTGTACTTACTATAAAATGACTAAATGCAAATTAAGTTTTTTTTCGAAAAAATAATACCTCCATAAATAAATTATTTATCAACTTGATCTGACAGCCCATTGCCAGTGTCACAAAAACATTATGATATGTATAATTGTATACTAGCTTTCGTTCCCATAGGAATTTGGCAAAATTAAATAGCCTATGTGTTAATCAAGGGTGTCATTTCCATACCAAATTTTATCAAATTGGTCCAACCGTTTGAGCGTGAAGAAGTTACAAACATACTAACACACACACTCACAAACTTTCGCCTTTTTAATATTAGTGTGCTACGCTACAAAGTTTTCTACTCCGTCTTTTAAAGCGTAGCAAAAGTTGTTTAAATACATCCTATTATCAACTTATCGGGTGGGCGGTGTGGTCGATAGCCTTTACTTATTCAAAGCTCATGCCATTGCAATGCACGACGCACGTTATTTAGTGTAACTGCATTACAATACTCGTATTCGATTATAGCTCTGGACTATTGGCTGTTTTTTTTTGTTTAGTTTTGTTTGATAGGCACATCAACAGTATAATGTACAATCATTCAAACTTAAGATAATTAGCTAGTTTTAATATATATGACAGACGTGTATATATGAACGAGCTTTTTTTTAGTTGTGTTATTATTAGCATCCACAGACTTTATGTCCGTGCTCTTGTCTAGATTAAGTTTTCTTGTTGATACTTGCTTTTAAACTATAAGACAATACTTTCCATAGAGGTTTACAATTTATAAATAAGTATAATAAATAACTTAACGGGCTTACACCTAACAACATATCTTACAAATACTAATAGTAAATTTTATACAGCGTATAACACTGATTTCATGATTTTTGGTTGTATAAGTACTATGCAATGTGTAAGTATTGTTAGTAAGGACGTTAATATTAAAAGAGATACAGAAAAAAAACAAATTATTAATAGAACGGTTAACTTCGACTGGATGGCCTGATTTGGTTATTATTTTTTGAGTAATATTGTGAAAAATGTATATTATAAAGTTTCCAATACACACAAGTAAAAAAAAGTATAAAGTTTTTACACAAGTATAAAGTTTCCACATTGTACGGCTGTGATTAAATTTCACTTAGGATTATATTGTATACAGTGCAAAGTTGCAAACTCTTTACTATAAATCTGTGCTGCCAATATTGTGCCTTATCTTCTAATAGAAAAATAAAACTATATTCATTGCCGCACAATGGAGTAAGTACTTTACTGTGCATATTGCATGTTATACTATAGACTCTATAGAACCTACTATTTTTGATCACGTGCATAAAAAATATTTTCAATAGTTTGGCTGTCTTAGACTGCACTGGCCGTCGCTCCACTTTAACTCAAAAATCCTGGATGGTGGTCAAGAAAAAGAGCATAATATGCTAAAATTAATAATAATTTCAAGAACAAAGCCTTCATACTTTTCACTGAACCTTCGCCTCGATCCGGCAGCAAAGCATTAAATACATTAGTGGCACATATTTGAAAAATATATCGAAAGGTCGTAAAAAGGTTGTTTTGTTTATACACATTCCACCGCGAAGTCACTACGTATAGTCTAATGACGTGATTTCTCAGCAGTTTATAGAATAACATTTGCCAACGTACACACGGCAGCACATCAGACATAAATACATGTTTACCTTGACGTGGTCCTTATCTCGTTTAAAATAGCGAAGGTTTTCGTAGTGTAAATGACTGGTTTCAATAACTAATTGAACCGTTTACCTTATTAGGTCCATGAAGTGAACTGAATTTATCAATGGCTGTAAATGACTCTGACCATAGACATAAAAACAAGTTAAACTCATAGACATAGAAAAAATAAGTTAAGTTAAACTCTGCAACTAGAGTTAATAAACTCAAAAACTTTATTTCTTACTCACTAATAAGAAATAAGTATGTAATCAAAAGTTTCACAAAATAGTGATCAAACGTGACCAGAAGGTGAACAAAAGTCACCGAACGTGACCAAACGTGATGGAATGGTGATCAAAAGCAGACTGTGTGATGAGAGAGTGTCGTGAGCAATGAACGCGGAGGAGGAGCAGAGATGTCCGCTGTGGGAGCGGCTGCGGGGGCTGGGTGCGAGGGGGGTATGCGCACGCTTTTGTCGGCGCCGGCGCAGGCGGGTCGCGCCCGAACACAACGCCAATGGGACGGCCACAAGGTGAGATCACAATACATCATGCTATTGTCACGCCACTTATTGCATCTGTTACCGGCCAAACCCGATGTCAGGCAAAACTATATTAACCTAGGGCTAGGACAAACTAGTTTTAAGGTTGTAATTTACACTTTTACAGCATCTTCATGTGGTGAAACGCCACACAAAAAGTTGGAACAAAAGAGAGTGGGAAAACAGAGAAACTCAGAAATTCCTCGCAGCTTTCGTGCAATAAAATTGTATTATTTAAAACAATTTCTTTTGCTACGAAAAGCGTAGCACTGGCTACGAATGAACGTAGCTTTTGCGGAGTTAAATCAATAAGAGTTAAAAAATATTTGCAAATCCAAAAGTTTTTGTAAAAATAATAATCAGATAAAATTATATCAATGTTGTGGTGCCGATCATAAATAGCACCAGCCTATATTTTCCGAAGCCTATCGTAATTGTTGACTTATCCAACGCAACGTAAAGTTTTTCCGATTTCTTTGGCACCAATGTGGTCACTTGGTAGAGATTTTTGCTTAGCAATGGAATTCTTACAGGCTAGTTGCTTTTTGCTCTTTTAATTAAAATGAAATTGTGTAGTATAATCTAGCATCAAGTACAATAATTTTACCAAATGATTTATTTATTTATTTATAATTATTTATGTAGATATCTAGATTAATTTGACCATCATCCTTACTAATATTATTCCGACTAATCCTTACTATCCTTACTAATCCTTATAAATGCGAAAGTAACTCGGTCTGTCTGTCTGTCTGTCCGTCTTTCACGCCTATACTACTGAACCGATTTTGATGAAATTTGGTACAGAGACAGATTAGAGCCAGGGAAAGGACATAGGCTACATTTTATCCCACAGGTGGGCACGAAATAACCTGTAGTTCACGCGGGCGGAGCCGCGGGCGGAAAGCTAGTAACCAATAGATAAGGAAATTGGGTGGATACCAATTGAGAGACCCGTATGTAGCTGGTTTCAAAAATACCCAATAAAAATAAATCCAAAATAAATATAAAAATGAATTAATGCTCAGCTCTATTTCAAAAAGGTCAAGTATGTCACGTTAACATAGACATATGGAAAATGTGTCAGTGCATGTTAATTGTATGAAACTTTCATTTTTAAAAGATTCTAAGCCGTGCAACATGCATGTAAACCATAGACATAGAAAAAATAAGTTAAATGTGTAACTGATTACAAGAGTTGGGATTTACTTTTGAATTTAAGTTTGGATCTTATTTTTATTGGGTATCTAAAGGGTATCTATTTATTTTATTTATTTATTTATTTTATTAATCAATTGAATATACAATAATATTATAAACACACTCCCACAAAACCGTTTAAACGGTTTGTCTGAGATCAGCAGTCTTAACCATTCATGACAATATAATAAAAGTATAATATCATTTCATTTTTAACTTTAATTATTGTAGGTATATTAAGTTTATTGTTATTAAAGAGTATCCAGGTAATACTGCTTTAACTCCTTTTTAAATTTATTCCTATTGGACTCGAGACGAATGGCCTTGGGCAAACTATTTAGCAGATAGGGAATTCGCTTCTTCAGAGTTCTGTCTCCAAAATAGTTAGTTACTTTGGTTACTATGAATTTGCCCGAGGACATCGATCTCGTGTGGTACTTGTTGTCCACTTTCTCGCGCAATGAGTCTTGCTCTCGACTGGTATAGTTATTAACTGCCAAAAGGTACTTATGTTTCAAGCCAGCGGGAAGAATCTTACAAATTTTAAATATTTTTTTATAATCGTATCTAAATTTATTCCGTCTTTTTTTATTAACTAAAAATTTTAAAAATCTTATTTGCATGTTTTCTATTTTATCTATATTCTATGAAACGCGTAGTATATGTGTTAAGTATGTGAATAATAATAATAAAATCTTTATTATCAGGCATCTAGGCACATAGATAAATACCTTACAGACATAAGAAATATAATTAAATTAAACTAATTAACACTATTTCCCGGGTGTTTTTCCGGGGGTGTCTGCAACTGGGAATCTCCCTCGGAAACGGCGAATATTATTAATGTGAATAGTATTAACTCCACACGTGTTTCAATTGCAATTTCATTCTTGTCTGAATAGTATTGCTACGAAAGTGCTACGGAAACTAGTACATTATATTCCGAAATGTCATTTTAACCTATAAGTTCTACAACTAGTACCTGGCGGTGGCTTTCTAAAGAACCACTATTATAACCGACTTATGAAAAGGAGGAGGTTCTCAACTCTTGTATATAATTTTTTTTGCATGTATGTTACGCGATAATACCGTTCGAGTTTCAAAATTTTTTTTGGTCGAAATAAATACTCCTGAGATGGTAAAAAATTACCAATATCAATTTAGCGCTTTTTAAAAAAAATCATCAAGAACAAAAAACACATACAATTATAAGTATTTAGATGATGTTTTCGTTCGTGGTTATCTGCTGATATTCATTATTGCGATTGAAGTCGGTTGATTTAACGTGTTTGACATAATTAATAATAATGTACAAACTATTTCGTATATATTTGACCCACAAAGTGACGTCTTAGGTAACCTTATGACATTGTAGAGGGGTTAAAAGCATGGGCGGGCGTTTGGTATGTTATGTTTCTTCATAAGTATATTCATGTCAGGGTAGGCAGAACGATATGTGGTTCACTTGGCGCCACACCTAAAAATGGATCCTCTTGACGTCACATTTGACATTCATTCTAAGTGGTGATAGGTTGCCAGCCTTTTGCCTGCTACACATCAAAACCATCGCATCTCACTGACAGCATGAATAGTAAGAGTTGACAGCTGGTACATTCTACATTTTTCTTTCAGTCCCAGCCCAGCGTGGAAGTAACCTAGTACCTTGATCGAAACTATACTAGAATCAAGTAGGTATTTAAAAGAATATAAACAAACCTAAGCTGTCAAATCAAACAGTTTCGCAGGCTTCAGATTATCCGGCAGAATTAAAAATCACCAATTGTTATTAAATATGGTCTAAGCAAAACGGATACTCTTAAAATTGGTCGTAATTTATTTTTCTGTCAAACCTAGAATTGGGTGTTTTTTCGGTAACAGGTTTCTAATTATTTATCTTATTCAAAAATTATTATTAAATTAATTGATTAAAAAAGTTTTGTAGTATAATGGAGACGTATAATATATTTTTATGTCTGTTAAAAGTGATACTTACATGAAAAAGTATTTTTTTTCCGATAGTGTAAAATACAACGTATGAGAATCAATGTTGTGAATGTGCTAGAACCTTTTTTGTGTTGTTTACATTCTTTTAAGTACTTACATGATTCTAGTATAGTACCCTAAGAAATGTCCATCTAGGAGATAAGTTTTGAAGGATAAGTTTACCTTTGTACCACACTAATGTCAGTTATTGTCCTGTTTTGTGTATTTTAGCTTATATGCAAACAATGATCGACTTACTTAATGGGATTTTGCAAAAGGCGCCTTATCACTAGAAGTGATCTCTTCCAGACAACCCTTTGACTGAGAGGAACGATAGAAGAGACATTGAAGTTTAGTGCGTAGGTTATAATTATTCCCGTAACCTACGTGTTAATGTTAATCCACGATGTCAACTTCCTCCATACCAAATTGCATCAAAATTGGTCCAACCGTTTGAGCGTGAAGAAGTAACAAACAAATAAACACACTCACAAACTTTGGCCTTTATAATATTAGTGTGAAGTGTGACTTTCAGCTGAAGTATTGTATCATTGATTGTCTCTATATTCGTCACTTCATTCATGATTCACTGCACGCCGATCACGCAAGCTGTCGTCATTTCCGTGTCAAGAAATTCATTATTACTGGATAAAGCTGCCCAATTGTCCATTACTGTCCAAATATTGAATCTTTTTTTCTTTTTAGTTGATTAAGGGCCAACAAAAAGTTACACAAAATAATTTTAGGGAAAGAAAATTAACGGCGCGAATGGGACTTGAACATAAGATGATCCCAGGATCCCAGGATTAAACCTCTTGGTGCTCTATCGTGCCTTCAAGTTAAGCGGCGAAATTTTGTTCTATGTATAGGTTCTTTGTGAATATCTTCTTAAGGGTAAGCGTTAAAAAAAAGTTACACAAAAGTTGACTATAATAGGTAAAGTTTTTTATTTTATTTTATTATAAGATGGGTTAAAGTTACAGTGGAGCCAACACCGTTTGCCACGGATTACTAATAAGAAAGACTGCACCTTTTCGAATAGGCACAAAGTTAAAAAATTCTAATGTGATTCACTACTTCACTTATTTTAAGTAACATCGTGAATATTCTTGACTTTGAGAAGAAATGGTTAACCGCAGAGAAACTTAAAAACTGCGTTTAAAACTGTAATTTTTTTTTCGGGATTCTGGTAAAATCATTCGCTTGTTTTTCACCCTTGTTAGACCAATCTTAGATCTCTTTTATAAAAATCATGGACCCTATTATTCTTTGAAAACCAACTATCCAATGAACACAAGGCTATTTTGCGGACACGAAACTAGTTCTGCATACATTTTTACCATTGAATTACATTGAACGGGCCGCAAAAACAAGTTGGTTTCACAAACTTATTATTTCAGTTAATATGGCTGGTTTTCAATGTAAAGAAGACAGTAAGTGAGTTTTTTTTAACAGCATTATTGATTTGTAATCGTAGAACAGTTGGTTTAGAATGGATCATGAGTAAATA
Source organism: Aproaerema taeniolella (assembly GCA_949987775.1). Taxonomy (NCBI): domain Eukaryota; kingdom Metazoa; phylum Arthropoda; class Insecta; order Lepidoptera; family Gelechiidae; genus Aproaerema; species Aproaerema taeniolella. The sequence goes on from OX465264.1 coordinate 7,487,439, forward strand.
TAAATAAATCCTTGTAAAAATAAGCACTGCCAACCCCACAAGAGTCACGCGGTGTGCGTGATACAGCCCTCCATAACATGACCTATATCCCTATACGAGTAACGTGAATAGGGCGCAAAATCACGCAATCACTTTGGAGGTAAGACACGCACCTGAGGGCTACAATGACGGAAAAAACCGAGGTGATTGCTTATTTTTTTTTCTTGGTTATTGTAATAATTTAAATGTCTTGTTGTAAGTTTTACTACGTCATTAAGTATATCTTTTTGTATTTTATTAAATCGCAGGTTCAAAAAGTAACCCTGTTTTTTATTCTCAGAGACTAAATTGACAATACCTGGGATGCCAGTTTTTTGCAAATCTTAAATAGTGATGTGCCACTAACGGTAACCGATGTTATCAAAATTAGGTGCCGGTTTTATATTACTTAAAGAGAAGGGAGGAAATACTTACTTTAAACGTAACGTAATGTCCCTAATCGATATAAGTAGTATTTATTATGCTCATGCACCGCTATATCGATAAAATAAATGCCGGCCGGGCATTTCGCCAGTTTTTTTATCCCTTATTATTTGTCATAAATAAGAGCGAGAATTATCGTATTTTACTGTTGGGAACAACACTGATGGCTACTGTCTTTTTTTGTTTATAAGCATCAAAAGAGGTTTTATTATAAATTCATTTTGATAACAATTTTTAAAATGTTAATATCATATAAAACTAAGAAGCCAATCATCTAATAAAGACAAAATTATTATTATTACGTTTTTTTAAAGTTTCGATTCAAAAATCGACAATTTAGGTACAGCACTATAAAAAAAACTGGTATCATTATTTGTAAATTTGACATTTGCATATGTCAATTTAGTCTCTGAGAATAAAAAACAGGGTTTAGGTGTCCCAAAAAGATAATAGCAAGCGGAAAGCTGAAAATGTTCTTGAGAAATTATAAAAAACGTCGTAACTTGAAAACTGCCAAACATCGTAGAACATACGCAGCTGTTTAGGGTTTCGGGTGCCCCTAGGGGTGCTCGACCTTCAGCCTTCAACCACTACTTTCTGGGGTACCCTGTCTGCTGACCCTATAAGGTGAAAAAGAAACAAACAACTTCTTGCCGAAGTAATTCTATCAGATTGACAGAAGAAGCTTTTTTACCATAAACATAGAAATTTGTTGTTAATATATGTCACTGCCAAGCATTACAACGCTAGTGTTTATATTCCACAGATGAATAAGAATATGTACTATTCTCTTTGAGTATTAAATAAAATGTCAATAATAAAATGTCTCTGCAATAAATAAAATGTCGAAATAACATTCAAACGGAATTTAAAACATTTCATTTTAACACCGGTAACTATAAAAAACAAACAATGGCAACCATGAAATAACCATAACGCACAATTCAACAACCCCCGAGTCCACCATGCCACAGTCCCAGTAAACAGTCGAGTGCTAACCCCTTAGACATGCAGCATCATCACCGGCTCGTGATCCCGAACAATGGCGCCGCACTGTAGACACAGATGGGGCGCGCGGCACTGCATGGGCGGCGCCGGCCCGCACCCGCACTGCCACGTCAACTACATGCACCGGCCGCCGTCTCCGTGCGCGCACGGACTACACACCTACGCCTGGAACGACCCCATCAACATGCACGGGCCGCCGTCACCGTGCGCGCACGAAGAACACACACTCCCCTGGAACGAACCCACCAACCACCTAGACACCTGCCCGCATATGACCCACGGCTGCCCCACTCGCTTTATACACAACACCTTCTTCCAGCCCCACACACACAACACCTGCCAACCCCCCTGGAACCGTTTGTTTTGTGATACGTGCTACGATGGGAGAAAAATTCCAACACAGTCTTGCAACCCTCCAGGCTATTATAGGCCTCCTAAGCCGCGGCACCCATGCTACACGCGCCGTTTTCCGAGCCCTGAAGGAAGTGCATACTCTTATGAAACGGAGTTCTCTTCTCAGGCCGAGGAGAAGAACTGCAGGTGTCTGGACGAGAATAACAGGTGTAGGGAGTCGAAAAACGAAACAATTTGTCGCTCCATTTCGTATGAGGATCTGATTAAACAACCCGAGGTAAGAAGGACCCAGGATCTAGGGTGTTGCACCGAATGGACGTGTCCGAAGATAAATGACAAGTACATAGAAACTATGGAACCCATGATGAAGCTGTTGGAAATGTGCCAAACGGACACATCAGCCTGTTCGGACTGCTGTGACTCCCCCTGCGAAAGGGCTGTTTGCCACATAAAAGAGTCGTTTATGGGGCAAACGGACCCGTGTTACCTCCCACCCGCAGCATACCAGGGGGTCAGCGAGGTCATTTTGAGCACTTGTGATGCTTCGACGAACACTAATGGGCGGAACGTGTTCTTCGATAATAACGTGATACAGCATGAAATCTTATGTGAGATGATCAGTGAGGACATTAATGAGGAGAAGTCTCCGATGAAGTTCACCAACAGCCAGATAGTGTCACTCGTCACCGACATCGACGACGACATATGCAAAGGGGGCAAGGATTCAAGTCCTCAGGATTATTCGAATAAAGTGAATGTAAGCGATGGCGTCGAAACCCTATTTGTAGCAAAAAAAAAATCTAATTTAGTAGTCAATGCACAACCACCAACCCTACCGTTACAGAACTGATACAATACTTACGATGAGCATGTCTTCTTTCAATATCTGGTTTTTACATGTCTGCCTTTGTGACTTTCCCTTTCTAATGTAGAACATTTATTATAAATACTGCATATGCATATCTACTAGTATTTCTTATATTAGTTTCACATGTTGTCTGTCTATCATTTAACAACATAATTATATATCATTGCAAATGTATCTCACAACTCTTCCATATTGCTTCTTATAGAGAACTGAAGTGAACTAATAGAGAACAAATCTCTCTTTCAACCTCTCGGGTGGTTAATCAGTCCATGAAACTGAACAACTTCCCTAAGGAACATAGGTCAAAATACGATAAAAAAAATTTGAGTTCCCATACAAACTTCATCAGCATATAGCGCATTTTATGTGGGAGATCAAAATTTTTTTTTTCGTATTTTGACCTATGTTCCTTAGGGAAGTTGTTCAGTTTCATGGACTGATTAACCACCCGAGAGGTTGAAAGAGAGATACCTAAAGCCCTGAATAAAAGATATAAATATTAAAAATATTTAAAAAAATAGAGAAATAAAGAACTCAAAGACCATGTCTTATACATGATTCATAATTCTAAAATTAAAAGTTTGTATCACCCCCGAAATTCGATTGCTTATAAATTTTAAACGGCTAAACCAATTTTGATCAAATATAGCTAAGAACCAACTCAATTACGTCAGCTTTCAAATAAAAAAACTACATCGAAATCAGTCCACTCGTTTAGGAGCTACGATGCCACAGACAGACATACAGATACACAGGTCAAACTTATATAACCACTCTTTTTTTGTCGGGGATTAAATTGAATTTGCAACACCGAGCAGAGCGCGGCTCTTAAATCCTTCCACGCTGGACTGGGAGTGAAAGAGAAACTTAGAATGTGCCAGCTGCCTACTCTTCCCAGGCATACTGTAAAAGTCAGTAAGTGGGACTTGAGGGTTTTGCTGTATCATGGGCGAAAGGCTGACCACCTCTCACCAATACACACATGTTCCATATAATAACCCTCACCATGTTGTGTCAAGCGTGGCATTAAGTGGTTTTTTAGAACCACTGATGCTCTGTCTACCCCGTTAGGGATTACAGGCGTGAGCGTATATATGTCTCACAAAAACTGGTATCGGGGGACAGCTTCGGCCATTCTACAGTTATTTATTCTAAGTTCATTCATTTGGTCAATATTATAAAGAGGAAAGATTTGATTGTTTGTTTGTTTGCATCGAAACTACTGGACCGATTTGAAAAATTGTTTCACCATTACAATCCTACATTATCCGGGATGGACATAGGGTACATGATTTTCCCGAATTCCCACGGGAACGAAGTCCCGCGCGGGAAGCTAGTGTTTAATATGAGGATTGCTTGCTCAGAGATGCTAATCGTGCGCACTGACTGTAACTTTCGAACGACCTGACTGTAAACTTTCTTGCTCTCAGTCCTTCTATGCCTCTACACCTCCTTCACAATACACTTCCTCTTCTTTATACCTCCTAACCGAAAATGGTTAGCTCCCATTAGCCCCCAACAGACTTCCGATGAGGTAAATCCTGACTAGAAATACGTACTAAAAACTAAAACACTTACTTTGAAGGTATCATACAGCTTAGCAAATTCTGAAACAGGTCATTATTCTAAATCTATTTCGACCTATGTTCTTCGGTTGTTCAGTTTTGTAGGCTGATTGAAGTGTATTTTATTTGGTAAGCTGTATGTTTGTATTTCCCAACTTACGAAATATTAGGTTCATGAGTACGAATATAAGCTTCCCTGGTATTTCTTATGGAAATAGGAAATACTGTTTGGTCGAGTGTTAGTGACGCTGCCTTTTGATTGGTGGGTCCTGGGTTCGATTCCCGGTCGGGGAAAATATTTGTGTAAAAAGTACATGTTTGTTCTCGGGTCATGAGTGTTCGTGTCTGTATTTGTGTGTATTCCAAGGGACCCACGACACAAGGGGGTCAGTATGGGCCTTTGAGTGTGTAGCGTTTAGGTGTGTAGCGTTTATCTAACATCAACATTTTCTTGTCAAGCCATGATCCTAATATTACTATGGGTCACGGTAGTAAGTCACAATGAACTGAAACTCCTTTGCCATTGTAAATACAATAAAACTAAAAACCTTTGCTAACCTTTGCCTATCCTGATGGATCGATAAAAACCACTACAGATGAGTAATAATAACGTGTCTACTACTCACACTGACAATCAGCGACAGATAGTTAACAAAATGTTATGCTGAATAAATACTGGTAAAGAAAACCAAAAAAATACGATGTTAACCACAAAATAATCGTATAACATCCGTACTACTATCTCCTCTAATCACCCTATACCATGTGACGCTATAGTCGAACTATCAGCCGCGCGCTAAACTCATAGACATGAAGGATCGAGCTATACCTGCACATGATCCAATTGATCGAGTTCAATGCCCTCTCACAGTAAGCGAGAATGTGAGATGCGACACGGCGTGAACGTGCGAACACACCCGCATTGCCGCATGAGCTTCATCTATCAGCCGGGGTGCCCACACGGCCCGCCCTGCTGCCACAGCCACACCTCCTGCCACCACCCGCCGCCCGCCTGCACGCATCCCTCCTGCTGCCCCAACCACATCATTCAGGAGACAGAGACCTGCCGGTCCTCTACCAAGAAATTAACCGAACTCAAACCTCCAGTGAAGCCTTGCCTCACAAGATACCCTAGACCTGTTAGCAGATGCGTGTCACGCGTAATTCCGACATCCCGTGCAGTTTCCGTCGAGTCGCAATGTTCTATTGATATTACAACGAACAGGACCCGCTTGTGTAAGGACAAGGAATCCTACTGCGGGGCATCGAGAGATGCACCAGTTTTCCGCTCCTTTTACTATGAAGACACGTGCACGAGACCTATGATTATGAAGGAGTCGGGCTGTTGCACCGAATCCTACATCTTATGCAAGGACAGGATACCACACTGCCGCTTAAAAGAGAACAGGATGTGCTCGAAGTTCGGAAATATTGACTCTGGGAGCAGCATCACGGTGGAGTACGAGGACTACCTGTGCCCGTACAAGCAGGCGTCCACCACGCAGACCAATCAGTACTGTACACAGATCCGGACGACCAGTGACTGTGACTCATCATTGTGCACAAGCTGCTCGAATATTTCGTGCGTTTCGGATGTTTCGACAAACACTAACGTGCGAAACGTGGTGTTCGATCAGAATGTGATTGAACACGAGATAATGTGCGAGCCGAAGTGCAACACGTGCGCCACGTGTGACAAGTGCGCGCGAATGAAGCTGACGCCGGCCCACTGCTGGCACCACTGCCCCGACTGCTATCGGAAGCCGGAACAGATTGCATCGATTGTGTCCAGCATTTCCGATGTTTTAGACAACATAAGCTCTCAAATACACAAAATGTAAAACTAGGTCATGACTGTCTCGTTAGGTATTCTTGCACTATTTTCTCTCGAGAAAGAAGTTTGCTATTCTGTAACCGTGTTCGCAATAAAGAGATATCGAGAGATTGTGTAAAGAGACCAGATATTGCACTATTTTATAAATAACTCACTGTTTTATAAAGTTTAATAATGTCTATCAATAAAAATGGTAATATTTCACATTAAACAATAACATTGGCTTATGTTTTTCAAATCACCCCATAACGGTGTGCCGTGACTTCAACCTCAACTAAACTGTGTTTTATCGAGATAAGAAACATCGATTTTAGCGCTTTCTTTAGATCAAATAAAAGGTCATAGTTTAGAATGCAATTTTGTAAATTACATCAAATTTTTTTTTTCGTTTTGTTTTAGATCGCCAGTTAATTGAATATATAGTACTGTATGTTACTATTTAATGAAAATATACTGAAGGAAGAAAAAAATGAGGAAACCCAGCAAAAACATCAAGGAATAAGGCTGCTTTTTGTACATTTTGTGTGCGTTGTTGATATGAAATTCATTCATTCATAGGCTGCTTTCATCTCGGCAAACTGCTTTACTGTTCAAATTATATCACTAACTTAAATTTGTAACCAAATTTTTAGCAAAATTGTTGATTTATAGCTTTAGAAACTACAAAGGATGAAGTTTGAAGTACGAAGTTCTCTCTTCGTTATGTGACTGTGGTATTAAATATTCTGTCGCCGTGGGCAATTGTTCGGTTACATAGTACACACACTCACCCTTTAAACGCTTATCTGAAATCATTTTCGAGTTGCCAACAAGTTTTGATATTTGTAGATTTGTATGTATGTATGTAAATTCTTTATTGGTCGAAAACGGTATAATATAATACATTTTAAAGGTAATGTAATAGCAACTGATCCCTGAAGGGATCTCTTCCACTTTACCTTAGAGCAGGGGCTCCCAATCTTTTTCATTCCGCGGCGCACTTACAAGTTCAGCATTTTGTCTCGGCGCCCTAACCTAGCCAGTCGAAATAGTTAGGTACAGATGAAAGAAATAGGCAAAATGATATTATTTAGGTAAACAGTTAAAACATTAACAATATGCAACTGAGTTTTTTATTTATTGATTAAAATACTACATTAGAACAAACCATTAAAGACAGAGTTAAGAAAAACTTAAATAAAATACAGTAGCTACATACCTCAGTAGTTAATGTGATGGGTGAGCTTGGTGATCTCCACACATTGTTTCAAAGCATGGCATTGTTTATTTTGTACCAGTCAATACCAAAGGTTTCGGAGTATGTGAAAGAGGATCGCCTCACGGCGCCCCCCTTTGTACTTTCTACGGCGCACCAGGGCACCGCGGCGCACAGTTTGGGAACCCCTGCCTTAGAGTATTCCTTGTGTTAACTGGAAACTGAATTTTTACCTAAGATCAAATAATTAAATTAAAATAGGGCTGATTGGCGATCGAAGTGCGTACCCACAAAAACGTAGCTTCGATATTCCCACCGAAATGGGTTTTTTTTATTGCAGTCGAATTTTGTAGGTATTTTAAAGATACAAGAGTGAGTAGGAACTATGCTAATAACTACAAATCTTTACATAATGAAACTCTACCCCTCTTTATACTTTTTCTAATAACTATAGTCGGGTTCACTCGAAGAGATCTCTTCTAGAGATAAGTTTACCTTTGTATCTACACAGAATACTTAAGTAGTAAGGAGTAATATCTATTGATCCTTTTCTGAGAGATAAATAAAACTATAAATTTGAACAATAAATCACAATCGACAAAAATTAGAGTTATGTAAAAAAGCACTAAAAGTATCAAGTGAGGTCGGCCGTCGATTCCATGGGGGTTAATCGTCACCATCGCGTGTCATCATGGGTATTGACTCGCACTCCAACACCAACACCGGGGCTAATCGGCCCAAAGGTACCGTCAGCAAGACAACTAACAGAAGCAATAAACGCCACCTCTAGCTACCATTCGCGATGCGACTTTTCGCTCATATAAGAGTTTCGACTGCCAAATCAACACAAAGATTTACCCTTTTTACCCGACTGCGCGACGCAAAGGAGGGTAATGTGTTTATCAGCCTATGTATGTATGTATGTACACGTATGTTTGTACTTTTGTGGCACTATTTAAGACCAAACGCGTGGACCGATTTTGATAAATGATACGTTGTTGGATTCGCCATAATGGCGCGAGTGTCATATAGAGCGGGACCCATTCGTTAGAAAGTCTTCAAATAACGATTTTCGTGGGACTCACCTCCGCCATACGAAGTACTGGTATGTACTTATTTGGCATGTTTTCCTGAACTCAAAAAGTGCGGTAGTCACTTTCTGAGGGCATGGAGGGGGTAGCTATGACGTATCAAAGATGGCGGCCGGTCCTATTTTATTTACGCTATATTTAGATAACTACTGGGCAGATTTACTTAGATAGGGTCTCAAATGAAAGATAATTTAATATACATTGTTTTATTCTCAAGATGCATTAGTGTAAAGCTAGTAACAAAATAAATATTTTCAAAAAACGACATTTTGTAAAATTAAACTTTTTTTTTACTGTGTGAAAAGAACAGAAACCATTATGGTTACAGTAATTTAGCTTATTATAAAAGATAGCTACACTTATCAGCATTCTAATGAATCTAGAAACGTTTAAATCGAGCTGTAAACAACGGAACTGCAGTCGTCTAAGTTAGCGTGGGTAGCGCCGAACTGACTACGGTACTTAGATTTTGGTACGAATAATCTTGAAAATAACGTGATAAAACGAGTAGAATCACAGCAAAATGAAAAAGTATTATGAACAGGCATATTTTTTTTTAATAGGCATGTTTTTTTTGTCAAAAAATTTTCTTCATAAAATAATGATTAAAAAAATTCGTAAAAAAAATGAAAAAATTCGTTCGTAAAAATTTACGAACTATTTTCAAAAGTTCTCGTAACAAAAATAACGTATCGTATCATATCGAAATAAAACTCTTCATACTTGCACGTTCTTGCGTTATATTTCAAAACAGAGGACTCAATGGTACTGGTCTGTACTGATGGACATAAGAGTGTAAACGTACGCACTCGAGGCAGAGGCAGGTCGCTGACGTGCGAGAGTGTACAGCCGCCGTTATATTTTTCACATCAGCAATACTGAGATTCATTCCGAGGAATCCCTGCACCGTGCTGCGCCGTGAACTTTGGCACTTGTCGCTTCATTCATTTGAAATCATTTGGTCAGGCCTATGACACTGTTAGTACTAATAGCTGCGAAATGGCGCTGCTATCGCCTTTAATTCGCCATCTTGTGACGTCATGCTGTATGTCAAGATAACCTCAAACTTCCATGATGGCGTCTTGTCACTGAGCAAGTACAAGTACGGTATTATGTATGATTGCTCTCATGGTTCGCACAGGCGTTTACTGAAGTGCATCGCTAAATAAATGCAGTACTTATTATCAGTTTTCGTCGCGGAAATGACTAAAATGCATTTATATTTATTTTATTTTATGATTGTCATAAGCATCTTTTGCCATGTGTAACCCGTATTATTACCATTTAGCTTTGATTCCATATAAAATTTTGTTATTTATTTTGTAGCTACGTGAAAAAAAATATTTTCGAGTGTCAAAACTATCAACAAGGTAACAAATGTCTAAATTATGTCTAAATTGTTACCAACATTTGGTAACAATTTTATATCTAAAATAAATACATTTGTTTTGCAAATTATATTTGTTTTTTTATGACTACTTTATAATAAATCTAAACAAACAAATGTGAATTACACCTTATTTATTCTATGCCTAAAACTAACGGACCGATTTTGATGGAATGTGCTGCTATAGATTAATAAATAAGCTACTTTTTATTCTAAAAAAACTAAACCTTATGTTCCAACAAATGGCTTAGTAAGTATTAGTAAATGAAAATATGAACAGTGCTTTCTGCAATTCTTTCTATCGATAAATAGCTTATTCGCTCAGTCGAGCTTTCAGTGAACCGGCTTATCTGCAAATCGTGCCATCGGCAAAATTTTTTTATTTAGAACGTCCTTTCGGCGAATTGAGCTTTCGGCACAACAAGGTATCGGCTGAAGATTTTTTCTTTCAGCCGATGGTCGGCGAACAGTGATTTTTATATACAATTTTATCGTTCAAGAGTAATTCTATGAACCCTTGCGAGCTCGAGTTGAGTGCTTGTGTATTTTATGTTGAGTTTGAAGTTGAGATTCTTGTCACAAATCCTCCTCCGTTGACGATTTTTTCATCTTAGGTTATTTTTGCAACCTGCTTTGACATGGAAACACTTAAGTGTTGTGTTGGTGGTTGCGCTGCAACAGGTGAAACGCTACGGTTTTTTTGTTTCCCGAGAAACAGTTATCTAAGTTTGTGGATGTCTTTTCTCGCGCCAACAAATCCTACTCCTTGAACTCTCTGAAGAGCAATTGTTGAAACAATGCGTTTGTCAAAAACATTTTGACAAAACGCAATTCGATGAAGAAGGCAAGAGAATTCGCTTTTCTTATACATGTCTCTTCACTGAAAACGGAATTGCTCTGGGTGAACCACTGAGTAAAGTAGGTAAGTCCATAAAATCTGTTACGTATTATTCTTAATTGGACACAATATATCTATTATTTTAATTTTCAAATTCAAAACTTTCCATCACGTGGGTTAGCTACAAAGAGCAGAGAGAGTAATGTGTAACCGTGTGATGAACTAATGACACTGGGGTCACCAAAAAAGATAACAATTCAATAATTATAGTAGTCTTTCAAGTTGCCTGACAGCTCCCGCCAAAAAGGTCAGACGTTGATAGTCATTGAAAATTTTTATTTTTTCTTTTACTTTTCCATTGATTATCATTGAACCATTTTGAAAACATGAGAGTGTTGAAGGTGTCACCTGGGTGTCACTCAAAAAAGTTCTTATCCACAATTTTTTCACAAAATGGCTGATTGCCATTTATTATAAAGTGAAGTGTTCTGCGCTACATGATATTGACGGAATTGTGGCAACACATATGGGTCTATATTTGAGAATCTATCTATTCACTTTTATTTACTAGTTCTGGAAATTGGTTAAGCCTTTAGCGAAGTACCTATTCAGTTGTACAACAACTCAACTATAAGTACCATAACCTTGCCTCTCGTGAACTGACTAAATGTCTTACCACTTCAATACAGATTTATTCCTAGTGCAGGGTGAGTCGGCTGACAGTCTGTCCCATGAAGAAACCCAATAGGCATATTTATTACACACTGTACTTTAAAATTGTACCTACTGCTTTTAAGTATTTAAGTAATGTTAGTTATTACAACCCAGCAGCATGTCAAAGATTTATTTGTTTGTTCTCGGGTCATGGGTGTTTGTATTTTTCTTTATGTGTGTTTTAAGGGACCCACGACACAAGGGAAAACCTTAGTGTGGGCCTTTGAGTGTGTAGCGTTTATTTATTTGTTTATTTATAATTATTTTCGAGAGCAAAATGAGGATGATACACCAGAAATGACTTTGGTGATTGGAAGGGCTGGTACGTATATTTATTATTTAATGAAACTATGTATCTAAAAAATGAATCAGGGTCAAAAACATTTGATTCGTGTAATGTAACTTTAACCATAGCATTTAATATTACATAATCTAGTTATCTGAAAAGGAGATGCTTTGCATTTTTATTTAGATTACATTTGAATTTTTATCTGTCTTTTTAAAGTGCAATCATCCTCCAAGAACAGACAAAAAATTAAACTAAGAGGGCACCAACCTAGTAGCTGTTACGTAGCAACAACATAAAGGCAACAGCTACTATAGAGTCTGTTTCAACTCATGTATGATTTATTAAAATGGGTCAAATATTCAAATAAAAAAAGCTTTATTAATGCTTTTAAACTAGCAAAATTTAGGGCTCTTTAATTTAGTTGATGTTTGATATGGGTTTTAAAGGAACCCATATCAAACATCAACTATTTTTTTTAGTTTTAAAAGGCGATAGCAGCGCCATTTCGCAGTTATTGGTACTAACAGTGTCATAGGCCTGACCAAATGATTTCAAATGAATGAAGCGAAAAGTGCCAAAGTTCACGGCGCAGCACGGTGCAGGGATTCCTCGGAATGAATCTCAGTGTTGCCGATGTAAAAAATATAACGGCGGCTGTACACTCTCGCACGTCAGCGACCTGCCTCTGTCTCGAGTGCGTACGTTTACACTCTCATGTCCATCAGTACAGACCAGTACCATTGAGTCCTTTGTTTTGAAATATAACGCAAGTACGTGCAAGTATGAAGAGTTTTATTTCGATATGATACGAAGCGTTATTTTTGTTACGAGAATTTTTAAAAATAGTTTGTAAAAAAATTAGGATAAAATTTTTGACAAAAAAAATGATGCCTGTTAAAAAAAATGATGCTTGTTCATAATACTTTTTCATTTTGAATGATGCTTGTTCGTAATACTTTTTCATTTTGCCCTTTTGTCACGTTATTTTCAAGATTATTCGTACCAAAATCTAAGTACCGTAGTCAGTTCGGCGCTACCCACGCTCACTTAGACGACTGCAGTTCTGTTGTTTATAGCTCGATTTAAACGTTTTTAGGTTCATTAGAATGCTGATAAGTGTAGCAATTTTTTTATAATAAGCTAAATTACCGTAATCCTAACGTTTCTGTTCTTTTCACACAGTAAAAAAAAGTTTAATTTTACAAAATGTAGTTTTTTGAAAATATTTATTTTGTTACTAGGTTTACACTAATGCATCTTTAGAATAAAACAATGTATATTAAATTATCTTTCATTTGAGACCCTATTTAAGTAAATCTGCCCAGTAGTTATCTAAATATAGCGTAAATAAAATAGGCCTGGCCGCCATCTTTGTTACGTCATAGCTACCCCCTCCATACCCTCAGAAAGTGACTACCGCACTTTTTGTGTTCAGGAACATATGCCGAATAAGTACATACCAGTAGTTCGTATGGCGGAGGTAAGTCCCACGGAAATGAAGTCATTCTCCTTGGGTCCCGTTCTAATAGAAAGTATAAAAATTTGGATTTTGGACGTCATAATGTGAAAAAGAAAAAATGAAAATCGACAAACTATGTCAAATGGGATATCGTTGAATAGGTATTTAAAAAAATAATAGATATTTCATATCATTTTTTAAGCAGAATTACCGTTTAGAATCTATACCGATTTAAAGTTTGTTAGTTACGATTTTTACTTAAATATAGGCTTTTAATGCGGAAATGTTCTATTTTTATGCAAGTGAGATATAATAAATAAACAAATATAAATATCTGACCATAACTAAAAAGTGTAAAATAAAATAAATTAATTTAAAAAATTAAAAAGCCCGACTGCTTAGTAAAAACTAAAAAGAAAAAACAAGTAACTTCAGAAGTCGAGACTTTTGTTATTAATTATTATTGAATAACATAAAGATTTTAAGAGTCGGGATCCATTATTAGGACGCCGGATTTTTGATGGGTCCCGACTGTTAAAATCTTTATGTTATTCAATAATAATTAATAACAAAAGTCTCGACTTCTGAAGTTACTTGTTTTTTTCTTCTCAGTTTTTACGAAGCGGTCGGGTTTTTTAATTTTTTAAATTAATTTTTTGAGTTTTTATTTCTCTTGCGTTTGTATTTCCTCATGCGTCCTTTTTGAATGCAAAAGAAGCGAAATGCAAACTTTTACAGTTATAATTTGAGGTTTTGTTTTTCTTGGCAATCAACTTTCAATGGGAGTGAAGTCCAGCCGTTTGGGCGTGAAGAACTAGCAAAACATACAAACAGACACACACACACACACACACTCACAAACTTTCGCTTTATAACATTAGTGTAATGCGATGTGATACTAGTAACAACTTTCAACATTTAAAGGGGCCCTATGTCCTACGTTATGTTTAAAATCATTGACCTAATTTCTCCACCACGCGTTCCCTTAGAAATAATGAAATGACGTGCCAGATGTTTATTCAAAATTATTATTATTTAGATGGTAATCGAGCCGCGGAACTACTGAAGTAATTTTTACAGCCGCCATTAACCGAGGACTTAGCACGAATATGGATGGAGGTTTTAATTTTTACGTACCTCCTTACTTAAATCTGGCACGCAGAACTTTATTATAAGGAAATTAATAACATATAATGACCTTTTCTTTATGGATTTTATCATGTAACGGAAAACACTTTGTATTGTTTGTTTTTAAATATATATATTTATTTTATAGTGATGAGTCACAAAAATAGTACCGTTGGTTAAAAACTAAGACAGATTTTATTAAATAAATTTTGTTATATAGACTAAGTTCGCCTTTTAAAAACTTTTACATTTGTAAAACGATCTATTTATAAAACATGTAAATACTTACATAATGAAGTCAAACTAAAGAACTAATGTTTGTATGTATGTATCTTAATCCTTTAATAAATAAAAAAACAACGGGTTGAACTCCGGGAGTGCCGGCAGAAGTAAAAACTTGAACATTAACGTTGTGCATTAATATTTAAAAAAAATTTCTGTGCTGACACCGGATGACATCTTGACTTTTGCAGTTTTGATTTTCTATATTTATCAAACACCTTTATTTATCCGTGACATCTTGACTTTTGCAGTTTTAATTTCCTATATTTATTAAACATACCCCTCCGCCTTACGGATTTGGGTCACTGACGCGAGTTTAACATTTTTTTACCTATACTTCAAAGTGCACAACGCCGCTAAAGAAGTTTTCACTTCAAAAAAATTTAAAAATAAATAAATGTTTATTTACCAGAAGCATAATACTCAGTATTATCCCGGTCCCTACACTAGACACTAGGCAAGCCTATATCGTAGGGACTCGTAGGTAGGCATTACAAAAAGATTTTGTTTATTATACAAAGGAACTTTATTTTTAACAAACCTTTCCGCAACTAAATGTTAGTTTTGAGCTTTTCATGCCCACTACGTATAAAATTACTAATTACGTCACAGGATTGTTATTAGGCGCCTTAATGACAAAAAGCACTTATATTGCTAACGCTACCCAATGTTTGTACGAACCTACTCTCTAATATTTGACTTTACTACGTGAATATATATACTGATAACAAAGAACTTCAGTCCAGTGTCGAATAGGCTTTATACTCGAGTATACGTAGAGTCAAAGATGGCAACTGTGAAGTTTCAGCTTCAAAAAGATCGCCGCAAATCAAGCATTAACTTTGTTAATTTTCAGAGATTCCATTTTTTGGACAGGTATCTTTCATTTAAACTTAAAATACTTTAAGTATAATGGGTGACTTTAAATAAGGCCGCCGCATTGTACACTAGATGACGAACATTTTGTTTGTTTTATTGTTGTTTTTTGTGTGCAATAAAGAGTATTGTATTGTATTGTAAGTTAGCGAAAATAAGGAATGTGAATCAAGCCACGAAACTGGAAAACTTTTTCTCAAGGAACGTAGGTCAAAATACGATAAAAAATTTCATCTCTCCACACAACTTGTACGATCAGCTGATTTGCCTTTGTATGGAAAGACGAAATTTTTTTTCAGAATTTCAAATACGGCGTCCCATAATTATTTCGGCGCTGCTCAGGTCTGATCTTGATTTTAACTAGACAGAAAATCAGTACTTAATTTGTCAAAATTTGTCACCAAAGTAGACAATTCGTACCCCACCCGTTAATGAGCTATTATTATTTATTTTGGGGTACTGCCCAAAAAACTGCACCACCTAGCGAAGATCTGATTTCACCCAGAACTAGTACTTTCAAATACCTGCCTCACCCCCTAAAGTTTCGCTAACTCATTTGATGTCACCCCATATTTACGTATACAAAAAACTACCTAAGTACTCTCTATCAAAGTACCTACATTCTGAACCACCAGTTTTACAACTCTGCGAACCCATAAATATTTATAAATTTATGAGTTTAGCTGTGCACTTCACACGAAATATGTAAATAAGGAGCTAAAGGTGACGCAAACAAACAGAATAGGCATCACTTTATTAACAGAATTTCGTAATCGCCTTTAACCATTCAAGTGATGCTAGACGATAATAAATGTTTAATTAGATTCAAAATTTAACAAATAATATTATTTTACTTTTAAACAATCTGTTGATTTAGCCAGTCTAAAATTCAGAAAAAAAATTCTGGAACCCTTTTTATTTTTCATGTGATACGTGAAGGTACTTTAGACACCTTTTAATAAAACAAAATGTTGCTATTGATTTGCCAAAACGTAAATTAAAATACTAGAACTTTCGATGATCTCCACCTGCCTTTATGCGAAACGAGCGAGAGCTTATGTAACTGTACGAAATATAGCTTTATTTAATTCATCGTCCGTCTTGCTGGACCATCAGAGAGAGAGACAGAGCTATACTACGAACGAGAGATCGACAGTTATCACGTTTCTTAGATTAGCACCGTCACTGTCGGATGGAGCAGCATGATGGATAGTCTATTTGACGCTTTATTCCTTAGAAGCCGGGAGTCCCGACGACGCATCAACCATCCCCCCTCCGCGCAGTACAGTGCGCTGGGGGAGCGCGTGCGCACTTCCACCCCAGCAGCATTGCAATGCGCGCTGTTCTGCGGAGGCGCACGGTGCAAGTACGAGCAACAGAACCAACGGGCCACAGCCATACAAGGACTCTACTCAGATTGGTGAGCTAACTAGTTTAGTTAGATGACATGATCCTGCCACGCTGGACTGGGAGTGAAAAAAAAACTTAAAATGTGCCAGCTGCCTATTCTTTCCAGGCATACTGTAAAAATCAGTAAGGGACTTGAGGGTCTTGCTGTATCATGGGCGAAAGGCTGACCACCTCTCACCTTACACAACATGTTCCATCTAATAACCCTCACCATTTGTGTCAAGCGTGGCATTGGGTGGTTTTCTGGAACCACTGCTGCTCTGCCTACCCCGTTGGGGATTGCAGGCGTGAGCGTATGTATGTATGTGTATATGATACGAAGGATCTTCTTACTTAGGTTAGCTGCAGCAGCAGCTTTACAGCACGAAAGTTACGCTACTCAATCCGCCGTCCAAGTGGCTACGTTCTGGGCCACAACTTTATAGTTACTTGCCTTCTACTCGCTAAGAAGAAGAAGCACGATGAAAGTACGAATACCAGAACCAGCTGATCACAGCCATACAAAGGTTAATGTCCGGTCTAAATTCGCGTTTTACTATTAAGCGATGTGTTCAAATCAAATCAAATCAATTATTTTTTGAATATGAGTACAAAGATGGGCCGGGCCTATTTTAAAATGTGGTTCTGTCATATTCGGCCACTGCCTGGCATGCAAATATTTATAAACTAGCTGATGCCCGCAACTTCGTCTGCGTGTTGTATATATTTTTATAGACCGAGTTTGTACTTTGACACAACTACAGATACATGAATTGCCGTTTTTTATTGAAGCAACTATTTCGTTCATATTTTCGTTATATGAACAAATAGCAACTATTTCGTTACTACTATGTCTACTATGTCATATAAGGTTGATACTTAATACATTACTTTGGATCTGAAAACAAAAGTCAAACATAGTTGTTTCCTCTACCGCTTATATTTTCTATACCATTGTTACTGCTTTTGATAGATTAAAGTCCGTATTATAGAACGCGACTCAGACTCTGATCTATACTTAAGTAGCAATCGTTTTTGTTTTTTTGATACTGAGAGAGATAGACAATCAACACTTAACATGAGTCAGTGGTGCCTCTAAAACATCTTTTTGTCTTAACAATCCCACAAAAAGTGGTTAATTAATATTGTATTTCGCGTTTCTGTGAAAAACGTAAGGATTTTGTACTTATAAAAAATCAATTTTGATAAAATTAAAATATGTGAAGTAAAAAATTTACGAAAATTGTATGTTGAAAGACCTATTACTTAGGTAAGTACAAAAAATGGCACACGAATTCCTTAGTGCTAATTACGGACTTATTTTTGATTTTCAGTGGAATAGAAGTTTCTGAAACAGGTCACCTATGTCAGTATCTAAGACAACCCCCGTTCATTTGAGATTTCAGCTAGCACGCTGCTTTTATTGTGCTTTGCGATAATTGTGTAAAAATGATTCAATAAAAAATTAAATTTAAGATAGAAATGACTAAGCTTTTCTCTTCAATGGACACTTTGTAGAAATAAGCAAAGGTGTCAGTGCTTGATCCAAACTAAGAAACTTATTAGGATAGTAATATTATAATATTTATCCATGGCTTATATACGCAATGCTATGCTTGATGTAAACTAAAATCAAAAAATCAATAAATAGCCCTTATTTCATGTCAGAACATCAAAGCCATAGATCAAACCTATATAGACCATATTCATAGTGGTTTTAATAAAACAAATGTCAGTTTCTATTGAGTTTCCCGCCTTTAAAAATAAGAAATGCATTGAAAACACCGGCTGTACGGCCATAGATTCCTTTGCTTAAAAATAAAAATAAGCCGTTTTATTGTTTTCAAAAAGTGATATCCTGAAGATTGAATAATGTCATTTAGTTAGGGCCGAATTAAGTTTGAAGACTAAATACTTAATCAACTTCGTTCTTATTAACACTGTATTAAGTATTTAGTTTTGGTTCGTTAAAAAAGTGCAGAATAGCCGAACTATTAATGGGGAAGTTGACAAAAGTTTCGATATTTTAGATATTATACGCCTATAATCCTCGTTGGGGTAACATAAGTCACACAACTTTACATGTCAGGCATATTGTTTATGAGTATATAATACGTTGTCTAAATTTTGCAATGCACGGACGGCCCGAACTCAGGTTACCACACGCGTGCACTCTGTGCTGTTGTGATAAGAGCGGTTTTGCAATGAAAATGGAGTAACCTGATGCGCTGGCCTCTGTACCAACAATGCAATGTATTTGGTTGGCAGCTGGCACATTCCAAATTTTTTGTTCAGTGCCAGTTCAGCACAGAAGTTTTTGTTTTATTTTTGGATATTTGTGGGTCAGTTACAATAATTTTAATTTCTTCCGACTCACTTATATTCGACGATAGCTCTTAAAAATAACATCTATCTAATTATAGAGCAGCACCCTCAGATTTTCTTTATAAAGTACTTTTTTAAAGGTGAATTTATGAAGTTAGAAAAAGGTTATTATTACCTACAAAGAAAACTCAATAAGTAGCATCATGGCAGAATACCAGCGCTGCAGTCTGGTACTGCAGCAATATGCTGAGTCAGCGCCAATTTGATTGGCATGATACAGATAACACGGTGTAAAATAGTTTTATAAAATTATTTGTTTCTGTTTCTTACTCTGTTTACTTCATTGTTTGCTTGCTGATTCATGTTTACTTGTATGTTTGTTATTTGTCTATCACTGTGTTGTGCTGTTTTATGTCAATTGAATAAAGTGTCAATCTATCTATCATAAAATCAATTAATTAGCACTTCACACTGTAACTTTCTGCACTAAAGTTTCCCTCGTATGGTTTGTTTGCCCAAACCGGAAATCGAACCCAGAAACCGTCGATTCACAGGCTGTGTAACTCTACTACTCAAACAAACTTCCGACAAAAAATTAAGAAAGGATCTATTATACTAAATATCTCATAAATCTCAATCCGGTCCTTTTATCAAATGCTACGTACTCATAGACAAAGAAAAAATAAGTTAAATATCAACACTGTCTAGGGATATTGCTTAATTTTTCATACAAAAAGGTGTGTTTGAGAAGCTATAAAAGCATACTCGAGACACATGGAGACACATATAATTTTAAGATGAGCAAGTGTTAAACCTGAATTTTTAATTCTCGTCAATGAATTTTGTTTAAATTGTTTTTTTTAAACGTGACATAAACGAAAACAAAAATGCACTTTTTTCTGCTTTTTGTATGAAAATGGTGGAATTAGCGCAATTTTTTTTTCATTTTAGTCACGTTTTCACAAATTTCAAGAAAAATTAAATTCATTGATAAACATTGAAAATTCATGTTTAGCACTTGCTCATCTGAAAATTATATCACTCCGTGTATCTCGAGTATGGTATTATAGCTTCTCAAACAGACCTCTTTTGTATGAAAAATCATGCAATATCCCTAGACAGTGTTGATGTGTATATTTTTCTATGTTTGGCGTAAATAATAGAAAGAACTTAAGAAACATTGTAAGTGCCTATTCCATTAAAGGGTTGCCCTTGATTTTGATGGGATTCCATCAGATCCTGACTTGGTGACAATAAGACCACTTCTGGAGTATACTCTTTCGAACAAAAAAAAAAGAATTTTGAAAATCGGTCCAAATGGCGGAGGAATCGGTGAACATACATAAAATAAAGATATACAATGGTTTAAGATTTCGTAGTCTTCCTTTCATTTAATTTACCAAGTTTGTTAGAAAGATTTCATCCTTATAATTGACCCTAACGATCGACGCAATAAAAGGGTATTCTTACAGATTTTAGTCGGTTCGATTCCCGGTTGGGGCAAGCGAATTTTCGAAAATTCTTGAATGCAGTTTTCTTTCTTTTCAAAAATAAAGGAATGTTTTCTTTGAGTACAATTTTCTATCTACAGTATTAAGAGTACTTTCCCTTCAGGTGGCATTACAAAATTCCACCCTGTATACAGTCGAACATAAAACCTCCTCCTTTTTGGAAGTCGGTTAAAAAGTAATTCAAGTGATACAGTGTATCTGCTCCGATCCAGCGGCAGTGCTTCTCGCCGCCATAGTTCTTCGTAAACAAAACACTATCGGCTTACGGATAATGAGAGAAGTAAAGAAATATAAATTGAAGACATAGCTAAGAAATACATATATTGAAGACCTGGCTGTATGGATGCAGATTCCTTTGCCTTTTTCGAAAGAGATAAATTTAAAAAACAACATGTCCTTGCTTTTAGCCCATGTATATGTCAAAAATACGTTGATCTCTATGGTATGAGTAAAATGTTCTGAAAAACACCTAGCTTTGAATTTTTTCAGGGGTTTTTGTTGTTGGTTTTATATTTACTGGCTAAATTTTGAGATTTTATGTAGCCTAAATGTTGACCGGGGATATAAGGTACCCCTATGCAAAATTTCATTTAAATCGGTCCAACAGTTACGGAGATTAGCCCGTGCAAACAGACAAACAGACAAACAGACAAACAGACAAACAGACAAACAGACAAACAGACAAACAGACAAACAGAGAAACAAAAAAATCTAAAAAAATCGGGATTTGTTTTATTTCTCTTCTTACATCCCCCTGACTCGGTTTTTAGCATTTTTTTTCTATGTACAGAAATTCGACCTCTACAGTTTTATTATATGTATAGATAGATAATAATGGGTCTAAATAATTAAAAATTAGTGAAAAATTAAAAATTATAAGTACAGTAAAATTAAATGTCAAACCACAAAAAAAAGCATAAAAATAAAATAAAATGTCAAAACAAAATTAACAAATAACATGTCAAAAGAAAGAAATTAATGGAAAATAAAACAAGTTACCAAATAAAATAATAATTTAAAATGTCAATCAATTAAATGTAAGCAATGTAAAATGTCAAATAATTAAATATTTCAAATCGCGAAAGTTTAAAGAACAAGGGTTCTTATTGAATCGGTGAACTATATTCTATTAAATTTAGTAGAGCACGATGCGTTTCTTCTTTCTAACACAGGTAGGGTACAACAGCTTCATAATGCTAGCAAGTCTGTGCATTAGAAGAGTTATCTTCCATCTATCGCATGTAGGAATAGGCTACGTCATGGAGGTGGCGGTCGTTGCTAGGCAAGGCCGTGAACTTCAGGCGGGAGATCGCATTGAGATTAAAATATTCAAAATACTTATTTTCTTCGCATGTAATCATGATGCAGTATTTGGCAAAATCAGTTAATCACAGTGGAACGACTGATATCTGACCTCCGTGACCAAGCTAACAGGGAAACTTGAACGCATTGGATCATGGTTACACAGTAAGGTTTTTGTATTGTGTTCAGTCGTCTCAAATGTGCATGCACAAAACTGAGACATGCAACGTGTGATTGTGAGCGAGAAAGAGCTGGAGGTAGATTTAAAGAGAATTATCAAAAATCTGTCTTTTACCAAAATTTTTGCTTTGTAAAACTGTCACCGGAAAATTTCACTAGTGTAACTATAATCTCCCGCAATATTACAATTTGTTCAGTAAAATTAGAAATTCACGATGAAATTGGGATAAATAGGTTATGTTAGGTTAGGTTAGGTTGCATTAAGATTTCTTAAAATGTGACACAAAGTACCGAGAGTTTATAATCTTACTAAGTCAAATTACAATATTCAGGGTTTGATAATGATTACGGTGACATAACCATAGGACAGTAATTTCGAATGGAAATATGACTCAATCTCGTGACGTAAAAACGTCAGTAATTTCCTGATGGCAACAAGTGTAGAATGACCCAGTGGGTGGTAAACAGAAAAAGAAGGGTTGTTCCGAACGCGTTCATTAATAATTCACCCCCTTCTTCGCCCCTGTCACACCCCCACGGTTGTCACGACATCCCCCGAAGCGCGAATGTCGGCTGAATTAATAAACACTTTACAAGAACGCACGAAAATTTCTGTGTAGTGGATATCAGTTGCATGGTTGTTTCCACGCTAGACTGGAAGTGAAATAAAAACTTCGGAATTGCCAGCTGCCAACTCTTCCCAGTGTCTGAAGACGAAGGTCTTTGACCAGTTTGTTTTGCCAGTGATGACGTACGGCACTGAAACATGGTCGCTTACATTGAGCCTCATAAGAAGGCTCAAGGTCACTCAAAGAGCGATGGAAAGGGCTATGCTCGGAGTTTCTCTGCGCGATCGAATCAGAAATGAGGAAATCCGCAGGACAACCAAGGTCACCGACATAGCCCAAAGAATTTCTAACCTTAAGTGGCAGTGGGCAGGGCACATTGCTCGTAAGACTGATGGCCGCTGGGCCAGAAAAGACCTCGAGTGGCAACCACGTACCGGAAGGCGCAGCGCAGGAAGGCCTCCCACAAGGTGGACCGACGATTTGGTAAAGATTGCGGGAAGCCGCTGGATGCGGGTGGCGCAGGACCGATCGAGGTGGAGATCCCTGGGGGAGGCCTATGTCCAGCAGTGGACGTCTTGCGGCTGACATGATGATGATGAACTCTTCCCAGGCACACTGTGGAAGCCAGTAAGTGGGACTCGAGGTTTTGATGTATCGTGGGCGAATTAAAGCTGACAACCTCTCACGTTCCGTCTAAAGCCCTTCAGAAATATGTCAAATGTGGCACAGAACCACAACCATCAGAACCACATGATGCTCTGGCTACCCTAATGGGGATAATAGATGCGAGTAAATGAACAGTTAAATATCCTGATATTTAATTAGATGAAACCGGCACTATTAGCGCCTTATGGTGATGCAAATGCAAAATAAAATTGGAAACTGCAATGTTTTCGCCGCTTTATTTTCAAGTTCTTCGTGACAGTAGCGTGATTCCTCAAAAGCCGTAAATTTGAATAAACTGGGCCATATTAGCATATAATAATGCAATAAGCATACATTACAACATGTATGAAAAATATGGAAATTTTATACTAAGTACCTGAGAACATAGGCCTAATGAACTAAATATGCTAATGTCGTCGATGTGAATCTTTTAAACCCTTGACAAAAAAGAGGGGTGTTATAACAGTATGTTTAATTAAGTAAAACTACAATCAACAGTGCTCATTATGTAGGAAAAACTTTTTCATAAGATTCAAGACATTTATTTGACACTAGCTTTCCGCCTGGGCTTCGTTCCCGTGGGAATTTAAGAAAATTATGTAGTCTATGTGTTAATCCAGGGTGTCAGCTACCTTCATACCTAATTTTATCAAAATCTGTACAGCCGTTTGAGTGTGAAAGAATAACAAACATCCATACATACAAACTTTCGCGTTTATAATATTAATAAGGATAAGACACTACAACAAAAAGAAAAGAAAATAAAATATAAAACACAGGACAAGAAACGGACATACAATAAAAGCAAAGCAAACATACAGAAAACGACAAAACAACGTATAGTATAAATGTGGATTGTGCTGTAATGCGATGTCAAATAGGACACAGCTCAGCATTGTTGAAGCCGAGGCCCCAACGCTGATTTTCAGCTATGCCCCTGGTGCGTGTGTGTGCACAGCTGGCGAAAAAGAGTAAATTACTAGTTTGTGTTGTATAGTGTATGTGTATGTGTGGTGTGTCAACTCTTTCATTACTAAAATATTGGAATAAATCTTGTAAAAACCCTATTTAATTATCTGAACAATTTTATAAAAAATATTGTCCATATATTGTGCTGACATGGGGACGGACGTATGTGACCTCATAACGTGAGGGGTACATATTAGAAAATGTCCAACATGGTCGAGAAGGAAGCACCTAGGGACCATCCATAAATTACGTCACACGTTAAGGGGAGGGGAGGGGGTCGACAAAGTGTGACATTGTGTGACAAGGGGGTGGGAGGGGTCATAAGTTTCGTGACGCCACATTTCAAAATGTGTTATGAGTATCAAAACGTGTTAAATAGTAACGACAAACTTAACTCCCTCAGTCCCAAACACTCTTTACGTTTTTACTTTGGTTGAGACAATGAGTTTTGAGTTCCCAAAAAAAAATAACAATTCTATAAAGTACTGCTTTTATTAGAAAATGACAAAAAATGGAAAATATGCAAAATATGTGACGTCACGCTAGGGAGGAGGGAGTCTTACAAATGTGACCAGCTGTGACAAGGAGGGGGGAGGGGTCAAAAAATCAAGAAATTCGTGTGACGTAATTTATGGATGGCCCCCAACCCAGAGGGAGCCTCATCCACTTTCTTCGTTCTCAACTGTACCCTTATGACAATGGCCAGTCTCTACCATCGATTAATGCAGGAGGATTATGCGAAAATAAGGATTTGAATGAGCTCACTAAACTAAGCAAATTTTTTTCCAAGAACATAAGTCGAAATATTGTGCGATCAGCTCTTTCTTGCCTTTCTTTGGAAGGCGAATTTTTTTTTTAAGTATTTCAATTAGGTTCCTTGAGGAAAGTTGTTATTTCATGGGGAGATTAACCTATTCATGCTCCATCCGTTCATACACTAACGTCTATAATCCCGTTCATAATCCCGCAGAACGAGAACCACTGACGCCACATTTTACAATCATTCTGGGTGTTATTAGATGGAAGATCAGTACAGTGGTGATAGGTTGTCAGCCTGTCCCCCACGATACAGCAAAACCTGCGCATCCTACTCACTGGCTTCTACAGTATGCCTGGAAAGAGTCGGCAAATGGCACATTCTAAGTTTTTCTTTCACTCCCAGTCCAGCATAGAAGTTCTTACCATTAGTTTCGCTAACTAATTTAAAGACATAATAACCACAGAGTACTTTTTTATATGTATAATAACTATAGAACTATAGAATAACTACAGAGTTTGAAAGGTTTTTCACTGACATTCCAGTCTCCACTACTCAATCACTTGGCTCATCTCCCGCTCTCGCTGAATCGCTACTCAAGCAAAATGTAGACGAAAGTAAGGTTCATTTCAGTTTTTCACACATAAGAATTGTTGACATTCTTAAAACTTTTAAAATGTTAAACATGAAAAAGACTGCGGACCTTGATGGTCTTTCAGTAAAAGTAATAAATTGTATAATAGATTGTATTGCTCCACATTTAGTGTTTATTTTCAATAGTTGTGTCGATGGTGGTGTGTTTCCTGATTTGATGAAACATAGTAAAGTAATTCCTCTGTTTAAAGCTGGTAGTACATCTGACCCCACCAACTTTAGACCTATTTCAATACTACCAGTACTTAGCAAAATTTTTGAAAAAATTATCCTTAGTCAAATAACTACTCACTTCTATGCTAATAAACTTATGAATATTAATCAATTTGGATTCACACGGGGTCGTTCAACAACCGATGCCGGTGTTGAACTTATTCGTCACATTTTTGAGGCCTGGGAGGATTCACATGATGCTCTTGGAGTCTTCTGTGATTTGTCCAAGGCTTTTGACTGTGTTCACTATGAGACTCTAATCAGAAAATTACATCACTATGGCATAAGAGGAAATGCACTTAGGCTTCTGGAATCTTATTTGTGTAATAGGATCCAGAAGGTTGAGGTTAACGGCACTAGATCACCTGGGTCCACAGTCTGTATGGGCGTCCCGCAGGGTTCAATTTTAGGACCATTCTTGTTTCTCCTGTACATTAATGATTTGCCTTTTCTTGTTAAAGAGGCCCATGAGATCGTATTATTTGCAGATGACACATCACTTTTATTTAAAGTGAAAAGATATGACACTAATTATGACGACGTGAATATTGCGATCTCAAAGGTAGTTGAATGGTTCACTGCAAATAACCTACTCTTGAACGAGAAAAAAACCAAATGTGTTAAATTTACCTTGCCTAACGTTAAACAGTTTAATACCAATGTACAGGTTAAAAATGAAAAACTGGAAGTTGTAGAATCTACTGTATTCTTAGGTATCACTATTGACGCAAAGCTTCAATGGGGTCCTCATATTGATAAGTTAGCGAACAGACTCAGTTCAGCAGCTTACGCGGTTAAAAAAATCCGTCAATTATCGGACGTAGAAACCGCGAGAACCGTATATTTCAGTTACTTCCACAGCCTTATGTCATATGGCATTTTGCTGTGGGGTAATGCTGCCGACATTAATAAGATATTTGTCCTGCAGAAAAGGGCTGTTCGCGCGATTTATCAAATGAGACCTAGAATGTCTCTTAGAAATAGATTTAAGGAAATAGATATTTTGACATTTGCGTCCCAGTATATATTTAATAATCTTTTGTATGTAAAGAAAAATGAACAATTGTTTAAGAAAAATTGTGATAGGCACAATGTAAACACTAGAAGCAAACATAACTTGGATATACTAGACAGCCGTCTCTACAAAGTAACAAACTCTTTTATGGGTCAATGTATACGCTTCTACAATAAGATTCCCATGTGTATTCAAAACCTACCTTTAGAAAAATTTAAGACGATAATTAAACAAAAACTTTGTAAAAAGGGCTATTATAGAATTTCGGATTATCTGTTAGACAAGCAACCATGGGAATAAATTGCTCAGCTCCAGAGTTATTCAGATATTAAGTCAATTAAAATTAAAAGTAAGAAAATTTATATGATTGACTTAAAAAGAGCGACCCTCGGAGTTTCTTGCCTATTCTTCTCCTGAGGAAGACTGCACCTTTGCGAATAGGCGCAAAGCCAAAAGTGCTAATGTAATTCATAATATTGACGTGTTCAAGTATCATTTTATATGTTCAATGAAATAAACACTTTTGACTTTTGACTTTTGACTTTTATACTAAGCCTTTTTTATAATTAGAACGGCACGGCACAGCAAAATGTTATTACCATTGCCACCTATGTTCCCAGCTTCTAGCATCACTATAGGAACACAGGGAGCAATGGTAAATACAATTTTGCAGGCCGATGCCGTGCCGTTATAATTATAAAAAGATCCACTGGGTGCATAATAAGCTTAGTTACTGGATTTCAACTAGACAGGGCATATACCTATCTACCAACCAACCGTAAAAGCAAAAACTCTTTTCAGTTTACAAAGTACATTTCCTTGTGGTCCGAGGACTATACTTAGTGCATGTCGCATCGCGTGACTTCCGTCCAGTGCTCATTATGATAATTCCTCACTCCACGGCCTCCGAGGGTCGCCCTCATGTGTTCAACTCCATTTCTTCACTACTGCAGTACACTGTCATTTTAAATTACTGCATCGCGAGCTTTATCTAAGAACTAGCATTCCGCTCGGGACTTCGTTCCCGTGGGAATTCGGGAAAATCATGTACCCTATGTCTATCCCGGATAATGTAGGATTCTAATGGTGAAATAATTTTTCAAATCGGTCCAGTAGTTTTGGAGCCTATTCAATACAAACAAACAAACAAACAATCAAATCTTCCCTCTTTATAATATGTACGAGTATGTGTATAGAAGAGCAAACGTAATTCAAATCATGAATTTTGTGTTTTGTCTAAACTTCTAGATTTGATTGTTTGTTTGTTTGCATTGTATAGGCTCCGAAACTACTGGACCGATTGAAAAATTCTTCAACCGTTAAGATGCTACATTATCCCTATCCCTGAGTAACCATAGCATAGGCTACATAATTTTCCCGAATTCTCACTAGTATTATATAAATTACAATTGAATAATTAATAATGACAGCGTGTCAAACTCCTAAACTAGAGATAAGTATAACGAGTTCGGTTCCTACGTTGAAGAAGCCATCGTTAGTAAAAGCACACCTATTTTTAACCGACTTCAAAAAAGGAGGAGGTTCTCAATTCGACAGTATTTTTTTTTTTTTTTTTGTATATTTGTTACGCGATTACTCCGGCAATTATATACCGATTTTAATAATTCTTTATTTGTTCGAAAGAGTATACTCCTGAAGAGGTCCCATATAAATTTTATCAAAAATGATTCAGCGCTTTAAAAAAAAAACAACAAAAACAAAAAATACTACAAACTAGAACATCATCTAAATAAATGAATGACATTTCTGTTTGTAGTTATCTGCTAATAAGCATTGTAGTCCACAAAAAATACTAGATATCTACTTTGTGCGAACTGTTATAGTAGAGTCAGTAAGCGGGAAAAAATGAGTTGACTTTCTGAAATTGGATTAAATCAAACCACTTGGTATTATTGTTCCTTAGGTTAAAATAAGCCGATAAAGATCGGTAGCCCTCGAAAATATCCCCTCTGATCCGGGAGGGGGAGGGTCAAAGAGGTGCTCCGCCCGGCGTTTCTTCAAAAAATATTACCACTCATTTGTAGCTACCAGGTTGAGTTTGGTATGGTTTTCGTATAAATCAATAACGAGGAATTCATTTCTGGCATTTATTTTACACATGTGTGCAATGGTTTTTTAAATAATCGCAAAAATATAAAATTGTAATCACAAAAAAAAACCTTTCGCAGCCTATATTTTTTTTATTTAAGAGACATATAAGTGTTAAAAAAATATCCAAATGTAGCCTGTTTAATGTAAATTTATAAAAATATAACTTAAGTAGGGGTTTTCATATAGAATTATGACACAAAAAAAATTAGGATCCGACGCGGCGGACGGATTATTTGAGAGAAGTAACCTTATTTTATTTGAATCATATAATAATTTTATAATCTGGTCCTTTTTATGATATCGAAGCGTTTACTTGCTTTATAATCTATTTATCAATTTTATTTTTTTGGGTTTTTCCAATGTCAAAGACCAGTAGTGGGGTGCCGTAAGACCAAAAAATGTCAAAGCCTCGGAACCCGGTTTTACTGAAAGGGTTTTCGTAAAACATTTTTTATTACATTGTTTGAGGTATAAATAAAAAAGTTTAACCCTCAAATTTTGCCGATCTGATTTTTATCTGGTATTCAGGAATTCCCAATCCAAAATAAGTTTTTTTTCGGTAGGTAAAAAAATCAGATTTTCAAAGATTTCCATACAAAATCAAAACTATTGATGCTGTAAGTTTGAAATTTTGCATAAATGATGTTCAGATATTGTGAAAACTTACCTAAATGAGGTTATACGGAGTTCCCATGGGAACGAATTGTAGAGCGTCCGCTAATTGATATGTACGTTTGGTGTTTCAGTCGCAGTCTTCTATCTTTCAAACTATTATAGACAGTATGTCCAAATTTTCAGGAAATACGTATTTTTATAGTAACTGTCGTAAAATATAATAAATAACATTAAAAACCGAAATCACAATGGAGTTCCCATACGACAAACGTCCAAAATTTCGCATTTCCTTTACAACTTTTGTTACTGCTCTATTTCAAAAACGATGTAATGCATACACCTTAAACTTCGTTCACATTTAAAACATACTTTACATTAGTTAAAAAAAATATGAATAACAGTCAAGAGTGAATCGGACTCAAGCTAAATATATTTAAACAAACTCTCACTCGAACTGTATTTGTGACATTTACCTGGTTATTTTTGATGGAATTACTGTTATTATTTATATTATGACTCGGAAACTTTAATATCCGTGCCTTTGATGTATGTGTCTTCGTTTTATTAAACATTTTTGCCTCACATCATACTATAAACGCCAATTACATAGTAAATAACCAAAAACCGCGAAAAAAACTGTTTTTATTTACATTGATTTAAAAAATTTATTGCTTGAGTTTGGCTCATAGCTGGCCAGTTTTAATATATTTTTTAAATAATGTAAGGTATGTTTTCAATGTGTACTAATTTTGAAGGATATACATTGTATGGTTTTTGAAATAGATCAGTAACAATTATTTTTTCGAAAATACGATATTTTGGACGTTTGTCGTATGGGAACCCCACTTTAGTTTAGGTTTTTAATTTTATTTATCATATTTTACGATAGTTACTATCAAAATACGTATTTCCTGAAAATTTGGACACGCTGTCTATAATAGTTTGAAAGATAGAGGGTTGCGACTGAAACACCAAATGTACATATCAATTAAATGGACGCCCTATAATTCATTCCCGTGGGAACTCTGTGTCACCTGATTTAGGTAAGTTTCCAAAATATCTGAAGATCATGTATGTAAAATTTTAAACTAACAGCTTCAATAGTTTTGATTTTGCGTGGAAATCTTTAAAAATCGTATTTTTTACCCACTGAATTTTTTTTAAAAAAACACAAAATATCAAAATTAAAAAATATATTAAAAAGCAAATAAACGCTTCGGTATCATAAAAAGGACCAGATCATAAAATTATTATATGATTCAAATAAAAAAGTTTCCTTCTTTCAAATAATCCGTCCGCCGCGTCGGATTATACATTTTTTCGTGTCATAATTCTACATGAAAACCCCTACTTAAGTTATATTTTTATAAATTTACATTAAACAGGCTACATTTGGATATTTTTTTAACACTTATATGTCTCTTAAATAAAAAAATATAGGCTGCGAAAGGTTTTTTTTGTGATTACAGTTTTATATTTTTGCGATTATTTAAAAAACCATTGCACATATGTGTAAAATAAATACCAGAAATGAATTCCTCGTTATTGATTTATACGAAAACCATACCAAACTCAACCTGGTAGCTACAAATGAGTGGTAATATTTTTTGAAGTAACGCCGGGCGGAGCACCTCTTTGACCCTCCCCCTCCCGGTTCAGAGGGGATATTTTCGAGGGCTACCGATCTTTATCGTCTTATTTTAACCTAAGGAACAATCATACCAAGCGGCTTGCTTTAATCCAGTAGAAAAATGTGAATCTGCTTAATGACTCTACTATTAGGATTGAAGTCGGTGACTCATGCGTTTTTAACGTGGAAAATTATACAACACTAACGATTCAAAGGTAAGTGACAGGTAAAAGCCTCGCGGGAGCGTGAAAAAACATTTCAAAGGCCCGTATTGCAGAAGAAGACTCAAGTATTTTTTGTATCTTTCTCTCACTATCAAAATGATACGATGACGCTACTTAAGTATAGATCAGAGTCGCGTTCGTGCCTAATACGGACCTTACTCTTATTAAGAAATTAAGAAATATCTATTTTTAAACGCTCCCAGCGAGGCTCTTATTTCACTTAATTTTATATTACGTTCATGAATAAGGCAACTAGTAGATCTCCCACAGCTATCGTGCCCTCCACATGTCATATAATAAAGTAATATCTATTGTGTTGTCATTAGGATCACGGACGACATTCTGGCGATGGCACGGCCAAGTACTGCCAGCATCGCAGCAAGGAACATTATACAACAGTTCCACAGGTAAAACACTACTTTATTCTTAAAACTTTAAGGTTCAAATTTAAACACGAACTAGATAGAGGTATGGGAACGAAAATGGAATAGTCTATAAAGTGTATCGTGGTAAAAAAATACAAGACTTCTTCAATACTTTTTGTGGCTACAATTCATTACTACTTGTCTAGGGAATCCCCAAAGTCTGTAAAAGTTTTTTAGTCGGAGTTAAAACACTTTTACAGACTCGAGCAATTATCTTTTACAGATGTGAATGTTATAGTAAAGCAGGCCGAGTACGATAGTGACAGCGCCGCGACAACACCGCGGTCCTATGTCAAAATGTCAACATCGACAACGCCATATTAGGGCGAGCAATAGCCTTTGCGCGGGACCCTCGCGCAATCAAAGTGAAGTTTCAGCGTGAGCCGAGCGCGAGTTTGTCGTTATCGTGCTAGAGCTGCTGGAAAACCCTTAAATATCTTATTTAATCTCACAAATATTTATAAGAACCATAGAGATCTAGAGAGATGCCAATCAATGCGCTGAGTTCGAAATCCAGTGTCGCAAGCCACCGAGCAGCGGGCGTACCACGCGATTGAATGTATTCTGTTAGCTTGAATGTGCTCATTATCCATTGCGGTATCGGTACTCAACGTTCGAATAATCTTTAGTACTACGTAAGCATTGTAAACTGTTTACACATAATATCTCGACGGTATCTCGAAAGTGAACTGCGTGGGATCATTAACAATGTGTTCTGTTTTTGCGCATATTGCTGCGACACCGGCTTCGCCCCTTTTTCATATCTGCCTTTAGTTTCTGTGATCTGTGATAAGAACACACTCATAATAAACAACACAGACAATAATAATAACAATAAAGACTGAAATATCAGTCTACTAAACCGCCCTCAGTCGACCCTGGCGTAAAGGACCCGATAACACTGGCACCATTGCCACGCTAGCTGGATCGTTATGGTCAGCCTTTGCACCAAGAACGACTGAGTGCGATAGTCCCCGTTACTCCCTCTTAATCATTGCCTGAGCTATGTCACAATACTTTAAATAAATCGAATAAATATATAAAACAAAGTTGGGTAAGTCACACACATCTAGAATACACTATTACCTATAAAGAGGAAAGCTTTATTTTTGTATGTTTGCAACGAATAAACTTAAAAACTCTTAGACCGATTCAAAAATTATTTCGCCATTAGAATGCTAAATTTTCCCTGAATAACATAGGCTTCATAATTTTCCTCAATACCCACCGAAACGAAGTCCCGGGCGGAAAGCTATCATTTATAATGCAAGAACCGCTAGATAGACCGATTTTTTTAATGATCTCTGATTTGTTGGATTCGTCTTTCTCCTAGGTAGTCTGTGGATTCGTCTCCGCCACGAATGGCAGATAATATCAAAAAAATATTAAAAAAGTGAATAAAAGCTTTCGCAATTGACAGTGTGCGGGGGTCCCGTGGCGGGGTCAGCTAGTTATTTAATAAGTAAATAGATGTTGTTGTTCAGCTGGGGCATACGATCCGTGGTGAACCTGCAGACCCCGGGGGAGCACGCGAGCTGCGGGCCGCCGCTCACCAACTCCGGCTTCACCTATGACCCGACTGTCTTCATGGCCAGCGACAGTGAGTATTGTTGGGTATAGAGAAGACAAAACTGCAATATTTACGCCCCTAAAGTTTCGCTAACTTATTTCATGTCACCCCATATTTTTGACTTTATGGGACACAATCAAACCATTACCTTATTTGAATACTATAGAATCACGAAATCTATACTAATATTATAAAGAGGAAAGATTTGTACGTTTGTATGTAACGAATAGGCTCCGAAACTACTGGACCGATTTCAAAAATTGTTTCACCATTAGGATGCTACATTATCCCTGAGTAACATAGGCTACATAATTTTCCAGAATTCCCACGGGAACGAAGTCCCGAGCGGGATGCTAGTATCATATAAAAGAAAAAAACCCTCAAAATAATGACGATTTGACGAAAGGAGGTACTTATTTGATGCTCTGCTGAGCGAGATAGGAACACAAGCTTAATTTTTTAACCTCTGACGCAAAAAGTGGGGTGCATGTTTGACCACTATATGTATGTCCGTCTGTTTTATTTATCATACCCCATATTTGCATAGTAAAATTAGTCTGAAAATAGCGGAGAAATCGGTGAACATAAATACATAAAAAAGATACATACAGTCGAACATAAAACCTCCTCCTTTTTTGAAGTCGGTTAAATTTTCTTTTTTCCATTTCCTTATTTATATTGTAATGTCTAATAAAAGTGTTTGTTGGTGCAGTATTCTACTACAACTTCGCTTGGCCGGACTACGGGGAGGCGAGTCTGTGCGGCCTGCTGGACATGGCCAAGGTGCTGGCGTTCGCGCTACGCCAGGGGAAAGTCGCTATACATTGCCACGCGGGTACGTCGGTACACCATACAGGAGGCCATTTTGTCTGTTCAGGTGGCGAAATTGAGAACTATTTAACTTTCATGAACTTGCTGCTGTCAGCCACCCCGACCAGCAGCGCCACCGTCAACCGAACGTAAAGTTGCAAACCACCTTGCAACTGAAAATTCAGTTGGCGGTGACGCCGCCAGTTAAAGCAGCCGTCATTAGATGTATGAAATTTGGATAGTTCTCAATTTCGCCTCCTGAACGGATAAAATGGCGACCATTCTATCGACACACAAGTTAAGTTACAGAATCGGGGCCCAGGAGGATTACCATGATCGCTTAGCGCGATCCAATGTAGGACCTAAACAAGTCTGCAACGCTTATTCGTACCATGATGGCTTATAAGCGATTCAATTTTGGCGCTGTTGCGATTCAAAGGCAGACCAGCGACAATTTATTTTAAAAAGGCTGTGCCTCCGCTGCCGGTACCGGCTCCTAGAACAGCTGCCGGTACCGATAGACGATATAAATCATTATAAAACTTAAATGATAGGTAATAATAATAGTAGATAGGTACTCAATGATGTGCTGCTATGTTATATGTTACCGGAAATATATGAAACCTACAAAACAACCTAACCTAACCAAGCGGAACTGCGACAACCGCTTAACGCAACCACAGTCGTTTCTGGCACATCGCCGGCCGCTGCCGCGGCACGCTCGCTTCGCTCGCTCGGCTCGTGCGTTGGGGGTCGCAGTTCTAACCTAACCTAACCTAACCAACCCTTAACGGGTTGGTTAGGCTAGGCTACTAACAAACCTAACCTACAGTTTCTGCCCCGATATAATCTCCGCGGGGGAGGAGTTTTAACTATAGCTAGTTTTAACTATAGCTAGTTTTAACTATAGCTCGATGTGACAACTAGTTTTATCTGAAAATCAAAGTCGAATGTAAGTAATACATTTCCGATAGTGATTTAGGAATATTCGCAAATTCAATCTTAGATAATCACCAACGCATCAAAGCACAGACCCCGATAAGAACACAAAATCAACTCATGTCAGCTGTCAAAAACGTCAAAAATTGAAACTGACAGTAACTTCCGGCAGCCGTTCCAATTTTTCATCGTTGCCGGTACCGGCAGCGGAGTCACTTCCTTTTAAAAATAAATATGGACCATAGACAAGTTCAAAAGTAGCGCCATCATGGTAAAATTTAAAAAAAACATTCCAATTGCGAAGCAGTTCAAAGTTGGATCTGAAACAGAAATGCTTTTAAACGATCGTGGTAGGTACCCTGATATCTTTTTTATATATAGAAACCGGCCAAGAGCCGGTCGGACCACGCGCATTGTACGGTTTTTTTGTTTTTTTATAGTTTTTTTTAGTTTTTTTTTGCGATAATATTATTGTTAGGAATAATTTAATAATATCAAGCTGCTGCTAAAGCAGGTCGCGTGGTGATCGTGAATAATTTTGATGGCATTTTCGTAATTAGCACCCCCAAAAACCTATTAAACGACACCTGAAATGGCAATATGTTACAGCTTGGCTTTCGGCTCGCCTCACTTTTAGCGTGGAACCTTGTATGGCAGCTATTTTGGATTAGGGTACACTTCGTCGTAAATGCTACCCTCGTGAATTATTCCACTTTTTTTTCATTATAAAAATTAATGTTTCCCAAACGGATTGCTGAATTGCTGAACCCCTTCTATTTTTTAAAAAGCTATAACCCACTTGATGATATCGGCGAAAAAAAATCCATCGTCCTTTCACGTGTATGGGAAACACCCGAAAAACAACTTTTTTCCACCATTTTATTTTTTAGATCTGTCAGCGCAATCAATATATTTGACCATGCCAAATTTTAGCTCTGTAGTACCAAGGATCCAATATTAGTAAATATATTCTTATTAAACCCAACAACGTTGGCACTTGGTCGACTATTACTCGCAAGCTTGAAGGGCCAACTTGTGTGTGATAGTTTTCCTTTTCATTTCGTTGTATATTATATTACCGTGAATTTTTCTACATTTTTAAAAACAACCGTTTTGCTGGTAGATGGGGACACTTGTTTTTAACAAAAAATTTCACTTTAAAAATGAATTTTTCGCAAACCGAGTGCTGAATCGAAAAACGTTCTAAGTAAACCCCTTCTATCTTTTAAAAAGCTATTCTATGATATCGGCGAGAAAAAAAAATCCATTGCCCTTTCACGTGTATGGGAAACATACGAAAAAATTTTTTTTTCCACTATTTAGTTTTTTCATTTTGTTGGCGCAATTAATATGTATGACCATGCCAAATTTCAGCTCTGTAGTACCAAGGATCTAATATCTAATATACTAATATACAACGAAATTAAAAGGAAAACTATAAAACATAAGATATATGGCTCTTCAAGTTTGCGAGTAATAGTCGACCAAGTGCCAAATTTAGTTGGGATTAATAAGAATATATTTACTAATATTAGATCCTTGGTACGGTGGTAGATTTTTTCACATTTTTAGAAACAACCGTTTAGCTGGTAGAGGGGGGGGACACTTGTGTTTGACAAAAATTTTCACTTTAAAAATTTATGTTTCGCAAACGGAGTGCTGAATCGAAAAACGTTTTTAGTGAACCCCTTCTGTCTTTTAAAAAGCTGTCCTATGATACCCCATTTGATGATATAGGCGAGACAAAATAATCATCTCCCTTTCACGTCTATGGGAGACACCCCAAAAAATTTTTTTTTCTAAGATTTTACTCTACAGTTCTGACGGCGTAGTTTATGTATGAACATGCCAAATTTTAGCTCCATAGTACCAAGGGTTTCTTAGGAGACCAGCGGACAGACGGACAGACGGACATGGCGAAACTATAAGGGTTCGTAGATTACTACGGAACCCTAAAAATGCAGGTCGTCACTCACTGACTCATCAATGACCAGCCTTGGACCTAATCTTGTGTTATATCAGATAAAATGGTAGCTGTTACATTATTTTTAGTAATGTTAACTATTTGAACGTAGCTATTACTAGAAATTTGGTAAGTAAATGTTACGAAAATATGGTTAAAGGAGCAACAATTTCTGTAATAACAATACGTTCTCTACTTTATTCTCAGTGAATGCTGTTTGGCACAAAGGTTTCATTTATAACGTAGGTAGAATAAGGAAAGGTGTTTAGGATATTTCCACGGGAACGAAGTCCCGTGCATCCTTTAGTTCAGTAATTTAAGACCTTATTCATAATTAATTTGAATTTAATCACTTTCTTAATTTTTTTTTGCATGTATCTTTATAGTCGAATATGACTGACCTATTTTAATATTGTGAGCTCTATTATTGTATACTTACTAAAAATACATATTTCTGGCGCAAAATACTTTGTTTACAGTTATTTATCAGATATAACGTGTTTCAGAGGTTCTCAAACGCTGCATATAACGTACGAATGTGTACGTTAAAATCGTTAAAATCTGAATTTCATCGCGGTAGGAATTCGAAGAATCCCTCTACCAGTCAAATTGGAGTGTTTTTGGTTTGTCCAGCAGTGGACATATTCCGGGCCAAACCGACAAAAGTACTATGTAAAAATAAACGAAGTAGTTCTGACTGCTCACTGTCCCGATTTGACACACTGACCCAGCTCGTAACTTGTAAATTAGTCAAAAGTCTCAAAATATGATTTCTTTCTCTAACAAACAGTTACTTTCTTGAAACAATAGTACGGACGGCCGCAACTCAGGTCCAAACTACCACTTCCAAATAAAATCAAAATTGGTTCATCAACCAATAAATCGCCGCTGAATTTATCACTTTTTAAATTTAGATTATGCAGAAAAAATAAATGACCGGTGTCGTTTCTTTAATCTTCGAAATGATATCCAAAATTTTAAAAAACCAGCAGGTATCAATTGGAGTCTGTTCTCCGCGAAACGGGGTCCTTTCAACTTGGCTCCTACTTTCCGGAGTACATCTGTACCCGTCACCGATGAGCTTGAACTCCTCGGCATGAAGTTATCTGCTAACCTTACTTCGGCACCTCCATCGAATTCAAAGCTCAAACTGCGGCCAAAAAGCTGGGCATTCTTAGTTGGGTTAAGCGATACTTCACGCCTCATCAACTCCTAACCCTTTATAAGGCACAGGTCCGATCGTGCATGGAGTATTACAGCCACCTCTGGGATGGTTCGACCAAATATCAGCTAGCGGCTCTGGAATTAGTGGACCGCAGAGCCAGGAGGCTCATTGGTGACAAAAAGCTGCACGAGCTCATTGCGTCTGCCCCTTTCTTCTACCGGACATCCAGACGCACTGCGGGGTACCACCCTTACCTTGTCGAAATTCCTCGAATCCGTACGGAGCGCTTCTGTTCATCTTTTATACTGCGCACCGCTAAGGAATGGAATTCTCTGCCTGCGTCTGTATTTCCAGGCTCATATAACCCGAGTCTCTTTAAAGTTCGAGTGAATAGGCATCTTCTGGGTGAGCTTGCTACATCCTCGACCACATCTTCGCCCCTGGGCTAGATTGTGGTCAAGAGCAAACCCATTTGTTATTAAAAAAAAGTCTTTTTTTTTTCATTTTGCGTAAGTTTGAAAGAACTTTCCGAGTAAGTACCTAGGTATGTGTGGATACAAAATCAAGTTTGAGAATCCTTAACATTGCTAGATTCACTTTATTTTTATAAGATAAAACAAAAATAAAATAAAACAAAATAAGATGATTAGTGATTGCTTTTCCTGACCCCGTACACCTCGGGCGCGGAGTTCAAGTTTTAAAAAACATAAGATTTCCAGAATAACAAGTATGTATTTTTAGGGTAATACATACTTGTTATTCTGGAAATCTTAAAAAAAAAAGTATTAAAAGAGTTTTACATTTAGCGTGTTAAGAAAGATTGCGCGTTTAAGGTTAAACGCCTACCTACTTATAATAGAATTTTACAAACTTGTTTTGTAATTCTTTCTTTTAATTTTTTAAATTTAATTTTGTTTTGGTGATTCTTTCTCCTCGTGAAATTAAACAACTTTCCAGGAATATAAGAACATAAAGAAAACTCGACTTCTCATACTATGGTAATCAGCTAACAGTTTTTTTTTTTCATTTTTTGGCCTATGTTCAATGGGGAATTTAATGTCACCTATTCTTGAGATAAGTCAACTATTCTTAGTCTTTGAAGACAGCAGATTATGGTCACCGAACAGTCCGGAATGTAACCAAATAAACTATTCGTATTCGTAAAGAATCGCTAGGGAAAAAAATGCTTCTCTTCTCTATGACTGATACCATAATTTTACTGCTTATACCAAAGACTTAAAAAACTTATTTTTGTTGACAATCTTATGCTTCCGCATAAAATGTTTTATCGAAGTTATAACGCTAACTCATTATATCAAGGTTATTGCATATTATTAGTGAAGAAACCATTCATTAACACATAGCGCCTGCTCCACTCACGCGAGACGCACACGCGCACGGAAACACAAGGAAACATGTTGTCCTTTCTGTACTTCATTTTGTATTTAATTACTATATCAGTAATATGTGTGTTCCTCCTGTTCGTGGGACTCGTCATCGCTCTGAAGATATGGATGGAGCCTGTGAAGGGGATCTGCAAGTGTACGACGAAGTTGAATGGGAAAGTGGCGGTGGTAACGGGGGGGAATTCCGGCATCGGTCTGGAGACTGCGCGGGAGTTGTGTCGGCGAGGAGCGCGAGTGGTGCTGGCATCGCGGGACACGGCGCGCTCGCAGCGAGCCGCCGCCGACATCACCCGCACCACCGGCAGCAAACTCGTCGAGTACCGACACCTCGATCTCTCCAAGTTCAGCAGCATCCGCCAGTTCGCAGAAGACTTCAAGCGCTCGTACCCTCGCCTCGATATTCTAGTCAATAACGCCGGTGCCGTGGGCCTCAAGCAGCGCCTCACTGAAGATGGATACGACATTACCACGCAGATCAACTACTTGGGTCCGTTTCTATTGACGCAGTTACTATTGGACAAACTGACAACGTCGAAGCCGAGCCGCATTGTCATCGTCAGCTCGTTCGGCCACCGGCTGTGCACGTATGACTCTGACGACATCAGCGGTGTGAAGTCCGTGCAAAATAAGAGTCATTACTGGTCGATATACGGTCGCAGCAAACTCTCACAAGTGCTATGGGCTAAAGCAC
Organism: Aproaerema taeniolella; assembly: GCA_949987775.1. Taxonomy (NCBI): domain Eukaryota; kingdom Metazoa; phylum Arthropoda; class Insecta; order Lepidoptera; family Gelechiidae; genus Aproaerema; species Aproaerema taeniolella. The sequence goes on from OX465264.1 coordinate 7,527,889, forward strand.
TGGCCAAAAAGCTACCGCCCGGGGTGACAGCCAACGCTCTGCATCCTGGGCTCGTGAAGACGAATATCTTCGATAGAACGCCCAAGTGTTTGCTCAAAATCCTTCACACTGTTATTGAGTTGTTGTTCAAGAATCCCGTGGAAGGTGCGCAGACCTCGATCCACCTGTGCGTGGCTCCGGAGCTGGAGAATGCTTCAGGAGGGTACTACTCGGACTGCCGGCCCAGCCAGCCCGCTCGCATCGTCAACGACGACAAACTTGTGGAGAAGGTGTGGAACGACAGCTTGATACTCACAAAGACTAAATGAAAATTATAAATATGTAGTTGCAATTGATTGACCAGTTTGTAAAGAAATTGTGAATTGTGATATTAGTGTAAGTGTCCAAAAAACCATGTTACAGTAATTAAAAATAGGTAAGTAGGTTACTTTTTACAGGATTTAACAAAGTCGGGGATGACTCAGATACTATATAGCACAGAAAATGATGTTTAAAGATTTAATTGTCAGGTGTAATCCCAATTAAGTGGGTTCAAGTCCATTCACGCCGAACATTTTTCTTTCAATTAAATTATTTGCATAAGGTTTCTTTCAATTAAATTATTTGCATAAGCAGTACAGCAGCGTTTTGAAATAATAATATATTATGTATTTGTTTGATTAAGCTACAGAGGCGCATTATTTTTTAGTTAAATAAACTCTATGTAAGTATTTTACAAAATAAGGTTTTTAATTAATAGCGAAATAAAAACATTTGAAAACATAGGTAAAACTGTAGTCGATTCTTGGGGTCACATAATCAGCCCTAGTTTGATTCCTAGTTCTTTTAACCCTGTATTAAAAAGTACTGGATGTCTTCGCAAGCGTTGATAGAGGTTAATTGCATCATTTCATTTTTCAGTAAAAACAATCAAACGGAAGAATAAACAATTATAAATAGCACCCATGATCTATAATCTACAGGACGTTCCACAGCTATGCCACATGGAGGAAAAGTACCTTAATTATTTTAGATGGGACATTTCACTGAAAAAAGACTTTATTTTAATTTTAAAAACAATTTAAACTGCATTCATACACTTTTAAATAATTGCCTGGTTGAACCGGAAATCGAACCCGGTACACAAGAAAAAAATCAACCTGTAGTTTTATCATACTGATCGGAAGGCTTCATCATAAGGATTATTTTTTGCTAAATAACATCACATCAGAAATAAAGGGAATGGTTTTAACAATTTTAGCATTCAATGGTTTTTTTTCTCGTGTACTGGGTTCGATTCCCGGTTCAATTAGGCAATTATTTAAAAATTTATTTATGCAGTTTAAATTGTTTTTGAAATTAAAATAAAATCTTCTTTCAGTAAAATAATTATCTACAATTATCTTATAATTTATTATAAATTATAATTATAATTATCTACAATAATTAAGGTGTGGTATAGCCGTGTATGCCACATGGAGGGAAAGTACCTTCATTATTTTAGAATAAACATTATACAGGGTATAAAAGGCGTTGTGCCGTCTGATTGTCTGACTGATAAATATACAGCCTAAACCGCTGGTCGTAAAGACGTGAAAGAAGGCCTATTTCTGATATGATTTAGGCATCCCTTAAAAATAATTTTCCAAAATTGTTATGGCGGAAATCAAAAAAAAAAATGTGTTTAGTGTCTAATTGAACACGTATACGCTTGCCCCTGTGGGCTCGAAATTATTTTTATGTCGAATCTATGTTCGAATCCCAGAAAAAAAAAGCCTGTGACTTTTTCTAGGTTTTTTGGACGACGTGAACGAATTCGCGTGAGGAAAACTTACTGATTCATCAACGCCTAGCCTAAACTCTTAAACCTAGAAAAGCTGCAATCTATCAAAGTACTATTTTAATGGTATATGTAGAGTCTTATACTATAGATTATGAATAAGCAAGAATTTTACAGAGCTCCGTCTCGGGCATCCTCTAGTTTAGTATAAATGCTTACGAATGAACCATCGTGGTTGAAATAAAAAATTCGTCTCGCTAAGTAATAAAGTATATTTTAAACGATGATTAATTTAAGCAATCACGGCGCAAGCATGCTATTTATGACAGACCTACCTTTTTTGAATACTGTGATATGTTATCACATTAGAAATGATACACCTCAAAAAATTAATTTAAAAAATAAAAAATCCGATTGCGTAATAAAAACTGAAAAGAAAAAAGCAAGTAAGCCCAGTAGTCGAGACTTTAATTATTGAATATTATTGAATAACATAACGATTTTAACAATCAGGACCCATAATTAGGAAGCCGGATTTTTTATGGGTCCCGACTGTTAAAATCGTTATGTTATTCAATAATAAAAGTCTCGACTACTGGGCTTACTTGTTTTTTTCTTTTCAGTTTTTATTACGCAGTCGGGTTTATTATTTTTTAAATTAATTTATTTTATTTTACACTTTTTTTGTCAGATATTTTTTATATTTGTTTATTGATCACCTCAGTAGCTGTAAATATCTCACTTGCATAAAAATTGAACAATTTCCAAATTAAAAGCCTACTTTTAAGTGAAAAATCGTTACTAACCAACTTTAAATCGCCATAGATCCTAAACGGTAATTTTGGTTGAAAAACGATATGAGAAACCTAACAATGATTTTTAAATACCTATTCAACGATACCCCATTTGACAAGTTCGTCGATTTTCGTTTTATTCTTTTTCACATTATGGCATCCAAAATCGGCCATTTTGATTTTTCTAATTTTATATACTTTCTATGACACGCTGTCCTGACGAATCCAACGACGTATCATTCATCAAAATTGGCCCACGCGTTTGGTCTAAATAGTGCCACAAAGGTACAAACATACATACATAGGCTGATAAACACATTACCCTCCTTTGCGTCGCGCAGTCGGATAAATATTGACTATTTGACGAAAGGAGTGTTGTTGCTTTGATTCAACCAGATTGGAAACGCAGTCTGGATGTAATATTTAATAAACTGATTATGAAAGGCCGCCATTTTATTGATAATTTTTCTGTGTAAGTATGTGTTTTCTTTTATGTAGTTTGCAAAAAAGTGTTTTATCTATCTATGAAGAAAACTACACGAAATTTTGAATACCTTTTCTTTCGGCGACCCGTGACTGAGTAGTTTTCCAAGAGCGGCAATTTTATTTAAAGCATTTTATTTACTTTTAAAATAAATGCGTTAAGTAATTAAAAAGACCACACGCCGTGATGCTTGACTGGCTGCGAAATGGTTTCAATGTGCTAAGTGCACCTAGATACCAAACCAACCGGTGCGGATGCTGACAGTACTCATACTCGTGTCATCACCAACCTGTATTGTATTGTTGTATAATTTGTTTTTCAAGACAACCAGTGATAAAGAAATCAATAAAGAAGTAATAAGGAGCCGCGGGCTTATGCAGCTACTCTAAAACGAGTATTTATATTAGAAAGTATATAACTTATACGAGTACATGTAAATATACCAAAAATATACACAAATCAACGCGGTCTAGGAATATTGTACGTTTTTTCATACAAAAAAGGTCTGTTTGTGAAGCTATAATAGCATACTCGAGATACATGTAGGGTTATAATTTTCAGACGAGCAAGTGCTAAACCTGAATTTTCAATTCTAGTTAATAAATTTTGTTTTACTTGAAATTTGTGAAAACGTGATGAAAATGAAAAAAAAAATTGCGTAAATTTGACCATTTTCATACAAAAAGCAGGCAAAAAGTGCATTTTTGTTTTCGTTTCCGTCGTTCGTCTGAAAATTACAGTCCTCCATCTATCTCGAGTACCTATGCTTTTATAGCTTCTCAAACACACCTCTTTTGTATGAAAAATCGTGCAATATCCCTAGACTGTGTTGATGTGTATATAAGCATATATATTTTATATTTACTATATAAATTATACATACAGGGTGGCCCAGCGGGCGACGACCAAAAGAAAAATTTGGATGCTCCGTGCCAGGGGGCATTCAAATCATCCCCATATATGTTCCGCGACTTTTTGTAGTTTAGAAGTTATTACACATTTATAGTACATTGTTACTTTTGGGGTGAAAGTAACTTATTTAAGTCCCGAGACGGGGTTTGGCGACCGAGCGTAGCGAGGTAGCCAATAGTTCGAGGGACTAAATAGGTCTTTAACCCGAGGTAAACACTGTGCTTTTCATAATGAATACAAGGAAAGTAAGGGACAGCTTAGCAAAAACTGAAACTCTGAATTCAGACCATCATTTTGGATGATTTTCCAATGTATTTTTTCAGTTTTTTTTATACTTTGAAATTTATTCGAATACGTTCCATTGTTCAACAAAAACACGAACACGAAAATCAGCAATCTACATCGCACTCTGAGAGAGGTGCGGAGTGGGGGATCGCGCGCAGGGCGCTGTTTCGCAGTACAATGCGTAGCGCCAAAGTAGGTAAATACCAAAAACTCCTTAACTTGAAGTATTTGCCTAGCTGTCCCTTACTTTCTATATATTGTATATAAGATAGATAGATAGATAAATACTTTATTGCATACTACACAAGGCAGTACAAATATATATACAATACATATAATCTTACAATCAAAATCATTAGTTATCAGCTTCTTGAACAAAAAAAAGTAAAAATATCCTCCCCAACCAGTAACAGCTCAAACAATTCACTATTTATTACATATCATTGTCTATTTTAATTTTGATTGATTGTTCTTTGTGTTTTTTCTTGTCACTTCTTGTTTTGTTGATTTCTCTATCTTTAAATATATATAATTTCAGTTATATTTGATTTGTTTCCATTTTTATTGTTTTCATTGTATTTCGTTCATTTCAAGTACGTTGACTCTGCCGATAGAATAAGTAACTGTAAAATCTAGACATACGGTAGCGTGTCAAGCCATTTACTATTTACCTAGACTACAGAACTTAATTGCATTATTTATCATTAAAATATTCATTATAGACTAGCAGGCCGATGTCGGTAGATCTACCTCATTAAGTATATCAGAGAAAAATCAAATACTTAGGCCCGTGGAAAATATAACCAACGGTTAAACCGCGGTTAGAAGCTAATCAGACGAAATGTCAAAAAAAATGTATGAAAATGACATTGTCAAACCTCTGGTTAGCTGCTAATCGTTGGTTAAATATTTGATGAACACTGGCCTAAGTTGAATAGGGCAAAAAATTATGTCAAAACTTGTGACTTAGTTATTTTTACAGACTCGACTAGAAGAAAAGTATGTCAAAATTTCTCATTACCCAATACCCATGATGTCTTGTTTTGTTAGAGTGAAGTCGATTTTGTCATATATTGCGTTAGTTTAGTTGGTTTATTTTCAATGTAAATCAGCAACAAAGTCTCGACATCAGCACCACTTTACGTACCTTTACTTGAGTGTAGAATTAATAACTTAGGACAACTCTTGAAAGAAGCGTCGTTATTTTAAAGGCAAACCCCTCATTTACAACCAGCATTGAACTTCTTCTACCTGAGAATTCAACGTATTAAATATTGTAGCCCTTAACGACCCTTTCTTTTCTAAGAGCCGTGCTCCGAGTTCGCCAGTATCATGGCAGGCCATGAGTTTCTTATTTCTGGTAATGTACGTCTAGTACCGACTAGATGACATTGATTTTCAGGCATTGGTCTCTCTCTGTCTATTATAAATTTATAAAGCAATAAAATATTGAGGATTGAGTACCAAGTATCACACATTGTTAACCAAACTCGTCAGGTACATCGCTTTTTATTGTATTTACTCGTACGGTGCGCACACGCCCGTGAAAGCAATCAAAAATATTGTGTTTCCTCTTTCATATTGGTTTTAATTGCTAAATCTATTATGTTTTCGTTCCTTCTCTACCTGGGGCTCGTTATCGGCTTGAAGATTTGGATGGAGCCCGTGAAGGGGATCTGCCAGTGCAAGACTAAGTTGAATGGGAAAGTGGCGGTGGTAACGGGGGGGAACTCCGGCATCGGTCTGGAGACTGCCCGGGAGTTGTGTCGGCGTGGAGCGCGAGTGGTGCTGGCATCGCGGGACACGGCGCGCTCGCAGCGAGCCGCCGCTGACATCACCCGCACCACCGGCAGCACACTCGTCGAATACCGACACCTCGACCTCTCCAAGTTCAGCAGCATCCGCCAGTTCGCCGAAGACTTCAAGCGCTCGTACCCTCGCCTCGATATTCTAGTCAATAACGCCGGTGCCGTGGGCCTCAAGCAGCGCCTCACTGAAGATGGATACGACATTACCACGCAGATCAACTACTTGGGTCCGTTTCTACTGACGCAGTTACTATTGGACAAGCTGACAGCGTCCAAGCCGAGCCGCATTGTCATCGTCAGCTCGATCGGCCACCGGCTATTTACATATGACCCTAACGACGTCGGTGGCGTGAAGGCCGTACAAAATAACATTCATTTTTTCCCAAAATACGGTCGCGGCAAGCTCTCACAAGTGCTATGGGCTAAAGCACTGGCTAAAAAGCTACCGCCCGGGGTGACAGCCAACGCTCTGCATCCTGGGCTTTCAAAAACAAACGTCTTCGATAAGCTTCGACCATTTTGGTATAACGTCGTGCACACTGTTATTGACTTGTTGTTCAAGAATCCCGTGGAAGGTGCGCAGACCTCGATCCACCTGTGCGTGGCTCCGGAGCTGGAGAATGCTTCAGGAGGGTACTACTCGGACTGCCGGCCCAGCCAGCCCGCTCGCATCGTCAACGACGACAAACTTGTGGAGAAGGTGTGGAACGACAGCTTGATACTCACAAAGACTAAATAAAAATTATAAATAGTTATTTAAAAATAGGTAAGCAATTTACAGCATATAAAAAATATCAAAGATGACTTTTTAACACAAAAAAATATAATGGCCAGCTGGATTACATTAAAACAGGGCTGTAATGTTGCGTGTACGCATTACAGCGTTTTGAAATACGTTTTGAAAAATGCTCACTGTTTAAAAAAAATTATATTTAGTTCTTTACAAAATATTTTTAAAAATAAAAACGAAATAAATACTAAGTCAATCTATGGTCGATTCTTGGTCACATAGTCAGCCCAAGATTGATTCTTAGTTCTTTTAATCCTGTACTAAAAAGTCTGGATGTGTTCTAGAGGTTAATTGCATTATTGCATTTTTGTGTAAAAACAATTGCTTAACATCTTACACCTAACGGAAGAATAAACAGTTTTAAATAGCATCCATGATCTATATTAATAAATGGCGTTATCCTTCCTGATTGCCTGACTGATCAACGCACAGCCTAAACCGCTGGTCGTAAAGACGTTAAAGAAGGCGTATTTCTGATGTGATTTAGGCATCCATCAAGAAAGGATTTTCCAAAATTGTTACGGGAAACGGAGGAAATCGGCGAAAAATAAATGCGCGTACGTATAATGTGTTAGTCGTCGATTTCAGTAATGAGTTTGCAAATTCACACAAAATAAAATCCATTATTTTAATGGATTTTACAAAGTTTCCCTTCTCGGGCATGTTCTAGTTTAGCACAACGCTGCGTCAGCACATTTTGGCGGGTACAGAACAGACAACACGGTTCATCAATGCTTGTACATATTTCATTTATTTATTTTATTATCTCTGTTTAATACTCGTATGTGCTTTTGTTGTTAGTGTTTGTGCATTTGTTGTTGCTGTTTGTGCATTCATTGTTGTGTATGCTGTTTGTTTGTCTCGTACCCCCAAATAAAGAGTTTACTTACTTACTTTAGTATAAACGCCATCGTCGTTGTAATAAAAAAAAATTCTTGCAAAGCTAATAAGATATCTTTTAAACGATTTTTAATTTAACCAAGCACGGTGCGAGCATGCTATTTATGAAGTTCTTCTTCTTATCTTGTAGGTACCTATTATCAAGTGTGTGACGAACTTGGCTAACGTAGTGTCAGAGTTTTCAAACCGCACAACAGAGGCCATTGTGCGGTTTGAAAACTCTGACAATAGGGTTAGCCAAGTTTTCCACATACACTTGATTATACCTACACGATAATATTTAATAATAATAATAAAATAGACTACAAAATGGATATTTTTAACCTGCATCCTGTCCTTAAACTTCGTTATAAAAAAAATATTTTTCTTTTTCTAAAAATTAATCAGGGTGTCACTAAGTGTCATATTTTGTAAGCCGCTCAAGTTAGAGTAATAAAAAAATATGCTTTTTTAGTATATTTTATTAATATTAAGCATGATTTTCTTTAATTAATCTAACTTGAACAGTTTACAAAATATGACACTTTAAATGATACCCTGATTATTTGACATTATCCTAAATTCATGGACTTAGTACTTTCTCTTTTAAAGGACCGATTACTTAGAAAAATCGTATTAAGAAATATGAAACTTAACACCATAGCAATAAGGTACACTTTCGACTGCTTCTCCGACAGCCTCTATTGAAACCGAAAGGGACACCGATGTGCGAGGCGGATTGTCTCTTTCTTTTTTCTTGCCAATTTAAAAAAACTTCATTAATCAAAAAAGTCCGGCTTTGACAATGAAGTTAATAACAAAGAAATACGTTGCATTTGAAATGAATTTCAGTTCAAATTGATGTAAATTAATTGTAATCATAATAACTTCGTCATCTTTTCCTAAATTACCAAAAGAAAACGTAAATTTTTTTCAAACCATTTATTACTACTGGCATCCCGTAAAGTGTCATCGTAATGTCATGGCGGCATGCTTTAAATCGTATAAAAATAATTCGTAACGGCAAGGATTAAACCAGTTTTTTAAATTAAAATACTGACAAAATGGTAGAAAGATGTTGTGTTCACATTTGTTCAAGTGAATCGTATGGTGGATGTAACATATCTTTTCACAAGTAAGCTAAAATAATTTCTTATAAATCTATTACTATGTTGTCCATGATTTCTTGTGTTTGGCGGAGAAAGGTTCTCAACAATGCTGTGCTATTTTATTGCAGAGTGCATAAAGATTCAGAACAAAGACAAAAATGGCTCAACAGCGTTGAGATTAGACAAAAGATAACAAAAAATTCCGTTGTATGCAGCCGGCACTTTGTGCCAACTTGCTTTTATGCTGGGAATTCCCGCCAGTTACTCAAAATGAACGCAATTCCTACTATTCCTCCCACGGTAAAAACTATGTACTATTGCGAAATTGTATTTTTTTTGAATTCGCACACCAATACACCATAAATACACGTTACATGTCTACAAAGATCTTTTGGCCCGCGGTTTCCATGGTGACGCCTTTATTTACAATAGAAGTTCTTCTAGCTACAACTGTCACCTTTGTAGACCTATAAAATACTACTTAACAGTTATAGTTTTAAATGTAAAGTCCCCACCGAGTGGCACGAGCCTCCCTCGAACAGTGAAGGGGGATTCAGGCCATAGTCCACAACACTGGCCTAAAATGCGGGTTGGTGGGTCTTTCGGAAATAACCTTTAGAGTTACGGGTTTCGTCACGATGTTTCCCTTCACCGCTGAGCAAGTGATAACTATTAAATACGAATTAAAAGACGAATGTATAGTGATACAGGCCTCAACCTGGCATCGAATCCACGACCCTCCGCTCACAGGTCCCACTCACTATACAGGGTTAGTTTATTCCGCCCTCATTCCAAACCGCCCCCGTCCAAGTACAGTTAGCATCATCATCCTTTTCAAACTTGGAGTATTTGAAATGAAACTTCTTTGGGCGCGTTGAGAGTGAAATTTCAAAGTTGCGTCATGGTATTCAAAGTTTACCTTTAGAGAAATTTAAGACAGTAATTTAACAATGTAAAAAAAATAATTAGGCCAGGTACAAAGTTGTACCTACCTTGTAGTTTGAAAGCCTAGCGACCTTGCATTAAATCTGGTAGTTCTGATTTTTTGCTGACTTGTTTAGGATGTTACAACCTAATGAATAACCGCATATTTGGAAAATATACCTAGCTACAACGAATCGAAAAAAGGCAAGATTTTTTTTAAATGTACCTTTACCCAACACTGTGACGTCACTGGCGCGCGTTGACATCGGGTATATTTTCAAATTACTAAACGCGCGCGTAGGTATTTGAAAACATACCCGAACGCAACACGGCAACGCACTCACTCATTTAGATCAGAACGCCCGCTTAATTTTGACAACGAGTAACGAATTTTCATTAGGTACGTAAAAAGTTAAATAGAGTCATTAAACTTTAAGTTTCATTAAACTTAGTCTCTTAAACTTAAAGTCTCATTAAACTATAGTTCCATTAAACTAAAGTCTAATTAAACTTAAAGTCCCATTATTAAACTAAAATCCCATTATACTTAAAGTCTCATTAAACTAATCCCATTAAACTAGTCACATTAAACTTAAAATCCCATTAAACTTAAAGTCCTATTAAACTAAAGTGTCATTAAACTTAAAGGCCCATTAAACTGAAAATTTTAGCTTTTTCATAAACAACTTTTATCTACCTACATTTATAATTTTCAGTAGGGATAAAGGAATTTAGAAGTATATTTTGATATATTTTGCAATAACACAACACGGAATTTCCAGTTTGAAAATATACCCCGGATACGCGTTGACGTCGGGTATATTTTTAAATCCCTAATATGGTAAAACATATTTTTAAAGTATACCTGAGCCCAACACTATAATAGACTCAGCGCCGAACGACACCATGTCAAAAAAAAATAAAAATAAAATAAAAAAAAGTGTTCAGTAAGTGTTAAGTACTGGTTCAGGATTTTCATTTAAAGCTAGGAGGTTCTTTTTCAACCTGTATACATATATGCTCACGTCAGTAATTCCTAAGGGGGTAGGCAGAGAATCAGTGGCTCATCTTTACCTATTTTCTTGATAAAGAAAATATTTATTACATAACTTCATCGTAACTCAACCTTGTGACATTTGAATGACCTATGGTAAGAAGTACTAGTCACAATTTCTAGTTTTGATTTTTGAGCGAAACAAAATCCAAGATCGGTTTTTAATACAACATTGCAAAGTGTTTTAAATTCCAATCATGTCCAAATTATAGTATCAGGGAGATCTTTAATTTAAACTTCAGTTGATATTTTATAAAATACTCTATTTTTGAAGAAAACTACGAAAATGTGTAGCGTTCTTAAACAGCACCATCTATGGGATTTTTTTGGAAGCTTACCTCATTTTCCACTACCTCATTAAAAGTTACGTGTTAGACTCGAGTGCCACGATTTTTGACCTTGTGCTCTTTTGATTCTCTCGCTAACGCTCAGAATTCTAATTGTTGTAGCACTCGCTGCGCTTGTGATCCAATTTTAGAATCCTTCGCTTGGTCGGTCATCAAATTTGAGCACGCGGTTAAAAGCAACTTTGCACTCATGTATAACAAATATCTCCCTGACTCTAATCAGCCCATAAAATGTCTCCACCGAGGGGCACGATGTGTTAAGTTTACCTTGCCCAATGTTAAACAGGTTAATACCAATGTACAGGTTATGAATGTAAAACTGGACGTTGTGGAATCTACTGTATTCTTAGGAATAAATCTTGATGCAAAGCTTCAATGGGGTCCTCATATTGATAAGTTAGCGAGCAGACTCAGTTCAGCAGCCTACGCAGTTAAACAAATCTGTCAATTATCGGACGTTGAAACCGCGAGAACCGTATATTCACTTCCACAGCCTAATGTCATATAGCATTTTACTGTGGAATAATGCTGCGGATATCAATAAGATCTTTGTTCTGCAGAAAAGGGCTATCCGGGCGATTTATCAAATGAGATCTAGAATGTCTCTTAGACAAATATTCAAAGAAATAAATATTCTGACTTCTGCATCCCAATATATTATATGTGAGAAAAATAGCGATAGGCACAATATAAATACTAGGACCAAGCATAAACTGGAAGTACTAGACAGTCGTCTCCACAAGGTCACGAACGACGGTATTCAAAATTTACCTTTGGATAAATTTAAGTCAGTAATTAAACAAAAACTTTAGAAAAAGGGCTATTACAAAATTTCTGATGACCTAACTGACATGGAGCCATGGGAATGACTGCTCAGCTTTAGAGTTATTTCAGAATTAGTTAAAATTAGAAAATAGGAAAATTTGTAATGCGATTAAAAAGAACACCCTCAGAGTTTCTTGCCTGTTCTTCTCTGGGGAAGACTGCACCTTTGCGAATAGGCGTAGAGTCAGTAGGGTCAATAGAACGAATGCGTATGTATGGTATGTATTTAAATCCTTTAATGTTTGTTTGTATGTATTTCATGTAATCTTGACTTGTTTTAAGTGGCATCCTGATTATCCTATAAAATTCAGATTTTTTCTATTCTATTCTGTGAAAGGGGGAATTTATTTTTAATAGTTTCTAATAAAAAATAACATTAGATCAAAATTAACTTATATATACCTATGGAACTAAACGGGCTCCTATGGAACTAAGGTCCGTTAGATAAAATAGGAAAAAACAAATTCTAAGCATAAAACTCAAATTTTACAAAAATCCAATATGGATTGCTTGGGGAAAATGTTTTCATGGGAAAAGTTTTGAAATTAAGTTAAAAGCATGTTGTAATGATTTGATTATAAGATGAGACGAAAGGTGAGTTTTTGTTTTATTTTTTCGCAACCTAACTACACAACTTTGTGCCGTGTGGTGATCGGCTTAGAATAACACCACCCCATTTCTTTCCGTGGGTGTCGTAAGAGGCGACTTAGGAAACACAAATGAGACCTGCCTCCTATTAATCCATCTCAGGCAACAACACCTCATTTTTTATGAATCTGAGGTGTTGTCCTATGGTCTCATGCGGTGTGGTAGGCTCTGTAAAGGGCCGCCTGGTTCGCGACTACCCTCCTACCGAAGTCCGACGCCAAACAGCTTGCTGTGTTCCGTCGGTGCGTGGGAGTACCAGTGCCTTATAGGCGTTTTCTGGGTTAACTCGCTCCATCGTCGACCTCATCTATGACCTTGGTCAAGATTGAGGTCAAGAGTTAACCCATCTTATAATTAAAAAAAAAAACATTCCCGAAGTCCACTACTCTGTGTCCTCCTTGTATATTATCATACAATTTGGTGTTTCATAACAAAAATGTAGTAACGTAAATGTTGCTGATGGTTTGTTATATAAAAATAAAATTACAGGAAAACTTCTATCCTTAAATGGAAGCCTGTATTTGTCTGTTACGTATACTTTGCACACCCAAAAAAAATATATAATACGAGTAATCGCATTGTCACCCTACTAGAACGAGACGTTCTGCCTCGTTGCTCTATCTCTTCTTCGGCCCGCGTTTGAGCTCGAAGATTTCTATCCTGATGTATTAGATCCATGCCTAAATTACTCAAAAACAACAGAAGATCAAGGACTGACATTAAGCATAGAGTTTTATTAGGGCCTGTCAGTACACCACCTGAAAGAATGACCAAATCCGTCTTTGGAGCGAGGGCCACTCTCTTTCGCTTAGCCTGCTTGACCCTTTATCCAACTTTGATGAGCTGAAGCATGAGAACGGGTCGTCCAAAAAAAATCAAACTTTTATGAAGAACAGTTTTCGATATTGTAAGTCCTTTACGAGACACAACCGAAAAACCGCAAACATACCCCTTTGGGGTACATTTTTACCCCCTCCACTTAAGCACACCTCCGCCCGCCAGGGGGAAACCTAGGGTAGTCATTTTGGCAACAATGAAGCTATTAGAAGAATAAAATCTTTTGTAGGAATAAAATCTGATTTGAAATTTTATTTGGTTTTATTCTATTGAGCTACAGCAGCTCTAGCACGATAACGACAAGCTCGCGCTCGGCTCACGCTGAAACTTCACTTTGATTGCGCGAGGGTCCCGCGCAAAGGCTTGCTCGCCCTATGGCGTTGTCAATGTTGTCATTTTGACATAGGACCGCGGTGTTGTCGCGGCGCTGTCACTATCGTACTCGGCCTGCAGGTCTCAAGTAAACTCGTACGAGTAGTTCTGACTTATGTCATTTTGCTGTTGTTTAATTTATCCCTTTTGAGAAAGGGAAGAAGTACTCAACCCGCGTGGACTACTGGTTATATCTTACCCAGCTGTGGGACAATATGTGGTAGGCCCATGTCCTTTCCCAAGGTCTAATCTATCTTTATACCAAATTTCATCAAAATCGGTGCAGTAGTTTAGGCGTGATAGCGTAACAGACAGTCAGACAGACAGAGTTGGTGTCGCTTTTATAATATTAATAGGGATGTTTTACATTAGTTAAACTTAAAAAAAAAAACAAGCAAAAATATCGGCCCCAACCAGCAGCAGCTCACAATTAACTAGTACGTTGACTCTGCCGATAAATAAATGTAAAATTACTAATTATTTACCTCGTGATACTTATTATAGAAGTTCATTGCATTATTTATTATTGAAATATTCATTATAGACAAGGAGGGCGACGTCGGTAGCTCTACCTCATCTAGCATCAGAAAAGTTAAATACTGAGTCGAAAAGGACAAAAAGGTTTATTGTCAATTTGATTCAGCAACAAATTCTCGACATCAGCACCACTTTACGTACCTTTACGTGAGTTTAGAATTAATAACTTAGAACGAATGTTGAAAGAGGCGTCGTTATTTAAAAGGCAAACCCCTCATCTACAACTCCTCATTGAACTTGTTCTTATTCAGAATTGAACTGATGTATTAAATATTGTAAGCCCTAGACGTCCCTTATCTTTTCTTAGTGCCGCGCTCCGAGTTCGCCAGTATCATGGCAGGCCATGAAGTTTCTTATTTCTGGTAATATACGTCTAGTACCGACTAGATGACATTGATTTTGCCGACATTGGTATCTCTGACTATTATCAATTTATCACATATTGTTAACCTAACTCGTCAGGTACTCGTACATCGCGTTTCGTTGTACCTACTCGTACTGCGCACACACGTCTGTGAACGCAAACAAAAATGTTGTCTTTCCTCTATTTCATATTGGCTTTAATTGCTAAATCAATTATGTTTTTATTTCTTCTCTTCTTGGGTCTCGTCATCGGCTTGAAGATTTGGATGGAACCCGTGAAAGGGATCTGCCAGTGCAAGACCAAGTTGAATGGGAAAGTGGCGGTGGTAACCGGGGGGAACTCCGGCATCGGTCTGGAGACTGCGCGGGAGTTGTGTCGGCGAGGAGCGCGAGTGGTGCTGGCATCGCGGGACACGGCGCGCTCGCAGCGAGCCGCCGCTGACATCACCCGCACCACCGGCAGCACACTCGTCGAGTACCGACACCTCGATCTCTCCAAGTTCAGCAGCATCCGCCAGTTCGCAGAAGACTTCAAGCGCTCGTACCCTCGCCTCGATATTCTAGTCAATAACGCCGGTACCGGGGGCCTTAAGCAGAGCTTCACTGAAGACGGATACGACATCACCACGCAGATCAACTATTTGGGTCCGTTTCTACTGACGCAGTTACTATTGGACAAATTAACAGCATCGAAGCCGAGCCGCATCGTCATCGTCAGCTCGTTTGGCCACCGGCTGTGCACGTATGATCCTGACGACGTCGGTGGCGTGAAGGCCGTGCAAAATAAGACTCATTTTTGGCCGATATACGGTCGCAGCAAGCTCTCACAAGTGCTATGGGCTAAAGCACTGGCCAAAAAGCTACCGCCCGGGGTGACAGCCAACGCTCTACATCCTGGGCTTGTGAAAACGAACATCTTCGATAGGCTTCCACCATTTTGGTATACCGTCTTGCACACTGTTATTGACTTGTTGTTCAAGAATCCTGTTGAAGGCGCGCAGACCTCGATCCACCTGTGCGTGGCTCCGGAGCTGGAGAATGCTTCAGGAGGGTACTACTCGGACTGCCGGCCCAGCCAGCCCGCTCGCATCGTCAACGACGACAAACTTGTGGAGAAGGTGTGGAACGACAGCTTGATACTCACAAAGACTAAATGAAAGTAAAGAAATGTGAAGAAATTGGGGTAGCATTGTAAGTGTGTACTTAATACCATAATCAATGAAAAACAGAAGTAAGTTTCAAGTAGTTTACCACCAACCCCTGTGGAACTTGTAGAGCACTCGGTTGCAAAAGTCGGTGCTAACAATGGTCTGGAAAATCAGAACAGCCTGTGTATTCTAATTTAAACTCACAACTTTGACATTTTAAAACTATGTAAATATATGTACAAATTATGAAACTAAGTGAGTAGTTTTATTTCTTGAAATTGACTTAACAAACTAAATAAGATAATCTTATGTTACACACGGAATAAATGGTGTTGAGTTGTTGAGTCGCGATTACATGAAGAGAAAATGATATAATAGTGACCGTTCAGGTGATGAGTATGGGAATGTTGAGTGATCAATCGGCGATCATGAAAGTCAAAAACCCGCCAAAAAGTGTTCGAAAAAGCCTTTTCGATCAAGTATCATCTACAGATATTAAAATCTGTAAAACTGAGTAGATTTTAAATAAATAAATAAATCTTCGTCGTTCGTACCTAAAAAAAGGCAAAAAAAAAACTAAAGTATGACTTCATCAGGGCTAGGGCGCACAGGGGTGCTGATCGCCTGCTACCTCGTGTACTCGCTGCGCGTGCGCGCCAACGACGCGATCCGCCTGGTGCGCAAGAAGCGGCCGCGCTCCGTGCAGACCTCGGGGCAGATCCTCTGCGTGCAGCAGTTCGAACACTACTTGCTGCCACAGACCGTCGTGTTCAGCTCCAAGTATGATAGAGCAGTGTTTTTCAAACTGTGGGTCGCGACCCCCAGGGGTGTCGTGAGGCCTTACCCGGGGGGTCGCAGGTAAAAGAAAAAGACAATAATTTGTAAATCTTACACCAAAAGACAATTTCAGTGTAAAGGCTGTGCCTATACATATGATGAAGCCTCCCGTCGCCTTCCGCGTCTACCCCGCGGCAAACTTTTTTTATTATGTTTTAAAATCTACGAAGTAGTACATAAATTTAGCCTAAAAGGGTCTTAGGGACCTTAGGGGGTAGTCAGAACTTTATATGATCCAAAGGGGTCGCGAATTCAAAAAGATTGAAAAACACTGTGATAGAGTACAATTTAATAGAGATCAAAAAGATGCAATCAAAAAGGTACAAACAAGATTGATTCTATACGTCAAAATACGGTAGTAAGTGGCTGTTTTATTCTGTCGTGCGACTAACCAAAAGACGCAGACATTTATATTTGCATATTTTTCAATTTATTAAACTATAATTCCATTATATATACTTAGAATAGTCATGTTTATTGGTGGAAAAACTATGTTTAGGATGAAACTTTGACTTTTGGTCCTAAAATGCTGATTGATGTAATTTGCATTTTCTAAAACGCCTTCTGTTATCATATCTCACTATCTGATGGCAACGGATGTATCATGATGTATATACTTTTGATGCACTTATTCTTGATACCGATGAATCCTGATTTTTTTTTACTGTTGTACGATTAATGATTCAGGTATTTTAACTTAAATTTAAATACAATGTCAAATCAACAATTACTTATTTTCAATTTCAAATTAGTGAGAACAGTTTAGACCTCATTATTCTATTCATTGTTTTGTACTATACTTATTTCGTACGCTCAAAATACTTAATGCATGTATTCGGTGACTTTAAATTAGTAAGTGAAAATTAAACAAAACAACTTTTCCTAAAAACTTGGTTCGGAAAATGAAAAAATATTTCGCCTCCATACAACTTGAGCGAACAGCTGTTTTCTAGGGAAATGATTGGGTTTCTAGGGAAACGTAGTTCAGTTTCATAGGGAGAATCACACAGCTAACGATGTTTCGTGTTACTACTTAGAGAGCCGATCATGTTGACGAAAGACAAGAAGTCGTCGGAGTTCACCCTGCGGCAGTACCTGCACCGGCAGCGAGCGACGCTGCATGGGCTAGACGAGCGGGCGTTCAAGGAATTACCGAAGGTAAATAGGTACTTCTCGTCGTGCATGGGAAAACACTTTTTTCTATCAGCCTATACGGGTTCGTCCCCCACCAAGAACACGGGCCTCTTTTTTAAACATAAAGGGGAAAACACTTTCTAAGCAAGTTTTTCTTCTCAAAAGTCGTTAGTCGTTTTTTTATCGTTTTTAGGGTTTCGTACCCAAAGGGTAAAAACGAGACCCTATCACTTAGACTCCGCTGTCCGTCCGTCCGTCTGTCCATCTGTCAACAGGCTGTATCTAATGAACCGTGATAGTTAGACAGTTGAAATTTTCACAGATGTTGTACTTATTTCTGTTGCCGCTATAACAACAAATACTAAAAAACAGAATAAAGTAAATATGTAAGGGGGCTCCCATACAACTTAGTGATTGTTTTGCTCGTTTTTATAGAAAATGGTACGGAACCCTTCCTGAGCGAGTCCGACTCGCACTTGGACGGTTTTTTATCATCCTACGCTTTTTCTTTTGCAATATATCGTTCTATAAAGTATGCTGAATGTAGAATACGTGTTAAGAATTTTCATATTTAAAAAAAAAAAAAAAAAAATTTTTTAAACTTTATATAACGCAAATTATAAAGAAGTGAAATAAAATGTAAATCTGTCATGTGTGAAAAGTACTGTAAAATAAATAAACAAATTACAAGAAACTTTAACAGGACATCGCCTATTGCTGACAGTTGTGAAAATAAATTCATAATAACATTCCTGTATTCCAGATAGTATATTCTCTTTGCGAGCGGCTGCTGAAGCTGTGTGGGTGCCAGCAGGGTCCAGGCCTGGACTTCAGGGTCCGCAGCCGAGCCTTCTACAAGGGCTTCCTCTCGTACCGCCTCAAACGCAGCCGCCCCCCCGACCCCACCACACCAGATGACGTTGTTACAGGTGACATAACGCGTCGGACCCATGAGCCTTCACTTCAGCACTTCATGGCTAGGAATGTCGTGGCGTTCGTGCTGAGACTAACTGTCATAAATCTGCCAAATAGTTGTCTCACTAGATTTTTCGAAACTCCTACTTTCTAAGAGTTTTCAAAGGATGATGGGCATTTTGGTATCGGTATTATTATGAAACTTGGTACCGACACCAATTGAAATGAACGATACATCGTCAAAAAGGTAATTTTCTGTAGAATAAGAAAAACCGAAGCGCTAGTCCTGATTCAGAGTAATTATCCTTATTATTTTACAGAAAATTATCTCTTTAACGATATATCATTTATTCCGATTGGTGCCGGTACCAAGTTCCATACTTATGTGCCCATCATCCTTTCTTACCAAATTTCTATCCAAGTAAGTTATTTATGGAAAGTCGGCTAGCACTGGTCAAACCTGTTTCCTTAATTGCGTTTCAGGCGATGCAGTGTCTGATGATGATGAAAATAGTTTTTTTTTTAATTTTGTATAGGTAGTTTGTTCAGTTTTGTATGGAGAATCACAACCTAAGGCGCTTTTTATACACAAGCGACGATGTGCGGCGACGCGGCGATCAAGGCAATGTAAAATGAATCTTAGTAGCTACGGAGCAAACGTTATTTACGTCCGTCGCTCCGTCTTCAGGTGGCGGATGTCTCTTCGTGCTTCTATTTTCAGCAAAAAAAAATCTTTGCTATGTAGCTTTTAAGATTCATTTTACGTTGCTGTCATCGCCGCTTCGGCACGCCACGTCGCTAATTTAAAGTCACTCCGTATTCAGAGCACCAAAACTGCACGTTGCCGATGGTGGAGTGGCGCGACCCGGTGGAGGAGGACATCGAGCGGAACCTGGAGTCGGTGAGCAGGATCACCGGCGGCTCCACCGGCGGCAACGGCACCATACCGGCGCTACATGTATTTGAGGCAAGCGGACATTACATACCTGATGTATATCTTAAACCCTAAATAAGCCGCGACGCGCCATACTCGCGACTTCATGCGATTGGGGTAAGCAAAGACCATAGCATGTCACCTGATACGATCCAAACATACCTATTTCGCTTTCAATAATAATAAGAAGAGTAGCAAGTGATCCTGTGATCTATTTAACAAAACAGTATCAATGCATGGCTGAGATTTTTGAACGTTTCCAAGTACTCCTACTTACTCTGAAAAAGTTAAAAATTCCAAAGTATATGTTGTAAGTGTATTTTATTACAGGCGTTCGTGTTGGATCACCACAGTCTTCCCGAGGAGCGACAGAAGAGACTGAAGCACATGCGCAACGACATCAACCAGCGAGTGGAGGGCTTCGCCACCATCGACGAAGAGGTGAGGTCATGAGAAGTCCAATGGCAGGTACCACGCCACGCAACTTTATACTTTTTAAATGTTTTAAATAATTTTGTTAGGTATATCTCTCTACGCGGGTAAGCGTTTTAAATATACAAAATTTGTATTGATGTTAGGAGGACCCGGCAGTGCTGTCGGGGCTGCTGTTCTGCTGGCTGGAGGGGCTGAAGCAGCCGGTGCTGAGCCGCGAGGACCTCTCCATCGTCGTGGGGCGAGCGCACAGTGTGGAAGCCTGTATACTCGCGCTTGATAAGGTACCTATCTGTTTTAATAAATCACATTTTTAGTACTGTTACTTCTTACACATAAAAATTGTTTTGAGGATTTGTATATACCTACTTGACAAGTAAATTCTAGAAAAAGTTCATAGAAAGAATAATTTCATTAATTGTTTCAGGAGGACATAATGCTGATAGAATATCTGCTCCGCTTCGTGACGCGGCTGCGCCCTCTGGCGGCGAACAAGAAGGTGGACATGTTGCGTCGTCTGCTCGCTGCCCTCACTCATCAGACCGTCTCTATTGGCGGCAAGTGTCTTCCAACCAAACGGTTAGAAGCTGTCTATCTATTGACTAAATCAGCTGCCCAATTTTGTTAAACCTACGCGTAATACGCATAATATAAAAATAAACCAAAGCAAATTTTAATTAGTTTACTCAGTTCGCTCCGCATCAAAAAATCTTTAAAAAGGTATTTCCCCCAGTTTGTAAACAATAGATACAATCAATCACGAGGTTCTATCATAAAAGTTTTTTTTTTAATTTCAGGGATTTCGCGCGTCTTCGCGACGGAACTTGCACCCAAGTGATCAACTTTTTCCTCCGCATGATCGTGGAACTTCAAAAGGATATGATGAAATCCGGCCGAGATGATAATGATGTAGTCGTAATGCCACGGAGATGCAAAATAAAAGCTTGGAAATAATAATGTTTTTAATTTGAACCCTTGAAATATTATGTCCTAGTGCGCTATCTGTCGACCATTCAAAAAACTATAAGGTGATTAAATTCTGTCTAGTTTTGCTACTCGACAACAGATGGCATTGCTGATGGAGTACCAGTAGCTGTTCCATCCTATCCTAGTATTTTGCACTTTGAAACACCCACTTAAAATTTTATTTTGACACTTTAACGTGCGTGTCGTCGTTGCTTTGTACACGTCCTCAATTTTGGTGTGTTTACCGTATTTACGACACAATCTTATTATCGTAATTATCAGTGTTCAACGTGCACAATCCTAAAAAATGTCATCGACCGAAGATACATCTCAACTGAAAGCAGGACATCCTCCTGCAGGTAAGTGTTTACGTACTTACGTACCCAATAATTTCCTTTGTTTACATGCTTTTTTAAAACACAGATGTTCATAAAGAGCGAGTTGATAACAGAAACCATATCGATAACCCTCAAACCAGCTTGTACTGGACTTGTCTTCAAAATTTACTGCGTATGAACAAAGGTATTATTGACTTATCTACAGGTAAACTACAAAGCAAAAAACGTAACTAACGTCGTGTTATGTTACAACCTTGAGTAATAAATAAGCATGCTGACGTCGTTATGTGAAATTAGCTAATGTTTCCAGCTTAATGAACTAAGAAGTTGGCAAACAATGGAGGAAAAATATAATGAAGTCAGGCTTTTAATTTAATAAAGATAACTCGTGTCGATATTACTTAATTTGCTTATTAACTTAAACTTTATTAGTAGTACTTTAATTATTTTTTAAATAAAGCCCCTATGACACGATGCGTTATTTAGCATGCGATATTCAGAATGTCTTAAAGTCTAACTGCTGTAAGCACAATGCAAACTGCACTTTATGCGGTATGACATAAGGCTTATTTTCATTTGCAGAGCGTCAGTCTAATTAGACAGTCTAACCATTAATACACCATGCTAAATCTTAATAAGACTGACTAGATATCGCATGGTGTAATACCCGCTTAAAACCTTGACAAGGTTTAATTTAAACTAAACAGAGATCATTTCCTCAATCTAGGTACCTTTGTCTGTTGACTCTCAATCAGATGTTTTTTATTGCAAATCAATGATTAGGTACATTATTAAAGGATAATACTTAGGATAGGATAATACTAATTATTAAAATAGAATCTTATTAATTAAAACTTCCAGGCCCTTTCAAACAAGGAATAAGAATTTCCACTTGCATCAAGTAACTTTGATTTTTTTTATAGTTAAAGCTGGTGGTATGAGAATCACTCAGCACAAACTCCCTCACTCAAAAGACACTAGCAAAGAGCCTGCGAATGAAGACTTGACCGGCCTTGGTGGACCGAATCCAGTTCCTTCGAACCCCGTGTCAATTGCTGGTGCACCTAACCGAGGTAACGCAGACTTCACACCAGAGGCTGCTCAGGTGGCTCATAGCCCGAAACCTCCAGCACACATTAATGTTGTGCCACGCCCCAATATCCAACAACCCAGGAAGTAGACTGACTTATTAACAAAAAAATTGAATCTATATTGTTTATTTGAGATGTTTAATAAAACAAGTTGCTACATTTTTTGGTTAAAAATGGGTTGTCCCCATCAGAACTTAATAAAGGATTTTTTAGTCATTTAATCAATAGTAAATTCATAAAATATTTTTAGACGGATAGAATACTACTACTGATTCAATAATAGTTTTTAAACAGTACGGCACAGCACAAACTGACATTATATTTCAGTTGTTCAAACAACAGCTGACAACACCGTCTGAAAGAAAACACATTTTGAGAACTATGGTCTAGTTGATGTGTAAATACTTAACTGAATTTTTATTAAACATGCAATTAAATACACAATATAGATTAAGAAAGTGTGGTAAAACATTTGAAAACATATATGTTTTTCTAAATATTCTACCACATTTGTTACTATTGTATATTCAAATATTACTAATAATATGTATAAATATACTTCAATGTTTAGAAAAATAAGAAATCATTATCCTTATTTTACTAAACAATTAGTAAGTAGTTTTTAATTTAATACTATTATTTAAATAAGTACTATTTGAGTATATTAATAGAAATCTAGTGATTAGTTTGATGTATTAAGGCAATTTGTATTATAAATGAGTACAGATTAATTTATTATTCAATTGAAAATAAATATCTCTTTTTATACCAACCTAATCATGGGAAACTCATAATAAACTTGTAAAACAATATGGTCATGGTCACGCAAAAAAATAAAAGCAATGATTGACAAAAAAAATCAAATTCTGATTATTTGACAAACACAAAAAAAAAATTAAAAATATGATTTTTTAGATATAAGAATAACAAGTGCTTCTAAAATTCAAGCAATATTTAAAATTGAGCATTTTTCCTTTAATTTTTTTAAAACTACATGTTTACTTATACACTTTAAAGGTGAAAAAATAATAAGTCTTATCAACAAAGTACATCAAAATGTTATGTGATGAAAATATTTTTATAAAAAGCTACGAGTATATTGCACCATCAAAGATAATATTATATGTTATCTTTAAAGATGTTTAACTTTGTGAATTTGATGTTAAGGGCCTTTTTTTATATATACCTACAGTTACAAGTTAAGCAAATGCCATTAATCTTTGTTTCATACAATAAGTTACAAAGTTACACACTACGAAACTAATGAATGACTATTCCATCAACAGATGTTTAATTCCTTGTTTTGTAATTTTTTAGCCACATTCTTAATTAATCTACGTACTTAATTAGAAGTATGTAAATTAAAACTGTTTTGCTCCTAAAATATTAACAATGAAAGATTTTAATTTAGGTAAACATTTGTTAGATGGAAATCTAGTTTAGAAACACAATTACTTAACTTGTACTTGTTTTAGGCCAGGCCTCCAAAACTCCAAGTCTTTGGTTGCATTTTTATAACATTCCTAACAAAAGTACAGAAGCATATAACGTCAGTTTATTTCGTCGATTTTTAAAATTAAATCATGAACATTATGGACATGGACAAGCATGGTATAATGCATTGTAACTTAAGTTCTTTAAAAATATTTTATATTTGTTTTATTAGATAATAATAAATACATACAATTATTTAAAATAACCTTTTTTATTGTTACCATCTATTCATCTTTACACTCACGCCTATAAAATCTGTATGGGGTAGGCAGAGCAATATGTAGTTTTGAAACTACTCGACGCCGCATTGATCATACATTTTGAGGGTATTTATTTGCCCATTGACATACTCAAACTCCAAAAACTATTATTACATGTACAGATGGCAGTGCGTAAGGTTTTCCCATATCACGTACAATCGCCCAATCACGAGGACAAACATATCATACAACCCTTTTTTTTGCAAAACCGTCATTAACGTAATAGCACAGAGTGCTCACATCTGGTACCCTGATGTACGGCACTCTAAACTTATTTACCTACTTACAGGTTTACCGATTGTTAATCGTTCATTCTAATCTGAACCTTATCATTAGTGAACAAGATTAGCTGTTCATTTAAGCGTAACTCACGCTTGACATTTTATTTGAGAGAACCACCCTTACCTTGTCGAAATCCCGTGGATTTGCACTGAGGACTTTTCTTCATCTTTCCCATCAGTGCTAAGGAATATAATTCTCTGCCTGCGTCTGCTTTTCAGGGCTCATTTAACTCTTAAATAGGCTCCTTCTGGGTGAGCTTGCTGCATCCTCGACCACATCTTGCCCCTGAGCTAGATGCTCTTGACTACATAAGAGCGAACCCATTCGTTATAAAAAAAATTGAGCGTGATTTATGTACGAAATGGTATAAGGTAACACAAATTCATTTTAGAAATGAAACAAATTTATTTTTAAATTACTAAACAGATTTTATTTTACATTTAATAAATATAAATAACACAAATAAGTAGTATCAAAATTAAAAATGATTAAATAATAAAATATTTTAAAATAATTAATTGAGAACAGTATAACTATCAAAATCAGCAATAATTGTGGTTGCAATACTATGTTTTTCTTTCACGCCTCAATTACTGAATGGCTTTTTACCTACCTACCGGTCCGCACTGTTTTTTTTTCAAATCCGAACTAATATTATAAACACGAAAGTTTGTAAACTCCCACGGGAACGAAGTCCTGGTAAGCTAGTCTATACTAATGTTATAAAGAGGAAAGATTTGATTGTTTGTTTGCATTGAATAGGCTCCGAAACTACTGGACCGATTTGAAAAATTCTTTCACTGTTAGAATCCTACGTTATCCCTGATAAACATAGGCTACGTAATTTTCCCAAATTCCCACAGGAACGAAATCCTGGGCAGTAAGCTAGTTAGGAATAAATCTTGCTTCCAATCTTAATCTTTTCTCTTGTTCTAGATGTCTAGTCATTTCTGTCCTGCGACCTTATGGACATTTCTGACATATCTTTCTTCATCTTGTGCCCTGCTGAGGTTCCTGGCCTGACCAGGGACCCTTGCCTTCGTGACAGCATCGTCGTGTATAACTGGAACAAGTGGGTTATTTTTAGCATACACATTAGCTGTATGACGAACATGGGCTGATAAAAAAAATGCTGTATGGGCTAAGTTCCCTTTGCCTTTTCTGCAATTGATAAAAGAAATAACTCTAAAATTAAAATTCGTTTAGGAGCTACGACGCCACAGACAGACATATAGATGTCCCGGGCGAAAAGCCTTATTAAAACGAAATTTCGCCTCCGTACAACGATTAAAGTTCCATACATTTATTATCCTCCACATACAGACCTATTCCTATACTTCCCTGTCGAGCATCAAATGGTCACAAAACTATTCAATAGTAAGATAATTACCTCCTGTTCAGATTCTTGAATCATTCCCACTGAAAAGAAAAAAAGGTTATAATGAGATTATGTGGTACAATTGGCTATATTGGATTACTTTAAATTAATTAGCTAAAATAAAGGATGTGAATGAGACCACTAAACACCTTTCCAATTAACAACTTGAGCGATCAGTAGTAGATTAGATTGCCTTAGTAAGAGAAGTCGAAATTTTCTTTGGAAAATTCTGCAATTTCATAGGTAGAATCACTCCCTAAAGTTTTGCTAAACTATTTAAAGCCACATAATACCTATCTACATATTACACAGGGTGGCCACATGAAGGGAAAGTACCATAATTATTGTAGATAGGACATTTTACTGAAAGAAGACTTTATTTTAATTTTAAAAACAATTTAAACTGCATTCATACACTTTTAAATAATTGCCTGTTTGAACCAGGAATCGAACTCGATGCACGAAAAAAAAATCACTCTGTAGTTTTATCATATCGATCAGAAGGCTTCATCATAAGGATTATTTTTTTGATAAATAACATCGCATCAGAAACAAAAGGAAGACCATGAATTTTAACATTTAATATAAAATTATGTTCAGAAAAATGAGAAGCTGACTCATTTAGAGCATTTTGATAAATTAAATTGATTAATTTGGAATTAAAAATATTAAAATTAATGGTCTTCCTTTCATGTTATTTAGCAAAAAATAATCCTTATGATGAAGCCTTCCGATCAGTAGGACAAAACTACGAGCTGATTTGTTTTCTCGCGTACCGGGTTCGATCCCCGCCCGGTACAATCAGGGAATAGGTATTTTAAAAATGTATGAATGCAGATTAAATTGTTTTTAAAATTAAAATAAGTAAAGTCTTCTTTCAGTAAAATGTCCCATCAACAATAATTAAGGTACTTTCCCTCCATGTGGAATAGCCGTGGGACGCCCTGTATATTTTATAACGCTTTGATTTTTCTTACAAGAAATAAGAATAGAGAGAGTCTAAAATCTGTTTTAAAAGTCGACCAAATCTTATTAAGTATACAGGGTGTAAAAGACAGCTTAGCAAAAACTGAAACCTTGGACTCAGACAATCATTCTGAATGATTTTCCAGTGGAATTTTTCTTCGGAAAATTTTCATTTTTTTTTCATGTTTTTTAATATTTTCTGCTTACATTTTGATTATTTAATCGAATACACTCTATTTTGCAATAAAAAAACAATCATAACTACGTGAAACACGAAAACCAGCAATGTACATCGCACTCCGACCTACTTTGGCACTACGCGCTACGTTGCGTAGCGCCAAAGTAGGTAAATAATGAAAACTCCTTAACATGACGTTTCCGGGAAAAAATAATTACTTATAGCTGATGATAGTTATGGGTAGGCCACCATTCAAGTATTTGCTAAGTTGTCTTTTACACCCTGTATAAAATCTTATCATAACATACTCACATTGATTAGTTAGGGATAACTTCACCGGCTGAAATGTAAAAGTACTGCGTTATTTCTGTTTTTTCGCTCGTAGCCGATGACACTCTTTGTTCAAAACCGGTCAGTGAGGTTAAGCAACGTGCACGAGGGTGAACTCGTGTATTAAAACGAGTATTTCCGTGCTTCCTAGGGCACGTTAAACCGCCGCGCCGGTACCAACTGTTGTTAATTGACAAATACATACGCTCGCGCCTATAATCCTTATTAGGGTAGGCAGAGCATCAGTGGTTCTAACTAGCGATGCATCCGATACCGATACCGATATATCGGCGATACTTCGGGTTAGCCGATATATCGGTATCGACGATATTTTTATGACCGATTCAACGATACTTTTTAATTTAAAAATGTAGTGTAAACGAGCGTGTTGTCTCGTCTATTTCGTTGCAAACGAGGCACGAACGATGCTCGGGGAAACCCCGCGCTGTCGCATCTGAGAGACTATTTTCCAGCGCAGGTCTTATACAAACAGACTTGAGAAATCGCCTTTCTCCGCTAAACTTAAGATTACTTTGTTTTTTAAACAAAAATCTGATCAATGTTAATTTTAATTACTAAAATTTTTAATTACCTATCTAATATTAACCTATGTGTCTACTTTTTATAATAATAAAAAAGATCTGATTTGTGATTTATTTACTATACCTTCATTTTTGAATTCACATTAACCGTATCGGTATTGGTATCGCCGATATTTTTATAAGAGTATCGGTATCGGTATCGTATCGGCGAAAAGGCGTATCGATGCATCCCTAGTTCTAACCAAGCCCAGTGGCTCTCGCTGATCTCAACCGATCAGTGAGGTTAAGCAACGTTCACAGAGGCAGGGAACCTGATGGGTGACCGAAGTGGCAATTTATCACGAGCGTTTCCGTGCTTCGAAGGGCACGTTAAGTTGTCGGTCCCGGCTGTTGTCGATTGACTACAGTCGTTAAAACCAAGTCAGAGGCCATTGTGCGGTTTGAATACTCTGACACCAGGGTTAGCCAAGTTCGCCACACACTTCACTATACCTACACGATAAGAAGAAGAAGAACAGTGGTTCTAAAATGACTTGATGCCAATGTATAATAATATTTTTCGCCTATAATACAGCAAATCCCTCGCGTCCTACTTACTTATGTACTGTATGTCTGGGAAGAGTCGGCAGCTGATACATTCTATGTTTTTCTTTCACTCCCAGTCCAGCATGTTGATTGACTTCAGTCGTTAAACCAAGTCAAGGCCATTTGGCGGTTTGAAAACTCCGACATCAAACTTGGTCAAATTCGCCAACATATACCTGCTTGATGGCAGGTATTTTGAAATTTCAGTTTCAGAAAGTTGTTCAGTTTCATAGGGAGAATCACCCTGTTTTGTTTCATTAATTAAAAGTTACCCACATTATTAGTTTTTTTTTTAATTATAAGATGGGTTAACTCTTGACCTCAATCTTGACCATAAGGTCAAAGATGAGGTCGACGATGGAGCGAGTTAACCCAGAAAATGCCTATAAAGGCACTGGTACTCCCACGCACCGACGGAACACAGCAAGCTGTTTGGCGTTGGACTTCGGTAGGAGGGTGGTAGCGAACCAGACGGTCCTTTACAGAGCCTGCCACACCGCATGAGACCATAGGACGACACCTCAGATTCAGAAAAAAATGAAGTGTCGTTGCTTGGGATGGATTACTAGGAGGCAGGTCTTATTTGTGTTTCCTTAGTCGCCTCTTACGACACCCACGGAAAGAGATGGGGTGGTGTTATTCTCAATCGATCACCACACAGTTTTTCGATTTTCAACAACCAGCAGCTCTAGCACGATAACGACAAACTCGCGCTCGGCTCACGCTGAAACTTCACTTTGATTGCGCGAGGGTCCCGTGCAAAGGCTTGCTCGCCCTCTGGCGTTGTCAATGTTAACATTTTGACATAGGACCGCGGCGCTGTCACTATCGTACTCGGCCTGCTGTTCGTAAAAAAAAGGATTAAGTACAGTTGGAATGACTTACAAGTTCATTGGGCTTGTAGTAAGACCCGAGATTTTCTTTGGAGTGCACGTTCGGGGCTGACGGTACGTTTACTGTCGCTGTAACAACAATCACGTACTTTATAGCTAGGGGAATAGAGTTCACTTTCGAACGGTTTAACTTGCTTTCTGCAGTACCCGGCGATAATTATTACACATAAACCTTTGGAAAGAAACAACGTCATAATAAAATTAAAATAATCTTACTTCAATGTTTCTTGTATAGCATTGTCTCTTTTTCTCGTATAGCTTTGTCTCTGTTTCTCGTAAAGAAAGATTACCTTTATTACTATCTTCATCAAATTTTGATTTTTGATTTAATTGTCACAGCATATAGGGGGAGGGGGGGTCATACCAAACGTGTCCATACATGTTAAAGGGATACCAAAAAAGCGTGACATAGGGGGGGAGGGGTTCAAAAACTCGTTTGCGTGACGTAATATGTGGACTGCTCCTATCCATCCATAGACTTACAAAATAGATGGTCAGTAGGCAAAAGACTAATGATTCATGCATAGCTAACATGGACCTGTGAGATAATTTTTTCATATGTTACTTGTTTTGCCCTCTCGTTCTATTGCCTAGCGAAATTATGGAACAGGCAAAACGACATCCATATAACAAAGTATGTGTGTCACGCGTCTATGTCATCTGAAACGGAATTTTAGTGTGGGAATCAAGGCAAATCTTTTAAAATGATCGTGCAATATGTTATACAAAATATATTTTTTCTTTTCCGAAATTCCATGTCTTAAAATTGTAACTTAAAATTGTTGTCGAAATAAACTGTTTTATATTTATTTGTATTCAAAATAGCTTTATTTTATAAAAAAATCAGGATGTTACTTAAAATAAGTAGTAAAGTAGGTACGGACGGCCGCAACTCAGGTTACCACACGCGTGCACTCTGTGCTTTTGTGATAAGAGCGGTTTTGCAATGAAAATGGAGTAACCTGATGCGCTGGCCTCTGTACATTAAAGGATTTAAATACATACATATTCGTTCTTTTGACTACTGACTCTACGCCTATTCGCAAAGGTGCAAGTCTTGCCCCAAAAAGAATAGGCAAAAAAAATCGAAAAAAACAAAGATGTAAGTAATACCTAGTTCACACTGAAAGTTTTGCGTTGCTGGTCGCCCATAAATGTTTGAATTTCGAATGTTATATTTTTTTAAAACATGAAATCTCATTAGTTGATGAAAATAAATTTTGGCGGGAAGTCGCTTGTCAATTGTTTTTTATCTCAAGTTGAAGTTCGTTGTCCGTATCAAAAATGGAACTAAAACGAAAAGATTTTAGGGCGATGATTTTTTACGATTTTAAAAGTTCGCTTTCTCTGCAAGATTGCAATGCTCGTCTTCAAAATGCTTTTGGGAGGGAAGCACCACATTTGAGCACTGTAAGGCGTTGGTATGCCGAATTTCATCGCGGCCGTGTTTCTCTCCATGATGAAATTCGTGAAGGTCGACCCTCAACTGCGATCACGGAGGAAAATGTGGCTACCGTCAGAAGACTTATTGAAGAAAATCGGCGTATCACTTATGAGGAGATTTGAGGACATTTGGGGATTGGTATGAGCCAAATTCAGAAAATTTTACATGAATATTTAAAAGTTACGAAACTTTGTTGTCGGTGGATTCCTCACGAACTCACTCCAGAACAAAAACGGTATCGAGTAGATTGATGAAAATAAATGCTATTAAAGTACAAGCGTGGATATTCTAATGCTGTGTATGATATTGTGACAGGAGATGAAACATGGATATATTGTTATATTCCAGAAAGAAAGCAACAGTCTTCTGTGTGGGTGTTTGAAGGTGACAGCAAACCAACAAAATTGAGGCAGGCGAGAAGCGTGGGCAAACAAATGATTGCATTTTTTTTCTCCAAGACGGGTTCTGTCTGCACGATCCCACTTGAGCAACAAAAGACCATTAATGCTGAGTGGTACACCACTATTTGTTTGCCCAATGTCTTAGAAAAAGTAAGGGAAAAACGACCTAGAAGTCGCATCTTCTTCCACCATGGCAATGCTTTGGCGCACACCGCGAACGAAACAAAGACATTTTTGGCTTCTGAAAACATAGAGCTTGTGCCCCATCCCGCACACAGTCCATACCTAGCACCGTGCGATTTCTTCATTTTCCCAAAAATCAAAGATTTAATGAGAGGTTCGACATTTACGGGGCCAGAAGAGGCAGTGATTGCTTTCAACCAGCACGTAGAAAACATACCCTCAGACCAATGGTCCTCGTGTTTCCAAAAATGGTTTGAACGGATGAAAAAGTGTTTAAAATGTAACGGAGAATACTTCGAAAAGCAGTAAATATAATATTATACAAATAAATTGTTTTATTCATGAGTTACGCAAAACTTTCAGTTTAGCCCACGTACTTACAGACAGTCTTATTCCACACCGAGTCCCTATAGTTAACCCTGCGAGCGCCGCCGCGTCGCCTCTTGGCCATGATTCGGCCGGGGCCTCTCGCGGCCAGGGTCCTTCGGGACTCGCTCGACAACTTGCGCGCTACGCGGTGGTATAGGCAGCGAGATGATACGTTGGATATCTTTGTGGTAAATGTGGGAATAATGTTAAGATTGCGTAGTGATTTTATGCAATATACAGCGGTGATAGCCCAGTTGGTAATGAGCCAGACTTGTAACGGGAAGGTTGCGGATTGAAATCCTGGTGCGGGACTGTACCACTAAATTCGTCTTTTCGGATTTATATATAGATTTATAATTAATTATCACTTGCTTGACGGTGAAGGAAAACATCGTGATTAAATTCGCACGTCTAAGAAAATTCATTTTCGAAAGATGAGTGGTCCACCAACCCGCATTGGGCCAGCGTGGTGGACTATGGTCTAAATCCTCTTGGTGGGCACGTATATGGGCTGGTGAGGATTCACCAGTTGAAATGACTCCCTAGGATAGTCCTTATTATCAGTTAAAATGAGATTCCATACCAATTGAAGTGACTCTTATGATAGTTATCACCACATGAAGTGACTCCTACTAGTCTTGACTAGTTGAAGTGACTTTCTCTGAAAGTTCTCACCAGTTGAAGTAAAACTATGATAGTCCTCACCAGTTAAAGTGACTCTACAATAGTGCTTACCAATAATCTTGTGATGCGTCTTTGTGCTTATTTTTCGTTTCAATAAAGATAACTCCTCACTAATTGAAATGACACTTACGATAGTCCTCACCTATTAAAGTGACTCCCTACGATAGTCCTTACCAATTAAAGTGACTCCCTACGATAGTCCTCACCAATTAAAGTGACTCCCTACGATAGTCCTCACCAATTAAAGTGACTCCCTACAATAGTCCTCACCAATTAAAGTGACTCTCTAGGATACTCCTCATTCCTCACTAATTGGAGTCACTTCTACTGTAGTCCTTACCAGTTGAAGTGACTCCTTGCGATAGTCCTCACCAGTATAGTGACTATGAAAATATTGATAATCCTCACCAGTTCGCACTGCAAGTCGTCGATCTCGTCCTCCATGATGTCTAGTTCGTCAGTGTCCTTGGCGGGGACGATCAGCAGCTTCGTTTCAGGGCACGAGGCCGACACAATCAGCTGGGAGGACTTCGGGAAGATTAGTCGGTGGGCTGTTCTGGAATACATACATACGCTCAAGCCAGTAATCCCATACGGGGTAGGCAGAGCATCAGTGGTTCAGAACCACTTGATGCCACGTTTGACATAAATTCAGATGGTTATTAGATTTAACATGATGTATAGAGGTGAGAGGTTTTCAGCTTTTCGTCCACAATACAGCAAAACCCTCGCGTCACTATTACTGACTTTTACAGTATGCCAGGGAAGAATTTTGCAGCTGGTAAATTTTTTCAGTCCCAGTCCAGCGTGGAAGTAATAGGGTTTTTCTGTTCTGGAATAGCATTTTTTTACTGTCCTATCAATCTCGGGTTAGCTGCTTATCGTCGGTTTAATATTTCGTAAATATTTGTGTCAAACGTGGCTACCGCATTAAGGATACCAAGCGTGAGCGTATGTATGTAAGTAAGGCCTGATAGAGAAGTGACGCAAATTAATAAGTTAATAGTTTAAAAAAAAACATTATTAAAAACAAGCTTGAAATGACGATCTTTTTTTTCGTATTCTCAGCAAACCCTTTCTTTTGATGAGTGCAAAACTAGTCCGCCATATTGGATTTAGAATGACATCACTTAGCTTACCATGCATTGTCATCCAAACTAAACGCGTATAAAAAAACAGTTCAATCGGTTGCATTAAATTGAGCTGCACGATTTTACCCGAACAAAACATAGGTATTTATATACATACATTGTACATAGGTATTTACATACATACATTGCAAGTACAAGCCTGTAAAATGAATAATTTAATAAAAATATGGTCGCAATTCGGCAGAGGCCACAAGTAAAAACAAATGTATATCCATATGTATGGGTCCATGTGTGTAGCATGTGTATTATGTAAGAGTATTTATATATAGCTGAATCTTGGTTAAGTGTAGGTACATACCTGGGAATATAGCAGGGTGGTTGGAACACCTCCCTAGTGGCCAAGTCTTGACATACACCATCCAATAGCACTATGTCCTCCATCAACTCGTTTACAACGAATATCTAAGACAAAATAAATATATTAAGCAAACAACATTGGTTGGCGAAATTCAAGGATATGAATCAATCTAACTTTTCCTAAGAAACTTACAGATAGCAGCGCGTCAGGCTAGCCATTTGCACTACGAAAGGCGTCGCTACAATAAGCGAGATAAGGGCGACGCCAAGGCCAATATGTACAGTCTAATGTACTGCTGTGTACATTAAATATAATAATGTATATTTAATTTTGTTAAATTATATTGTATATGCATGTTAGTCTGTAAAGTGTTTATTTATGGGCCCCTAGTTACCTGAAAATAAATCATTTATTATTATTATTGAAATATTTATTTTTAATATTTATTTTTGCCTTTCCATTTTACTTGGGCTGATTTAGTTTAATAATATGGAGAGAATTAACAATTTACGCTGATTTAAAATCAATTCATATACCTCTATATTTCCCTACCTTATTTACTGGGCCTCGAGTTCTCAGGTCATGGGTTTTCGTGTCTGTCTTTATGTATGTTCCAAGAGATCCACGACACAAGGTAAAACCTTACACCCTGGCCACGAACACGCCGCTCGCAGCGGCAGCTTAGAGCGGGGCGGCGAGCGGAGAGAACAACAGTACTCAAATGTATGAACGACGCCACGGCCCGCCGCGCTCGGCGGCAACGCTAGCGAGCGGGGAGCGGTGCGGACAGAACAAATGTACGCGCCGCTGTGAGACAGCCCACGAACCGGGGCGGTTTAGACAGCGGCGGCGCAGGGACTGATCGAGCGGCAGCGTTTGAAACAAAAATATTTGTTTTTTTTGGTGCGGAAAATGAATACCGAAGATTTTATTAATGAAATAATGAATCGTCCACCTATATGGAGGGCAAAATATCCTCAAAATAAATTTTAAAATGTATTGCGGGAAGAAATAAAAGATATTTTTTTACGGAATTCCCCATACTGTAGCGCTCTCTATTTATTTTGTGCCCTCCTTCCCTCAAATTAAAAATATCGTATTGAAAATACGAACTGCTCTCGAGACAAAGATGAGCCACTCTGGATAGCGCCATGCTGAATACGTCCACTAGGTCGCAGCCGCGAAACGCTGCTGAGCTGTACGTGGCATAGCCAACGCTCCACCGCGCCGCGAACTTCACCGCCCGCCGCTAAGCCCATGTTTGTGGCCAGGCCGTTAGTGTGGGCCTTGAAGTATGTAAGCTCGTGATAAATTGTCATTATGGTCACCCATCAGGTTGCCTGCCTGTGTACGTTGCTTAACCTCACTGATCGGTTAAGATCAGCGAGCGCCACTAGGCTACGAGCGCTTACCTTAAAAGCCCTCAAGCACGGCACAAAAGCGTGCTCCAGCCTCATGGCGAGTTTTTCTGAGGATAGTCCGTGGTAGGCGGGCACGTTAGGCAGAACCATCATGGATAACTTGATGCCCATCTCACGCCACATCGCCGCTTCAAGACTGAAATTATACATTTTTAATTTCTTTTTTATTAGATCACATACGTCCCCTCCGACGGGCACGGGCCACGATTCGAGATACGAAGGGAATTTAGACCATTCTCCACCATGCTGGCCCAATGCGGGTTGGTGGACCGCTCGCCTTTAAAAACGAATTTTCTTAGATGTGCAGGTTTCATCACGATTGTGTGATGTTTCAACTGGGTAGATGATAAAATTAATTAGAAATCCGTATATATTTCCGAGCCAGCGAAGTCGGGCGGCTTTTATTTCTCCGATGCGATTCTTAGTCGCAGAAAGGAAGAAACTCCAAAAGATTCTGGAAACCACAAGAGGAAAAGACGGAGAGTGGAGGCGAAGGTATAACCGAGAAATAGAAGAACTAGTGTCCGAGCCAAATATCATCAGAGAAATATAATCTGATAAAAAAACCGGCCAAATGCGAGTCAGACTCGCGCATGAAGGGTCTGTACCATTATCTATAAAGACGATCAAAAAAATCATGTTTGTTGTATAGGAGCCCCCTTCAATATTTATTTTATTCCTATTTTTAGTGCATATATTTCTAGCGGCAACATAATCACATCATCTGTGAAAATTTCAACTGTCTACTTATGACGGTTCGTGAGATACAGCCTGGTGATAGACGGACGGACAGTGGAGCCTTAGTAATAGGGTCCCGTTTTACCCTTTGGGTACGGAACCCTGAATACATAAATATAACGTTACCCCATGATAGGATGGGGCGCCAAGTTGAACGCTTCCTTGACGACGCCCAAAGTGATGTAGTAGGCCTGCACGGCCGAGTCGCAGCGGACTGTGTAGCTGTACGGACGGTTTGTTAGCACCTGCAACCATATTTATATAAACATCCGCGTCTGTGTCTGTCTGAACGCGATTAACTCAATTACTTTAAAATTTTAAAAAAAATATTACCGCCGACATTCAGTCGCTTATAAATCTTAAACGGCTAAACCGATTTCCATCAGATATAGTTAAGAACCATCTCGATCAGGTCAGCAGCTCTAGCACGATAACGACAAACTCGCGCTCGACTCACGCTGAAACTTCACTTTGATTGCGCGAAGGTCCCGCGCAAAGGCTTGCTCGCCCTATGGCTCGCCTATGTTGACATTTTGACATAGGACCGCGGTGTTGTCGCGGCGCCGTCACTATCGTACTCGGCCTGCAGCTTTCAAACAAAATGTAACCGTATCGAAATCGGTCTTTTCGTTTAAGAGCTACGAAACTTAACACCCCTCTTTTTTGTCGAGGATTAAAAATTAACATAAACAATATAGGGTGACTTTAAAATAGCTAGCAAAGCTCTGGGGATTGTTTCCATGAACAACTGCTATCAATTACAAAATAAAATTCAGTTTGTAAGGTGAAATGAATTCAGACCATCTCATTCTGAACGAATTTCTACTAGAATTTTCCAAATTTTATTTTTAAAAACGTTTATTTGACATACACACTACAACATAACAACAACAATGAAACAGAAGAAATAAACAACACAAAAAAATAAATTAAAAATTAAAATGAATGCAGTTGTGATGTAGTGCGATGTCAAATAGGACTCACCTCAGCAAGTGTTGCAGCAGAGGCTACAACGCTGGTTTTCAGTTGAGCCCTAAGCTGTCCTTTACACCCTGAATGTTCTAGTTACCCCCCCCCCCCAGAATTTATTAATTCCAGAAAATTCTCCTCACCCCCAAAACTCCAACCGCGTTTCCAGACACGATGTAGTCTTGACTGGGCTCTGAGAACTTGAGGTCCGTCATGAACTCGTAGTTAGGAATGGCCTCGTCTAGGTCCGTCTCTGGAGGCAGGTATGTGGCCTCCAGCAGCCCTGATACTAGGATGTACAGGCCTTTGGGCTCGTCACCTATAGGGAATTCATATTCTTATACTATTAAACGAGCAAATTCCCACGAGAATGAAGTCCCGGGCGGAAAGCTAGTACTTAATAACACTCAATCTGCCTTACAAATATATTTTGTACTTATTAAGAGGTCTTTGTTAAGTGGTCATCTGTTTATTTATGAAAAAAAAATGTTGACTTGCCATACAAAATGCGCTATCAGCTGACGCAATTTGTATGGGAACTAAAACATGCCGACCTTTGTTCCTTGAGAAAGTTGTTCAGTTTCATGGACTGATTTTCCACCCGAGAGGTTGTAAAAGATTTACCTAAAGCCCTGTAAAGATTACATAGTTTTCCCAAATTCCTACGGGAACGAAGTCCCGAGCGGAAAGCTAGTAATGTACATTTATACGTTTTCGGTCGTGAAAGAAATACTTTAGGTTAGAAAGAAATACTTATCAAACTTTTATTTAAAACAAACGCGTCTTTATGCTCTTTTAAAGTGTATTTTTAACTGTAAAATGTCTATCAACAATACTGAATTAGGGTCCGATACACACGCACGTCGCGAACTTGGGTACGCACCCACGCAATAAGCATGCTTTGACACGAATTCGTAAAATAAAATAAAAAGTGGTTTTCTGAAGGCGTCTTGTTTTTATAAGTTTTTGTTTCTTACCACGTGATATCAATACGTCGTTAAAGTTATAGTTCAATATTTCCGAGTTTTCGAGGAAGAAGTCCGCGACGCGCTGGTTTCCTTGCAGCCAAGAGACGGAGCGAAGTTGGGTCTGAAAATAAAAAATAAGTTAAATGTAAAACACTTATAAGGAACTTAAGGTTATCCATATAGTGGGTCCCTTAGAATTAGGTTACATACAAAAAAACAATACACCAAGACCTAAAGGCGCAGACCCACCATTTTATCTGCGTGGTGAAGCGCTCGTAGCCCAGCGGCTCTCGCTGATTTCAACCAATCAGTGCGGTTAAGCAACGTACACAGAGGCAGGGAACCTGATGGGTGACCAAAGTGGCAATATATCACGGGCGTTTCCGTGCTTCGGAGGGCACGTTAAGCTGTCGGTCGTTAAAACCAAGTCAGAGGCCATTGTGCAGTTTGAAAACTCTGACACCAGGATTAGCCAAGTTCGCCAGGCTATACCTACACGATAAGAAGAAGAAGATCAGCGTGGGTTAGATCAAAATATAATTTGTGCATTAATGTCATATTCACTGAGTAGATAATCACTCAGTGAATATGGCGTTTGAATATGAATATGGCGTAGCGTGTTCATGGTTTGCAGTGGACACTATCACATACATTTTCTTGCAAAGAAGCTTAAGACACGTGCGTAGCGTAGTGTGTCTGCGGCTGAGTTACACTAACGTATGACTGTAAGTTTTCCAAGTAGATAAAACATGGAAAAGCTTCCGTACAAACACCAAAGTTATTTACCTCTGGCGAAGAAGGTGCCACCAGACTACCTTTATGCCGAACGTTCTGCACTTTCTCCTTTATAGACTGAACCAGGAGACGATACTCCATCTCGTCCAAGAAACCTGAGCAAAATAAACAGATGACCTCTTAACAAAGACCTCTTAATAAGTACAAAATATATTTGTAAGGCAGATTGACACTATTAAGTACTAGCTTTCCGCCCAGGACTTCATTTGGGAAAATTATGTAGGCTACGTGTTAATCCAGGGTGTCAGCTATCTCCATACCAAATTATATCAAAATTGGTCCAGCTGTTTGAGCGTGAAAGAGTAACAAACATCCATACATCCTCACAAACTTTCGCATTTATAATATTAGTAGGATACGCTTGTTTGCAAGGGTATACCTTCCTCCTTCAGCTGCATAGCGTCCAGCATCATGATGTTGAGCGTGGAGGTGGTGGCCTGCCGCGTCTTCACCGTGATGGCGGTCCACGGCCGGTCGCGCTGCAGCAGACCTAGCTGGCGAGTTACCGCCAGTCTGAAGGGATGTATAGGTATCAATGTCAATACGATCATCAAAGGGACACGAAGATTATTGGCGACGCACTAAAAACCTATTAAATTGAAATAAAATACCCCCCCCCCCCTCAAGCTTACTTCAAACACGTGACGTGACGTTTAAGACATAATTTTCTTCGTTTTGCCGACTCTATACAGACAGCTTATCAAATACTTAAATGATGGAATCCACCCATAACTATGATCGTCAACAAATTTTTTTTCGACGGAAACATAAAGTTAAGGAGTTTTCGTTATTTACCTATTTTGGCACTAAGCAATGTTCCACGAAATCGCGCCGTGCGCGCGTCGCCCCCGCACCTTGCCGCGGTCAGAGTGCAATGTATATTGCTGGTTATCGTGTTTTACGCTGTTACAATTGTTTTTTCTTGAAAAATTGAGTGTATTCGAATAAATAATTAAATTTTAAAGCAGAAAATAATAAAAACATGAAAAATATTGAAAATTTTCATAAAGAAACTTCCACTAGAACGTCGTTCCGAATGATGGTCTGAATGCAAGGTTTTAGTTTTTGCTAAGCAGTCCCTTACACCCTGTATTGTATATTTTTTTGTATTGAAAAATATTAAACTTATGTATGTTTGTTGGTCGCAGATTTACATAAATGCCCAGTAGTGGTTTGCCTTTACTAATAAATAAATATCTCAATTTTGACGGAACGAGCCCGCTGGTAAATCGAGTTATGATAAGAAACTAACCTACTAACAATCATTATAAATAGATAGATATTGTAAGCAGTATACGGAAAAACCGGTATGCGGTTTATGTTATACTGTACTTATATAATTTTTTGCTAATTGTTGTTTTATATTTAATAATAATAATAATAATAAATGTGTTTGGCACAGGACCGTGACGATTGTCACGACAGAGAAGAGACCAAACCCAGCAATAGGTTGATGTAGGCTGAGAGTGATCAAAAAATAATCACAGATAAATATATTTATAAAGAAACTTAATCTATGAGGGTAATTTACATTGCATTGCGTAGCTTACCTATCGGCTTCCAGTCTCGCAGTAAGTGATTCCTGTATGGTTTTGTTGTCTACTAACTGAGGCAGCAATGAACACACCTCTTGCTCTCCTGTTACAAACCCCTGAAAACAAGTACAATCAACAGCACATCGGGTTACCACAAACTGTCAAATCTCCGTAAACTTATTGCTTGGAGATGAAATTTAAAATCAACTGAAGAAATTTGACAGTTTTGGATAGGGATCATTCAACAATTACGTGATCACCGGAAAGGGGGGGGGTCGGGTGCTTGTATATACATCGGATTATTTGGGGGGGGGGAGGGGAAGAAGCCATGATTACGTCATCATTTTATACACTAACTATTAGATAGATGGAACGGGATTTCCCCTGCTATAGACAAACTGTGGAACAGTGTGACCAGATTCAGTTTTTTTATACTTTTTCGCCATATTTTATCGACTTTTCCAAGCATCAGTATTGCATACAGCAAAAATGTTAAACACGGACGGACTACGTACACAAGGCGAGGGGGGGGGGTTAAAAACAAAAGATTACGCTGTGATTACATAGGGGGGGGGGGTTAAAAATGAACGATCCCATAGCATGATGTGCTATTGAACCTTGAATCTTAATGTGACTTTAAATTGCGGCCGAGTTGGTCGAGTGGTCTGCCTCTTGATCGACGATGGCTTCTGGGGTCGATGCCCGGTCGGGGCAAATATTTGTGTAAAAATATTTGTTCTTGGGTCATGGGTGCTCGTGCCTGTCTTTGTGTATGTTCCAAGGGACTCACGACACAAGGGAGAACCTTAGTGTGGCCCTTTGAGTGCGTAACGTCTATTTGTAAAAAAATACATACATACATACGCTCACGCCTATAAACCCTTTTGGGGTAGGCAGATTTTCGAACCATTCGATGCCACATTTGATACAAATTTTGAAGGAACATGTTGTCAGCATAAAAAAAATAATAACCAAAAATAAAAATAAAAACTGTACCTCCTTGGTGCAATCCCTTTATACATATAAACTCCGCTTTAGAAATACTTCATGGAAACGGGGTCCCGGCCGGAAAGTTAGTAGTTAATAAGCTTAGAAGCTGACGGTACAACTTGTGCGATCAACCAATTGAAGTATGAAAAGTCGAAAATTTCCTTAAATAGGAGAAGTTGTTTCATGGGGAGATTAATTTAAGGCGACTACAGTACCCGATCGTTCTTAAGCAAAGGGCGGCACACATAGGAATAGTGCCATCTCCGTCTCTCAACAGGCCTGGGCCGGCAGCGGCAGTGCGGACAGTGTCGATACACGAAGTTTACGCACGCGCACATGGACTATGAAAGTGTGCGTGCGTAAAAATATGTTCGAAAGTTAGAAACATGAGATTTATGTAAAGGTAACAGCTTAAATCGAAAAATGCTTTAACTACTTATCGAGAGTGTTCAATCACGAACATTTTGATAGCAAATTCAAGTTCCTGTGTGCATTTTACTATCGTTTTTACAGCTTATAAGATACACAATATTGGTATTTAGAGGTGACTTTGTGAGCTTTTTCTATCGAACCAAAAGTGCTGAATCATGTTTTCAGCAAACTACTTATCTAGTTTATATCCTGAATATTACCGTAGTATATTTTTTCTTCGATTTAATGCAGTGCGTCATGCTTATCTACGCATCATAAAATCGTAATTTAGGTGCTGAAGTCGCCTTAAAGTCATCTAAATATATAAAAGGAGAAACTGACTGACTGACTGACTGACATATCAACGCACAGCCTAAACGGCTAAACGTAGGCACTTGAAATTTGGAAGGGACGTAGCTTAGGTACAGTAGAGGTGCACTAAGAAAGGAATTCCAGAAATTCCCACGGGAACGGGAATTAGCGGGAAAATTCTTTTGTATGAACAATCTAAACCGCTTAAGTTAGACGCTTGAAATTTGGCATGCAGGTACCTTAGTAAACTTAAAGCTTAGTTGCAACAGCATATTGCAAAATTCCCACGGGAACGGGAGTTAGCGGGAAAACACTTTTGTATGTAAAAATCTAAATCTTAAATTAAATCAATATTTAATAAACTAAATGAAGGTCCATTAATGGACCGTCAATAAAGTGTAATCTGTTCAAAAGAAAAAATTAACACGCAAACGAAGTTGCGGGCATCAGCTAGTCTCATATAGATTTCAAGGGCGAGCATTTCACAGGAGCGGTCGTAACCTTTATTTTAATGTGTTAGAGATTAATTTCAATTTCGTGCTTGATGTGCATTTCACAGTACCCTAAGTATAGATTTTGAACGTGGTTGGAGATAGAAACGGATTTTTTTAAGAGAAAAGATCTGATTCT
This sequence comes from Aproaerema taeniolella, assembly GCA_949987775.1. NCBI lineage: Eukaryota > Metazoa > Arthropoda > Insecta > Lepidoptera > Gelechiidae > Aproaerema > Aproaerema taeniolella. The sequence goes on from OX465264.1 coordinate 7,570,618, forward strand.
TTGTTTGTTTGTTTGCATTAAATAGGCTCCGAAACTACTGGACCGATTTGAAAAATTCTTTCACCATTAGAATCCTACATTATCCCCGATAAACATAGGCTACATAATTTTCACGAATTCCCACGGGAACTAAATAAAATATTATACCTACTTTTCCGACATCGTATCCAAAAGCGAGCTGCTTGTCTATCAATCGATCGATGTACCCCATTACCTTAGGCACGGATACTCTGAGAACAATGATAACTCAATTGTAACTGTGAAAATGGAAAGGTACAACTTTGGGGAACTTTTGGGGATCGATATACAGTCAAAAAAGATCAGCACATCTCTCTCTTTTGTGCTATACACATGAAAGGGATAGGTAGTCTTAACGAACGTTGAAGACGATTCGAAAAATCCATAATATGGGGCTACCTGATTGGATCATGGATCAAGTTAATTTATATGATTGTAATGATTATTTCAAAATCTAACAATTTGTTTATGTGACCTAAAATTACGATTCCCCAAAATCTTACAAAAAAGGTTTTAGGTGACAGTTAAGATTAATAAATAAAATCAAATAGCTTAAAACGTTTCGGATTAAGAAATGTTAAGATAAATAGAAATAACCCTGTATAGATAACAAAAATAAATAAATATGAAATCTAACTATGACGTCACTTCATCACTTGGCTAGCGTAAGCTAAACATCTGACTTATTTTAGCACGGTGTCCAATTACATAAAGCACTTGGCTACGGCAAACAGCAGTGCACAGGTCCCGAGCCGCAAGTAGTACCTGGCCAGTTTACACAGACGCAGGAACCGAAGCATTCGCAGCAACTTCGTGGCAGTCAACACACTCGAGTTCAGGTTGGTCCACTTGTCCCACGGAGTTAGGGCGTCTACTATGTCCAGGGCTAAGTCTGTAAAAGAACACGTCTCGAAATTAGAAAAAAAAAATAAGAAAATTTGTAATGCGATTAAAAAGAGCACCTCGGAGTTTCTTGCCTATTTTTCTCTGTTGAAGACTGCACCTTTACGAATAGGCGTAGAGTCAGTAGGGTCAAAAGACCGAATATGTATTTAAATCCTTTAATGTATGTTTGTATGTATTTAATGTAATTGTGACTTATTTTAAGTAACATCCTGAATGTTCTATGAAATAAATATATTTGAATTTGATGGAGTACTTAAATCAGATCTGCCCTGTAACTGGCCAGTTCCACGTCCTTTTGCCAAAGTCACCGACATAGCATCATCGAATTAGCTATCGAAACCTTAGGGGGTGCTACTTTGGACTGAGAAGTCCAAAAAAACGAGCCCCCAGATTCCTCTTGTGGAACACGGAACATAATGAGCTTAGGTGGCAGTGGGCTGGCCGTTGGGGCAGACGAGTTCTAGAATGTAGACCGCGAATCGGCAAACATAGCGTAGGGCGCCCTGTAACTATGTGGGGTGACGAAATTCGTAAGGCATCGATCATTGGTTGGAAGAGGAAGATCTTTGTGGAACTTCCCGTTTGTGGAAACTTCTCAACCCAAAGCGACAGCCCCCAAAGTTTCGGTTACTAATTTAAAGTCACTCCATATTTGTGAGTGTTTTTAGCAATTTTATATGAAATGCTGCGGAGAGAGGGCGCCTTTACGACGGCGCTAACAGCGAAGCTCGGTCATCAATTATTACAAATTAATCCTTACTAATATTATAAACGCAAAAATTTGATAAAATGTGGTATGGAGGTAGCTGACACCCTGGATTAATACGTAGGCTACATAATTTTCCCAAATTTCCACGGCAACGAAGTCCCGGGCGGATTACCATAAGCATAAAACAGATTCCAAACCCTGCAATAGCTGCAAGAACAATAATGACGAAGGTAATGACCTCCAGTGGCGCAGACAATGATGAGGAAGTCCAGCTTGTTCCAATGTGACTTGAAGTAGCCCAGGACGCCGAGGGCTATCATCTTTAACACCATCTCTAGTAAGTAGATTGAATAGAACACTCTGAAACGTATCGCATACTATTAAACCAGCAGCCCCCCGATCGTGGTAAGTTTGAACGTGTTTACCAAAGCTAAATCGCTCACGTTTCTATTGTATTCAACGTTTCTGTTGGGCTGAATACAAAGGAAACGTGAGCAATTTACCTTTGGTAAACACGTTAAAACTTACCGCGATCGGGGATGGTCTTGTGTTAATACGCAATCGGTTTCTCCGAAACGGTCTGGGGAAAATTTCTATCAACTACTCTAGCATACGCAATGAAACTTCGTTTGCTAGGGTTGTGTACTACGGAAAACATCCTTAAATGTTACACTATAAGTTTGAATTTCTTTTGCACTCGATTGATTGTCATATATGACCTTGAAATGCTAAAAGGACACATGCCCAAATTCAAACGCAAAAGAAATGAAAACTTCTCTATTAACAACTAGGGTACAATTTTCTTTGTGTTGATTCTGAAGTCTATACTCTCATGAGAGAGAAGTCTCATTGGCATATTAGGCCCGTAGGTGTCAAAACTAACGAAACAATTAACAAATAATTTAGAAGTAATAGTTTCAATGCTTATTTTTGCTCTTACATTGTAATACTTGCCGCTTTCAATGAACTACGTATGCTCCCTCCATGAACTAGGTAAGTATTTTGGTTTAAACAACATCCTTAACTAACTTAATTATGTCCAAACCAATCCACAAAATTTTATTAAAGGGTATCCGCCAAAAATTCCCCAGGCCCGGCGCAAAAGAATTGTATCTCAGATTTTAGACAAAAAATAGTAGAAACAATGTAGTGTCGCTATTTCAAAATTCGGTGGCTAACATGGTTTTTTTTCGGACATGGTTTTTTTGAAATAGCGACATTTCACATTGTTTCTACTATTATTTGTCTAAATCTGAGATACAACGTTTTAGCGCCGGGCCTGTGGTTTTTTTCTATAAGATTTGGCGGATACTCTTTGGAATTGGCGTTACCAAGACATATCTCAAAAACGTTTCTATAAAAAAAACGCTTTTTCAAAACTTTGTAAGAAAAACTGTTACAATCAAAGTCGTAATTTTTATCAGGCTAAATTTACAAAATTAATTTTAAAACTGGCAACTTACTTACATATTAAAAATCTTGATGATATAAATGGCCCAGAAAGATATAGGCCTATTGATCAGCACCTCACACAATATGACTGGAGTATTCAACAGGATCACCAGGTATATGAACAAGTCGAACCATAGGCTGCTGACCATGTGGTATACCACTTGTCTCCAGTGCACTCTTGGCAGCTGAAGGTTCACTGGTTCTACTGTGATCATGTTCACCAGTTTTCGTCTTATCCAGACAGCGTGGTGCTGTGTAAAAAAATATTTGGGTAATGTATTTTTTTTATTTTATACATAGGACTAGCTTTCCGCCCGCGGCTCCGCCCGCGTGGACTACAGGTTATATCGTGCCCAACTGTGGGATAAAATGTAGCCTATGTCCTTTCCCAGGCTCTAATCTATCTCTGTACCAAAATTCATCAAAATCGGTTCAGCGGTTTAGGCGTGAAAAGGTGCGTATCAACGTTTAATGTGTTATTATTATGAGTTTTGGACATCGGAAGAGAAAACGTCCCGTATTGATTCCCAGAAGTTATGGTAACCCTATCTAAGCCTAAACTCATTAGGACGCTTTGTAAATTTGTAATTTGTAAAGTTTATAAACAGCACCACATTTTTTTCCATTACCAGTAATTCCATTGTCTACTAAAATGTGCCAGATGATTTTATTTCACGTACGGAAACACACAAGCATACGGACGCAAATACGCACGCATGACGCACGCAAGTATGCTCGTACGCAACGAAAAAATTCTAGATTATTTTTAAAAAAATTACCTTGGGTTTCCACAGAGAGCCCAACTGGTCCAGATTGACATGTCCGTCATCCGAGTCAGCCGCCACCTCCACCGCTTGCACCAGCACCCTCACCCCTTCCTTACTGATCTTCCCGTGCTCGTACTGACGCCAGTATGAGATCTTCATCGCTTTTAGCACGCGTTGGTTTGCTTCCCTGTTTTAAATTAGTTAATATTTTTCTTCGGAAAATTTATGCAGCAAGGATCACGGTATTACGCATAGTGGAGACTTTTTTGATGTTCATTAATTGTAATGTAAGACTGTTTCATACAGTTGCAGAAACGCTCATTATAGTTAAATCGTCTTTAAATGTAATGCCATGCTTTTTTTACGTCAAAAAGACGGAAAGTGACCAAATGATATATAAAATAGCATTATCTTTAATGGACATCTCTGCAACTGGGTGAATATCTAGTAAAAAAGCTAAATATTAATAATAGTTATTTTCTTTGATTTTTTATTTTTAAATTCATATGAAGCAAAGCAAGTGTCAAATAACGGGTCTTTTATTGGACGCAATAATCAAAAGCATTTTATGAGTTACAATTCTAATCGCTTAAAGGGAGACCTCAACCCACCAGTTTTAAGGCTTTAGTGTTACAGAAATAAATCATTTTTTTTCATTTTCAATAGGTGCTTACCGCATCATCTCAGCGAATTCCTTCTTAGTAGGCTCGTTGGGTATCTCTCGCTCGCAGTCGGGGCAGGTGGTGTACCGGTAGCCCATGTACCCCTCGTCTTCATCCTCGTCGTCTCGCCCCGATATTTGGAGCTGGTACGGATGCTTTATCGTTGTTCCTAAAGGCCAGGAAAATTAGCACTCTATAGAGTCGATATCTAAGTTTGGTTCAGTTATATCTGGCGTGAGTTGCAAAAACGTTCATCATAGCTATAGCTTCTTAAAATGTAGCCCCGTTCTTGCTTACGTCAACGTGACGGAAAGTAGTAGTGTGACATGTGCGGTAAAAGTAGCAAAGTTTTGGGCCAAAAAATCCGATATTGCTATCGATATGATAGACGAAGAATGACGTTAATGTCTGTCTCTGCAACTAAATGTTATTTAAAATATCAATAGATGGCGCTGGAAGTCATTTAATACGCGCCTTCGTTTGATTCTTTTTAATTACTATGTAAGTTTGTCTTGAAATTCATCAGCAAATCTTTTAAGTGAATGATTTGGTTGCTTAAATTATTATTCTATGCGGACAATAGAAATTGCGAGTTACATAGAAAAAGAACAAGGTCAAAATGTCTTTAGAAAGCACATTTTACTTTAAAAAACTTTTGATATACGCTTTGAATGTAGAGGTTCTTACGTACCCTCTTGTACCAAATCCCAGTTAGCATCAGCGAGGAACTTATCCATCTTCAGCATGGAGATGACCCTGTCTCTGGTCATCATGATCCGTTTTACGCAGTTGGTCATGTTGGCCTTCTTGGCCAGGGATATCTCGGCTAAACCCAGCATTTTTAGCACCTTCCTCATTGTGGTCGCGTTTAGAAGTAACGAGAGCAGGACCAGACCTGCTGTTTGGACTATGAATACCTGTGAATGGTTTGAGGTGGATGTGAGGTAAATAATAAAATAACAAATAATAAACTCAAAGGCCTATCCTAAGATTTTCCCAAAGGTAGCTTAAAAAAAGTGGAAATGGGCAGGCCAAATAATCGTTTATTTTCTATTACAAAAGAATGGCTAGGAGGCTAATAGTGTCTCCTTTTAGGCTTACAGAGCCCTATGCCTAAGAAATAACCAGATATTTGCAAGAAAGTAATAGAGTGAACATAAAAACTCGTAAAGGTACAATGATAACATAAGAATTAAACGTGGTGGAAGGACTGGAAGAGGTAAATGTGTATAGAAGAGTGAGAGAGCATACGCAGTTACAAACTTCAAAACTATAGGTAATTTAAAAAAATAGGTACTTACGTCACCAACATCAGCAGTAGCCGGCGTTTGCATCACAATGACTGCAAAGCACAGAGACAGCGGACCTTTGAGACCCCCCCAAACGCACGATAAGGCGTGCTGCCACGACATCCCGTATCCCACGCGCCTCAACACCGGCAGCAGCAAAAAAAGAATCACGCATCGTGAACAAATGACTGTCGCATACGTCACGAATATCAGCGCTATCTGCCGCGCCGTGATCACATACGTCACTTTATCAAAGATCACCACCCCAACCATTGTGAACAGCAAACTATTTGCCAAATACGACATTATCGACCAAAATCTCGATACGACGGTGTCTATCTCCCCTGCTATCGTATTTCTCTTGTTGCTCACCAAAACTCCGGATAGCACTGTTGCTAGTAAGCCCGACACGTATAGATACTTTTCTCCCACGTAATATGTCAAATAGGCACTCGTTAGCGTTACCGTTACCGCGCATAAATAGTCTTGATACGATATAGAAATTAACGTCCCAGTTAGGTAACCAGCTACAATGCCTAAAAGAAGTCCTCCGCCTACAAATCTCAGTAACATTAATGTTATTTGGGAGGCACTGCTAATAGCCATTGCCAAGTATCCAAAACATGCGGTAAAGGCTATCATTGCAGCCGCATCTCCAATCAATCCTTCGCCCAATAGCAAAACACTGACGAACTTCCCTCGTGACATCTCTTTCAGTTGCTTCACTACTTCCATTGGATAGACAGGGCAGCATGTAAATCCGAAGAGTAAAGCTGTCGCCAAGCTCCAGTTGGGAGCTATAAGGTAATAGGCCATAAAAGCGACAGTGAACGCCGTGAATAAGACTGTAGCAATGCAGACGGTTACAATTTGGGGAAAACTCTTCCAAAAAGTATGAGCATCGACTCTGTAGGATGTGGTGAACACTAACGTCGGTAGGAAAGAGAGTAATAAGACTTCAGCGTCGACGTAGCAGATGTGAACTAAAGGCCTGAAGTTGTGGTAGTGATTTGAACAGAAGCCAGCGACACCTCCAAGCGCGAACATAATAACTCTATAAGGTACGGCCCGCAAACCGGCCCATAGTATTATCACTCGAATGATCACACCAATAAGTAACGTAGTAAACACGAAAAGGAACCCCAAAGCAGGTGGGTAGGCTAAGGTAGGCCTGTGTGGGTTGTCAAACAAAATTATGCGGTTATCAGAAGTGTTGTTTGTACTATTCTGACATTTTATACCAGTAAAAATTACTATAAAAATTAAAATTATACGTCTACAAGCCATTTTAAAGATAACGTGGCCATGTAGATTAGGATTTACATGTCACTATTTTTTTTATAAAATTAAAGATGTTGATTTCATATAAAAGTTATGTTTATTTCATAATTAATTACCGAGAATGAAAATGTCAAAAATGTTATTACATAATATCATTAATTATCAAAAAAATGTTATAACAATACATACTTAAGTAAAGTCTTAAATTAGCTCACATGTCCATAAGGTGCCTTTCTTTGGTAAAGCATCTGTATAGATTCAGTACAGAAACGAAAATGCACTGATCTAGTCAGGAAGGCGTCTTAATTATAATACCTAATTTCCCTTATCAAGTCGTCTAACTTATAATCTAAACTAACAGTTGTAAGGTCCTCCTCTAACATTCAAGTCTAATTTGAATCATAAAACACTCATCCTCAAATATCACTAATCAATTAAAAAGGGGCTCTTAATACATCAAAATGAGATAGAGTGACCAGTGACCACGTGATATTTAAGAGTAAATACTTCAAATTTAGGCTGTTTTTAATAACGTGCGGATTTCATCACACACGCGGGATTGCCCCGCCCCACGTCCCGCGTGCGTATTAATGCATTACAATAAATACTTTTATGAAAAAGACACTTGCGGGTGTCACACATGCGGGGCAATCCCGCGTGCGTGATGAAATCCGCACGATATTAAAAACACCCTAAAGGAATGTTATGTTTGGTTATGTTCTAAACCATAGTTAGCCTCTTTTGACAGTGCCATGTCATTCGTCCAGCGGCCGCCATTTTGTATATTTTGACAATGGGTTCGCTCTTGACCACATTCGAGCTTAGAAGATGTTTGTCATACGTAGGTACCCCGTACCGCAAGAGGTTTAGAAAAAATCGATTCAATTCAATTTGTCAGATGTGGCGTTTCCATATGTGATTTCGCCAATATCAATGTATTTTTCTGCGTTTAGATTTTGCTTAACGTTTTGAAAGTACAGCAAGGGTAACTTTTTAAATATTCACATTCCTAGGTTTAGAAGTAGATATAATAAGAAACAAAATAGCGACCACTACAATAATGGTCTCAAACTGTTAAATACAGCAGTGCCGCCTGTTGTTTTGGTTGCACTACTAACCCAAACTTACAAAGGAAACAACAATCGAACACCTTTCCCTTTAACAGGACTGGCGTAAGGCTGAAACTTTTGTGGAGTTTTCCTAGGAGACCTCCTGGGCGAAAAAGAATCTGTAGGTTTTGGTTTTTCTAGTTGCTCTTTTAAATCGTCCTTTACCTTAAGTTCTTTATTATTTTCTTTGGGTCTAATTGCAATTTCAGATTCTTCTTCAACCCCTGGTTCATTATCTTCGCCGTTTTCTAGTGCCCTGTAAGCTTCTTCTAACATACGGCGCTTCCAGTCCTCATATGGTTCTATTTGTGGTTCAATATCTTCTTCTTCCTTTTCAATTACATCCGAATCTGATTTCATTTCTTCTTGATCTTCTGAAATGAAGATTTATGTTAGGTCACCATGATCATTCGAAGAATCCAGATGTTAAGTGAATGTTAGGGAAATGTAAACACGCTTTGGATGAAATGGTCCCAAATACGTGGACTGATCACCCGCCTGTGGCTTGCGGGTGTCCCCTCTATAGATAGAAACACGCAATGGAGCCGTTATTAGTGATGAAAGAGACTCAGTCTTTTAAGGCTTTTAATAAAGACTCGCCTTACTTTTGACGCCTGAGAAGTCGACAGTCGTAAAGCGTGTGTTGATGCAACTAGTGTTTATAATACCGCCTGGAGAATAAGTCTCTCCAGGCAACAAAAGTAATCCTTTTAAAAGTAATTACAATTGTTATCACGCTTTACTCAAACGCTAGTTCTTTTGTAAAGGACTGCAGTCGTTTTAGTCTAAGTCTTAAACGTTAACCGACTAAAATATATTAATTAAGACTAACAGCTTAAATTTTAAAGCCAAGTCGTGTTAAAAGAGGCCAGCCTTATTATAAACCACTAAAACGACTAAAGGACTCGAGTCTCTTTCATCACTAGCCGTGATTGAATTACTTTACGCATAATTTCAACGCTTTTTGTACCATCTTTTTCAGCCCTCTCTACGCCTACGACTGTGACGTAATTCAAAATAAAAATCAAAAGTAGCTTTATTTCATAGAACGTACAAAATTCTACTTTAACACGTCAAAATAGTGAATTACTTTAGCATTTTGACTTTGCGCCTATTCGCAAAGGTGCAGTCTTCCTCAGGAGAAGAATACGCAAGAAACTCCGAGGGTCGCTTTTTTTAAGTCAATCATATAAATTTTCTAACTTCTAATTTTAATTGACTTAATATCTGAATATTAAGTCAATTAAAATTAATCGGGATACGGCAATCAAAAATCGGGATACGGTTGTTATCGATGCTTTAAGGACTGGAGACAATAGACAGAAACCACCGCTGGCTTAGGTAAATAAACAGAATAAAAATATATTTAAGTATATTTTAGTTTCTTTATATGTATTTATTGTAAACTCAAATGGAGTATAAAATCTGTTGAAAATGTAAAATTAGTATTAAAAATATAAATTATAATAAGACAAGGGCACGGACATCAAGTCTGTGGATGCAAAATTAAGTGTAATTAAAAAATAAAAAAAATATCTGAATAACTCTGGAGCTGAGCAATTTATTCCCATGGTTGCTTCTTCACTTTACTTCATCAGCCCATAACGTCCCCACTGCTGGGGCACGGGCCTCCCTCAATAACATGAAAGGTAAATGCCATACCCTTCATGTTATTGAGGGTATGGCATAAATGCCATAGGTTGGCGAGGGTTTTGATATAATGCAGAGTTTTCCTTCTCTGTGTGCAGATGAACTTGCTTGCATGTTTACCTTAGTGGCGTTGTACGACACCTCGGTAAGAAAGAGGGAGGTCCTATTCTACTCTGCCGGGGACTCACACTAATTGTCCCCAATTTGTTGGTGACAAATTTTACACAAATCTGCGTTGACAAAGAAACTATCATAAATTAATAATTAAATTTAGTTACCTATAACAGCCTTCTTGGCAGGTTTTCCTTTAATCTTCTTAGCCATGGCAAATTTCTCATCAGTAAATTTTGTCCATTCTGCATCTAATTTTGACCACTGGCCAGGCTTCAGTTGTGATTTCTCCACTAGTTTACTTTTAGACACTTTCGTTTTGTTTACTCTGTAAAAACGTGTTTACTTATAAATGATTCCTGAGTGTTCCATATAATTCATAATCCCGAGTCTCTTCAAAGTTCGAGTGAATAGGCATCTTCTGGGTGAGCTTGCTACATCCTCGACCACATCTTCGCCCCTGAGCTAGATTGTGATCAAGAGCAAACCCAATCGACATAAAAATATATAAAACTAGCTTTCCGCCCGCGGCTCCACCAGCGTGGACTACAGGTTATGTCGTGCACAACTGTGGGATAAAATGTAGCCTATGTCCTTTCCCAGACTCTAATATATCTCTATACCAAATTTCATCAAAATCAGTTCAATAGTTTAGGCGTGAAAGACGGACAGACAGACAGACAGACAGACAGAGTTACTTTCGCATTTATAATATGAAGTAAGGATTGAACTGACTTGACTTATCAACGCCCAGCCCAAACCCTTTGGCCTAGAAAGCTGAAATTTGGCACAAGGTTGCTTTTATAACGTAGGCATGGAATAAAGAAGGATTTTACAGAATTCTTACGGGAACGAAGTCCCGGGAACCCTCTAGTTGATTATAAATTATTCTTCTTCTTTCGTGTCGGCAGTTGGTAGGCTAGATTATACAGGGCTTTAAGTATCTCTCTTTCAATTTCTCGGGTGGTTAATCAGTCCATGAAACTGAATAACTTCCCCAAGGATCATAGGTCAAAATACGAAAAAAAAATTGATCTCCCATACAAAATGCGCTATATGCCGATGAAGTTTGTACGGGAACTCAAATATTTTTTTCTCGTATTGTGACCTATGTTCCTTGGGAAAGTTGTTCAGTTTCATGGACTGATTAACCATCCGAGAGGTTGAAAGAGATTTACCTAAAGCCCTGTAGTATCACCTATTACTACACTGTGATGAAAAAAATGGACAGCCACTATACGTCACCGATTCTAGAGTTATTAATTGTAGTGATTATGTATTGAAAAAAAAATGTGACAGCTAATAAATATTTCATTATTTATTTAATTAATAACTAGTTAGACAAGTATTTACCTGCAAGCTTGGTACACAGCCATACATACATATTGTGGAAGATTCATATCAATATCCTGAAAATTAATTAATTTTTGCTTTATTTTTCAATAATTTTCCGAAAATGTATGTATGACATCACATTTCAGTACTTCAGTACAGTTATACTTATCAGACAAGTTTTTTTTCAGACAATAATGTAATTCTACCATTCTCATAACATGTAAGCAAGTTGAACCAGGAATTATCATCCCACGGCTTCTTAAGTAGAACTTTTTACAGAGACCTGTTATTTTTTTATTTCTTTGTCAACTGATAACTTCTTTCTATAATTGAATAAAGACATATGATGCATATTCTTTTTTTAGATTGTGGGCTTCCATTTAACATGGTGTACCTACTATAGGCAAGCTAAACCAGAAAGTAAAACTAAATCATTTTAAGTTAGACTAATTATTAACAAATAAATAAATAAAAACAGTTGACTACTTTGTACAGACACCTGTTACTTTTTATTTTATTGTCAAATGGTCACATTTTAGTTTTTTTTTGATTGTGCCCTCAGATCAATTTTATAAACAATCTCAGAATTAAGTTGCAGTAAGAAAAGTTTTATTACACCCCTCTTTATCAGTCTGTCAGTTAAACCATATGTTAGTTTTAAATAAAAAATTATACAATTTTAAAAAGTTGACTCACAATTTTAGCATTCTTCCTATATGAGCTGAGGATGTTCTCAGCCAAGTCCTGGACACTGCACTGCAGTGTAAGACAGAGAGAGGAGATAGTCGGCTTCTCATTGTTGAGTTCTAGAACATTCTCCACAATCTTCCTGCTGTTAAAGTAAGCTGCGCCCTTGAGACCTGAGTGTCTTACTGCTGCTTTCTGAAGTATTAAATTATTTTCTACAAATATTAAAAATGCAAAGTTTGTAAGGATTGATGGATCTATGAGGAGTTTGGTTTTTCACAGAAAAACTACTCAACAAAATGAAACAGTACAATAGCCTATACATATAGGGAGTAACGGACAGCTTAGCGAAAACTGAAACTCTGATTCAGATCATTATTCTAAATGATTTTCTGTTGAATTTTTCTCTGGGAAATTTTCATTTTTAATTTTTTTTCATGTATTTTAATATCACTGTAAATTTTTTTTTTAAATGGTCTAAAAAATCTTAACCCATCGCGCACTTGCTTATGGAGCGTGCGATATAATACTTGCACACACAGGTGTGCATGAATCACACGAAGGTTAAAAAACAAATACTATAAAACTAAGAAATCCCTCTAAGTTTTATACTATTTGTTTTATAGTATTTGTTCCTTTAGAGTTGTAAAAATGTATTTTGTACAATAAAGTATTTAAATACTAAAAAGCTCACCTGATCAAACTCAACTCTGAAGTGATTTGCCGCCAAATCTAGGCAAATAACGGCTTTGGCTGTGTCTGTAAGATTACTGACTGTCGATTTCATCTGAAGTAATCGCTCAAATTCTTCAGCTTTGCTGGAAACAATTTTAAATTATAAGGTTTTGTCTCAGACTAAAGAATAGCTACATAATACAAAAAGTATTATAGTAATAGTTGGTGAAAAGTTTAATCTGTTTTAAAAACTATTCATTGTTAGTTTTCATTTGATTGTTAAGGCTACTACTAGCTTTCTACCCATGAGTCAATTTGTGTGATAAAGCAGACTGTCGTGCTCCAGCTCTCACACCAGATAAGTATCTTAGTGTAAGACATGGGACATGGACCACTTTATTTATATACAGGTCAAACACAACAATCCAGCACTCGTAGCCCATTTCAGGCGCTCGCTGATTTCAGGCGATCAGTAGGTCAAGCATCTTACACAGAGGCGGGGAACCAGATGGGTGAACAAAATGGTTTTTTATCACGAGCGTTTCCATGCTTCGGAGGGCACGTTAACCTGTCGGTACCGGCTATTCTCGATTGACTGCAGTCGTAAAACTAAGTCCGAGTCAATTTGGTGGTTTGAAAACTCTGACATCAAGTCGAGTTAACCACACAGTTGGTTATATACATACAGGGAAGGAAACTCACGAAAATAGTTACGATTGCAAACTTTTACCTTAAAACTTTCTCCACTTCATTTAGGCCTAGTTTTGAGGACATCTGATAAAGAGTTTTATTTTGCTTGGCCATTTTTACTGAGAAACTGTGATTTTATGTAATTATTAACGCTTTTTCTGAACAAATTTCTGCTAAATTAAAATAACAAACCCGCGGTTTTCCGGGTTTCAGCCGAGATTCAGCTCATTCATATTTTGACAGTTTCGGAACGATCAGCTGATTACCACTCATTCAATCCTCTATATTATCTATGAACAATAGAGGTTCCAAAATCAATAGCCAATAACGAGTCGATAACGAAAATTAAACGGTTATAGTAGCATATAGATCTCCTGAAACATTTCGTTTCTCTCTGTCTGACTTGAGAAAATAAAGCGAGACAAAACATATTTGACATTTTGAAACACTGATAACAGGGATGGACTCAAGACTGATTAAAAGTTTATTCATTATTTTTATTAGGCACATGGGTTTAATTCAAATAAATGCAAAAACTAAAGTGTCCTTTTGAAGAAAATATTTTTTTCCCGTTTACTAGTGAATTTTACTCGCATTTCTTTTTAAAAAGTTATCTCGACTTAGTGTTGACCACGCCCCTTTATCTCGATTTAACTGAAACTTCAATGATAAAACACCTTTTCGTAATATCAGCGGCGACATGTTGATTTTTTTCATAGGTTTTGTGAAGCCGATACGGATCGCTGTCATTGCTACAAAATGTCTTTGTAGTTATCAGGGTGTAGGTCAAATAATTGTAGACTTAATAACCAATCCGTGCTAATTTCCTCATGTTAAAACGATCGTAGAAAGAAAGAAGAGGATCCGCTCCACCCGAAATCAGGGGTGGGTATGCAGTGATAGACCAATATAGATTTGTATCAAAATAATCTGAAGCTATTTATAAATATTATTTTCTCGGCTTTTACTTATGTTCAAACGTTAATAGTAACGTCTGGTCTATAATTAACTCGTGAAAGTTTATAAATATTACAGTATTCTATGGTGGTGTGGTGAGAAAAGTCTGATCGTTATAAGTGAAGGTTGCCATTTTTTGGTGGCTTAGCAGAGTGTGTGGTGTTTCGGGGCGTGATTAGTGTGGGGTGTTGATGCTGGAGCCGTTGGTGGGGCAAGTGCAGGGGTCCCCCGGGAGTGGTAGTCGCGAGTGCAGTGAAGTGTGTGTTACAGGTAGCTATGCAAGTGGTATCAGTGCGTTCGAGGTAATACCGTGGCGTCGGTCGGACTGACGATGAGGGCGCATTGAGAGGCACCACGGCTTCCTCAGTGGCGGGGGGCACGCGGGGAGCCGAGTCTCCTTCGCAGGCCAACCAGGACACAGTCGACAACGCCACGGCCACCTGCTGGTGAGTAGTCATTCACTGCCATAAGCTTAAAACAACACAATAAGATTCAAATTGGTGTAACACATGTTACTGAAACTTTGGGAATAGTCAGTAAGATTGTTTGTCCTGTGTACTATATAAATCACATTGACTTGTTCTTAAGCTTTACAGTAACTTATTTTATTATACAATTCAGAAACATTACATGCCTTTATTTTATACTATTTGACATCTTTGTCATTTGTTGATTGGTAGATTCACACATTTTAGCTTCTAATTGGGCTGATGTGTACTTAGGGAGGCAGTGTAGCCAATAATTGTAAAGATGACATAATATTTTTTTAAAAGGACTGCAAAGTAACCAGTAAGGTTCCCTGGCCGATTATCTATCAAAACTAAACTCAAGTCTCATAGGCCCGTATCGCAGATGGAGACTCATCTCTTGATCTTTACTTATTGATAGTCTTTACTTATTGATCTTTAATTATTGATAGTCTCTTTCTCTCACAATCAAAATGACAAAGACGACTGCTACTTAAGTATAGGTCAGTCATAGTCTGAGTCCCGTTTTGTAATATAGACCTTAGAATGCTCAGAACATTTGTAAACTGTGGCACCAAGTCCCATGAAAACTAGATGCACTATATGTAGAATGACATTCAGCTGAATCTACCAATAAGAATGTAATGACAACATTGGTATTTCATAAGTATTGTCTTGACCATTCAAGATTTATGACCAAACGCCTTAGTTAACACTAGTACTATAGACCTGAATTGGGAAAGTAAGCTACTGCACAATTTAGTGTCAAATAACTCATTTTAATACAAACAATACTGCTGAGACATGATTAGGCTGTATCAGTCTGGGAATTCCAGCTGCTCTTAGTTGTAAATTGTCAAGAGACAGCAAACCTGCTGCGATACATAAAAGTTAGAGATATTATAAAGAAAAATAAATAAATAATTAAATAAATGGAGATAAAACAATATATTAAAGAAGAAATTCTATTTTATAACTTTATTAATTTGCATTTGAAAAAATTGTATTCTAAATAGGTATCTGAAATGAAGGCTTATTTGATTTGATTTTAAATTGTCAAACAATTTTATTAATTTATACATTATTACTTCAACTAGTATTGGAAGCCTATTTCCCCGTACAATACTAGGCGTTTTGCTGCTAAAAAAATCTCCCAAATATTAAGAAAGTATCCATGGTCGGGGAACTAACTATTCTATAATTTTTTTATCTATCTATCTATGGAGGGGACGCCCGTCAGGCACATGCGGGTATTCAGTCCACTTATTTAGGACCATTTCACCTAACTCCCCATAACAGCACATGAGTTTTACCTCTGCACTGACAGTTCCACCTCTTTGAACCTCCCAGAAGCTTTAGCGAACCCAATTATCTCCTTTATGCTAATCTCTTATATTTGTTGTTAATCTCATCCATGCCTATTGTCTCCCATCTTACCAGCGCGTACATTGGACACTCAGTCAGGAAGTGTATACTTGTTTCCTCCTTGTCACATTCTGGGCAGGTGGGATCACTTTTTAAGCCCATTATTGTTAAGTGTATTCTTTAATCTATCAAACAAACTTAGGAAACTTTAGGAAACTTGTTGCCAGTTAGGTCTTTTTCAAAACTGTAAATAGTCAATTAGACACTAAACATGTGCTTAATGTAAATAGGCCTTACAATGCAGGATAGACTATCAACATACTTACTTGAGTACTTTGGCTTTATTCTTCTATGAAAGAAGCAGAATAAAGTGAAATATACACATAATCTGTATACAGAATGACACAATAGTCTATTTCCATTATTTACTTCCCTATATCTTGATTTGGCAAATGTAGTAAGAAGTCTAATGTGAATTAATTTACTTTTCCAACAAATCTACCTACCTACTTAAGTCTAAACACTCAAGACCATGTCGAGCTTTATACTTTCAACTGAGTATCTTTCTTATACTGGTTAGGTTAGTAGCCCTGCCTCTGTTAGTAGTGACGGTTTCTGGGTTCAATTCCTGGTCTGGGCAAACATTTGTGTAAAAACCATATGATTGTTCTCAAATCTGGTTGTTTGTGCCCATTTTGGACCCACTATATAAGGGAGAATTTTGTGTGGACCTTTGAATGTGTAGTGTTTATTTATTTCATAGCCATTTTTTTTCTCATTAACAATAGGTCGTTCTTGACCACTATCTAGCACAAGGGCGAAGATTCGGTCGAGGATGTAGCAAGCTCACCCAGAAGAAGTCCTAATGTGTATGATCTTGCTGGTAATTTTTTTTGAGAGATTCCTACAATTTTAAAACAAAAATAAACTTTCTGTTTAATAGTTACAGAACATATTTTTATTACTTACAACAAAGATAGGAGAACTATTTATAGCACAATAAACACTAAGCGGATATCAGCAACATTTAATACAATATTAGCCCAAAAATTGCATCTTTGATATGGTATACAATTTATTTATTACAAATACAAATACCTAAGTATTACAAACACTACATACCAATGTGCAAGTCAAACAGAACACAGATAAGGACAGTTCTCTTACTGGTTTCTACAGTATTTCTGGGAAAAGTTGGCAGTTGGCAAATTCTAAATTTTCTTTTACTTCTAGTAAGTTTTCTTTCAATCTTCTGATTGTTTTAGGAAAAAGATGTCATAACAACAGGACATCTATGTCTCTAATTGCAATACTTTCTATCTTACTACTATTTTTATTATTTTAACTCTTCTTCCTAGCGTATGGTCCCGTTTCTCATTTGGCTGGTTAAGTCATTACAGTGGAGCCACTGCCATCTGACCTCCGTGACCCTGTTTACAGGGGAACCTGACCAGCATAGTCACCTGAATGTGCGGCCCTCCGTACCTAAGACCAACAAGTCTTAGGTACGGAGAACGGCACATTAGGCAACCACATGTAGACTCTGTACTGTTGCAATAAGAGCGGTTTTGCAACGAAAATGGAGTAACCTCTGTACATGGCGGCACTTAAACTCGGTACCTCGGTAAATTAATAACGTAACACAGTCCACAATTTAAGAAGACACAAATCACCAAATCTAGTTTCAAGCTCGTTTCTAGCTAATCATCGGCGATAACAAAACTGTCTTAGAAGTTATCCTAAAGAGAGATAAGATGAAATGTAAATCCTATCGTTGGTTCTCCCTCTTAACCCCCAAAAGGTTATATCACTTAGATACAGTAGAGTCTACTGAGTAGACATACATAATAGTACTGTCGGCCATCGACATTTAAATTACGAAAAAGGTTACCGTTTGCCGTTTTGTAATATGTTATTTATTACGCTACTATAGATACAAACCCAATTTTTAAAGATCGCAACCGGCCGTAACCTGTTTTCAGGTTTTTTTTTTCAAGTTATTGTCGTGTGCTTTATTCGATTACGACAGATAATGTTAAAAGCATAGAAAGTGGTCATACACAATCATTTAAAACCAGCTGAAGTCAAGTTATTTTGATATAAAAAAAATAAGTTACCGTTTTTAAATTAATACAGCTGTTAGTAGGTCCTCTGTATAAACTGTATGCTTATTTCTGTGGCCGCTTTAGATTTGGCTCGTTTGAGATTTTTCATTCGTCACTATAGGTTACGGCGGGTTGCGATCTTTAAAACTTTGGCTTAAGTAGTAATGGCGTAACGTATCAAAATGGCAAATGGTACCCTTTTCCGTAATTTAAATGTCCACGGCCGACAGTTCTATAACTTTTTATTCACCGGTACAGTACGTCATATAAATAAAAGTACAGTGCACTACTAAAAATCAAACGTAAACAATGAGTCACAAGACACAGGAAACTAATATTAATGCAGATATTTTCGTAATCAAGACTGGTTAATCGTCATGTACACAAGAGGCGGAAAAATGTATATTGTGTGACTTTAAATTAGCTAGCGCAACTTTTGTGTGTGATTGTTCCCATGAAAATGAACAAAATTTCTCACGGAACCTATATGAAATTCTCAAAAAAAAGGCAAATCGGCGGATCAATGGTTCACGTATGTTGTATGGACAGACTTATTTAAGCTTTTTTGTGATCGTCGTCTCAGCCCATATAAATCCATTGCTAGACATGGACGTCCTCCAGGGCGCGCCACATTACCCTGTTTCTAGTTTTCCGCATCCAATCCAAGCCTGCATCTAGTAAGGAAGCGTCCCATACTGCATTTGCCTATACGCGGTCTCAACTAATATTCGACTCCCGTGATTGTCGGTTCTGCAAAAAACGTGACCAGCCGATTGCCACTTCAGCTTGTTTTGTTGTGGGCTACATTGACTAACTTTGTCGATAAGAATGAGTGTACCCCTATTATGTACGGTTTCCCAAACGGGATTATGTTCTAACATTCGTTAAAAAATGTTTTTAGCAACCCATAAAAGACCCCTTCCAAGGAGAAGGATTTGCTCAAAATCGCCACCCTGAGCAGGCGGGTTGGCGATCGATGTGCCCGTAATGGTAAAACTGCTCCCAATCATTAGACTTTAGTGGTTAATTGTACATAGATCCCATAGGCACCTCTTACGACACCCACTCAGAGAATCGGGATGGTGACAAATTGTATTCTAATTTGAGTGTTGAGTATCGTTAAACATTGCTCGAAATGTTTAACGGGCAATGTGTAAGAGTTTAGAAAATATGCTTAAAGTTTCTTTAGTTTTCTAATTAAATATCGGTAATTAAATGAAGTCATTAGCGGTACGTTTCGACCTTGAAGAAACCGCTAGATGTCGACTACTCGTGTTTATTACACTTTTGTGGTAGCTGAGCTATAGCTTCAATGTACTGGGCCAGGACATAAAGTTATGATGTATCTGTACCCTTATACCGTTATGATAAAGATGGTTTTGCAACAAAAATGGGGCTACCTGATGCGCTGGCCTTTGTATAAAGAACGGTAGTGAAATACTGTCCGCGCTCTTATTGAATTTTGTAACATTCCTGCTTACAAGTAATGCTCTGGTTCACCATCATCCGCCTGCTCCTTTTTTCATCGGACGTCCAGACGCACTGCGGGGTATCACCCTTATCTTGTCGTGATCCCTCGGGTACATACTGACCGCTATTCTTCATCTTTTATATTGTGCACTGCCAAACAGTGGAGTGTCTGTATTTCCGAGCTCATACAGCCCCGAATATCTTTAAAGTACGTGTGAATAGGCTTCTAAGTGAGCTCGCTACATCCTCAACCGCGTCTTTGTCCTGAGCTAGATTGTAATCCAGAGCGAACCCATTCTTAATAAAATAAAAGCATCATCTGAACGGCAAGATGTCCATGGCTGAATAGAGGCCTCCACCAAGGATTGTAGAATGATCCTGTGCACCGACTTCGGCTTTCCGCAATCTTCACCAATCTTCACCTGCCAACCCTCATAAATCTCATAATATAATAAACTAGATATGTTGTTATTAAGATGAGTGCGAATTATTGTCTTAAGTACTATCTTCCCCATAAAAGATAAATATTTTGAAAAAAATCACAAATATTTTAGGGAAAGAAAAATATTCGGCGCGGATAGGGCTTGAACCCACGACCCCAGGATTAGATCTCCTGGTGCTCTAACCAGCTGTTCTCTAATTTAGAGCCTTCAAAATTATTTATGAATATCCCTCACGCGGCTTTTAAAAACACAAAATGTTGAAAATAAAAAGAACTCAGTGATAGATAGCTCATTCCTTGCAGTAACTGATACTTGTTAGCAATACTTAGCAAGGACATAACTAAGCTTCTATCTAAAGTGCTTCAAAAACCATAAACCTTTCAAAAACACCAACAAAATATAAATTCGTGGCGACACTTTCACCGCGACGCTGTCAGAACATGTGCTCTTACGCCGATGTGCTAATCATCTATCAAAACACGCTGAAAGGCTGCTTTCAATGATTTTCTTGTAATCTTTTTATGTTTACTGAATTCCACTACAATGTAACTAGAAAAAGTTTAGCTGTAGGTCGTCAGATAGTTATCCCTACTAATATTATAAATGCGAAAGTAACTGTCTGTCTGTTACGCTTTTGATAAAATTTGGTAGAGATGGACTAGAGATTGGAAAAGGACATGTTTTTTAATGAAAAAAAAGCTTGAATGGGTCGAATATGGGATGAAGTTGGTGGAAGTTGGTTGTATGGAAGTTGGTCATTGTCTAAGATTAAGATTCAACACATCACCTCTTTTAGCCCAGTGGCGCTCGCTGATCTCAACCGATCAGTAAAGTTAAGCAACACACTTGACTATACCTACATGATAAGAAGAAGAAGACCTCTATTCATTCCTCTTCAATCATAATTCGCTTCATACATGCTCTTCGAATTCGGGTATTCCTAAACACGGTCAGTCCATCAACAAAAATATGGATATAATATTATAAATGCGAAAGTATCTTTGTCTGTCTGTCTGTCTGTCCGTCATTCACGCCTAAACTACTGAACCGATTTTGATGAAATTTGGTACAGAGATAGACTAGAGCCCGGGAAAGGACATAGGCTACATTTTATCCCACAGTTGGACACGATATAACCTGTAGTCCAAGCGGACAGAGCCGCGGGCGGAAAGCTAGTTTATTATATTATCAAACATACGTATGAACGTAACAACTTAAGTACTTACGTAGCCAGAGTTTCCCAGTCATAAATGGATGAGGTATTACATTTAACGATGATGCAATGACTCCATAAAATCGCCCCTTAGTATTACTTCGAGGATTTATTTGGACCTTTGCCAGACTCAGGTTAGGGAGAGATTTATCTACCTGAAGCATGCGGGATGCGGCAGGAAATGTGAGAATACGGTCTTTTTGTTATAAAGTCAAAGTCCAATTATTTATTGCTATTTATAAGTATTAATCAAATCAAATCAAATATACTTTATTGTACACACAAACAGAAAAATAACTAAAAATAACAATAAATTTACATAAACCCAAGGCATATACAATAAGGCGGCCTTATCGCTTTCAGCGATTAATACCTTAATACCTTCTTAAACTAGCTTTCTGCCCGAGACTTCTTTCACGTCATTTTCCAGCCTATTCCTATCCCAGCCTATCGCGTCATTTTCCAGCCTATCCCAAAAAACAAGTCGATTTAGCATGCGAAATCCCCAGGAGGATCCTGAGCTTCTGGGTGAAGCTGAGGTGGCTCAAGTAGCCACACGCACAATAGACCACATAAAAGCCTAAATGTAAGAATTGGAGCCCATATCACTAATCACAAGTCGATGTATTGCTCCGTTATGTTTTGAAGGAAGGTCAAACAAATATAATTTCTTATTTGTAATTGTTTAATCAAACATGTATTTATAACTATAACAGTTGTTAAGATGCACTTTGACCACCATAAAGATGTGATCGGAAGATGCCTTATATTCAATCGAACTTTGCGGAAAAAATTGTACAAATTTACGGGAAGCTATAGAGGGTCAATATTCACCAATACCACATGGCAAATTATAATTTAATGGAAAGATCAATATTAAAAACTATCGTTTTTCATAAACTGATCTGGTGCTCTATTCTGTACTTCCTACGTTCGACGCAAGACAAGAGATGTACTGACATTCAACGCTTCGAAATTTTGGTCGTCGATAGTACAGACTGATTAGAGCTCCTGACATCGAAATAATATTCGAAAAAGCACTGAATGTATCAAATTTAAAATGTCTCTTCTAAAACCTCTCTGTTTTACAAATGGTATTGCATGATATTCCTCTTTACGTCATATCAGTCGGGATTCATTAATTGCTAGACATTCCTCTAACGATCTCGACAACAGTTAATCTTGCTCCACCCATATCTTCTCGAGACCTTTGCAAATCGTTAGTAGATCTATACCTACAATGCACCTTCCGATGCGTGCTGGCCACTCAAAAACTTATCCCAAAAATCCTTTTACTTAGCCCGATGTGTCCCACTGCTAGCAAAGGCCTCTTGAGCTCTTTTCCTTAGCCCAAAAATCCAAACCGCTAAAATCCTTTTACAAAATTACGGAATAATTACTCCCACAGGAATAATTACTGATCAATCATCCTATTCTGACCTTTACCTCAAGTTTTAACCAAATCTGTTTAATCATGTAGGCAGAAGCCTTTCAAACACACATACAAACTGTGGTATCACAATAAATATGATTAAATTGCTTAATGGGCTGACCGCTTCTCAAGTTATTGCCCGAGTTTCGGAGTGTTGTGATACATTAATTATATTAGTAATTACTTTGTTGTCAACACGGATCTTCGAGACACATTACAATCGTGACTCAGCGATGTTTTATCCAGAAAAAAATGTCTAGAAAGTTTACTATTTCGCCATTTGTTTTCGTCTAGGGCCTAGGGAATAGACGAAATTCGGTACTTGGCTAATACTTGTCTACCCCATAAAAATACAACAGGGCTTCATGCCTATAATCTCCGCCTGCCTCTTACATTCAGGGTTAATCACTAATTTTTGCTAGCCATGATCATTTGTGGCATTTGAGTGAATAAAGTTTATATCCATCTATTTATTTATTTGATAAATCAGGTGATTACAGTAAAAGGTAGCCATTAGCTTTAACATTAGGATTCAGTCTGCTGAGAATAAGGGAGAGTTCTTATTTGAGACCTAAAACCCCAGATAGTCCCTTTACTAATTCCTTTGAGTATGTTTACCCGGGAACCTGAAAAATAAAATGTTCAGTGATCCATCTTTTTCAGGGCAGTGTAGAAGCAGGGTACTTAAGACTACGTACCGCGTAGGAATACAATAATCAATTTCCGATCGTCTAGAAACGCCGATGTCCTGTTCGATATCTAATTAATTTCTTGTAATGCAAGAAGTCGTCAACATACCCCACCTTAGCAATTACAAAGATGGAAGAATGCATCTATTTTTAGACGGCCACAGCACCGTTTCTCACGCACTCATTGTTCACGTTTTTTGCGTCTGCGAAGTAATCGTCTCAATTTAACAGGATAATACCTACTTATTTGATTGGCTTGCGGTGATACAGTTTTTTAGAGCTCATTACGTGAGGTCGCGCTCACTTGCGTCAAGAACGAGGAACGTTGAACGTGGGAGATAACTCGGGAAATGGACGAAATTACATGTTATCTCAAGTACACAGTTCTAAATCAGAAATGAAATATGTAATACTCAGTTTCTTGATTTTTCTCCTCGGAAAATGTCACTTTCCTGAATTAATGAAGTTTCTAACTTAAAAAGGGCATCCAGTCTGTAAATCTACGATCGACGGACGGCCGAAAATTGTCATCTGTATAGCCAAAGATGCTCCGAAGTTTCGGTCGTAGGCTAACAGAGTAAGGCATCCAATTTAGAATATTTTGATTTCGTCGTCTCTGCCTGAATAAGTCCACCGCTGGACATAGGCCTCCTCCAAGGCGAGCCACATTTCTCGATACCCGGTCTTCGGCAACCATTATGAGCTATAGTCCCTACCGAGGGACACGGAGGGTATTTAAAGCTATAGTCCACCATAATGCGGGTTGGTGGACCGCTCGCCTTTCGAAAACGAATTTTCTTAGAAGTACGGGTTTCATCACGATTTTTTCTATAAGCAAATGATAATTAATGAGGAATGCGTACATTTTACCGAATAGTCCAATTTAGTGATACAGGTTCGCACCAAGATTTCAACCCGCACCCTTTAAGTCTGGCTCTTTACCAACTGGACTGTATTATCGCTCTCTTTTAATTTCCCCTGTTTTACTCACAGCTCCCCCAACACTAATCGGCGCAGCAATTCGTCTAAATATGAACTCAGAGAAAAACATTCCTACTTTTCTAGTAATATAAATTCTTTAATTATCTATGTAATAACAACAAAATCTTTTCGTGACCGAAATCATACTGGTTTCTTTTAAATTAGTGTCTCCTTGATAACCTCTGCACTGGGGTAATTAGTTAATTAGAGGTACTACCGGTTTCGAAGGCATTGTTATTATGACAAGTTACTTGTTAACTGATTTAAATTCCGATGCCTTGCGCAGTTTTGTCGATGACAATGGATTGGTGAAATTTTACTATTTCGCTCGAAAACAACTCCGTTTTGAGTCAAAAACAAGTCTAATGTGGGTCACTTTCTTTTTATGAGGGGTCGGATCCAGCAGGCCTACACTGACTGCTCCTACACTTCCACGTGTGTCAAAAAACATCGATATCACGTCAAAAATGACAACCGCAAGTGCGCGGTTACAGTTTTGTAATAGATTTGGCTTTATAAAAATCTTAAAAGCAACCCACACATCGAGTTAATAGCTGACAAAGTATCACAACTTGATTTTTTCAACAGCCCATACATGTCTCGATGGAGGGGTACGGGCATCTCTTCGAAACACAAAGGCCATAGTTAGGCTTACACCGCCACGCTGGCCTACTACGGGTGGGTGGACCTTGCTCCTTTCGAAAACGAATTTTCTTAGACGTGCGGGTTTCATTTTTCCTTCACCACCGAGCAAGTGATAATTAATGAAAAATCTATACATAGGTAAATACGAAAACACTAATTTAGCCCGCACCAGTATTCAACCCCCCATCTTCCGGTTACAAGTCTTGCTCATTACCAACTGAGCTATCACCGCTCTGGGCACAATTGTCAATACTCAATGACAGCTGGATATTGACGAAATCTCTTAAACCTTTGCGTGATTCTTGCACACCCGTGTGTGCAGTATTTGTATCGCACGCGCCATAAACCAAGCGCGCGACGGGTGGACCGTCAATGGTTGAAAGAATGGCTGTTCTTAGCCTGCCATGTGTTATGTTAGTTAGGCGTTTTCCGCACTAAGGCGCGTATTACAGAAGGAGACTCAAGTTTTGATCTATACTTAAGTATTGATCGTCTCTTTCTCTCACTATCAAAATGACTTAAACGACTGCTACTTAAGTATAGATCAGAGTCTGAGTCGCATTCTGTAATACGGACCTTAGCCTTTCGATTGGGTTGGGATCCTGTTTTGCCATAAGATGTTGCTTTTTAATATAAAAGCAAGGTAGACTACCGATCGAGGCTTTATTTCATTCATCCATGCCTGGAATCCACTTCATTTCCCATTTAACATTCATTCTGCGAGCTACGTAGCTGATGAAAGAGATATAGGTATCCAACAGAGACATCATTTGCATGTTCTTTTGTGCAAATAAAGTATATATGTACAGTTATAGTAGTTTGATAAATCATATCAACTTGGGTTTTGGTAGTGGCTTCTCTAGATGGTCCTGGGTTCGATTCCCAGTCGGGGAAAATATTTGAGTAAAAAGCAGATGTTTATTCTCGGATCATGGGTGTTTCTATTATGTCTTGGTGTATGTTCCTAGGGACCCACAATACAAGGGAAAATCTTAGTGTAGGCCGAGTGGGTGTAGCATTTATTAAGTACTTACGCAATAATTAATTTATTACCACAGTAGTACCTGTTTTATGTATAGCTACCCTATTTCTAGCCATAAAGTCACGGCTGATGCAGAGTGGTTATTTATAGAAAATCGGTAGATAATCAGCTAATTGATCTAAAAACAAGTCGGGTCAGCCGTGACCAATCCCTCGATAAAAACCGCCAAGCGTGGGTCGTATCTAAGCCTGCAACTGTATTAGGGGCATAAAAAGATCTACTGATGACATAGACTCAGGCCATTTTATAAAAGATCATTGTTGGCATAGTGGCTAGCGGGTCGGAATCAAGAGATAAAGAGATTTTGAATCTCACCGTTTTGCGGTTTCTAGCATTATGGTATGGGGCATTATACGCATCGAACACATAACCAGTAGAGGTTGCATTGAACGTAAATTAGTTGGAAATAAATTCACACCAATAGCTGAAATAAGGAGGGGTCCTATCTTCCTTGAGAAAGAGAGAATGAGATATGGAACTAATGGCGTGATCGCGCGCTGCCTTAGTCAATGAAAAATCACAGGTGTAACGGACATTTTGCATGTCATCATCATCATATCAGCCTATTGCAGTCCACTGCTGATCATAGGCCTCCCCCAAGGTGCGCCACTTTGCACGATCCTCCGCTTTTTTTATCCAGCCGCTACCCTCTATATGAGCTCGAAAACATTTTTCGCATGTATTTTTGCATGTAATACAGAAAAACTAATGTATTTTTAAACAAACTGAGGATCATTTCACTGTAACCAATTATACCTATACAAAAACGTTTGTTACATCCTATTGATTGACCTAGGCGTCCAACGGACCATGGAGTGCATTTAATGTCGGTTCCACAAATAAACGACCTTAAATTCGGTTAGTAACCCATTGGTAACTTCGCCATCGAAATTAGTGCACCGGAAAGTGACTGGATGCAGTTCAATTTTCGTACAGTGCTGTCCGTGGTAAACGACGTAAAATTCTTAATAATTATGATAATAATTACAGGTCAATTTACAAAAAAAAGAAGGTTTAAAAGCAAAAAATCCCCATGGCTAATCTTTGGACAAGGAAAGACCCAGCGTCCGGGTATCCGGCCGATATCCCTGACAATGGCGCTTCTTTGGACCAGGAAAGACCAAAGACCACAAAATTGGGGTGTGTTGACTTCGCTATTCTATATTTTAATTTGTATTAAAATACTCAAGACAGTGGCAACATCACGATATTTTTCATAGAACTGAATTGACTACAAACATCCAAGTCTTCCTACTCTATATTTTGTGCAATGCGTCTAAAATAATTTAAAGATCGTTAGCTATACTCTCTAACGACTGCGGTAAATGCGTAAATAAATAAAAGGCGGAGGTATGGCATAGAAAGGTTTTTATTGTTTAAAAATTACTTGCCTAACCTGCACGGCTGTAGAAACAATCATTACTTGAGCGGGCGCCCGCCTATTACGTCAGAGAAATATCTGAAAACTACGGGGCGCCATCCTTATCTTGTCGAGATCTGGATTTGCACCGAGCCCTTTTCTTCAACTTTCATATTGCGCTGGCGGCGGAATGGAATTCGCTGCCTGCGTCTGCATTTTCGAACTCATATAGGTGTATAATCCAGCCGGGCTATGATGATCGCAACGACATATTATCTCACGCGTTATCTCGTGGTCACGTGACGCTTTCTCGTAATCTCATTGGTCGAAACAGTCATGTGAATACGAGATAACGCGTGAGATAATATGTCGTTGCGATCATCATAGCCCGGCTGGATTCTTTAAAGTTCGAGTGAATAGGCTTCTTCTGGGTAAGCTTGCTACAACCTCGACCACATCTTGTACCTAGATTGTGGTCAAAAGCGAACATACCTCTTTTGTTAATACATATATTTTATACATAAACACACAGACTCTTCACATATACTTATGTACTTGAAAATCATGAAAAATACGTTTTCAAATATTTATGCTGGTCGAGAATTGCCAACTGAGTTATCAGGCTATTCAGTTGATGGTGACACATATTTTTCTCTCGAAATCGCAGGGAGTAGCTAGTGTCTTCACTTCATAGAAATGTCTAGGCATTCCTGATTGGCGTTACTGACCTACATGACGTGGCGACCCTCACCCACTTACATAGTCGAGGGATCGTCGTGATATTCGGCTCTCGAATATATGCTGTCATCAGAATAGAATCAATTACATACTGCTTCTTCTTCAGTGCTTTATCCCATGTTAGAAAGAATTTATTATTTCGGACATCACAACATATAACAGGCAAGATTACACAGTAATACAAGATACACTAGAGAGAAACATAGAAACAATAACAAACAACCTTTATATCA
This sequence comes from Aproaerema taeniolella, assembly GCA_949987775.1. Classification (NCBI taxonomy): domain Eukaryota; kingdom Metazoa; phylum Arthropoda; class Insecta; order Lepidoptera; family Gelechiidae; genus Aproaerema; species Aproaerema taeniolella. Next base: position 7,599,099 of record OX465264.1, read on the forward strand.
TGATGTGTTGTAGGGTCCGAGACAAAGGGTCCTCAACTCAGCTATATGTTGTGACTTGGGATCAGAATATGAGACCTCTAATTTTTGGTAGCATCAGCTCTTCCAATTTTTTATGCCAAGACTTTCTGTCCAGAGTTGTCGGGTCAGGTAAATTTTCCCAAGTTTGGCAATACTTGTTTATTATCTATATTGTATACGAAGGTCGTCTTCTCCCTCTTATTCTCCGGGAAGTCACGGGTGAGCTTGACCACATGCTCCTCGTCTCTTTCCATAACATGACCGTACCACTTCAGACGGTTCTTAACACATAAGTGCATATACCTATTCAACACAATATGTTTATTGTTAAGAATTGTGAATAAATAAATAAATAAATAAATGCATTCTTCTTCCTCTTATACCAGCCCATATACTTACGTCCCCACCGGGGGCACGGGCCTCCCTTTGAAACACGAAGGGCATTAAGTCCGTAGTCCACCACGCTGGCCCAATGCGGGTTGGTGGACCGCTCGTATTTCGAAATAACATAACGTTAGATATTATTAACATAACTAAAAGAAAAGATTAACGGTTGCTGCTCAGTGTAATGCTACCTCCTATGCTGTAAAGCTGGGTTTAAGCTAAAATCATATTATAAAGGCGAAAGTTTGTGTGTGTGTTTCTGTGTCTGTTACTTTTTGACGCTAAAACAGTTGACCAATTTTGTTCAAATTTGGTATGGTGGTAGCTGATACCCTGGATTAACAGATAGGCCACATCATTTTTCCAAATTCCCACGGGAACGAAATCTCATAATCGCAAATAAAGTATAGCAAATCTACTAAAAGGTCAATCGCAAAACTAGATTAAAGTGTCACTACGCAGAGTATCTTCTTACTAGTTTATAAATTTTCGATGTCCGAGATACAGTTTTTCAAGATAGGATAGTAAGGTTCTAATAAGCCGGCAAGCTGGTAATCCTGGTGTTGTGCTTCTTCGCTTCAAGCATAGATAGATAGAGTTTCAGAAGCTAAAGCCATTTAAAGACTAACTTTTTACTATCCCACTAGACGTAGACATAATTGATTATTAACTTTCATTATAAGTCTTGATATTAAGCAATAAAATCATGATTCATATTTTAATTGTTCTTTATTCACGGTATAAAATGCCAGCTTGACTCGCAATTGACGTAATCTACATATATAGAATTTATCAATTTGTAGATTGACAAAATCGGACGTGGATCACGCTGGTTCTAAGTCTAGTAGACTGCAGGTGTCCCCGAATTCAAAGTAAAATCAACATAATTTAAAAAATCTCTAATACAAAATGGGTATATTCCTATTCGAACTAATAAATGAACCAAACCTTCACTCGAACTAATGAAAAATTCAAACAAGAAAGTCCTCAAACGCGACGAGGAGCAACAACCAATAACGCAACAGAAACAACAAATAAACACGCTTCTATATTTAAAATTTAAAACAAAACACACACGCTTTGGCAAGTCAAAAGGCAAGAAAATGACGTGTAGTAAAATCGGTGAAAACCACATCGAAAATCGAATTAGTTACTAAAATCACTTTGCATACGCTCGCTACCGACAAAAGCGTGGCATAATGAGACTATTAGCATATTTGCTGCATTACTAGGAGAACAATCGCTAACTGAATAGCCCTACAGTGGTTTGGACGGCTAGGGTTGCCACCATTTTTATTATTTAGTTCTTTCTTGACCAACTTGGGTGTTTAACGTCGGCCACTACCTATATGGTATCTTAACGGCCTATCCGTTATCTATTTAGTTCTTTCTTAGATGTCACTGCCCTGAATCGGCCCATAGATCTCTTTAAAACAAAATAGGAAGGAAATACTCATCCTAACGATTGAACTTGTTTACTTGGCTTTTCCGATTTTGTAAGTATGCTAAAAACCTACATAAACCTTCATGGTTTTCAAGATTCGCCCTAAACCTCACATAAACACACGACGACGCGACGTGCTGTTATGCCACAATAACCCGCCTTAAAGCGAAGATTTTCTTAGTATAACTGTATAAATGCGAAACTTAACAATAAGAACTCAGAGACAGCCCTAATGAAATCGTCGCGCTCAATGGCCGCAGACGTGGACAACTGAGGTCGCGCCGATCTGTCCACACGGCTGTTTCGAACCGAATAATGACACAGACGTCAGACATCCCTCCTCTTACGGGGTAGACAGAGGTCAAAAGACCTTACTATCTGTTTTAACGTATATTATGCGCCACTTTCTGGCGAAGATAAAAACCTTAGATTTAAAATTATGAAAAATTCAGTTTATTCCATACTATACTAACTACAGTAGAAAATAATTGCTTCAGTTACAAGAACTAGATTATTCAAAATGTTACCTTATTAGTATAAATATCTACCTTAGAGTTATTTATTTCTGTTTGTTTAACTACCTAATCATTTTCACTACGTTTCACTCCTCCAATACACGCAACATAATATCTTACTACCAATTATCAACAAAAAATATATTTTGCCCCGACCAGAAATCGAACCCTAAACCATAAGAATAGGAGACAGAGCACTTAACCAGTAGAGGTGCACTCTAGGGCGATCGTATCTTACAGCACTTCAGTGATTTTGCACTGATACCTGTAAGGCGGCGTGCGGCCACAATACACCAAAACCTTCACATCCCGCCTTATGCCTCTTACAGTCTGGTAAAAAAGAGTAGAAATTAAAAAGTGGCAACACTGTAGCGTCGTCACTTTCAAATCAATCTAAGAAAAACGGGACGACACTACAGTATTGCCACTTTTTAATTTCTACTCTTTTTTGCCAGACTGTACAATATATATATATATTTTTTATTTATTAATAGGCAAACCGACAGCATAACATAATATGAATATTACAATTTAAAATTAGAATAGGTTACATTTTCTATATGCATGCTAATTACAGGTATGCTCATCATTGACCACATAACAGTCAAACTTAATTTTACAGATTAAGCTTTAAAAAATAACTTTTAAGAAAAATTAACAATAGTAAAATCGACATTACAAGCTTTTTTATATAAATTTGTTGGGAAAGCTAATAACTAGTTACCTAAATATTTACAAAGGATAACATAAAAATGATAGCGACAGAATGGATTAACCGATGTGTTTCAGCAATTTACTTCGGAATACTGTAAGAGAGTTACTAAAGATATCAATGTCGGGAAACTTTGCATTAAGTTCGTTATAAACCACACAAATTCTTGTAATTGGTTCGTGTAAGCCTAAATTAGTCCTTCTCCTTTCCAAGTTAAATATTTTCGTGATTGGCTGTCGAGGATATGTCTGGGAAAAGTTGGCAGCTGGCACAGTCGGTTTTTCTCTTACTCTCAGTCCAGCATGGATGAGCTCATTAAATGTTCGTTTTTCTTTTCCAGGTGGTCGGCGTGGTCGGCAATGGGCTGCTTCGGCTCTCCGGGCGGCAAGAGCGGCAGTGAAGGTGAAGATGCGCGCAAGCAGAAACGGCGCAGCGACGCCATAACGCGGCAGTTGCAAAAAGACAAGCAGGTATAGTGCATTAACACAAGCCATGATAACTAATACTCTATAAGCCCTGATAACTACTCTGCAAGTTCTGATAACTACTCTACAAGAGCGGAAGTGAAGGTGAAGATGCGCGCAAGCAGAAACGGCGCAGCGACGCCATAACGCGGCAGTTGCAAAAAGACAAGCAGGTATAGTGCATTAACTACAAGCCATGATAACTAATACTCTATAAGCCCTGATAACTACTCTGCAAGTTCTGATAACTACTCTACAAGAGCGGAAGTGAAGGTGAAGATGCGCGCAAGCAGAAACGACGCAGTGACGCCATAACGCGGCAGCTGCAAAAAGACAAGCAGGTATAGTACATTAACAACAAGCCCTTATAACTACTCTACACTACTCTTCAAGCTCTGATAACTACTCTACAAGAGCAGCAGTGAGGATGTAGATGCGCGCAAGCAGAAATGACGCAGTGACGCCATAACGGGGCTGTTACAGAAAGACAAGCATGTCCACTAACTACAAGCCCTTATAACTACTCAACATGTCCTAATAACTGCTCTACAGCCATGATATAGGCAAATACCTATTCTTTAAACCTAACCTTCACTATACATCATAAAACAAAATCGTCCCCCCCCCCCGTTGCGTCTGTCCGTCTCAAAGTGACAGAACCCACAAACAACCAAAAGGATTTTCATGCGATTTTCATTTATGGACGGAGCGATTCATAAGGAAAGTTTATGTGTATGATGCATTATTGTAAATTGGGTGAAAAATGAAAAAAAATCCGAGCGGGTCGTTAGTAAAATACAGGGTGTAAGGGAAACGCTTCCGAATACTGAAAGTACATGCTCAGTCAATGGTTTTGAGTAACTTTCTCAAAGAAACTTTTCCAGGAAACGAAAAAAAAAAAGACGGCCCCATACAAAAAAGTCATTTTAATCAGACAGCTTGTATGGAGAAGTCCAAAACTTTTTTCGTCTCCTGGAAAAGTTTCTTTGAGAAAGTTACTCAAAACCATTGACTGAGCATGTACTTTCAGTATTCGGAAGCGTTTCCCTTACACCCTGTATAAACGTGAATTTCCCGTCTCATTTAAATTTTGCACAGATTCCCTCTATGATATAGAAAAGAATTAAAACTCGAGGAATAAGGAAGTTCCGACAATCTGTACCCTTACTCCTGGCTACTAGAAACTACTAGAAGAATCTTCTAGATTTTTAAAATAAAATCAAAATGTCCGTGCTTCCAGCTATACCGCGCGACGCATCGGCTGCTGCTACTCGGCGCTGGTGAATCTGGCAAGTCCACCATTGTGAAGCAGATGAGGATCCTCCACGTCAATGGCTTCTCCGACAAGGAGCGCCGGGAGAAGATCGAGGACATTAAGAAGAATATTCGAGATGCTATTCTGGTTAGTGTGAAGTTTTACATTATGATTTATACAGGGTTATTGGTAATACGTCACGATCCCTAGGAATGACAGTAGAGCTCAGAAGCGCTCGTAGCCCAGTGGCTCTCGCTGATCTCAACCGATCAGTGAGGTTAAGCAACGTATACAGAGGCAGGGAACCTGATGGGTGACCAAAGTGGCAATTTATCACGAGCGTTTCCGTGCTTCGGAGGGCACGTTAAGCTGTCGGTCCCGGCTGTTGTCGATTGACTACAGTCGTTAAAACCAAGTCAGAAGCCATTGTGCGGTTTGAAAACTCTGACACCAAGGCTAGTCAAGTTCGCCACATACTTGACTATACCTATACGATAAGAAGAAGAAGACAGTAGAGATCATTAGCTATCAAATTACCTTCTGTTTTTTAAGAAAAGTAGGTTATATTATACTCCTTCAAATTGTATTTTAAAAGAAACTTACGTATTTGATGTTTTTATCCAAGCCAGTATACATGTACATCATTATCTTCGTTATTTTTTAACTAAAACAATGTAAAAACTCACTTTTTTTAAAAAAAAACAGCGTTTTTTTATTGGTACAGTTTCCTCATCGACCCGAGGTCGATTTGATAAACTCAGACTTTAAATATCTATATTTTATAGAATATTCAGGATGTTACTTAAAATAAGTCAACATTAAAGGATTTAATACATACATACACATTCGTTCTTTTGACCCTACTGACTCTACGCTACGCCTATTCGCAAAGGTGCAGTCTTCCCCAGAGAAGAATAGGTAAGAAACTCGGGTGTTCTTTTTAATTGCATTACAAATTTTCTTATTTTCTAATTTAACAAAATCTAAAATAACTCTAGAGCTGAGCAGTTCATTCCTATAGCTGGTTGTCTGATAAATAGTCAGAAATTCTGTAATAGCCCTTTTTGCAAGGTTGTTTAATTACTGTCTCAAATTGGTCCATAGGCAAATCTTCTTCTTATATATAAAAATGAATCACTAAATCTGTTGGTAAGCGCAAAACTCGAGAACGGCTGGACCGATTTGGATGATTCTTTTTTTGTTGTGTTCCTTATTGTCAGGAGAAGGTTCTTATGAAAGAAAAAACTAAAAAAGTGCCACGGGAACGAACTCCCGGGCGGAAAGCTAGTTATGAATAATAATGATTCATAACTAGCTTTCCGCTGTAGCTAATGATCTCTAGTATCATCCCTTGAAGGGATCGTGAGGTATTACCAATAACCCTCTATATGAAAAAGTACACCAACTCAATTCATTTATTGAGTTTATAGAGCCCTTTTAGTACTTGCTGTCTCAGACACACAATATTTAGCATTTAGAAGCTTGTTATTAGCTCTTACAATACAATATACTTTGTATGTTGCTTAGTTACTTTTATAAGTTCCTGTGTTGTAAACATTGCTGAAACCTCCCCAAATAAAATAAAGTAAATTTAGAAAACTTGATTATGTGCAATAAAGTGTTTACATACATACAATATTAATAATACTATTTTTATACATTACAGACTATAACGGGCGCGATGAGTACGCTCACGCCGCCCATTTCCTTGGAGAAACCAGAGAACAAGGCGCGCGTCGACTACATACAGGTGAGCACTAACTCTATAGCCTAGCTCATAGACGCAATGTGTTTTCTACAAGATGTACTTTTTTTACAACGAATGGGTTCGCTCTTGACCACAATATAGCCCAGGGGCGAAGATGCGGTCGAGGATGTAGCAAGCTTACCCAGAAGATGCCTATTCACTCGAACTTTAAAGAGACTCGGGTTATATGAGCCCGGAAATACGTGCGCAGAATAAAATATGAAGAGATGCGCTCAGTACGGATTCGAGGAATCTAGGTCTTAGTTTTATACTATCGCTAATAGTTTCTCATAGCCAACATGGTCAAGTATTCAAATACCTTGTTGTTATTCTAGTACTTGATCTTAACCCATCTTTTGACCAAATCCATTAAATCTTACTTTCGTGAGTTTGTATCAATTATAAATAAGATATTTCTATAATAATGTTGTATGTTGCAAGGACGTGGCGTCTCAACCTGACTTCGACTACCCGCCCGAGTTCTACGAGCACACGGAGGCGCTGTGGAAGGACCAGGGAGTGCAGCGCACCTACGAGCGCAGCAACGAGTACCAACTCATCGACTGTGCCAAATAGTCAGTACCAACACACATTACACTCATCCACTGTGCCAAATAATCGGTGCCACTAATCATAGCACTCATCGACTGTGCCAAATAGTCGGTGCCCCTAATCATAAACTTGCATCGATTGTGCTAAATAGTGCTGCTTATAAGGAAACTCATCGACTTTGTCAAATAGTCAGTACCAACACACATTACCCTCATCCACTGTGCCAAATAGTCAGTACCACCATACATAACCTTCATCCACTGTGCCAAATAATCAGTGCCACTAATCGTAGCACTCTTTCACTGTGCCAAATAGTCAGTACCACCACATATTACCCTCATCCACTGTGCCAAATAAAATCGGTGCTATTAATTGTAGCACTCATCCACTGTGCCAAATAATAAGTCGTCATCAGCCCATATACTTCCCTACCGAGGGGCACGGGCCTCCCTTCGAAACACGAAGGGGTTTTAGGCCATAGTCCACCACGCTGGCCCAATGCGGGTTGGTGGACCGCTCGTCTTTCGAAAATGAATTTTCTTGTACAGGCGGGTTTCATCACGATGTTTTCCTTCACCGTTAAGCGAGTGATAATTAGAAATTCGTACATAAATCCGAAAAGATGAATTTAGTGGTACAGGCCCGCACCAGGATTTGAACCCGCGACCTTCCGATCACAAGTCTGGCTGTCACTGCTGGGCTATCAACTGAGCTATCAAATAATAAGTGATGGGTACTAATCATAAACTCTCATCAACTGTGCTAAATAGTGCCGCTAATCATGACACTTATCCACTGTGCCAAACAATCGGTGCCACTAATCGTAGCACTCATCCACCGTGCCAAAAAGTCGGTGCTACTAATCATAAACTCTAATCGATTGTGATAAATAGTGCCGCTAATCATGAAATTCATCGACTGTGCCAAATAGTCAGTGCCATTACATATAAGTCATCCACCATGTCAAATAATTGGTGCCACTTATCATAGCACTCATCCACTGTAATTTTTAATTATTTAGACCCATTATTATTTATAAATATTTGCATGCCAGGCAGTGGCCGAATATGACAGAACCACATTTTAAAATAGGCCCATCTTTGTACTCATATTCAACAAATAAATGATTTGATTTGATTTTGATTTGATTTGACTGTGCCAAGTAGTCGGTACTACTAATCATAAACTCTAATCAACCGTGCAAAATACTGCCACTAAACATAAAACTCATCCATTGTGCCAAATAATTAGTGTCTCTTCACTTAACTCTCATCCACTGTGCCAAATACTCGATACCGCTACAGATAACTCATCCACTGTATCAAATAATACTATCGACTGTGCCAAACAGAGCCAAAAAACAGACACTAGTTTATGTCTTATATTTTCCCAAATATTCACCGCTAACAGACATGTGTATGTTTTTGTAAAGTTTCCTGGATCAAGTCCACAACATAAAGCAGCCCAACTACACGCCGTCGGAGCAGGACATCCTGCGCTGCCGAGTGCTCACCTCCGGGATCTTCGAGACTCAGTTCGTAGTCGACAAAGTCAATTTCCAGTGAGTTGTTACTTCTTCTTTTTTAAATGTTTCTAACTAATAATAAATACCTTTCTCAAGGGAAGCCCGTACTCCTTGTTGTTAAGTTTAGTTTCATTTATTTCACAATACGGATAAAATTTACATTATATAATTATAATTACATGTACTGTCACCCCATATTGTGATGTTCATAAAAAATTAAGTTGGGGACGTAAGTGGGCTGCAGGCCAATTGTATTATAAAACTACTTCCGCACTGCAGGTTGATGTGTGACAAATTGAGCAATTCGTTGACATAGATTTTGGTATTGGCTCAGAATAATCTGTTTTTTATGGAATAAATGTCTAAACTACGTTCTTCCGAGCCTTTAAAAAATTATATGTGTCACGTCAAAAATGACAGCCGCAAGCGCACAGCCGCAGTTTCGTAATGAGGGCTATCGCGTGTGAATTCGCCGCTAGGGGCGCTGAGGTCTCTGGGCTACAATCTTCCTAATATATAAAACAAAGTCGGGTTTCTTCTAACACTTATAACTCGAGAACGGCTGAACCTATTTTGATGAAATTTGGTGTTAAAGTAGTTGACACCCTATATAATCACATAGGCTACCTAATTTTCCGAAATTTTTACGGGAATGAAGTCCCGGACGGATAGCTTGTCTTAAAATAAACTTAAAAGAAAGTCGGGTTGGTTTCAACACTTATATTACTCGAGAATGGCTGGACCGATTTTGATAAAATTTGATAAAGAGGTAGCTGACACCTTGAATTATGGAACGAAGTCCCGGGTGGAACAATAATATGATGATAAATGCATATTTAGTGGCTCTAGTGACTGTACACAAAATAATTTGCTTATCTATAGAGGCCAAGTCCACTCTCAAAACGCGAAAGCATTATTTATCATAATAGCTTTCCGCCCGCGGCTCCACCCGCGTGGACTACAGGTTATATTGTGCCTAACTGTGGGATATAATGTCCTTTCCCAGGCTCTAATCTATCTTTGTACCAAATTTCATCAAAATCGGTTCAGTAGTTTAGGCGTGAAAGACGGACAGACAGACAGACAGAGTTACTTTCGCATTTATAATATTAAAGTAAGGATATACACTTTATGTATATATTCCATTTAATATGGCTTCGGGGCTAAAGGTTATAGGTTTAATTCTCACCAAGAACAAACATGTTATGAACATAGATGTTTGTTCTGTGTGTTTGTTGTGTCTGTGTGTATTTATGTATTGTGTATAGGTCTCTGATATGTGATACGTAAATGTTTTGAAGGGACAGTTGACCCTGCGAATCGCTACCAACCACTGCTTTGAGACAGTTTTATCTTTCGGAAACTTATGTCCGCCTTTTTTTCCGAGCAAAACGGGACTGCGCAACACTGCAGCATTGCGAATACGTTTACTCTACGGTTAAATTGTATTAAATATGATTTAAATGTAAATTTTTGTTTTGTTGCCTGTAATAACAAACTTTGACAGCCGTACTTTAGGACCTCACTCTACAGTGAGACAAAAAACGATAGTCCTCATTGAATTGACCTACATGTGAAAGTGTGTTTGTTTTTCTGTCCTTCCTTAACGTGATAATGGAGCAGACAGTTCATAGTTACTGAAAAGAGGACTTTAAAAAAATATTATTAATTACTACACTGTGATTTGTCACCTTCGGAGGCTAGTATTACAGGAAAGTCAGTGACTGGAAAAACTTCTCTCAGCGGTCGCCGTAGACACCGGGAGTGTCGCTAAAATCTGCAATATTTTTTGAATTCCCCCATGACGAACGACGAAAGTGTTGCTAGAGTTGAATTATATTTTGACAGACTGACGCAATAGACATCAAGGCTTCGTAATTTTTTTACCAGTTATTTATTTATTAAACCTCTTGGCCCTAAGGGGGGGGTCCGGACCCCCAGGAACCCCCCCTTATACAGGGTGGTCCAAAAGGTGACGTCAAGGATTTTTTTTGGATTCCTCACCCCTGGGTGAATCCAAAAATACCCCATTTATGTTCCGCGATTTTTTGTAGTTTAGAAGTTATGATTTTTTGAAAGTGTTTTTCGAATTTTCTACCAGCGCTACTTTAAAAAATCATAACTTGTTTAATAGAAAGAATTTTCAAAATTTTATTTATGCAGCGTGATCACCTTGAATCACCCTTTCAAGTGATGAATCAACTATGCCACAGTCTTCATTATAAGCTATCAAAAAAACGGTCGAAAGTGAAAATTTTAGGTTTGCGATGAACGTAGGATAATTTTCAAAAATATTTTAAAAATACTAAATGGCTGTTTCATAGGTTCAAACTTATTTTAAAAACTTCAGTGATTCCTCAGCTTACAAAATAATAAAAATTTCCCTTCCAGTATGTTTGACGTGGGCGGGCAAAGGGACGAGCGACGCAAATGGATCCAATGCTTCAACGATGTGACCGCCATTATATTCGTAACGGCATGTTCTTCATACAACATGGTGTTACGCGAGGACCCCACGCAAAACCGCCTCCGGGAGTCACTCGACCTCTTCAAGAGCATATGGAACAACAGGTACTATTGACCTTGAGTATTTCAACTTGGGTATATTGATATTAGGCATGTTCTTCAAAAACATTGTGTAATGAGAGGACCCTAGTTAAAAACGTCTCCGTGATTCCTACGACACCTTCAAGAGCATATGAAACAACAGGTACTATTGACCTTGAGTACTATTCACCTTGGGTAGGGTACCATTGACATAATGTATGTGCCTCATAAATGGAGTTACAGTCTGGCAAAAAAGAGTAGAAATTAAAAAGTGGCAACACTGTAGTGTCGTCCCGTTTTTCTTAGATTGATTTGGAAGGGACGACGCTACAGTGTTGCCACTTTTTAATTTCTTCTCTTTTTTGCCAGACTGTACTACGTATAGACCGCGCGTAAAACCGCCTCCGGGAATCCTTCGACCTCTTCAATAGCATATGGTACAACAGGTACTATTGACCTTGAGTACTATTCACCTTGGGTAGGGTATTATTGATATTAGTCATATTCTTTGTACAACATATTGTAATGATAGGACCCTACTTAAAGCGTCTCCGTGACTCTAGCTATATCTTCAAGAGCATAAGGAACAACATACTATTGACTTTGTGTACTATTCAACTTGAGTACTATTGACCTTCTTGGGTATTTTTAACCTTAGACGTGTTCTACATAGAACGTGGTATTATGCGAGGACCCCACGCAAAATGGTCTCCAGAAGTCCCTCGCACTCTTCAAGACCATATGGAACAGGCTTCAGTACTATTCACTTCGGCTAGTTCTTCATACAACATGGTGTTAAAAATAGGCACCATGATTGAAAATACAATTTTTAAGCCATGTTGTATCGTCTGAAAGTACTCTATATAGCCCAATGGCGCTCGCTGATCTGAAATAATAAGGATGTTGACAGTGTTTGATTTTATGAATTATTGTATGTGAAACAAAAAATAATGCTAGAAATATATTAATATCCGAAAACAACATTAAAATTGGTTTATAAATGAACAAGTTATTGGCATTTATATTATCGTAAGGACTAGCTATCTCGTTTTGTAGGGAGAGCTAGCTATCTCATTTTTACCTACGCAAACAAATAGCGGTGACGTCACATGCCTTTAAGTGCATCTCTTTTTCGTTGTTTGACAGTTTCCCCCTCTATTGAAAATTAATAGCTTGTAACTTTTTTATTTCTCAATAGTTAAATGATTTCGGTTTTGGGTTTTGTATTCAGTTCCTTTTTAAGATAAACAATAAAAAAAATTAGTCAACATCCCTATTAGTGAGGTTAAGCAATGTATTAAGTAATCTGTAACGTGAGCGAACTTGAAACCCGAGTGAAGCGAGTCAAATCAGCAACTTTTTATTGCGTCATACATTTTAGTTAGTATATCTTTTTTAAACATTTTTTTATTTATTTAAAACGAAAATTGAGCTTTGGGGCAATTGATAACAGCAGATTTTTTTTTGAAAGACCGGCTACTTGCTGATTAGCTTAAACTATTTTTTTTCTTAAATAACTTACGCCACATGTATATTGTATTTTATTTCAGATGGCTCCGCACGATATCAGTGATCCTGTTCCTAAACAAGCAGGATCTGCTAGCGGAGAAGGTTCTAGCGGGCAAGTCCCGACTTGAAGACTACTTCGCAGAGTTCTCTCGCTACAGCACGCCGCCCGACGCCGCGCCCGACGCCCGCGACCACCCCGACGTCGCGCGGGCCAAGTACTTCATACGCGACGAGTTCCTAGTGAGTATATCCAAAAGGGTACATGACTCATATTTTAATATTAGATGTTTATTAAGATAATATATTAACATACATAATATTATAACAGCATTCGAAATAATATTTGAAAATGGTCGAAAAATGAAAACTTTAGCCTATCAATGCTAATCATGTATGCATTTTTGTAAATGAATAAACAATTTATTTATTTAATCATTTTTTATCTCTTTCTTACAAAACGAAATTTTGTATAGAACTTATATGGTGGTACTCAACTGAGACGTCATAGTTTAGGTATTTCCTTCTCTGTCTAACTGAGAGATTAAAATGTTTATAAGAACTGTTTACGCCATTCTATTTATGAGGTAGAGAAGCTTCAATTTAAATAATGAAAAAAAAAGTCATCTTCCCTAATCAAGCCCAGGTACGATTCCCAAACTGCATCTCTGCTCACCAGCATTCAAATCCTGGATCACGGTCAAGCATACCCCGAATGAGGAACGGGACTCCTCATTCGGGGTATGCTTGACCATGATCCAGGAATTGGCAGCTTTTACTTAGTTCGGGAATCGGACCTGGTCAATCCATTCTCACAAACTTTCGCACAATTTTAGTAAGATAGGATAGTAGGATTTAAAAAATTTAATGATAATCTCGCGACTGAACCCTATTAATTTCTAACTAATAATAAATAGGCGTTGAATTTCCTGTCAGCACTGAACAATTTAAACCCATGCTACGCCACTGTCGTTTATCTAACATAACACAAAAACTAACATACTTGTTTATTTCCAGCGCATAAGTACAGCGAGCGGCGACGGCAAGCACTACTGCTACCCACACTTCACGTGCGCAGTCGACACGGAGAACATCAAGCGCGTGTTCAACGACTGCCGCGACATCATCCAGCGCATGCATCTGCGGCAGTACGAGCTGCTCTAACACACTCCCGCACGGTATGTAACATCAAGCGCGTGTTCAACGACTGCCGCGACATCATCCAGCGCATGCATCTGCGGCAGTACGAGCTGCTCTAACACACTCCCGCACGGTATGTAACATCAAGCGCGTGTTCAACGACTGCCGCGACATCATCCAGCGCATGCATCTGCGGCAGTACGAGCTGCTCTAACACACTCCCGCACGGTATGTAACATCAAGCGCGTGTTCAACGACTGCCGCGACATCATCCAGCGCATGCATCTGCGGCAGTACGAGCTGCTCTAACACACTCCCGCACGGTATGTAACATCAAGCGCGTGTTCAACGACTGCCGCGACATCATCCAGCGCATGCATCTGCGGCAGTACGAGCTGCTCTAACACACTCCCGCACGGTATGTAACATCAAGCGCGTGTTCAACGACTGCCGCGACATCATCCAGCGCATGCATCTGCGGCAGTACGAGCTGCTCTAACACACTCCCGCACGGTATGTAACATCAAGCGCGTGTTCAACGACTGCCGCGACATCATCCAGCGCATGCATCTGCGGCAGTACGAGCTGCTCTAACACACTCCCGCACGGTATGTAACATCAAGCGCGTGTTCAACGACTGCCGCGACATCATCCAGCGCATGCATCTGCGGCAGTACGAGCTGCTCTAACACACTCCCGCACGGTATGTAACATCAAGCGCGTGTTCAACGACTGCCGCGACATCATCCAGCGCATGCATCTGCGGCAGTACGAGCTGCTCTAACACACTCCCGCACGGTATGTAACATCAAGCGCGTGTTCAACGACTGCCGCGACATCATCCAGCGCATGCATCTGCGGCAGTACGAGCTGCTCTAACACACTCCCGCACGGTATGTAACATCAAGCGCGTGTTCAACGACTGCCGCGACATCATCCAGCGCATGCATCTGCGGCAGTACGAGCTGCTCTAACACACTCCCGCACGGTATGTAACATCAAGCGCGTGTTCAACGACTGCCGCGACATCATCCAGCGCATGCATCTGCGGCAGTACGAGCTGCTCTAACACACTCCCGCACGGTATGTAACATCAAGCGCGTGTTCAACGACTGCCGCGACATCATCCAGCGCATGCATCTGCGGCAGTACGAGCTGCTCTAACACACTCCCGCACGGTATGTACACCCGGACTTACATTCTCACATGGTACTTACACCATGACTTACATTCTCACACGGTATGTACACCTTGACTTACAATCTCACACGGTATGTACACTGTGACTTACACTCCCACACGGTACTTACACCGTAACTAACACTCCCACACGCGACTCAGACTCTGATCTATACTTGAGTAGCAGTCGTCTTTGTCATTTTGATAGTGTGAAAAAGAGATAATCAATACTTAAGAATACATCAAGCCCTACACTTCCACACGGTATGTAGTGTGACTTACACTCTCACACGGCATAATAAACTGTGACTTACACTCCCACACAGTATGTACACTGTAACTTATACGTTTTATTAGACTGGATGTCACAACACAAAATATTGAGGATATGACCAGTTCAACATACATTTCTTGTTCCAGATTACGGAGAAGTAATTCGCGGCCCCAAGAGCCGCACCGCGATGTCCACACTCCTTACACAATCGGTACGCTCTACCACATGGGTACGCTATACCACAAAAAGTGTACGCTGTACCACAAAAAGTGTACGCTACGTCACATGAAAGGGTACGCTCTGTCACACCAAGGATACGCTCATTATAAACATTTATTTTACAGCATAGTTCTAGTTGTAGTCATTAGCAGCGAGCGTCAAATCGCAGTAATAGTTATTCAGCATTTTTTCTGACTTAACAGCAATGGACGAAAAATCTCGGAAAAATATTACCCGATTTAAAGTCAAAACCGTATTTGTCTTATTTTGCTAAATTATTGAAGGTTTTGTAAGTTATGTGATCGGCAATTTAGGCTGTTTGTTAACGTATATTTCTGTGACTATAATCAAGAGACAAGATTTTTTTTATTTCAATCTTTAACTCTTAAAAATAATTAAAAGAATTAATTATATTTTCACTATCACTTCAAATTGTTCAATATTAAATAAAAACAAGAAGTGTTCACTCAATGGCCCAAGTGAAAAGGGACAAGTTCTTTGTAATTTGAACCTTATCACCAGCAAACAAGAAACAAGTTTCTTCATTGTGGCAACAGACTGTACAAATATGTCCTAAAATCCAACAGCCGATCCTCATTTACAGAGCCAGCAATAATTAGCAACATCCAGCAATTATACTTAAGTACCTTACACCAAATTTCGACTAGGTACCAAAAAAGTGAAATTTTTTAATAAGCTCCTAGAATATTGAACAAAATGTACAATATAGTGTAGTTAGTGTGTTTGTCGTCATACGCTTGGTGTTTCCGAGCTACCACTCAGACTTATTAAGCTGGCAACTTATCGTATTCATCATTACAGGCGCACGTCACTTCTATACATTTTTTTCTTTTAAACGAAAGGCCGCGGTTTTTTCCTTATTTGTAAAGCTATATTTGGACTGAGTTGCACCCATACAATTTTACAGCCAGATTGCTCAATAAAAAAACCAAGTGCTTGCTGGTCGCGACTAAAGCCATCTGGCTTGATTAAAAAGATCATCATAGCTAACATAAACGCGTGGCATTGTTTTGTCGTGTCGATGTCGTTCAGCTTGATAGAACGAGAGGGCGAAACGAGAACATACGACAAAATTATTTCCCACGTCTATGTATTAACCTAGCTATGTAGTAATGAAATGAAATGAAAATATATTTATTAGAGTAGTTAACATTATCTCACTTGAGGCCAGCCCAGTAAGCATTGATTTGCTTGTGTTGGGTGTGCCTCGCTCATTACAGTTAAAATTAGTACGAAATATATTTTTTGTCTCGCATTTCATATAGAAAGGTACAGAGACGGCTGTCTATATACGAGCTCGTCTATATTAAACTATTCATAGTCATACATATTTATTATTGTAACGGTCTTAGGTTTGTTTTACTTTAAAATTTTAATTTTCAATATGTTTAGTTGTTATACAGGCAGCTAGTGCAATGACGAGATTTTCGTGGCAGCTATTTAGTTTTTACATTTTATTTGTGATCTATATCAAATTATGGCAACTTTGTAAAGTTCGAAGTGGTCCCTAACTTATTTGAAAATGTTGAAGGTATTTTCTTATTCTTGAGATCTATCTTTAGTAACATATAAATAGATTTTAAATTAGTGCGGCTTTAAGTGACGTGCGTCATATATTTTTGATGTGACTAACGCCTGTAACTAAAGTAAAACGCCAGATTTGGCGTATTTCGAATAATATCAACTCCAGTCGCAGAGCTGATCGCGGCATAACCCTTAATCGATACGAATCGTGTAAGTAAAGCATAAAAATAAGACCAAATGCGCAGTTGCAGAAACCATTTCAGTAACTTTATCTGCATTAGTCCTCAAAAGTTGCGGATAAACCTTAAAATGGCTGTATTCTTAAATAGAACAGGTCTTAGAAGTGTCACCCTTAAATGACTATTAAATTCGATAATTCCGTCATGTATTGAGGTGTGCAATAAACATGTATCGGCTTTGCTCTGCGTTTTCTTCTGTCAAGTTAGAATCAGACAATGTAAATATGTATTTGTGACTGTGAAAATGGTAAATTACGACTTCAGGGGTAGTCATTAAGAGTGTGAATGTACTGTAATAAGCTACGTTAATCGACTACCCCCGAAGTGGAATTTTATACTTAACAGTCACGTTTATGCATAGTGATTATACTGTTGCTGCTGACTTTTTTAACAAAGGTAACACTGGCTGTTGAATTTAAGACCCGTACGTTCAGAATGCGTATTGCAGTGTTAAGCGTGGACGACTAGAATTTTGTGGCACGCGCCACATACGCACATGTGCACGCAACGCATTACGTGTACGCATTGTATGGTAGCGGTCTTAAATAGCAATTTGTTAGTTAGAATCGGAAAAATTCTAGTCTTAATTTAGTAATGTAACATTTCTTGAGCAACTTCGAAGAGACTTGTTTATCATACCTACAAAATCATGCCAAAACCGAGCGATAGTTTATCGCTTCACGCGCGGTTAAACACATGAAGCCCCTGTTAACATTAACCTAGTATAATGAGTCAGCAAGCAACAAGACATTTCCATAGTATAATGTGGGTGTGGGCGGTAAATTGGTAATTTTTTATTTGTTAGCGAATCGGGGCGACGTGACGCCCATGGAACTAAACAATTTTCTCCAAAGAAGTATTTGAAAATCCCCAAAATATTTTTCCATTATTGTATGGAGACCATTATTATTTTTCACGTTTCTATATTCTTTGGGAAAAGTTGTTTAGTTAAGTGGCTGATTCATGTCCTTAATTTTCGTCAGCTAATTTAAAATTACACAATATCTGTATAAATATTAAACATACATACATATTTATATTAAGGATCATTAGTGTATGTATAGTGGATTTTCGGAGGCTAGAACTTTACTTGTAGAGCGCACGCCTTATAGTTTCAACTTACGTATTTATTTCTAAGCATATCACTTACTTTGGATTGAATTGAATTACCGCGGAAGTACGCTCAAAGTTGAAAAATGTTTTTATGTTTATCTGTACATTTATTTCTGCTGTTTACTCTTATATTATTATAAGGATAAAACTAATTAGTTCCTTTGGAGTAAAATTTCGCACAAATACGAGTTTCAAGTGTCAAATATCAAAACAGCAATATTTTAAAATATGATTATTCAAAATGTTAATATACAATCACGATTTCTTATGTTTATAGTGAAATATACAATTTTTTGAAACATTCTTTTTCTAGCACAATCACTGATGAACTTTGAATTGGTTGTCTGTATATTTTTGATTGCAAAGAAGTATTTTTTATTGTTTTAGTTCGGTTAACGAGGTTGATTTCAAACTTTGCACACGCTTGATTTCTCAATAAGTATATCTTTTTTTTTTTAATGTAAACAATAATGATTTATGTGTCGCAGTTATGATTGATATAATATTTTAATGTTATTGCCTTTTCACGAATGCAAACGGTATAAGTAAGAAAATGCAATGTTTACACAGTTTTATAAATGTAGTCAAGCTTCAAAACAATTTTTCGAAATAAGAAAATGACCCTCGAAATCAAAAATGTCTCGTTTGATAGAAATCTGAGAAGTGAATTTCTGGTGAAACCAATCGTGTGCAACAGTCGTACGAGTTGTGTCATTGTTTTATTTTATTTTTGTTGAAATGATTATTTTAGATTTACGGTTTAGTTTCTACGATTGTATGTCTTCCAATATATCTACCTATAGTTTTATTAATAACTTTTTTGTTTTTATGGAATGACTTATTCTAGCAGCTATGTTTAATTGTTTACGTTTAGCACAATTTTTGACTAAAAATGTAACAAAAGGCGAGAGCTTTGCTGTAGATTTAAATTAGGTTATTTAAATATTTTTTAATATGAGCTTTTAGTGTAATATTAAGGTCCAAAGATACAAGTTACTGCTCGTATTTAATGCGGGCAGCCAGAGCGAATATCAATATTTAGCAGTATTTGATTTTTAAATCAAACATTTAATATTTCAAAGAATTATTATTCGGATTATAGTTATACGTTTTTCTTCGTTTTAAGGACGTTAGCCTTAAGTACAAAATGTTACTAACAGAATCGCCCTAACCTAATTTTTAATTGATAGCAATTTATTTATAAATTATAAAAAATTGGTTTATGTACTTACACTAAAGCCTGGTACACACTGTACGCGATCGAGATCTTAATATAATTTATTGAAACGATTGATATACCTACTACGTAAAAAATGTTAATTTTAAACATACGTATTTTAAAATAAAATTCTGCCCATATCTCGATCACTTACCCAGGCACTGTTAGGAGATCTTGATATTAAATAAAAGTAACATATTCTCCTATATTATTTATATTCGAAATGAATCTGAATGGCTACTAATGTTTAGGACTACTCAAACATTATAAGTTGTTCAGATTCGTTTCGACCTAACATTGCTAAGTTTTATTTTCTGTTGACGGTTAAATGACAGGGGATGATGTAATGTATATGTTTACATTCGTTAATACGCCTTTGTTCACAAATTAAGTTCACAGGAAAGAATCACTTTGTTTGATTTTGTTTTGACTAAAGTGATAAGTAGTATAATCGCGCGTCTAACTTCTGTAAAATGATGTATATATTTTTTTTAAAAACCTACTACAACAAGCTACTAATTAACTGATATTCAAATCCAACATACCTATTTGAATATGCCTGCCTTTTCATGATTGGTCGATTTCATGAGCTCGTTCTATGACCAATCATGAAGAGGCACATTTAAGCTTTATTACGAATATGGGGTCGTTTAAATGCGCAGGATTTGAAAATTTGTATCCAATATTAAGAAGAATAATAATTTAACCAACAGAAAATAATTCTTCTTAAAGATTAATCCGTATATGGTCCTTAATATAAGAATGCAAAGCTGGAGTAATGTAATGTGCCATAAAAGTGTTGCCAGCGGAAACACCATATTTTAAATGTTACCATATATATTTAAAAAAATCGACAAATTGTATTGACTCTGTGAGCAACTCCTTCCTTTAAATACTTGTAAAGTAACAGATTGCTATATTTTGCTTTTTAATAACACTTATCGTTATTATTTTTTTAAATATAATTATATTGAAGATTGTATTTTTTCTTTTTTTTTGTGTTAAGTTTCACTTGAATGTAAGTAGGAAAAAATATAACGTCTAAAGTATAAATATATGTTTGCATTCACTATCTTTGGTAGAACGAGGTCGCAATTTTTACGAATAGATTAATAACTATTATTTTCTAAATCAACATATTGTAGCTTTACAGTATAAATTATCAGATTAATCATTTCAAACACTTGTCTTCTTTTCGTCGTTCCACTATTTAGTAAATCGGGAAAATCTTTACTAACTAGTCGAACGCAGGCAACTAAGTTTTTATTTACGTTAAGAAAGTGAACCCACGCGTCTGCTTGAACCATTATACATATATGGTGCTCTTAAATTAGCAGCTCTCTTTGGGAATGTGGTTTCAAAATCCTCAACGAACCCTGCATCCAGATTTTTTTCATCAAATTGGACAATTTACAAAAATATATTTTATTCAACAGCACAAAAACTCGGTGAGATCATTTTTAAACATCTTAATTTTTTTGCAACAACGTCATCCAATAAGATTTTATGTTCCAAAATCTTGCATTTTTTCATCGCTTTTAGCTTAAAAATTACTCGGTAATTGAACTAACACGCACTTTCAAAGAGACACAAATCTAAAATCACCTAAAACTCATTGTGTAATTAATACCAACATCTTGAACTTAATGTGTATGTAATTTAAAAAATAATACTATTTGGTAGCTATAAATAAGTTAAGAGTTTAGCGAAGTCGAAGTGAAGTGCAAACGAATAAAAAAATATTACTGCGCTAACAGGATTTTCTTGCGTGTCACGATTACATAAAAATATAAACATGGCTGGCTTGTGGTGTGATTTGTAGTCTAAATAAATAAAACATTTTAGCTACTGATTTAGTAATCATAAACAGAAAGGAAAGTATCTGAACCTGGCACACGAGAGTTGACCGACACACATTATCAGGGTCATTCCTGTAGAATATGAATGGTTAACCCCGAAAAGCGCTAGCCCCTTTATTCTGGACCATTTGAATCGACGTTCAACGAGACTATATGTATCACTGTCATCTGTATAGCGCAAGAGAGAGATGGACAGTCTTTCCGGCTGGGTATTGAAACGAATGATGTAGAATACGGGGCTTAGTCTCCTTGGGGTCGCACCATTCATCGATAGGTACCCTGAATTTTGTCGGTGTTGAATGTGAAGTCAGTGATGGACAAGATGCATCTTTTCTCGCCATTGCCGGAATATTCCGCAGCTTTCCCGAAAGCCTTGGCCGATTGTTGCCAGTTTCACCAGTTTGTCCTCCTTCAGAGCGAGACAGGGTTTAATTTAAATGTTTATTTTTTTAATAAGGTGATTTACAAATGTTAATACCTTAGGTGGCCTATGAACGGTTATACCACTATCGGTAAGGTCGCCAGACCAGAGCCTCGTCCGTTTTTTTATCAGTAGGTCGGCATTGAAGGTAGAATTTATGTTTTCATCTACCTAACATCCAAACATACTATACATATTGTTTTAAGCGTAATAAAAAATCGTTTTATTTATTTATTAAGGAAGACAGCATAAATTCAGAGCACTACTCAATTGTAACAACTCTACAGAGTCTGTCAAAATCACATCCCAAACTAAGCTAAAGCTCACAAAGAGGTACACAGAGTATTCAATTGAGTCTTTAAAAAAATATTCTGGATTCTGAAAAGACTAAGGAAGGATTATAATAAAAAGCTGCACAAAGCTTTCAAGGCCTTTATGTGAAATTTTCTTTCAGCTATAAAAAAAAAGCTAACGTCGAGAGCTTCTTATTTCCAAATTTATTGCAGTATCTATAATTTGCATAATTCTGAGTGTGAAGAGGACAACGCGTAGTTTCCTATTTATGAAAACACTAACAACTAAAGTGCTAATACAACTTTATTCATAAACTGTTTATTAAAATAATAGCAAGGAATAGTTACTTACTGTAATTTAGTAAATATTTCTTGCAAATTCTAAAAAATATAGCTAATGCGCTCACAATATAGACACCAATTTTATTGAGCTAGACTTAAGGCGCGTCAATGTCCGCCATTTTGTTTTATCGCTATAGGGAAGAAAAGAGAAATATACAAGTCTTTTCTTTCGTATGGAGTATTTTTCAATATGGTGGAAAATGAAACGCCATTTTGAATCCCAGCAGTCTTATGAGTGTTGTATAAAATATATCTCCGATCCCTCGTACAATTTAAGAAATCGCAATAACAAGTGAGTCAAATATGTGTAAAGTAGAATATAACATATTTTCTATGTTTTTCGATATTTAGATGAAATACTGCCAGTGTTGATGTCGGGGTAACTCAAGTATAAGGGGCGTAAGGTGTAAATACGTGTGTGTCGCTATAGATAATTAGTAGAGAAAAAGGTAATATTATAAATAAATAAAAGCTTCGAGTTTTAAAATAGAAACAAAACTCGTGGTTTAATATCGAAAGCATCTTTCGGACTCGCTACAGCGACACACATAGAATTAGATACTTTCTCGGTTTACGGTTTCGGTGTACGGGAGCGATTAAGAAATGTATTTAATAAAAATGTATAGGAACAATTTTCTTTTGCCATTTCGAATTACTTCTTTGGCGCATAAAATGTAGTGTTTATTTAAAAAGTGAAGTTGTTTGCGTGCAAATCCTCGATTTAGATATAACGTCCGTTGCCAATAACCAAATAGTATTGAAAGAAATCCTCCTTTTTTAAAATAAGTATAATCTTCATAGTAGTAAGTGTACTTGCGCACAAATGACTGGATGAGAGGATGTCGAGTACATTTTCGTTTAAAAAGTGCAGTTTGCTACAAATATTTTTGGTAATATTTTATCTTTGAGGCCGATGCTTTGACGCGCTGCGTTTTCTGAATGAGACAAGTTAGCAGAGACTGCCATGGTGCACCTATTCTTATGACGTAGCTCTTTCTTTTGTTGGTTAGTAACAATGAAGTAAAAAAGAAGTATGCACCTTTCTTTCAGTTCATAACTAAAACTGGAGATGAGATATCAATCACTTTTTGGGCAGCAGCGGGTTAACATGAGCGTGTGATACAATTTTATCAAATCATGACAAAATAATGTCACAGTGCTTATGCTACACGTGTTAGGTTCGGTCTCGATATATCAACAGCTCACATACTGTAACCTTGAACGTTTGTACGAGGGTTGATCATACGAGTGAATGTCAGCGCGTCAAGTATGCCCGGTCCCTATGGTAGCGTCACTGTCCGCGTGCCCTCATAGCTCGAACCTGTCGCTCTAGATATTACAATGATGGCATTTACTTAGTCCTCATAGATTTGTTTCAAATGTAGCACAAACGTATTTTCTCTCGATTTTTCAGTAGTTTTTTTAATAGATATATTTTTTAGCATAGCTCGACACTTGTTTAGAATCGGTATTTTAACAGCACTTCGTATTGTTTACTGACGGACTGCGGATGTCGTGCATAACTTAATACCTTCGTTTAATATACACTGAAAAAAAAAAACTATATTTTTAACAAATTTTAATTTTAAAAATATACCTAGTAAATGAAATTCCTAAAATTAAAAATGAAATTTTTAATATTTATGTGTATAGTAGTGTGTACTGCGAGGTTATTATGTAACAAACGCTTATAATTTCGATTGTTTCTTCACTCGTACAGAGATATATATATAATTTTACTGTCCATGAAATTAATAATAAATCTATAACTGATGTGTACAAAAATCAGTATGTTTCAGGCATTTTGAATCCGACTTAATGTATGTAAAAATAAATGTTGTTTTAAAAATTGTGATATTTTATTTGATGTTTTTAGTTTTGCACCCCTGTTGTACTTTATTTTAAAATTCATTACAAAACTTACCTTTCAATGGATTTGATAAATAAAAGGCATTTATGCATAAAAATACTTTTATTAAAATCAAATGAGCACACATACATAAAAACACATTTTTACTTATAATCGTACGAATGGAACTAAATGCAAATGCAATGCTTATAGAATACGTGGAACATAACAACAAAATACAACTTGATAAAGACCCTGGCGAGAGGTAAGTAGTCTTTTAAAAATAATAACTCTTAGATTATTTTGTGGTGTCAGCAATGCCTAGCATGGCCCGCGACTAACTCGCGTGTCAAGCCACTCCGGAGACGATAAAACTTTACTTGCAATGCGCGAGGGGACTGCACAAAGGATTGCTCGCCCTCTGACGTTGTCATTTCAAATCTTTTGCTATTTGACCACCGTTTTCAACGAATCTCCCAAACAACGCGCAAGGGGCTGATTTTTGAGCGCCCCTTATTTCGGTACTGCCCAGGTCTCAGATCTTGATTTTAACTAGACAGAAAATCAGTACTTAATTTGTCAATATTTGTCACCAAAGGAGACAATTTGTATGCCTCCCGTTAATGAGCTATAAGGATTTTTTTGGTATCCTTATAGCTCATCCTTATCCCTAGGTGCCCAAAAACCACCTAGGGAAGATCTGATTTCACCCCGAACTAGTACTAATTTGTCAAATTCAAACGCCAAATATCAGATTTGCTCGATCTTTCGTTAAAAAGTTATAAGAAAATGCTTATATAAGAACTACACCATTTAGCGAAGATGTGATTTCACCCAGATGTTGCCTTTAATTTGTCAAAATTTGTCACAAAAAAATCACAATTGTTCGATACGTAATTAATAAGTTACACGTATTTTAATAATTAAACAGTAGTCCGAGAGCCTGCTTCAATAAGCTTATTTCGGAACTGCCCCAAAAAAACCTTATTGCTCATTAACGGGAGGCGTACAAATTGTGATCCCATCACCCTCGCTATTCAGGCCGACCAACAACGCGCAGAGTCCCGTACACCACACAGACCGAGATACCGTCCTCGCCGGCGAGGACCTTCGTCGCGTATACCTCCTCACCTCCGCCCCGATTCGCGGTACCGGTACGTACCCGGCCGCTTCTCTCCACAAACGTATGTCCGACGGTTCCCTCGCAGTAACGCCCTAAGCCGAGGTTCGAGCCCCACAGGGGGCACCCTTAGGCCTGTTACTTAAAATTTTGGGTTGAGAGCCATCTGCGCTCACCACTTGCTCGGTGAAGCTGTCAAGGCCATCAGCGGCCAACAGCATAGTCATTCAAAAAAAAAAAAAAAAAAAAAAAAAAAAAAAAAAAAAAAAAAAGTACAAATTGTCTCCTTTGGTGACAAATTAAGTACTGATTTTCTGTCTAATTAAAATCAAGATCTGAGACCTGGGCAGTGCCGAACTAAGGGACGCGGTTTTTGGCAGTTTTTTTCTCAAAAAGATTTTGGAACTAATCTGGTGTCAGGAAATGAAATCATATTTAGTTTGTTGTGTCAGTAAAAAGTTTAATACTTAGCATTGTAAGTTAAAAAAATAATAAAATTTTGTTCGTGCCCTACACCGATAGTTTTTTTTTTCTTGAGATTAACTATACTTCGTGAGGGCCGGTCTTCAATCGCCAGATAACTTTACGGTACGAGACTAAGTACACATCATTCACAATATAACACGGTTTTCTTACGATACTGAAAATCTGTGTTAATCACATCTTATACACTAAGTTAAGAATAAAAAGTTGTTCCTCGGGTAAATTTTATAGCATTAAACATTTCCTGAACTCGCCAGCGTCTTGTTTAAACAAATAAATTATATTTACATGTCTATGACGACACATAAGGTACGAATCTTTGGACATGCCCCTACAATACACTATACTACATTATAAATAAGACGTACACAAAGAAACATCTACAATTGGGAT
This sequence comes from Aproaerema taeniolella, assembly GCA_949987775.1. Taxonomy (NCBI): domain Eukaryota; kingdom Metazoa; phylum Arthropoda; class Insecta; order Lepidoptera; family Gelechiidae; genus Aproaerema; species Aproaerema taeniolella. The sequence goes on from OX465264.1 coordinate 7,625,456, forward strand.
AAAAAGTCGCTGCACGTAAGTAGGTAAAAAGCATAATTCACGATACACAAAATAAACCGTATCAAAATATGTAAAATCTTCTAAAAATGAATGAAACTTTAATTTTATATAAAATAGAAGTCGAGGCTAATGTGCTAAAATAAAACTGAATATCTAAGTCAATCTCTTTGAATTCAGTTTATTTTTATCAAAAGATACGTAAAACGAATAAAAACTATATAAAATTCAATTTTTCGCACATTAAAATCAATGCCAATGTGAAATCAGAATAATGTTTTTACATTTTGTATTCCAAAGATTTAACAACATTTTTTCACGGAAATGAAGAAGCAAGTGAAATGTTTTATGACAAAATTACTTACAGATCTTTTAAAGGCCGGATCTCACCGAATCCGTACAAGTTAGTGCTAATGCACGCACGTAACGCAAGCATGAATGTGCGTACATTATTGTACGCGAGCCCGTAATACTGAACGTTATCAGTTAAACGCCATAAGTAGGTATTTGATGAAGATAAGTCTTATTAAGTGTAACCACAGCAACTCAAACATCACACCACTTTTGCAGCGCATTGAGTGTCTTGTTTTAATAAATTGCAAAGTAGGCAGCGCGTACACAGTACTTGTACGAATTCAGTGTGTCCTGGTCTTAATTAATGGAACAATATGGGTTGACGTAAAAAGTGCACTTCGCAAAAAATATGCAAATTTCCTTATACGGTTACAACAGTAGGTAAAGCAGTTATTTTGCAACGTGCACTGGTAGCAAACTCGATGTAAGTACTTACACTCAAGAATACATCAAGGTTGACAGCTTAGATCTTGTACTGTGCTTATTTAGTAAGCATAAGAACGAAAATTGCACTTCATCTGATCAGCGTGAGCTGGTCTTGAGTGTTCGTAATGTACTTGTAGGTAGGCAAGCGTACCTGCTTTTATTTGGAACCTACATTTTGAAATATTTAATTCATAATATAAATTAAATCCGTGGCAATACATTGTAATTGAGGAGTACATGGCCATAATATTAAACCTAAAGACACAATAACAACTATTTACAGTACACAGTACGTTAAAAATTACTATCAAAAACATTAAAAGTTATAAGCAACTTTCTATTTAAAATTATAAGCGTATTCAGACTAACTGAAATTAGATGAATGTAGAGAGCAGTTGAAAAACTATAAAAAACTACTATGCGCCTGACAAGAGGCGAACAGCGCCGTCAAAAAAACCTAATAATACTTGCTATGCTAAAGCACATGAAATAATTTTGTCATTTATTATGATCTCGCACCGTCTCTCGTTTTGACACATAGCCACAGCACGGAACAGTGAGAATGACATCGACATGACAAAGTTATCACACGCGCGTTTGCCAGCCCTGCTGACTAGCGCTCCTGGGTAAGTAAACAAAGGAAAGGTTAACTCGCTTGTTAACGCTCGTCAAGATCGAAGTAAGTAACATGAAAAGTAACCACATTACTTGGATTTTCAGTTCAGCAGGAGAGCGATTCCACTAATCAATTTCGTAACAATGGCGGACATTTTATCTGTTCAGGTGGCGAAATTGAGAACTATTTAATTTTCATAAACTTGCTGACAGCCACCCCGACCAGCAGCGCCACCGCCAACCGAACGTTAAGGTGTAAACTACCAAACAACAGAAAATTCAGTTGGAGGTGGCGCCACCAGCCAAAGCAGCCGTCATTAGATGTAAGAAATTTCGATAGTTCTCAATTTCGCCACCTGAATGGACAGAATGGCGACCATTATCATTCAACCGCCATTCTTCTTCTTACCGTGTGGGTATAGTCAAGTATGTGGCGAAGTTGGCTAACCCTGGTTTTAGAGTTTTCAAACCGCACAATGGCCTCTGACCGCCATTAAACACTATTGATTAGTGAAAAAGCCATCCTGGTATGGAGAATAATCCGCTAGGGCTTCGTGACTCATCTATGAATGTTTTTATTCTAAGGCCAAAGCTACAATAATACCACTTTTACAAGATAGGCTGATGTACATGCGCAGAAGTCTATTTTTGAACGGCCCCAAAATGTCTCTGCAATCATTGGTTCCTTTTTTTGGAATCAAGTGTCAAAAATATTTCGAGCGAGATGACACAAAAATCTGTTGTTCTTGGATTTAAAATCTTAATGTAAAGTAAGAAAATCTATATTTAATTGGTTTTCACGTTCGGTTTTTACGCTTTTCTGCGCAAAGGAATGTTGCCGATGCGAGTTATAAGTGGTAAGTATACAGACTTATATATATGCAAGTTAACCCTGAAATATAGACCTTATTGCTATACATTAAGATTCTAAATACAAGAACAACAGAGATTCGTGTCATCTTGAATGTTAAATCTGAAGTTAGAAATCGTATCAACCTTCGGCGGAGTAAATTGATCCGTATGCACAAAAAATAAAACGCTTAATAGGGATGTTGACAGTGTTCATTTTATGAATTATTATTTTGTGGGGAGGGTACGCAAACAAATGGCGGTGACGTCACATGCCTGTAAGTGCATCTCTTTTTCGTTGTTTGACAGTTTCCCCTTCTATTGAAATTTAACAGCTTGTAACTTTTTTATTTCTCAATAGTTTTCAAAAATTATTTCGGATTTGGGTTTTGGATTCAGTTCCTATTTAAGATAAACAATAAAAAAAATAGTCAACATCCCTATTGTACAAAAAATAAAAAAATGTATTTGAATTTGGCCTAGGACCCATGCTAAGCTTTGATTACTGTGTGAGAAGGGTTATACCACAAATCAAGTTATCACATTTTTTTAAAGAACGTGTAATCATTTTTTCGTGATTTTTTTTTCCGAAACAAGTGACCAAGCTATCAGGAAACAGTGCTTAATTCTGTACTGCTGACGTTCTTATAACATTATTTTGTACTTAATTTACAACAACCAGATCTACTTCTAAATTCAACTAGGTACTGTAAAACTAGACTATAAAATCTCAAATAAGACACTTATAAATACTTACCCTATGTTTTCAAAAAATTGGCACTGTCATCAAATCTTAAAAATATCTTATTAGCGAGTGTGGCACACTTAAGGCAAAATTCTACATAATCAAGGCACTCGTGTCAAAAAGTTTGTAAAGTTTAAAAAATATAAATAACAGTAAAACTTACGAGTAAAATGGAGTTCCATCAAGAGACATCAAGTGTACAGTCATACGAATAAAAACATCTTTTTTACAGTTTAGTTTAAACTTACACACATTTTCTAACTACATAGTTTTAAAATTGGTCCCATTTTGCAAAACAAACACCCAAACCCGAAAACAAACATCTGCTTTTTACACAAATATTTGCCCGACCGGGAATCGAACCCAGGAACCGACATCGATTCTGAGGTAGTTGTTAACGACTAAATGAAACCGTTGATTGTAATACCTTTCGTATTTTGTATAATTGTATACAGTTAAAAAAAACTAGCATTGTTTAAAAAAAATATTATTACATAAAAGTACAGTAAGCATGAGTGTCTGTGTCTCGTAAGAATAAATAGTAAATGAAATACATATCAACACTGTAAAGCTATAAATTGTGGCAAATAAATAATTTTTAATTTATTTATTTAAAAACATACACATGGAGGGATAAAATTTTCAGCTAAGCAAGCACTAAACCTGAATTTTCAATTCTAATAAATAATTATTATTTTTTTGCATGAAATTTGTAAAAACGTGACGATTAACTGTGTTTTATAATCATAAGATATATAAAATAGCTGTAGACCGACAAAACTAAGTGACAGAAAAGCCATTGAAATAAAAAAGGCCTGCAAAAGGCGTGAGTGGTTGCTGTAACGATAGAATTTTTGTTTTCTATATTAAATAGTTTAATTTATAATAGTGCAGTAAACTACATAACTTAAAACAGTATGCTGATAAAATAATTCAAGTGATATAGTGTATTCGCTCCGTTTGGTGCCAACATAGATCGCCATAGTTCTCCGTAAACAAGCACTATCGGATTACAGAGAATGAGCGGAGCTTTAACAGAAAAAAATACACTGAAGACATGGCTGTATGAACGTTGATTCTTTTGCCTTCCCGAAAGAGATAAAACAAAAAATAGACTATACTTAAAAATCGCTGAAAGGATATAAAATGCAAGGGTAAAAGACACATTTATTTATCGGGTAGGTTACCTTACTAATCTAGATAGACGTAGAAGCTCTGAGTGCCGGTGTAGCTGGCAGCGAGCGCCTTACCCGCGGCGGTGGGAGCGCTGAACGCGAGGTCACTGACCTGTTATTTAATCAATTAATAAATTAACAATTTTTAATTTAATTCCGCATGAGGAAAACTGACAAATAATTTATAGGGAAAAATAAAAATTTCGGCACGAATGAGACTTAAACACATGACCACAGGATTAGATCTCTTCGTGCTCTAACCAACTGAGCTATCGTGCCTTCCCAAATAATTTCCCATTACATTACGTCGTGCGTGTAGGTTAGCGCCATCTGTGTCTCGTAAGGAGAACTAAACACATACCACTTATTCGAAGTAGATTGTTTGTATTTTTTAACACTATACACTCAAAGGCCCACGCTAAGGTTTTCCCTTGTATCGTGGATCCCTTGGAATACACATAAAGTAGGACACGAACACCCATGATCCGAGAACAAACGTCTGCTTTTTACACAATTATTTGCCCCGACTGGCAATCAAACCCAGGACCCGCCGATCAAGAGGCAGCGTCACTACCACTCGACCAAGCCGGCCGTCCAAGGAAAAATTTCCAAGGCAAAAAATAAACAAAAATCATGACAAGAGCAAAACCTAGTAACGATTCTAAGTTTTGCCCTTGTCATAATGTAGGTCCCTCTGCTGGGCTTAGGCCTCCGGGCACACTTTGAGATGCTAGGATACCTGTCAAGGTTCATTCGGCTTATGTGGCCGGGGCCACTTTTAATAAAGGGAAAAATATAAATAATAAGAAAAATATGAATACCTTTAGCGCGGTGCCGTAGAGGAATGTAGCGCGTGCACAGTCCAGCAGCCGCGACGCCAGCCCGCGCCGCCGCCACTGCATGTGGGTCCACACGCGACACACACCGCATCTGTACACACACATTACATTGTACACACACACACACAGTCCGACGTCAGCCCGCGCCGCCGCCACTGCATGTGCGTCCACACGCGACACACACCGCATCTGTACACACACATACATTGTACACACACACACACAGTCCGACGTCAGCCCGCGCCGCCGCCACTGCATGTGCGTCCACACGCGACACACACCGCATCTGTACACACACATACATTGTACACACACACACACAGTCCGACGCCAGCCCGCGCCGCCGCCACTGCATGTGCGTCCACACGCGACACACACCGCATCTGTACACACACATACATTGTACACACACACACACAGTCCGACGTCAGCCCGCGCCGCCGCCACTGCATGTGCGTCCACACGCGACACACACCGCATCTGTACACACACATACATTGTACACACACACACACAGTCCGACGCCAGCCCGCGCCGCCGCCACTGCATGTGCGTCCACACGCGACACACACCGCATCTGTACACACACATACATTGTACACACACACACACAGTCCGACGTCAGCCCGCGCCGCCGCCACTGCATGTGCGTCCACACGCGACACACACCGCATCTGTACACACACATACATTGTACATACACACACACACAGTCCGACGTCAGCCCGCGCCGCCGCCACTGCATGTGCGTCCACACGCGACACACACCGCATCTGTACACACACATACATTGTACACACACACACACAGTCCGACGCCAGCCCGCGCCGCCGCCACTGCATGTGCGTCCACACGCGACACACACCGCATCTGTACACACACATACATTGTACACACACACACACAGTCCGACGTCAGCCCGCGCCGCCGCCACTGCATGTGCGTCCACACGCGACACACACCGCATCTGTACACACACATACATTGTACATACACACACACACAGTCCGACGTCAGCCCGCGCCGCCGCCACTGCATGTGCGTCCACACGCGACACACACCGCATCTGTTCACACACATACATTGTACACACACACACACAGTCCGACGTCAGCCCGCGCCGCCGCCACTGCATGTGCGTCCACACGCGACACACCGCATCTGTACACACACATACATTGTACACACACACACACAGTCCGACGCCAGCCCGCGCCGCCGCCACTGCATGTGCGTCCACACGCGACACACACCGCATCTGTACACACACACACACACACACAGTCCGACGTCAGCCCGCGCCGCCGCCACTGCATGTGCGTCCACACGCGACACACACCGCATCTGTACACACACATACATTGTACACACACACACACAGTCCGACGTCAGCCCGCGCCGCCGCCACTGCATGTGCGTCCACACGCGACACACACCGCATCTGTACACACACATACATTGTACATACACACACACACAGTCCGACGTCAGCCCGCGCCGCCGCCACTGCATGTGCGTCCACACGCGACACACACCGCATCTGTACACACACATACATTGTACACACACACACACAGTCCGACGTCAGCCCGCGGCGCCGCCACTGCATGTGCGTCCACACGCGACACACACCGCATCTGTACACACACATACATTGTACACACACACACACAGTCCGACGCCAGCCCGCGCCGCCGCCACTGCATGTGCGTCCACACGCGACACACACCGCATCTGTACACACACATACATTGTACACACACACACACACACACAGTCCGACGTCAGCCCGCGCCGCCGCCACTGCATGTGCGTCCACACGCGACACACACCGCATCTGTACACACACATACATTGTACACACACACACACAGTCCGACGCCAGCCCGCGCCGTCGCCACTGCATGTGGGTCCACACGCGACACACACCGCATCTGTACACACACATACATTGTACACACACACACACACAGTCCGACGCCAGCCCGCGCCGCCGCCACTGCATGTGCGTCCACACGCGACACACACCGCATCTGTACACACACATACATTGTACACACACACACACAGTCCGACGCCAGCCCGCGCCGCCGCCACTGCATATGCGTCCACACGCGGCACACACCGCATCTGTACACACACATACATTGTACACACACACACACACACACACACACAGTCCGACGTCAGCCCGCGCCGCCGCCACTGCATGTGCGTCCACACGAGACACACTGCATCTGTACACACACATACATTGTACACACACACACACACAGTCCGACGCCAGCCCGCGCCGCCGCCACTGCATGTGCGTCCACACGCGACACACACCGCATCTGTACACACACATACATTGTACACACACACACACACACACAGTCCGACGCCAGCCCGCGCCGCCGCCACTGCATGTGCGTCCACACGCGACACACACCGCATCTGTACACACACTTACATTGTACACACACACACACAGTCCGACGCCAGCCCGCGCCGCCGCCACTGCATGTGCGTCCACACGCGACACACACCGCATCTGTACACACACATACATTGTACACACACACACACACACAGTCCGACGCCAGCCCGCGCCGCCGCCACTGCATGTGCGTCCACACGCGACACACACCGCATCTGTACACACACATACATTGTACACACACACACACAGTCCGACGTCAGCCCGCGCCGCCGCCACTGCATGTGCGTCCACACGCGACACACACCGCATCTGTACACACACATACATTGTACACACACACACACAGTCCGACGCCAGCCCGCGCCGCCGCCACTGCATGTGCGTCCACACGCGACACACACCGCATCTGTACACACACATACATTGTACACACACACACACAGTCCGACGCCAGCCCGCGCCGCCGCCACTGCATGTGCGTCCACACGCGACACACACCGCATCTGTACACACACATACATTGTACACACACACACACAGTCCGACGTCAGCCCGCGCCGCCGCCACTGCATGTGCGTCCACACGCGACACACACCGCATCTGTACACACACATACATTGTACACACACACACACAGTCCGACGCCAGCCCGCGCCGCCGCCACTGCATGTGCGTCCACACGCGACACACACCGCATCTGTACACACACATACATTGTACACACACACACACAGTCCGACGTCAGCCCGCGCCGCCGCCACTGCATGTGCGTCCACACGCGACACACACCGCATCTGTACACACACATACATTGTACATACACACACACACAGTCCGACGTCAGCCCGCGCCGCCGCCACTGCATGTGCGTCCACACGCGACACACACCGCATCTGTACACACACATACATTGTACACACACACACACAGTCCGACGCCAGCCCGCGCCGCCGCCACTGCATGTGCGTCCACACGCGACACACACCGCATCTGTACACACACATACATTGTACACACACACACACAGTCCGACGTCAGCCCGCGCCGCCGCCACTGCATGTGCGTCCACACGCGACACACACCGCATCTGTACACACACATACATTGTACATACACACACACACAGTCCGACGTCAGCCCGCGCCGCCGCCACTGCATGTGCGTCCACACGCGACACACACCGCATCTGTTCACACACATACATTGTACACACACACACACAGTCCGACGTCAGCCCGCGCCGCCGCCACTGCATGTGCGTCCACACGCGACACACCGCATCTGTACACACACATACATTGTACACACACACACACAGTCCGACGCCAGCCCGCGCCGCCGCCACTGCATGTGCGTCCACACGCGACACACACCGCATCTGTACACACACACACACACACACAGTCCGACGTCAGCCCGCGCCGCCGCCACTGCATGTGCGTCCACACGCGACACACACCGCATCTGTACACACACATACATTGTACACACACACACACAGTCCGACGTCAGCCCGCGCCGCCGCCACTGCATGTGCGTCCACACGCGACACACACCGCATCTGTACACACACATACATTGTACATACACACACACACAGTCCGACGTCAGCCCGCGCCGCCGCCACTGCATGTGCGTCCACACGCGACACACACCGCATCTGTACACACACATACATTGTACACACACACACACAGTCCGACGTCAGCCCGCGGCGCCGCCACTGCATGTGCGTCCACACGCGACACACACCGCATCTGTACACACACATACATTGTACACACACACACACACAGTCCGACGCCAGCCCGCGCCGCCGCCACTGCATGTGCGTCCACACGCGATACACACCGCATCTGTACACACACATACATTGTACACACACACACACACACACAGTCCGACGTCAGCCCGCGCCGCCGCCACTGCATGTGCGTCCACACGCGACACACACCGCATCTGTACACACACATACATTGTACACACACACACACAGTCCGACGCCAGCCCGCGCCGTCGCCACTGCATGTGGGTCCACACGCGACACACACCGCATCTGTACACACACATACATTGTACACACACACACACACAGTCCGACGCCAGCCCGCGCCGCCGCCACTGCATGTGCGTCCACACGCGACACACACCGCATCTGTACACACACATACATTGTACACACACACACACAGTCCGACGCCAGCCCGCGCCGCCGCCACTGCATATGCGTCCACACGCGGCACACACCGCATCTGTACACACACATACATTGTACACACACACACACACACACACACACAGTCCGACGTCAGCCCGCGCCGCCGCCACTGCATGTGCGTCCACACGAGACACACTGCATCTGTACACACACATACATTGTACACACACACACACACAGTCCGACGCCAGCCCGCGCCGCCGCCACTGCATGTGCGTCCACACGCGACACACACCGCATCTGTACACACACATACATTGTACACACACACACACACACACAGTCCGACGCCAGCCCGCGCCGCCGCCACTGCATGTGCGTCCACACGCGACACACACCGCATCTGTACACACACTTACATTGTACACACACACACACAGTCCGACGCCAGCCCGCGCCGCCGCCACTGCATGTGCGTCCACACGCGACACACACCGCATCTGTACACACACATACATTGTACACACACACACACACACAGTCCGACGCCAGCCCGCGCCGCCGCCACTGCATGTGCGTCCACACGCGACACACACCGCATCTGTACACACACATACATTGCACACACACACACACACAGTCCGACGCCAGCCCGCGCCGCCGCCACTGCATGTGCGTCCACACGCGACACACACCGCATCTGTACACACACATACATTGTACACACACACACACACACAGTCCGACGCCAGCCCGCGCCGCCGCCACTGCATGTGCGTCCACACGCGACACACACCGCATCTGTACACACACATACATTGTACACACACACACACACAGTCCGACGCCAGCCCGCGCCGCCGCCACTGCATGTGCGTCCACACGCGACACACACCGCATCTGTACACACACATACATTGTACACACACACACACAGTCCGACGCCAGCCCGCGCCGCCGCCACTGCATGTGCGTCCACACGCGACACGCACCATATCTGTACACACACATACATTGTACACACACACACACAGTCCGACGCCAGCCCGCGCCGCCGCCACTGCATGTGCGTCCACACGCGACACGCACCATATCTGTACACACACATACATTGTACACACACACACACAGTCCGACGCCAGCCCGCGCCGCCGCCACTGCATGTGCGTCCACACGCGACACACACCGCATCTGTACACACACATAAATTGTACACACACACACAGTCCGGCGCCAGCCCGCGCCGCCGCCACTGCATGTGCATCCATACGCGACACAAACCGCATCTGTACACACATACATTGTACACACACACACACAGTCCGACGCCAGCCCGCGCCGCCGCCACTGCATGTGCGTCCACACGCGACACACACCGCATCTGTACACACACATACATTGTACACACACACACACACACAGTCCGACGCCAGCCCGCGCCGCCGCCACTGCATGTGCGTCCACTCGCGGCACACACCGCATCTGTACACATACATACATTGTACACACACACACACACACACACACACACACACACACAGTCCGACGCCAGCCCGCGCCGCCGCCACTGCATGTGCGTCCACACGCGGCACACACCGCTTCTGTACACACACATACACACACACACAGTCCGGCGCCAGCCCGCGCCGCCGCCACTGCATGTGCGTCCACACGCGGCACACACCGCTTCTGTACACACACATACACACACACACACACACACAGTCCGACGCCAGCCCGCGCCGCCGCCACTGCATGTGCGTCCACACGTGGCACACACCGCATCTGTACACACACATACATTGTACACACACACACACACAGTCCGACGCCAGCCCGCGCCGCCGCCACTGCATGTGCGTCCACACGCGACACACACCGCATCTGTACACACACATACATTGTACACACACACACACACACACACACACACAGTCCGACGCCAGCCCACGCCGACGCCACTGCATGTGCGTCCACATGCGGCACACACCATCTGTACACACACACGTACACACACACACATACACACCGACCAGCCGACGCGTATGTAAGTACGCAGGCACTTTCACACACCCAGACACCCACACTCACAAGTACACGCACTCACACGCGCACATACATAAACACACCCTATAACTTACAACCATCAAGACTTATTAGTGTTTTTTTATTTGAACTTTTACTAAAGTTTATTATGTTCACTTCAGGTCATTATTGTCATTATTTTGCATCATATATTGAAAATTGTCATCGAAACAATCTCCTTAGTCTTGAGGAACGAAGAACTTTGATGGACTTAAGCTTCCTATATGGCCTACTGCGTGATCAAATAGATGCTCCTGAACTTTTAAACGGAGTTGGACTACGCGTACCGTCGCGGCGTACTCGAGTCACTCCTCTCTTCAATGTTCCAGCTCATTCCACAAATTATGGTCAGAACGCAATACTTACTAGACTTCCCCGTACCTTCAATAAGTACAACCATGTAACCGATATTTTCTTTGACTCTAAACATATTTTTTAAGAAAAATAATTAAAACATTCCTCGGCGACCTGATTAGGCAGACTATTTTGTACTAAGAGGAGTGATCAAAAAGTAGTGATAATGACCCACTTGTACGATTCATAATTTACTCATTCATACCAATAATTAAAGATCATTTAATTACGAGGCTAGATACAAAAAATTAGGTCTTAATTTTAAGAAACATAGAAACCGTGTCTAGTTGTTTGACGAATTCCGACGTAAAATATCATTATGGAGAAAAACGAAGTGCGAGCCGTTATTATTACCTCAGTTTAAAAAAGTTAACGACGCAAGAGATCCATCGTGATTTGGTGAAGACTTAAGGTGAGTCAGTTCCATCATGTGGCAAGATGGTCACCTCAATTCAAGACTGGAAGAATATCGACAGAAGATGAGCACCGCTCGGGCCGGCCATCGACGTCAGTTACGCAGGAAAACATTGAAAAAGTCGAAAAGATTGTTCTAGACGATCGTCGTGTTACAGTGCGTTATTTAGTCCAGGAAACTGGTATTTTATATGGCAGTGTCCAATCAAAATTAAAATATTATCTGAGTATGAGAAAAGCCTCGGCGCGTTGGGTACCCAGAATGTTTACAGAAGATCGGAAGAAAACCAGACTCAATCTTTCAAGGCGCCGGTTGGACAGATTTCATGTGGATCCTAACAATTTTTTGGCTCGATTTGTCACTATCGATGAAACATGGGTTCACCATTTTGATCCAGAAACAAAACAACAATCTTTATAGTGGAAAAGATCATCGTCACCAACTCCAAGGAAATTTCGACCCATAGCATCGGCAGGCAAAGTCATGGCCTAAATTTTTTGGGATTCCGAAGGAATATTATTTATTAATTATCTTGAGAAGGGACACACAATAACAGGCGTTTACTATGCATCTTCAATAGCTAAATTGAGAGAGGCTATAAAAGAGAAAAGACATGTCAAACTTAGAAAAGGCATTTTGTTTCATCAGGACAACGCGCCGGTTCACACTTCTGCTGTTGCACTGGATACCATTCAACAAGCTGGGTTCGAATTAGTGGATCACTCACCTTATTCGCTGGACCTGGCCCCCAGTGATTTTTATCTCTTTCCAAAACTAATAGAATACTTGCGTGGTAATAGATATGCTGATGATAATGAAGTGATAGAGGCCGTGGAAGGGTTTTTGGAAGGCTAAGAGAAATCTTTTTTTTTTTTAAAGGGTTAAAAATGTTGGAGAAACACTGGACTCGGTGTGTATATAGAGAAGGAGACTATGTTGAAAAACAAATTTTTGTTATTTAAAAAATATATTATTTTCTGTTTCATTATCACTACTTTTTGATCACTCCTCGTAATGTTATAAAGAGGAATGATTTGCATTTTTGTATTTGTCGTTTGGGCTTAAAAACTACTGGACCGTTTTCAAAAATTCTTTCGCCATCAGGATGCTACATTGTCCCTGAGTAACATGGGCTATACAATTTTCCAGAATTCCCATGGGAACGTAGTCCCGAGCGGGATGCTAGTATATTATATATCTATTTCTACCTCTCTCAGTAAATTAATTCTTATATTCTTTGGTTCGGCTCGTACTCATTCATATACCTATAATTTTAATAAATATAACAAATATTTACTGTGCATATTTATTTACATAATGTATATATATATATATGTGTGTGTGTATATGTGTGTATAAGTATATATATTATTCAATTCATTAATTTTTATTTTTTTTTCTTCTATTTATATGCGAGATTCTTGTGGGCTTCCAATAAGTAATTATCTTCTTTATGTTACTTAAGCTTTTTGATATTAACCATAGTTATAGTATAGCTAGCTGTATTGTCTTGCAAGCAATAAATTACGTACCGCCTATGCGCAAACGCTGCATTTCATAGTTATTTGGTCGTTATAGGCTTGTATTACGCAGTGCGTGGATATTGTTGGTAGGGACATGGAGTGCACCTTAACGTTTCCCTTAGCACTATATAACATTTTACAAATGTAGAAGCCTATTATTATTGGCTGTACCAATTGGAAGAAAATACTTGTAAACTCTAATGTAAACGCTGTTGGTTTCTCAAATAAATATAAAATAAAATAAAAATGTCAAACCAAAGGGAAAAGGCTAATAACTCACAACACAGTGTAATTGTATCACTATGAAATATCGTCATCAGCCCATATACGTCCCCACCGAGGGGCACGGGCCTCCCTTCGAAACAAGAAGGGGATTTAGGCCATAGACCGCTCGTCTTTCGAAAATGATTTTTTTTGGGTTACATCACGATGTTTTCCTTCACCGCTAAGCAAGTGATAATTAGAAATCCGTACATAAATCCGAAAAGACGAATTTAGTGGTACAAGCCCGCACCAGGATTTGAACCCGCGACCTTCGGATTCCAAGTCTGGCTCATTACCAACTGGGCTATCACTGCTTTTTATGAAATATAAACAGTGTAAATAATTTTATGGATAAATTATTTATTTCTAGATGCAGAATTTACTCACTTGACTGGATACTCCTCAACGCTGCAGCAGTCCGGGTCCCCAGGGATCAGTTTATAGGCTTTCATTCGCGGCTCAACTAGTAAGCAGCCGACGATCTGCCTCTTGTCTATGTACAGGAATGCCTGGAAAAAAATAATTTAAATTAAATTGACTATTTTTCTACTTTCCTGATCAGCTCATATTCATCCCCACCAAGGGCACGTGCCTACCTTCAAAACAGTGAAGGGGTCAAGGTTATCACCACGCTGGGCCAATATGGGTTAGCGGACCGCACGCCATTCGAAAACTATTCTTTACCCGAGATGCGGGTGTATTACCCTGTCCAACAGTTGTTCTATTTCTACTGTCATATATATTTATATACTTACAGTGAACAACTCTATCTTGTCCTTGAGCAGGCTCCCTTTGTACCCGAGGTGTGAGTGTATTAACCTGTCCAACAGTTGTCCTACTTCTACTGTCATATACTTACAGTGAACAGCTCTATCTTGTCCTTGGGCAGCGTTCCTTCGTACCCGAGGTGTGGGTGCATTACCTGTCCAACAGTTGTATTATTTCTACTGTCATATACTTACAGTGAACAACTCTATCTTGTCCTTGGGCAGCCTCCCTTCGTACCCGAGGTGTGGGTGCATTACCTGTCCAACAGTTGTATTATTTCTACTGTCATATACTTACAGTGAACAACTCTATCTTGTCCTTGGGCAGCCTCCCTTCGTACCCGAGGTGTGGGTGTATTACCCTGTCCAACAGTTGTTCTATTTCTACTGTCATATACTATCAGAATATACTTACAGTGAACAACTCTATCTTGTCCTTGGGCAGCCTCCCTTCGTACCCGAGGTGTGGGTGTATTACCCTGTCCAACAGTTGTTCTATTTCTACTGTCATATACTATCAGAATATACTTACAGTGAACAACTCTATCTTGTCCTTGGGCAGCCTCCTTTCGTACCCGAGGTGTGGGTGTATTACCCTGTCCAACAGTTGTTCTATTTCTACTGTCATATACTATCAGAATATACCTACAGTGAACAACTCTATCTTGTCCTTGGGCAGCCTCCCTTCGTACCCGAGATGTGGGTGTGTTACCCTGTCCAACAGGGCCTTTAAAAATAGGACAACTGTCCTATTTTTAATGTCATATACTTACAGTGTATAGCTCTATCTTGTCCTTGGGCAGCGTCCCTTCGTACCCGAGATGCGGGTGTATTACCCTTTCCAACAGTTGTTCTACTTTCCTCCAGCCTGGTTCCCCGCCTCGGATTCTGATGCATCGCGCTGAGTTTGATCGACCCACTACGCATTCGTCTTTTAGACCCTGAATAAAAAAAGTTACAAATAAAGTAACGCTTGCGTGCGAGCGAGACAGCAATAACTCTAAACTGGCGGTACGTATCGAAAACAAGGTCTTATTCTTTACACATGTATTTTGTCTATATTATTATTATTATTAGTTGATACACTAGCAGCTCCAAGAGCTGATGCGTGTGTATCACTACACTTGCGTTCTTTTATTTTATTTTAATGTTTATCAAGTCTATTTTTAAAACAATTCCGGTTTCCGGGTTTCCGGGAGAGAGAGCCACAAGTTCATCACTCGAAATGGCAAGAAGTGTGTTCTGGGGTTGCTAGCACATGGAGGTTTGGTTAACTTTAGGGAATGGCCTCTTAGATGTGTGTTCTGGTTCATCATGTACAAATCCTTCATGTTTTGTACATGATGAACTATAGTAACAAAAATTAATAAAAAAAAAACTTACATTGAATTTCAACACGTCACAAGCATTGTGATGAATTAAATGGTCATGCTCATCTTGTGCATCACCAATCTGCAAATAAATAATAAATAAATATCAAATATGTTTACGAAAGACATGGATTTATGGACACATATTACATATTCCTTTGCCATTCTCGAAACCGAAACATCAATCAAAAAAAAATACAGCTGGATAGTTCAACTAGAGAGAATTTAAACACTATAAAATGCTTCACTGGATTTGACATATTTATCACGGATTTTGAATTTAACGGATTTGACATATTAACCGCATTTGAAATACATGGACTGACTATGATATAAAATATTATAAAAGATTTGGCATATTGCCTTTTTAAATAGAAAACTCAAGATTTGGCTTTCTTTTGCCTTCATGAAGAATTTGAGTGGAAGAAATTACTTTAAGAAAGATTTGGCTTTATGGCTCTGACCTTTGCCTATCCATCCAGATGGATGAAAAAAATTACTACTAGAAACCCACATGTAGGCCATGAGAAAAGGACAGAAGATCGACATCGATATGAGTGTCATAACGTAAGCAAGACGACTACCATAAAGTAAATAATACTCAAAATTTAATTGCGGGACTGGAACGGCTGTTTTGCGGGTGTGTTTGCTAAATGTACTACTTAGGGGGTAACCGTTAAGAGCATGCTCTTGTTGGTTATATGGATAAAACTTATATTTAACTGACACAATACAAAATCGAATAAACAATTACAAGAACTAAAAAAAACTTGAGTATCTTCAAATTAAAAATAATGTGTTTGGAAGAGTAAGAGTATAGTGTGTTTGAAAGTTAGTAGGTGCGTGTGTGCGGGTGTGTGCGTATGTTGGTGTGTGAGCGTGTGTGGGTGCGTCCGTGCGTGAGTATGTGCGGGCGTGCGTGTGTGTGATGTCAGTGAAAATGTAATATGGGGTGACACTACGTGTAATTATATATTGTAAATGTTATCTGTATTTGTGAAATGAATGAAACTAAACTATCTGACCTGATAAATGACCCCGCACTCCGCGCACTGCGTGGCCCCGAACTTGTTCTGCCCCGCGTCGATGACGTACTGGTCGCGACCGCTCTTCAGCTGCGGCTTCTTACAAGATAATGATTTCGATGCTGCCACAAACAATTTTGCACTTTACTTCAAGATACATTTTCCCAGCAGTCAGATAATCTTCTTCTTATCGTGTAGGTATAGTCAAGTGTGTGCGAACTTGGCTTACCCTGGTGGGTGTCAGAGTTTTCAAACCGCACAATAGCATCTGACTTGGTTTTAACGTCTGTAGTCAATTGACAACAGCCGGGACCGACAGCTTAACGAGCCCTATCAAGCACGGAAACGCTCGTGATAAATTGCCACTTTGGTCACCCATCAGGTTCCCTTTCTCTCGAGTCGGATAATGTAAGGCTACGGCAAGCAGTGGCGTAACTATAGAGTGGCAGACCAGGGTTTGTAAATATCCGATATTTATTATAAATATCAAAATATCGGATATTTATGATATATATAAAAAATGGATATACAGGGCTTTAGATATCTCTCTTTCAACCTCTCGGGTGGTTAATCAGTCCATGAAACTGAACAACTTCCCCAAGGAACATAGGTCAAAATACGAAACAAAATCTGATCTCCCATACAAAATGCGCTATATGCTGATGAAGTTTGTATAGGAACTCAGATTTTTTTTTTTTCGTATTTTGACATATGTTCCTTCAGAAAGTTGTTCAGTTTAATGGACTGATTAACCACCCGAGCCGAGAGGTTGAAAGAGAAACACCTAATAATTTGAATTTGAAAGCCCTGTATATCGGATATTTTCTTGTATGACAACCATATTATTATTTTATTGCATTATTTATGTATATTGTTTGCATATTTAATATGTTTTTAAACATAACAAATTATTGAAAGGAAACTTAAATATTATTGATTTATTTATTTAAGATATTAAAATATTACAAAAATCAACTGAAAAACATTGAATATAACAAAAAATCAACTAAACACCCATAAATGTAGGTATTTTCTTTTACTTAAGAAAACTAATGAAGCCATTGACTGATTAGAATTTATTAGAAGATTTTATCGAGTTAATTTTTCCTGATGTATAAGATTTTTTTAGTTGATTTGTTGCGATATTTATTGTTATTTTTTGTGATATAATAATATTTTACTTTTCTTTAATTTTATTATGTTTATAAAACACATTAAATATACAAACAGTATAAAATAATAATATGGTTTTCATACGAGAATGGATACATAATAAAAAAGAAACATTACAAAATACTGTCAATCGCCAGTGAGATGCTGCTGTTCAGTGTTGCCATTTAAGGATTAAAACTTACTATTAGGGAGAATGTGTTAACTCAATGCCATATACATTTGGGAAGTATAAATACAACAGCAAAATCTACTTAATAATATCAAATTTTTAAACCATCTTCGTAATTGATATATATCCTCGAAAAGCGCTTGATATAATCGGATATATATCGAATATACGGCAGACGAGTTTTCTGAGCCATACAGGTTGGAATGTGGGGTGCGGCAGGGGGGGTTAACCTCGCCCAAGCTTTTCAACCTGTATGTAAATGAGCTGATTGAGGGGCTCAGCAGCATGCGTGTCGGATGCCATATAGGTAAGGTCTGCGTTAATAATATTAGTTACGCGGACGACATGGTGCTGCTGGCCCCCTCAGTTAGCGCGCTCAGAAAACTCCTCACGGCTTGTGAGTCATATGCGGGTTCTCATGGCCTCGTATATAACGTCAAGAAGACTGAGTACATGGTCTTTAAGGCTGGCAGTAAGTGTCCAAGGGCTATTCCTCCAATTTGGCTGCATGGCAAGCCTATAAATAGAGTGAATCAATTTAAATACCTTGGTCATTATGTTACTGCTAGCCTTAAGGACGATGTGGATATGGAGAGGGAGCGTAGGGCACTGTCGGTTAGAGCGAATATGTTGGCTCGCAGGTTTTCCAGATGTTCGGTCGCGGTAAAAATTACTTTGTTTAAAGCCTTCTGCACTTCGTTCTATTCGGGAAGTCTGTGGGTCAGCTATACGAAGAAATCGCACAGTGCCTTGCGCGTCCAGTATAATAACGCCTTCAGGGCATTGTTACGGCTCCCGCGCTTTTGCAGCGCCTCTGCTATGTTTGCCCACGCGCAGGTAGACAGCTTTAGCGCTATCCTGCGCAAGAAGGCGGGCTCACTGCTGAGCAGAGTGCGCGGGAGCAGTAACAGCGTCTTGAAGGAGATCGCCGAGAGTGGAGACTGTCCGCTGATCGGTCATTTAATTAAAGTAACGAAATCGCTATTAGAATTTAAGTACTAACAATAGTTTTAAGTATTTTGTTGTCTGAAAATAAACAGTTTTTTTTTATTTTATTTTTTATTATATCCATTGATGTATATCCTCGAACCCTGTGACAGACCTGGCAAAATTTCACGGGCCCCTAGTGGCCTCGAGCTCAGATTAACCAAATATTTAAAACAAAAAAATATTTGGTTAATATTTGGTTAAATATTTTTTTTAGTTTAGTTAACAATAAAAAAATGTATAAGCACTTAAAACTAATTGAAGTTAGAGAATGTAAAGAATTGATTCAGATTTAAACGCATTCATACGAAAAGGATGTCGAACATTTTTAGAACGCATCCATTGTTGGTTGCTTAATTATTATTTTTATTATTTTTTCAAGACATCAAAAGCATTGTACTTATATATATCGGCATAACCTATAAGCATAAACAATTTTTTTTTGTATACAGGAAACAGATAAATAACAAAATGAAAAATATCTATAGATACCTTTAGAAGTACTAGGAGTGCCGGGGTTGGGGTTGCTGAATATTTGGAACAGCTTTGGAGGCGCTTCAGTGCTGGGTTCGGCCTTGCAGGCTGAGGCCGGGAGTTCTGGAAGCAAATCACATCATCACATACTTATTATATTATATACTGTACGAACAATTGTCAAATCAATACATTAGATGATAAATGGACAGGAAAACTGTTGATAAACTTTCGTAAATTATTTTATTTGTCTTGATACGAACTTGTATTTGACAGTGTGTGCGCACACTAGAGACGATCGTGAACTGTTTCTATTTGTATGCTAATTACGAACTAAGGATTAAATGCTACGTAGTGAAATGTGCGATGTACTCGTACACATACGCCCACGCCTAAAATCTCTAACGGGGTAGGCAAAGCACCAGTGGATCTAGAAGCACTTGATGCCACATTTGACATAAATTCACTCATAAACATGTTACATACGGTTATAAGCCCTACAAGGGTAAGGCAGAGCATTATGTGGTCCTAGAACCTTTCGATGTCACATTCATCACACATCCCTCCATCAAAATAGGTCCATTCGTTTAGGAGCTACGATGCCACAGACAGACACACAGATACACACGTCAAACTTATAACACCTCTTTTTTTGTCGGGGGTTAAAAACAAACTGTATTAATCATTGTTATCAAAAATATACGCAATCATTTTTATAAATCACAATGATGACATGTTTAAAAATTCGTGGGACTTTAAAAAAAAATCCTATTTTAACACAAAAGCGAATACGCCTGCGGCGTCCATAAATAACCGTGTAAAATTATTTATTACAAAACACATGCGAATTTATTATAATCTTTAAATTAATAACTAAGACTTTTTCACACGCAGTAATGACAGTGAGCTGCCTTTTAGTTCAAACATGGACTGTATTACTTTACATCTCAGATTGCTTCACAGTTAAATAGGAAACGTTGAGTGTTTTTGGGCCACAGCGCTGAAAGAATTTAAGCATGTTGCATTCTTCTTCTTATCGTGTAGGTATAGTCAAGTGTGTGGCGAACTTTGCTAACCCTGGTGTCAGAGTTTTCAAACTGCACAATGACCTCTGACTTGGTTTAAACGACTGTAGTCAATCGACAAAAACTGATACCGACAGCTTAACGGTCCCTCCGAAGCACGGAACGCTCGTAGTAAATTGCCACTTTGGTGTACTGTGCTTAAGCTCACTGATCGGTTGAGATCGCCACTAGGCTACGATCGCTTCAAAATACCGTGTGGTGATCGGTTGAGAATAACACCACCCAATCTCTTTCCGTGGGTGTCGTAAAAGGCGACTAAGGAAACACAAATGAGACCTGCCTCCTATCATTCCATCCCAGGCAACGACACTTCATTTTTTTCTGAATCTGAAGTGTCGTCCTATGGTCTCATGCGGTGTGGTAGGCTCTGTAAAGGGCCGTCTGGTTCGCGACCACCCTCCTACCGAAGTCCGACGCCAAACAGCCTGCTGTGTTCCGTCGGTGCGTGGGAGTACCAGTGCCTTTATAGGCATTTTCTGGGTTAACTCGCTCCATCGTCGACCTCATCTTTGATCTTTATGGTCAAGATTGAGGTCAAGAGTTAACCCATCTTATGATAATAAAAATAAAAATAAATTTTTTTTCATTGACTATAGGAGTTTTTCCCCTCCTCTCTCCATCATTTACGGACTTCGCCGCACTAACCGGATCGAATCTTGTAAAATCAAAGTCAAAAATAGCTTTATTTCATAGAACATTCAGGACGTTACTTTAAATAAGTCAAAGTACTGAATTACATTAGCATTTTTAACTTTAATATGCGCGCACTCTTTCATGCGCGCTGCTTTGAGCTTACGCTACCTACAAAGTCAGAATCTCTTGCTGATCTACCGTACCCTTCGTTATACACTACCTTTTTCTGGGGCTCGTCAGTTAGCACTTAGTCAGTTAGCAGAATAAGGTCATGTGGAGAAACAAAATAAACGATTTTTTTTAATGGTTGGTTCGACGTCTTTTTTTTTGTTTTTTCATACGTCTTCATGTAAGTAGACATAATTATTTATTGCTGTAAGTTTCTTCCTAGAAATAAGCAGTGCTTGTTGTGTCGTCTCCCTCTTTATATGTTTCTTTCTGTATGTATATTGTGTACAATAAAAAAAAACATCTGTTTTGACTAATTACTTATTATTTTGTTGCATTTTAGTGCCTTCGGAAAACACACCTCTTTTAAAAGCAGGAAAGGCAATTATTAAAAAAACAAAATACCCGACTGCACACTAAAAAATATTATTATGTCTTTATCCCGTGGGACTTTTAGGATAAAATGTATCCTATGACACTCCCGTAATCAAGACAAATCTAACGATACCTCATACATCAAAATCCATCAAGCCGTTTAGGCTACAGGAGGTCACAAAGGAAAAGACATACATACATACTTACATACACTCGAAAAACATTACCCTCCTTCTTTGGCAGTCGGGTAAAAACAACCAAAATCATGTTTCCTTTGTCCCAAAATTCATAAATAAGCGATCCTTGTAATAAATAATTAAAAATGTAAAACAATTTTCGCTTTAGTGACCTTGAAGGAAGACAATGCAATAATTACGAAATAAAAACGCAAAATACAATAAGTGATGGAAATTATGCGTTTGTAAGTTTCTGAATATTCATGTTAGGTAACAAACAATAGCATTATTATATGTGATTAACATCTTCATTAAATTAAATTTATAAATCAAGTTTCTTGTCGCGTTTTTCCGTCTTGTCTTTCAAGGCTACAAGATATGTAAAATGACAACCAATTTGGTTCAAAGGTTAGTATTGTAACCGTCTCTGAATCGACGGGTCTTGGGGTTTGATTCCCGGTTTACAAGAATAGAATGGGTGGCAGAAATTGGATTCTTGCATGCTTACCACACATTAGGTGAGTTTAGATAAGCGAAAATTAATGAGGTGAATCAGCCCACGAAACTGAACAACTTCTTCCAAGAAACATAGGCCGAAATATTAAAAAAATGTTTCCTTGGCTCTCATGAGAGTGAAGTCTCATTGGGTATAGAGATAAAAAGGGATTATTGCAAGTTTATAGGGATAGAAGGAAGTGCGAGAAAGAGGATTATGGCAAACATAGTAAAGGGGGTGCCAGAAAGAGGATATGTCGATGTTGTTGTTGTTACCAGACAGTGGGTGTTTTTGTTGCCAGAGACAGTGGGTATGTTTTTGTTGCCATATTACCAGATATAGCGAGTGTGTGGTTGTTGCCGTATTACCAGATATAGTGGATGTGTTGCTGTTGCCATCTTACCAGAGACATGTTGTTGTTGCCAGAGACAGTGGGTATGTTGTTGTTGCCATATTAGCAGATACAGTGGGTGTGTTGTTTTGCCATCTTACCAGAGACCGTTGGTATGCTTCCGTATCGGAAGGACATTTAATCAAAACGCCCTAATAGCAGAACGGCCTTAAAGCAAAAAGCTTTGCCAAAGACAGTGTACATTGTTGTTGCCAGTGACAGTGGGTATGTTTTTTGTTGCCAGAGACAGTGGTTATGTTGTTGTTGCCAAAGACAGTTTTTGTTATTATTTATTTCCATCTTACCAGAGACAGTGGGTATGTTGTCAGTGGAGGCGAGCACGGCGCTTGCGTCGATGTTGTTGTTGCGCGCCATCTGCAGGATCTGTTCGTCCAACATCTTCAATTCACGCTCGATCTCGTCCAAGTCCGGGAGCTCTTCCTGAATTGGAACTGGAATGAAAAAGTAACATACATAAATAACATAAAATATTCACTAACCTACTCATCAGTTGTCATCAGATTGTAAACAATCTTTCTTCAATATTTATTTAGAACTAGCTTTCCGCCCGGGACTTCGTTCCCGTGGCACTATTTTAGTTTTTTCTTTCATAAGAACCTTCTCCTGACAATAAGGAACACAACAAAAAAAGAATCATCCAAATCGGTCCAGCCGTTCTCGAGTTTTGCGCTTACCAACAGATTTAGTGATTCATTTTTATATATAAGATTAGCTCTCCGCCGGAACTTCGTTCCCGAGTGAATTCTGGAAAATTATGTAGCCTATGTGTTAATCCATAGTGTCAGCTACCTCCATATCAAATTTTATCAAAATTGGTCAAGCCATTTGAGCGTGAAGAAGTAACAAACACACATACTCACACACTTTTATAATATTAGTGTGATGAACATTAAGAGAAATAGGCTACATTTATATCGAAATTGGCAAGGGCACAGGTATGGCGATGCCACGGGCTAGTCGTTAGTCTCAATAGTACGAAAAAAAAAACTTTGACTGACTCATTAAAACTAGCCCATAGGTATATATAGTGTACAGTTTAGCAAAAACTGAAACCCTGAATTCAGAATACCGTTCTGAAAAATTTTCCAGTGCATATTTCTTAACGAAAAATTTCAAAATTTGTCATGTCTTTTCATATTTTCTGTTTTACAATTAAATTATTCATTCGAATACACTCCATTTTTTATTAAAAAA
Source organism: Aproaerema taeniolella (assembly GCA_949987775.1). Taxonomy (NCBI): domain Eukaryota; kingdom Metazoa; phylum Arthropoda; class Insecta; order Lepidoptera; family Gelechiidae; genus Aproaerema; species Aproaerema taeniolella. The sequence goes on from OX465264.1 coordinate 7,650,184, forward strand.
TAATCATAGCAGCGAAAACACGGAAACCTGCAATGTACATCGCCAAAGTAGATAAATAATGAAAGTCCTTAACTTGAAGATTCCAGGAAAAAAATGTTGATCATGGCAACCCATTGCTAGATTTCACCATTTAAGTATTCCTTAAGCTGTCCCTTGTACAGATATACCATATTTAGGCACCTTGGAGAAGCTAGTTTAAAATTAATAAAAAATGTTACCTGGTACTGTGACAGCATTTTCATCAACCATAATAAAACCACCTTCAACTGGCAAGAAACTTCCAGTTGGTGCTTGACCGTGACTCGCCAAATGTCCCAGCTCACTCATAACCACATCATTTGAGTTCTGAGACACACTTTCCAACTGTGGAGACGGCGCTTGCTGCAGAAGATTAAACTCTGTTTTCACAGCTTTAGGTTGAGAATTCTTTGTGCCAAGCTCAATGATAACAGCCTCAGAATCTTGAGGCAAGTTATGGACAGTAGTCACTGGTACTACATGGACTGGTTGGAAGATCTGATTGGTTTCTTCGATGATAGAGTTATTGAAGCAAGGAAGCTCGTCTCGTGGCTTGCTGAATGTCAGTTCTGATTGTGGTACCTCCTCTTCAGTCCATTGGCTAAGGAGGTGTTCTATTGTTTGCTTTTCCTTGTCAAATGGGTCAACTTTATCTAAAAAAAAATGTTGGTTTTAATATTTTACTTGTTTCTTTCTTGTGTTGGACAAAGAATTATAAAACACCCGGGGAAAAACACCCGGGAAATAGTGTTAATTAAGTTTTAATTTTGTTAAATAATATTTTATATGTATTTTAGTCTGTAGGGTATTTATCTATGGGCCTAGTTGCCTGAAAATAAATGAGTTTATTTATTATTTATTTATAATTCCATTGCCATTTCATTTGTTAATTTGAGGAAATTGCCATTGTAGTGGCATCCTGATTGGTGCATAATTTCTTAGTATTCAAATCAAATCAAAATATCTTTATTCAAAATTGATACTTAAAGTACACTTTTCGAACGTCATTTTTTAAACATTAATTATTGTTAGCTATTCCTATGGAGCTGGCCCAACACTCCAAGCAAGTTTATCATTCAAATAATCGTCAAGCCTGTAGTAAGCCTTTTTGCATAAAGTGCTTTTAACATATGACTTAAACCTATTTGAGAATATTCTAGTAATTCTTGGGGAATTTTATTATAGTATCGCTACAAGACTTTCTATGATAACGTGATGTTAAGATTACAAGAAATTTCCTGGCAGCAATGAATATAAAATAGAACTCTGTAGGATAGTAAAAATCATTTAATATTTATTTGAAAAAAGAAAAGATAGTTGACAGTAGAAGTGAGTTACTCACCAAGTTCCTGAGAAGAATCCAGCATTGAGCTATCATTCTGACTCTTCATAGAAGTGTTATTTAGTATCCCACTGGAGGCTGTACTATTTAAAGCACTTTTGTTAGAGTTTGTTGAAGAATTAAGGTTAATTTTGTTCTTCTGAACCTTGGGCTTTCGAATTCTGTGTCTGACACCCATATTGATCTGTCCGGGTGCCCGTTTACGCCTACGCGAATGGGACTGCGTAAACAGACGTCGTCTATGGGATTGAGTAGCTTCTATAGCATTAGATATCCTAGTTGCGACTGTAGTATTCATTTCTGGATTTGTTTTCCCATAAAATGACTTTGTAGATAAAATCTCTTTCAATCTGTCGCTGTTGAAAAGAGACAGACGTGCCTTTGGAGCAGGATTTGTCTCTAGTCTAGGTTGTTTAGAAATAGGACCAGTATCGGACTTACTGTCATAGTTGAGTCTTTTGTGGGACTTCTCACTATCACATGTAGATTCTGGACTCTCTTCAATCTGGATCATAGATCGCCGATTATGTCCCAGCTTGGGAGGGGAATGAGTCTCCGAAATATTATTTGGAGTCTTAAGCATCTGGGTCGGAGATAACACAGTGCTCAGATCCATTTTAGTCAAACATACTACAGGCATTTTCGAAGGAGTAGTGTTTTTCATTTGCTCTAGCAAGACACCTTTAAAACTATTTAGTTTCGGAGTCATTTTGATTCTCCTGGATGTACGTACAGACCTGGAAGGTGTGTTTTCTTTTGAGTCTGCCCCTGAGTCTGTATCAAAGTTAAGGTCTTTGAGAGAGCTGCTGCAACTTTCAGTGTCAGCTATGAGGCTAGCAAGACTTTTTCGAGCCTTAGAGGAAGTCGAAGAGGTTGTATGTACACTGGCACAGGAATGACTCGATTGTGGAGTTGTAGGATGGTTCTGTAGATGTGGGGTCACCGGGGTCGAAAAAGAACCTGAGCATTTCTCAGGACAAGAGTATCTGTTCTGATACTTCTTTAGTGTGAAAGGAGATTTTATGAAATTCTTCAAGTCTTGACTCTCTAGCAACAGCTTCTTTGTCTGGCTTCTTGTGCCTACTCCTGTAATACACAAATTAAATATAATTTAAGATAAACCAATTTAATAATTCAACTTACTGACTGTTGTTAAAGACAACTGTTGTAGCAGAAAGGTTAAACAGGTTTTGAACAAAGTATATTGAAAAATAACTTGAAATTAACTTCTTTCTATTAACAATTACTAAGTTGTTTGAAACAAATCAGTATAAAAAAAAGGTGTACATTTCTACAACAGAGTTAAATACTGTATTGAATGGAAAAAAACTGTAGGACAAAAATTTTAAAAGTAGTAATCCATGTGAAGACAATAGCTTGAATACAGGTATTAATCTGACAAAAGAACATGCTTGATCACTGAGAGGGTTTGCGGAGAAAATGCCACAGGTAATATCAAAGTATACAGTAAAAACAAAGCAAATTTAAGTCATACTTACTCCAAACACCTCTCTCAGGAGTCTTAGGCGCATTGGAGTCATTTTCGTCACAGGAACTGGAGTCCAGGGTCCCCATGATGCCTAGATCGCAGTCATCACTCTCACTCTCACTATCCACTACGGTCAGCTGTCTGTGCTTGGTCAGAGAGTCCCTTGATGCCCCCGAGTCGGGCTGGAACAATCCTTTCTTTCTTTCAGACATTTTAGGTGTGTGCTGATACGGAATCCGCGTAGAACGACGCGGAGTTATTGCAGCCATATTAATAAAAACAAATTGATCTCTAAATCAGTCCATGAACTACGAAATGCACAATTACACAAATCCAACAAATGTCCTCTCGTTGAGAGCAATTACTTCACGCCATTTATGTTCACATTTCGAGAAGAACCATGGGTATTTTTAACTAACTTTCTAAAGTAAATATATTAGAGGGTTTTCACGATGAAATATACGTATTTTCTTAAGAAAAAGTATCAAAAACCTTGTAAAATCGCTAGCAAAACGTTAACCTACGACCATTATTGCTTGGCGCGTAAACACCTGTCACATTTTTTAATTTTATGTTGCCATTAAAAAAATAATTTTAGGCGGGTAAGAACACGACGTTATTTGTAAGAGTGTTTTTATTAAAAGGATTTTTCAATCTTAAAGGCAACTTTAAATAGAATATCAAATAATTCACCATGTGATTTCTAAAAGGAAAAATTGAATGGGGCTTTGATAACCGAAATCTGTTTGTTGCCATATATTTTTAAGTGGCTACACAATCTGTTCCCGCCAATTTTCAATTTTAGAAACTTGAAAGTTTTTTTGCAAAAGATAAAAGAATCATTGGATTATTGAAAGTTTTCGGTTCCTCTCATGTTTCCCTTGCTAACTCATTGAAAATGGAAGGTTTGAATGAATTTCTCATTTATTCTAAGGCCCGGTTTAATAAAACGTACAAATTGAAAAATATAATTACAATTCGGTTTACATTGCGTAATCATTACGATTAAAGTCCTCGAGTGGCGACCACGTACCGGAAGGCGCAGCGTAGGAAGGCCTCCCACAAGGTGGACCGACGATCAAGATTGCGGGAAGCCGCTGGATGCGGCCGGCGCAGGACCGATCGAGGTGGAGATCCCTGGGGGAGGCCTATGTCCAGCAGTGGACTTCTTGTGGCTGATATGATGATGATGATGAATCACTACGAGTTAAAATAATTTAGTTTTTAGTTGTGAGAGTATTAAGAATAGAATAGATTTATTTCACTATAAATGTGGTACAAATTGGGTTTAGTGCAAGTTTCTCACATTTTAACAGAATCAGCAGGCATGTGTATTGAATTGAAAATGTGATTATTGTAAGTTTTATAGGCTTAATATAATCCAGACATTTTATCATCACATAGGTAATACTTACTGCATAGTTAGCATTAGTAAAAAAAAATCGCCATTATACGTTTCTCAGGTTCCCTGAGCCGTGTCGAGGTGTACTCAAAGATCACTTTATCGGGACCTCGGACTCAACTGCTAGTCTTCTCTACCACCATCACCCGGGGTGACATGCTGTATTAATATAAAGTTTCATCAAAAATAGGTTTGGAAAAATAAAACTATTTTCAAGCATCACGCAGAACAGACATTCTTTTTCAGATATCAATTATTGCCTCCTAAAGATTAACACAAGATATAACGTGCACCTTTCTTGCACCTAGGACAACGTCATTCGCCTGTTCTTCGGATGTCACAGTTCAAGTTGAAATGGTTTCGATATAGGAAGGGCGTCGGACCGGTTGGGTCATGCATCGCCGAAATGCAGATTATTCTTTCTATAATAACCTGTACTGATGCAATGTATGTTTAATGGCTAAGGAAGGACTGCAATTGGATATGTTTCCGAAACCAGTTTGAAACCCAATCATTATAAAAGCAATATATATTTAATTTATAGTTTAATTAATGCTAGTACGTGTAAATAGACAGGGTTACCGGAAATCGATACATTCCCTTGGGGGGGGGTAAAAGTTGAACATTCTTTCAGCAATAGAAAAGCTCTCTTATCGGCGGAAGACGTATGGTACATAATTTTTCCGAATTTCTACGGGAACGAAGTCCCAGGCGAAAAGCTAGTACAACCCTTACTAATATTATAAACGCGAAAGTTTGTATGTATGGATGTTTGTTAGGTACTCTTTCACGGAGGGAACTCCCGGGTAGAAAGCTAGTATTTTAGATTTCTTTCTATTCTATTATATTCTAAGTACGGGAGCATGGGCGGAAAAAGCTAAAGTCCTAGTAGACCTCACTAGGACTTACTTACCTAATCCTTCTCTTCCACACTCCCTTACTTATCATCTTCTCATCAGGAAAGTACTTATTAGACCGTTCGAACAAATAGACCAATGGGAAAAATAGACCAATGATTCCGGAGGGCGTAAGATGATGTCAATTTTGAAATCAAACATTACATGAACATTGCGTCTGCACAAGATGGCTTTAACTGAAGATGTAGGTAAACCAACGTCGCGTCGATTGGTCGACAGTAAGGTCGACTAATCGGCGCGACGTAGACGTAGACTCCATGACTCACAGGATAGACATGGATGACACTATATATCATTCATTCATCATTCATTTGTATGCTATTTTGGTGTCTGTATTGTATGGTGAATTTAAGAAAAACAACTTCCCTAACCACCTATTAATAAATCTAAAATTCAAAATGTTGTATCACCTCTGACATAAATTTATCACTCTCTTAAACGGCTGAACCAATTTTGATAAAATGTAGCTACGAACCATCTCGGTTATGTCAGCTTTTAAACAAAAAAACCGCATCAAAATAAGTCCATTCGTTTAGGAGCTATGATGCCACAGACGACACACAGATACACACGTCAAACTTATAACACCTCTCTTTTTCTTCTTTCTTTCTTTTCTGTTATAATTTACATCCTGTACTTACTACTTATTAAGAAATCTGTACTACTACTGATACCATCCTGCCATGAACTACCCCGTACTATAAAGTATTATGAGCATTATGTCACCCGAAAATTGTAAAAACCGTAATATTACAAATTCACTAGTGAAATTATAATCTTCCGTGATATTACAATTTGCCCAGTAAAATTATAAATTCACGGAACTTTAAGGGCCGTCTGCATGAAATTAGGATATGTTATGTAACATTACGGTTCGACTTATTTAGGTTCGGTTAGGTTAGGTTAAGTTGCATTAATATTATAAAAAAGTCCGTCAATGTGAAAAAAATGGGGCAGTTCACAAAGTACCGAGTGTTTATAATCTTATATAGTCAAATCTCAATATTACGGGTTTGACAATATAATGGTGACACATATACCACAGAATACCCCGTACTAAGTATGTTTTAGTACGGAGTAATAATACTTAATAGGTACTACTAGGTCTTTGGATAGGAATTCATAAAAGCTCTCTATTTTTACAAGTTTTTTTTATTTGACTTCCCCTGTTAGTTAGTATGTGTGGGACAAATCTTGCAAGTAAAATTTGATCCACTTCCCAGTTTCCGATTGAGCTGTAAGCATGCGTATGAATGCGTGACAATGCAATATTATGATGACAGGGAGCTGACCTGATGCTGGAGCTGGAAGGTGGTCATAGGAACTCCGCAATAAAACGACACACTACATCGAGTTTGGGCTCGTTCAATTCATATTGACGAGTACTTTGCTACTCTATATGGCAGAAAAGCATGTTTTAAAAATAAAAATAAAATATTTTATTTATATTATGTTGAGCTGCAATTGACTAGTTGTTATGACATGGGCTGTTGACTTTCATAGAAGAGACATGTAAGAAAATAAGTTCAATTAATTAACTTCGTCTTCAGTGAGCATGAGCAAACTATGTACATTGTAAGTAACATGCCACTTAGAATTACTAATTATGTTTTTTAGAATTAATTAAAAAAACTGTTTTTAGGCTGCCTTTACAAATGGGTTTATTTATTTTACTCGTATCTCTGTAAGTCTACACGCTATGTCTAATTCTGGAGCTGTTGGTTGCCTTCCATAATAGGTAGGTACTGTAGAGGTTCTATACCTCTCGCGTTAACCACCTACTTAGAATGCCTTTTGCTAATGATTCTGTAATCAAATTCGTTCGCAGCTTTTGGCGCGGAAATACAAATGTGACGCATTACTTCCCGGGGCTTCGGCCGCGCGAGTTAGGTTTCTCTATATTTCAATAAATGCTATAAAAGTTATTATTTGCCTTTTCCTGGTCTCCATCACCCTTTCCCAGTGTAGTGCCAGCTCCCTCCGAGGTACGCTGTAGTACCGTACTACCTATTAATAAGTATTGGCATTGGCGTATCTAGGGTTATTTTCACAGCCCACCTGCCCCCCCCCCCCTGTATACGCCTATGAGTATTGGGTACGTTTTATAGGTCGGAGATCGGAGCTGAAGGAGAATTTATAGTACTCTTGTATACATAAAATAGGACAGAGAATCCCAAACTAATTTTTACTAGGACGCCCTTGGGAGTTTGCCATTTCTTCGCGATGCCCCATTGCGCTCGCGCATCTTTACAGCTAAGTAAACCAATTAAAGAGTAAAAGACAGAAACATGAAAAAAATATTTTCGTAACAAAAATTAAAAAGTGGTTTACTTTTTTCGCGTTCACTCGACTGGGTCGCATCGTCACAGTTAGGCAATCCATGTGAATCGGATTACTGCGCCCCTGGGTTATTATCACGACGCCCCAGGGTGTCACAACGCTCAGTTTGGGAAGCCCTAAGCTATGCCATGTCCAATCCTGGATCCGATGCTGCCCTCAAATTCTAGTCGAGATCATTCAAGTCGTTATCGACGTTCGACATGACTGTACCTGTCACTGTCATCTGTACAGTGGAAGAAAGAGATGTACAGGGACAATGGCACATCATGCTATCCAAAACTGTCAAACTTCAATCGATTTTCAATTTTATCTCCAGAGTTGACTATCCATTGGAGAAATTTGTCAGTTTGTGGTAACCTGATGTGCTGTTGACTGAACATATTTTCTGCGGTTCTATTCTAGAAGACGAAGTCGATTACGAATGGTACATTGCTTGTGAACAAAGTAACCTCCAGTGGAAATTACTTTGTATAGGAGCAATGTAAAACGAACTTCATCGTATAGAAGCCTTTGGCCATTAGCGAACAGTCACAATAACATTTCTCTAGGTATATTTTTTTAAATCTTTTTTGACCAAAGAAATCTGAAGAAAGTGAATTGTAAAGTGGCCGCGTTGATGTCTTTAAATGGGTTAAATGACGGATGGTCAAAGAAAGCGTATTGAACGGTTTCTCAGTAAGTAAATTCTTGCTACAACTAAATTCTTACTTCCTTCTGTTGTAAAGGTAATGCTTAATGCACTTTTATGGCTTTCTTCCACAGACTGCCAATATCTTTCTTCTTTGTACAGTGGGCCGCACATCAAGTTACCCACGCGTGCACTCTGTGCTGCTGCGATAAGAACGGTTTTTCAATGATTTGGGGAAACCTGATGTTCTGGCCTCTGTACAAGTAGAGCTTTGTACATAAAGGACAAAAAGCTTAATTTCACAAGCCTCGACTAACACGCGGACTAGACTTTAAGAAAGGACATAGAAAAGGCAAACTATTAGCCAAGCACGAACACGGTATTTTAAAGGGTTCTTACCTCGATTTTTGTTTTAAATTAAATGAGTAGGCTGCATGGACGTACCCAGCTTCTGGCCTAGTGGGGAGCAAGTCAGATTTTTAAGGTCAGATCAGATCGTCTGCGGCTGTTTTGTCATACACACTAAACAAAGACTATATGAAACATTAGGATCCTGCTTTATAGGTAGTTAAATAAATAAAAAGCAATTTGACTAGGCATTTTTATATTTTCAGGGGGGGGGGGGGCGGCTGCGCCCATCTGTATCCGATATTTCAGCGCTGTTGCTGTTACAAACACCACGATCACGGATGAACTAATACAACAGCGTCGAAAACTCGTTTAAGCAAAACAAATATCTTGGTAAGGAGTTATAGTAAAATACTTTGACGATACCTGTTTTCGTGTCGTACGAATACCCGAGTGACATAATTCGTGTTGTGCTTTGTATGCTTCGTAACGATATGTCGGTGGTAGGTAAGGGCGAGGTGTACCCGTTGACATTTCGCATGTTATTGTTTGATTCGATACGCCGGCCGTATTTATAGTTTGGCCGTGGCGATTTTATGTAGCTACCCTACAGTTTTAAAACTAGTGAAAACCGCGAGAATCTTAAACAATTTGTATATGCGTAATTACTTATCACGAATTTGCTTGCTTCGACATAGGGAACCAAGGCAGGTAAGTACTGAGGAATTTGGTCAAAGTTAGTGCATAAATTGTTTCAGGAGGTTTGTCAGCCTAGACAGTTGGGTGTCAGTATCACAGTTCGATGTTTCGTTTTACTCCAGCGCAATTGTAATGCATTTCACACGATCTTTATGCACCACTTAAATAGTGAGAGGTAGGTATTATTATAGATACCTGTACAAAGCCTACATCATCAAACTTGGTCTAAACTTGGTAAGTTTAAAATGTGTTTATCTTAAGATTCACATCAATTTTGAATATAGGTATCTATATACGTGAATCTACAGACTTTACCTCAGTCTTCTAACAACTGCTCGAATCACATCAATTTTTCTAGAAAACTGTTTCATTTTCCATTGCGTAGTTAACATAACCCAAGTTATAATTAACTTTGTAGCATTCTTACCAAAACGTCGTTGTATAAAAAACACCGGAGATAATTTCCTAGACCGTAAAAAGGTGAATTGACAACAGCATCGGCCAGAACGTAAACACGGCAACAGGCAGTGTCGCTATCCTTGTTTAAGGCATCAACATCTGTATCTCCTATCTCTTTTTCTTGCGATTGCTGTGGCAGGTACCATAAAAACAGCTGTTTATTATTTTTGTGGGGGCAATTTAGCCTTTGATGACGGTACACAACCGGCATTTTGTTCACTTCGCTATGCTCTTTTGTTTTTTCTAGGGTCTGTATCTATCTTACTTTCGTAGTAAGGGTAGGTATTTCATAAAATTCTTATTGTGAATTAAGGATCCCTAAAATTAATATTTTTCTTTTGTGAACCACAGATTATGAAGTAAAGTACTTTAGTTACTTTGTGAAAGCTGATTTTACAACAAAACAGAGTAAGTAAGTAGTATTAAGTTTTGTAAAAAAAGTACTTACTTACTTCCTTTTTTACAAAACTTAAAGATTTAAAAGAACTTATTAAGGAACTCTTATCAACATCCAACAAGTCTTTCTTCGTAATCCGAGAGAAATGGGCGTCCATCTTGGATTTGCATTCGTCAGCCAATCAGAGAGATGCGGGGGCGGTACGCGGCAGCTACTATTATGGCGGCGAGGAAGGAACTGTCGACTGATTTTGTGATGCAATGCAACTACTGATAATAACGAGATGCAACTATTGTTTTGAGTATTTTATCACGATATTATTAAATGTGTTTTTTGTTTATTGATTTCTTCACTACTTACCTAACTTTAAGGTCATCGCTTTTCACGCCCACGCCCCAGTAAGAGAAAGAGAGAAAAATTATATAGACTGCAATTTGACTACCTACCTACTTACTTAATTAAAAAGAACACTGAATTAGTTTCTCTACAACCTATCAACGTTAAAGTTATAATGTTCATTAGCCTAAAAATTAAATAAATAAAAATAATAGGTACATAATATATGTCAGTACTTACCATAAACTGATCTCATTTTAGTTTTAAGTATGTGTAGGTATAAGATAAATGTTATTATACATATAAGAAAAACATTGTTGCAGTGCCCCAACGGGGTTCGTGTATGTGCTTTAATGATGTAACACCTTAAAAAAACTCACGATACAATAAAGAATTTTGAATTTTGAAGTTCTGATTGCTCAACTATAAGGTATTGTTAATCCATTAAAATAAAATAGACATAAGTAAGTAGGTATAAATGCATAAGTAAATTGGTATAAGTACAAAGAAATTTTAAATTTCCGTTTCGACTTCCTAAACATGGCTCGAGGATAACTACAATCATTTCAAAAAACAAAAAGTAACTTAGAGTGAGACCCAGATTTATAAGTATCACAGAGCATAAAAAAAAATTAACCTTATTTTTAAACCTAAATTCGTAATAGACAAGAATGTCTTTTGCTGATGACGGATCCCTCGTCACGCGAGTTCGACTCACGCTTGACTCGTTTTTCTTTTTATTCACCAAACCAAATTGTAAACTCAAACCATTTCTTTTTTGAAATATTGCAGTATTTTCATTGCATTGCGGTATTTTTGTGGTGATGTCCATTCGGGAATCGAACTGACGAAGCATTTTATTTCATTGGCAACGATGCATGAATTTTTATTTACGTACTATCTCGTCATCATGATAATGGACGGTTTGGCAACGTCGCATCGCTCACCTGGCGTACCTGCGCAGTGTCACCGGGCGAGCGGCGAACGCAGTCGAATCGCCGAGTCGACGCACGCGCTCGTATCTTGAATAACCTCTTTTTTTCAAAATCATATTTCGTTTTAAATCTTCTTGTACATATTCTTAAATAATATTCAAAAACATTATACTGTATGTAGTTCAAAAATCAAGTGATAAAATTAATCGGAGTGCGCGCAAGAACGTTCCTTAATCAAAAAAAGTCATTCGTTCGTTGACACCAATCGAAAAGTTGAATAAAGGTACTTTATGCATTGCTGGATGGACTAGGTTCGCCGATTGATGTTACCAACCAAGTGTTGTGAGTTAATTCCAGATTTTCACCTGCGGCGGAAACAGCTTACGTAGACGAGTAGCGGTAAACTGTACAACGGCGTCCGAGACGCACGCGAGTTGGGTAACCGTCAGGTTTCTAAAGTGCTTCAACTTCCATTCCATATTCAAACTCTAGTGGCCGGTCCATTTTTTCACCTTTCCACCCTTTAGCAGAGTTGTGTACAGAACCTACAGTATCGTGTTATGACTATCATGCCTAACTAGATGGACCCTCTGTGAGACAGAAAGTGCATACCAGGGGTGGAAGGTTCCTTGTCAGTGGATAGTGCATGGCGCGATGATTAGCGGGGGTTGGGTGTGCGCCTTGCACGTGCGTACCGCCGGGCTCGGTGGCGCCGCGTTGGGATCCGATGAAGAGGAGATCGTCTACCTTGCTTACGTCGTCATCGATGTACTCACCAATCAGGTAAGCATAAACAAACAACAACCCTTCACAAAAACATCAGCGAAACGCTGAGTCAGTGGAAAATCACAGCCGTTTGACGAGCCGGTTAATATTCACGACGCTCTAATTAATTTCTTCGTCAACAGAGTAGTTGGAAATAGGAATAGAAATCAAGTAGCTACTACCTGACACGATTAGATAGAATGTGTAACATTTGAATATGTAATTCGTTTATTAAGTAGGTAGCTTTTCGTGGGGCGAAAGCCACGTTCTGACCTTATGCACAAGAATAAATAATCTTATGCCTTATGGATAAGCCAGGTGAATGGAACCGAGTATGTACCTACCTAAATAGATACCTTACTAAATTTTGTGTCATAGTACCTATCCATCTACGTACCTGTAGAACTAGGTACTTTAGGTAAAAACCAAACTGGATAAAAAACACGTAAACAACGAGTAAAGCACGTTTGGTCTCACGATAACAGGTTGTCTAACGCGACTAGGTAAATCAACCTGTTTTAAAGGCATACGATATCTTGGTTCATTGTTCATAATTAAAATTGCACATTTACAATTTGCACACAAAGATACACAAGACAAATATAACCTAGAACTTCTTCTAGGCAACCTTACTACGAATTTCATTGTTTACTTTTAGAGAAGGCAGATAGAATATAAATAGGTAGGAAATTTACATAAATAGAGGCATTCTGTAAATCTTAATAAAGGGTTTCTTTCTTTGATTTTCACTAGCGAAATAATCATTACGTCAACAAGCCGGTCCTATATTTTTAATTCGATTTTCATTTGAGCACCTGAGGACCTACCAATGACGGAAGGTCGCCGCGCCGCGCAGATCGATACCCAAACGTTGATAAAAACTGCCAATAAAGCTATTAGTATAGTAGCTACCTATACCATAATAAAAGTTCTGTCCTGATTAACTCACTCCCTGACTCATCAACTCATGCTGAAAACCTAGTTGGACCTAGAAAGCTGAAAATCAATTAGGTATTTTTTTTATTTCGATACCATAAACGAAGAGCCATGCATTTCAGAATCAAATTAGGCCTTCAATTATACCAGAAATGGGCAAACGCATTTTACAGAGAAGAACTACTAATTCCAAAATTCGTTTCCTTTAGTCACTGTGCAATAGTATCTAACGTCGCTTGTGAATAGCACAATCACCATTATGAATAGCAGATATATTTTCGAAGTCCACTTTACTCATACGCCAGCGTAAATCAACACTAAAAATGCTAAAATCGCAAAGCTGGATGTAGATCTGGATTTTTAGTATGTTGTTTGGGCCAGTCATGGTAGTGTGAATCTTAATTTGCAACTTCGAAAAAGTTGTGCTCGCTCGCTGACAAACTGCGAAATTTTGGGACTTTTTTCACTTTATGCTCTAAAAGTCAGAAACTATGCATTTTCGACACATAACATTCCTTACTTATACACATTTCATTAAATTTGTGACAATTTCAGCCAATCTTCAGCTCTCTAAACCCTATGGGAGCCAAGCTATGCATAGTTTATGACTTTTAGAAAAAAAAGTAAAAAGTCTCAAAATTTTTCGAAGTTGCAGATTGGGATTCACACCACCCTGACTGGTCCAAACAACATACAAAAAATCCAAAACTACGTCTAGCTATGCGATTTTAATGTTAATTTCCACTGGCCTATCAAGAGTACATCAAACTTGACCCCTTTTTCTATTATACAGTAAGAGAATAGGTCCTCGCTAACTGGTCAGTCGCGAAGTCTTCTTGAGGTCTAAATTGTTTTTATATGGTTTCTTGTCACTAGCCTCATAAAGTCTTAGTCCTTTACCTAGGTATACTCCGCGTCAGATAGGAAGGCGAAAAGTGACTATTATACGCTTCGAAATAGTGGGCACGCCTCTTGTTTATTATTTTAGTAAAGTACAATGCCCACCCAATTTGGTTTATTATACTGTTCGTATTAAATAAATAAAATAAAAATAAACGCTACACACTCAAAGGCCCACACTAAGGTTTTCTCTTGTGTTGTGGGTCCCTAGGAACACGCATAAAGACAAACACAAACACCCATGACCCGAGAACAAACATCTGCTACTACGTTATGCAAAATAATTTGGAACCTATGCGACAGTGGAATACTAAACAAGCGTATTTAATTATAACATAGTTATTTCGAAGCGTAATAGCCACTATAGTATTTCGGCACTTATTTTCAAAATATTCCCAGTTTTGCGTAAAGGTTGGAACAACTTTTTGAAAAGATCACTCATACCACATGCAACACCCACTTTCGGCCTCCCTATCTGACGCGGAGTGTAGTTTGTTCTAGACTGTTTCCGAAAGGGCATGTTTTCCGCTAATTGTCATTTGAGAAAATCTTCCGTTGTTGTTTTCTGCCTTGCAGCAGGAGAAAACGACATCTGGGCGGAACTATATAAGTATAGTGTAGTAGATTAATGTAACGATGAATGAATACCCAAAATACTAATGATCCCACCTCATTAGTGGAAGTACAGTAGTTATTAACTTAAATGCTTTATCATGGTTGACAACATTTAATAAGTATACCTTATACTTCCTGGATATTTTCTGTTTCCTAGTTGTTCTAAGAATTTCCAAAGACTGTTCATCATGAGAATTTTATTAATTATTACTCAAGTCTAGTTTTACTGGTTGTGAAGGGCTTATCTAGCCTTTGCTGTACTTTAGGACACATAACCCCACTGCCAGGTACCTGTTGATCAATGCTGTTGATTCTGTGTCTTAAACGTGACTTAGTTATTATGTGACTTTGAAAACATCAAAAAAGTTTTATACCTAATAAGTCAGCCTTTATTTTATTCATGGCGAAGACAAGACGATAAACGATTAAAACCAAATGACGTCTACAAGTTTATCCTTCTTCATTAAATTTTATTTTTCTGATCGATTAAGGATCGATAGCGAATAAAAGCGTCATTGGGCTACGAGCGCGAGGCATACCTACTTGTTGATATATGAAAACACACCCTAAGTAGGTATTTGCACGCGAAATACTAGAAATATGATCAATTATGTTACCTTGCGCTGCTATAGTAGGCCGCGCGCGTGCTTACTGCTTAATGTTAAAACTACAAGAGTGTAATCATCCACATAATGATAATGTTAAAACGAGTGGCTACTTTTCCATCGAATGCGACCTCTTGCGGAGAACTTTCTCTCGTTGATGTCAAACGCGCTCTTCAACCGCAGCCATCGTCGCGTGGGCCTTTTTGAAACTTTAATGAAGTGCTAAAAGACTTGGTGTTGCCAGGTCTCGGAAATGGTGCCAAATAATATTTTGATAATTTCACTACTATATGTATATGATTCGATCCATTAAAGTGAAGGGAATAACAACTTCCAGTCTGGCAGAAAGAGGGGAAGGCCTTTTCCCAGCAGTGGGACACAACGTAGGCCGTTAAAAAATCGTGTGTTTCACATAATTCTGCTCTTTGAAAACTGTTTTATTCACATTACTGAAATGAAAGCCAGCTTCCAATCTTGAG
Organism: Aproaerema taeniolella; assembly: GCA_949987775.1. Classification (NCBI taxonomy): domain Eukaryota; kingdom Metazoa; phylum Arthropoda; class Insecta; order Lepidoptera; family Gelechiidae; genus Aproaerema; species Aproaerema taeniolella. Next base: position 7,665,794 of record OX465264.1, read on the forward strand.
GTTGGTCATGCCCCGGCGATTGCGGCCCCGGTGATGGAATAAAACTGAATAAGAATTACCAAGAGTTGTCCCGCCAACATTCGACTTGAGTTTAGGCAGTGGGCGTAAAGCTCTATAAGGAGAAGGAGACTGAAGTATTGATTGTCTCTTTCTCTCAAAATGACAAAGACGCTGCTACTCAAGTATAAATCAGAGTCTGTAATATGGACCTAAGAGGAGCACAACCCGCGAATCGCTCCACTCAAGATGGCGGTGAACTTCCCTTTAACAGCGAATGTCCCTTTTTATCGAACGGCACGGCACAGCACGGCAAAATTATGTTAAAACGAGTTAAACGTTAAAACGAGCAAAATTATGTTAAAAATTGTATATACCATTGCCCGTTATGTTCCTTGTGATGCTAGGAGCTGAGAAACATAGGGGGCAATGGTAATACAATTTTTCCGTGCCGTTCGAATTATAAAAAGGCTCATTCACATTCAATCACCATGACTTTTGTGCAGCAGAGCTATAAGCGTACTTTAGCACTAGCCAATAAGTCACTAGTCTAACATCTCCGTGGTATTAATTATAAAATCAGAGTAAAGTGACGCATCCGCTCGCCATATTTGCAAATAATTAAAAGAGTACTTTACCAAGTAAGGCAATTACTGTGTGAGACACGTCATCTTTTATACTCATTAATCAAAAACTACCGACTCATTATCCGACTGATTTGTAATAATTTTGCATAATCCACTTAGTGAGGTCAAGACCACATCAGGCTTGACACTTTGCATCATTCATTTGTCACTAAGGCCCGTATTACAGAAGGAAACACAAGACTTGATTTGTACTTAAGTATTGATTGTCTCTTTCTCTCTCTAAAAAAATGACAAAGACGACTGCTACTAAAGTATAGATCAGAGTCTGAGTCGCGTTCTGTAATACGGACTTAATTATACCTTTATTTGTTTTTGTTCCCATAACAATTTTGGGAATAAATTACACACATAAAACCTTCCTCTCGAACCACCCCTTCCATTGCTGAAAACTGTATGGGAATCCGTAATATAGTTTGTAATGTTACACTAAGCCTTACAGCAGAGCCGTAAGGACCTAGTGAACAGTAGTCGAGGTAGGCTACGTCGAGGGTCCTATAGATATAAGTCCCTAGACGTAGGTAGGGAAAGGTCGAGTGAAAGGTTAGAGGTAGTAGAGAAAGAGAGTAGATACAAGAGAACAGATGTATTATATAAGGTGTTTTTTTATTAGACCCAAATATTTTAAGGGGTGGTATAATTTAAATAAAGAAATTGGATTATTAATGTTTTAGAAAAAAATTCAGTCTAGTTTTTGTTTTATAATTTTCTAACAAAAAAATAATATTTTCATCATGTATTTTCAAAACAGCCTGTAGTTTTAACTCCTACTACCTCACGCACGCACACTACGCTGTCATTCATAAAACGCGCGAGTAAAACGATTACAGATATCAGTGCATCCCTTTCGCTCAAACGAAATAAAGCGGTGAGTCGTAATAAAGCAAACGGTTGGGCCAATCTGTGACGTCATTGAGGGACAGAGCTATACTAGGAAACGAGAAGCAAGAAGCTCTTTCTCGCTTTCTAGTATAGCTCTGTCCCTCAATGACGTTACAGATTGCCCCAACCGTTGGTATGTGAGTAGCCGCCTTTACAGCCAGGAAGAACGAACATGCCACGGACACACCATGGATCCATTTTCATTGCTTTCATTAAAGAAATCGCACATTTTCATTAAAAATTATGCAAAAACTGATACTTACTAGGTCAGCAGTAAATGCCTATCGTCGCACAGTGACCGACCGGGTCAATGAATGTCAAACTAGGAAGGTAGGTAGCTTTCCCCCGCAAACTTAGTACGAATGAGATTCGGTATATCGCGCTCCCTAGGGAACACTTCAAATTATCGGGATAAAAAGTATCCTATGTCCATTCTCGGATGTCAGACTATCTAGGTGCCTACCTCTCAAATTTCATCCATATCGGTTCAGCTGTTTAGGCGTGAAAAGGTAACAGACAGACGGACTGACAGTTACTTTCGCATTTATAATAGGTACCTATTAGTATGGATTCAAGTTTCAAACTTATTTTATTCTTAAAAAATGCAAATGTACAAAGTAGGTATTCATAGGTCATAGGTGTAAGTACCTACTAGCTAGGTATGTCTGTACTTGTACGTACCTACACACGGCGATCAGACTCGATATACCTACCTACCTACCTCTCGGTTCTACTTCACTAGACTGACCAGTCAGGTAATTATTTAATTACCTACCTACTCAGTAAAAATAATTGAGAATACATTAATAGCTTTTAGATGTGCAGATGCAGGTAGTTTGTATGAGAAAAGTGTTATTAGAAAATAATAAAACATGGACATACACAATAAAAGTTATTTATTTAAATGCGTAGGTACTTACATAGGTAGAAACATTACTTATTACCTAGGTAGGTAGGTACTAACTTAAATTAAACACTGAAACACTACACCTACAGAAATCGCTCACAGTGTCCACCTTCTTTTTCTAAACATGAAGTCGTTCTGCGTTTAAATTGTATTCTTGCACTACGCAGCACTTGTGAAGTTACGGAAACGAACACATTCCTCCACCACCTGTCCACCATTTTTTCACGTGGAGGTACCTACTGCACTTAACAACATAGACACGGCTTTTCACATAATCCAATGGAGTCAGGTCCGGAGAACCAGCTGGCCATGGTACCGGGCATCTGCCGAGCCACTCGGGAAACCGTCTGTTCAGTTATTGGTGTACGCTGCGTTCAAAATGCGCGGATGCTCCTCCGAGCTGGAACGTCACGGAATGGTCCCACGGAAACGGTAGGTAAGGATGATGTCCATTCGTCCTGCAGCGTGTGGCAAATCACCATGTACTCGTAGGTAGTTCATGGCGAAACCAGCACCCGCTCGTCGTGTACTTGGTCTATGATTTTCTTCGCTCCTCTAGATCCACAGGTCGTGTAGATGGATGTCCTTCACCGCGCTCCGAGTGCAAGTACCAGTACAACTCGTAGACAATATTCCTGAACATGGAATACCTGCGGCAAGTGTCGCTGTTCAGTTGTGGAAAGCGTCGGTGGCCTGCCCTCGACGAACTGCTGCCGGTAAATCTCGCGGCCTTAATTGATGCTCTTCTGCGTCGAGCCATGCCACCATAGACTTTGTGGCCATGATCTCCACGATAATATGATGAGAATTATTGAAGTTTCAAATGCGACTAACGTCCACGAAGAAACTGCTGCGTGCGGTGACTTTCAAAAATAAAATATTTTTTTTATTTTTAGGGTTCAGTGATTCAATGTAAATCTTCATACTAAATCTAACTTCGATAAATTATTTAATTACGATTTCTTTATACTTAATAAACTTTATTTACCTAATTACTTAATAATAGAATTATGTCTACTGCATATTGGATTGGTTTTCCGAAACTGAGTTTCCTTTCACCTGATTGAATAGGTACCTATGCGAAGGCTTATCGCTAAGATTGCGAGAGCGGGACCCGGATTGATAACTTTTCATTCATATTAATCCATATTGTAACTTTGTTACCTTTTTACTCCAAAACCACTATACCAATTTTGATGGAATTTAGTAGGGAGTTTGAACCTTGGAAAATGGCATACTAGTACTCCAAACTAATATGCATACTACTGTCTGTTTATCTGTTTGTAACTTTTTGACGCCTAAGCGCTTAACCGATTTTGATGATATTTGTAGAATAACAGTTAGTTTGAACCCGAAGGAAGGATATACTCTGACATGATAATGTGAAATAGCTTTACATAATACCTATTGTAAAATCGAAAGTAACTCTGTCTATTTTTTTTATCTTTTCACGCTTGAACCACTGAACCGATTTTGAAGAAAATTTTGTAAGTAAATAATTTGAACACCACTAATGAATGGCATCCATAATAATATCACAGATAAGATAATACTATACTTATTCTAATATCAATGCGAAAATAACTGTATTTCAGTCTGTCTGTTATTTTTTAAGCATAAACCACTAAACCTAATTTTTATGATACCTATTTGATAGGATAATACTTAGAACCCTAAAGAAGAATAACGTAAAGTAGCGGAAAGTTAGTATTTTAAATGCGAAATATTTCGTTTTCATACCTAAACCACTGAACCGATTTTGATGAAATTTGCCAAAGATAGTTTAAATCGTAGAGAAAGTCATCCATAATCCATACTAAAATTATAAATGCAAAAATAACTGTTTTACCCTTTCGCATCTAAACCGCTCACTTGATTTTGATGAGATTTTACAGGGAGATACTTTAAATCCTGGGGACGGACATCCAAATTCCATACTAATAGTATAACTGCGAAAATAACTGTATGTTAACTTTTCACGCTACTACAGCTAAATCGATTTTGATGAAATTTGGCAGAGTTTGAAACTTAGGAAAGGACATCCATACTAATCATTAGTGTGAAAATAACTTTCCGTCTCTCTACCTGTTTTTACGCCTTAATAGCTGAAACGATATTAATGAAATTTGGAAAAGTGAAAGTTCGAAACATACCTAAGGAAAGACAAGACTATTATGTGTTTCGAACTTTCAAATACAATAATGTGAAGTAGCAATAAGCTAGTACTGTAAAAGCGAAAGTAAATCAGGTATCTTTACACGTCTAAATCATTGAACCAATTTTGATGAAATTTGGCAGAAAGATCTTCTTTGTTTGATTTCTGATGTAAGCATGTATGTAAAACAGAGTTGTCGATTACAATAAAAACGTAAACTTTAAAATGGTATAAAACGTAATTTTAAAAATCGTCAAAATCAGTTTTGATATCTACATATTCTACATGTAGCAAATTTTACAAATTGTAATTGAAACATAAACTCAAAAAAAAAACACACTGTTCTTTTAAACTTATTGAAATCAATTTAAAATCGGTCTATCCATTTTCTTAGATCCCGGGCATACACACAAGTTTTTCGGAAACAGTCAAGAGTTTAAAAATAAATGTACGGAACCTTCACCGAATTAAATCATAATTCACAAAGCACAAGCCGCTCGTTTCTGATTGGCGTAAATATCCTTAAGCCGCGGCCGACTGCCAATGAGATACAAGTGATTTGTTTGACTTTACCGACAGTCCACGTGGATACCTAAGACACCTCTACGATTAAAATAGGTGCCTATAGCTAGTTTTGCAAGAAAGGTAAATCACAATTTAAAATCACTAATTAGAAATGATTTTGTGATGATTTTTGCTTTAAAAATTGTTGGTTGAACTTGTAATGTAGTAGACGTGTAGTGAGGTAGGTATGTACAGTCAACGGCACATCAGTTTACCACAAACTGTCAAATTTCCCCAATGGATTGTAAACTCTAATACTTAGAGATAAAATTGAAAATCGATTGAAGAAATTTGACAGTTTTGGATAGCATGATGTGCTGTTGTCCCTACCTACCTATCTACATACCTAGGTAGATTTGTAATGACTAGTAGGTAACTCCTCAACTAAATAACTTAGCTAGGTATATCGTATTTGGGCTTCTCAGTTTGACCTGCAGCTCTAGCACGATAACGACAAACTCGCGCTCGGCTCACGCTGAAACTTCACTTTGATTGCGCGAGGGTCCCGCGCAAAGGCTTGCTCGCTATGGCGTTGTCAATGTTGACATTTTGACATAGGACCGCGTTGTTGTCGCGGCGCTGTCACTATCGTACTCGGCCTGCAGTGTGTATGTAATTAACCGACTTCAAAAAAAGGAGGTTCTCAGTTTGACCTTTGTGTATGCAATTAACCGACTTCAAAGAAAGGAGGTTCTGAGTTTGACCTGTATGTATTATGTAAGTAGGTATGTTTGTCCTCGATTATCTCGCATTTGGCTGAACCGATTTTGGTACAGTTTTCAGAAAAATATTTGTGACATTTAGGAGAAAGTTTTAGTATCATCAGCCTGTGTCAGTCCACTGCTGGACTGACACAGGCCGAGTATTTAACCAACTTCGAAAAAGGAGGTTCTCAGTCGACCCGTATGTATGTTAAAAAAAAAGTAACCCAAAGCTAAAGTAAATGAAGCACCTAACAGACACTAAAAGTATGAAATAAAAAAATTAATTAAAGAAAAATAGGTAGGACCTACCTACTTACCAAAACAAAAATTATAATGTCTTCTTCACTGACTTCAATAACTAAGTAAATACCTAGGTACCTACCCAGATTATTATTTTATTTTGCTTTTCAATGTGCTTTTCAGTGGGTCGGTTTTTAAAAGGCGGTTCCCTTTTTTTAAAAAAGAAGACATTATAACTTTTGTTTTTTAGGTACCTAGGCAGTTTTAACCTTGGAGAAGGACATACTAGTGTTCCTAATTAGTAAGTTTTTGGTAGCTAGTTTATTTACAGGCTTTCATGTAGACAGACAAAATAAAACCAGATAAAAAAACAGGTAGTTACTGTATTGTAGGTAGTAACATATGAAAACAACAAAATAAATAAGTAATTGTATTCGTTATTCATCATTGTAATAATTCAGAGTGTTTAAAAGTTACAATTCATTTACATTTACACCTGTAGATAGATACCCACAAGCAAGTAGGCGAAGACACTGTCTTCGCACTCTTCTGAACACTTGCAAACAGAATGTTGGTAGGTAGACATTAAATACTTTCACGATGCGAGCATGCACTTCATCCGCTGTTTGGATTGTATGGTCCATTAACACCTGTAGATAGATACCCACAAGGAAGTAGGTAGATCAACACTGTCTTCGCACTCTTCTGAACACTAGCAACATAATGTTGGTAGGTAGACATTAAATACTTTCACGATGCGAGCATGCACTTCATCCGCTGTTTGGATTGTATGATCCATTAACACCTGTAGATAGATACCCACTAGCAAGTAGGTAGATCAACACTGTCTTCGCACTCTTCTGAACACTTGCAAACAGAATGTTGGTAGATAGTCATACTTTCACGATGCGGGCATGCACTTCATCCGCTGTTTGGATGGTCCTCGGTCCTCGTTCCCATGATCTAGATCGTTTGCGAAAATCCCCCACACTTGAAAATCCACCGGCATGAGATCAGGCTAACTTGCTGGCCAGATGATGAGACCGCCTCGACAAGTACAGCGTCCGCACCGCGTGAGTGCCGGTGCACCATCGCCCACCTCATGATAGCGAATAGGTATCATTTGCAGAGATACCCATGGTTCATAAAGCCGTATGGAATTTTAGAGGTTAACTTAGCGAAGAGATGCGCGTGATTCGAGTGTCAATGTCAATGGCAACTAGCCCCACGCATGCGCGATCCGGGCGCTGGGTAGGGCGCGGGGGACCCGGCCGCCGCGCGCCGCCGCGCGCCGCCGCTGACCGTAGCGTGTGGCGGGAGCGAGAAAAACACTGTTATTACGTTTTTACTATGGCTGTGACTATGGAAAAGAGCGGGAAAGAGAGCGAGTAGCGGCACCGTGTGTCGCCTTCATTGATGTTTTTGATTGTTTGTATTAGTGTGAGTGTAATGTAATTACGTATTCTACACGGCACTACATACGTACACGTAGTACAGTGGATACAAATGATGCTACAGAGTGTTTAATTTTTATTGATAAGTCGTATTGTTTTTGTAATTTTCCTCGAAAACTAGCGTATGAATATAAAAATAAATTACACCAATAGAGTTTATTTAGGTACCAGATAAAGCCCTTAAAATATTTGGGTCTAATAAAAAATCACCTTATATATAGAGCCTAATATTACAAATTTGGGTCCTGCCTCCCTAACGTCACTGGCGAGTTATAGGTAGCTGAGGGAAAACAAGAGTTTGACTTAAGTAGGACGACGTAGCTGAAGCCAGGAGAGCGAGGTCTTGATCGTGTTATGCCGGTTACTCTGCGCTCGAGGTGGTGTCTGCAGCAGATCTCACGGCCCACGCCGGAAGCAAGAGAAGGCTGCCCTCGCGGCTCCTCGCCGGAGGCAGGATAGGACTGCCCTCACGGCTCCTCGCCGGAGGCAGGATAGGACTGCCCTCACGGCTTCCAGCCGGAGGTACGAGGAGGCTGGAGTTTTTGAGAGCCCCACGCGAGGTACAGTGGTAAAAGAGGGAACTGTGGTGTGAATTCACACGCGCCTACCACTTTAGAGAAAATACTAGGTGTTGAGTACTATTGTAGCGTAGGTCACACGCGCCTACCACTTTAGGGTCGAGTATTGTTGTAGCGTAGGTCACACGCGCCTACCACTTTAGGGTCGAGTATTGTTGTAGCGTAGGGTTCGCGCCTGGGCAAAGTCACTGGGCCGTGTTGCGGCCCAGGGAGGCCTTGAGACAGTAAGGTAGCTGTCCTGTCCTTCTATCTCACGTGAGAGATGAAGGAAGACTCACCTTTTAAAATTCAGCCGTCAAAAGGTAAACAGAAAATCGTTCGCGAAACTCACGATTTCCAATTTTGATTTCAAATTCAAATAGAAGTCAAGATTGACAAGAATAGGTGGCAAATACCAAAGACAATATGAATCACGGTTGAACCATCATTCTATGTCAATGGTTTAGACGCCAACGACAAGGAATGATGCCATCAACCAAAGGCAGAGAGTAACCAAAGACATAGAATTCAATGTCAACGGCTATATGACAGACTAATGACATGACCGCTGTGACAATGCAAAACACAATGTAAACAAATAAAACAAGAAATAGAAACTAACTAAAATACAGGAAAAAGAAGAATACTACAAGTTATGATAAATAAAATTGAGTAATGGACCTAATATTACTTTTTAAGGTACCCATATCAGTTATTTCATTAAGTACTGTGGTACTCTGTTACTAGAAAACAGAAAAATACGATGACATGAAGGAAGGAAAAACAAACACGCTGTGTTCGAAAAACGCTTAAAAAGTGCTACAAAGTTTCCTCTTTTCATATTACATAACCGTATTGTTGCAAACGCGTACAAGGATTCGCGATTAAATAGAAGAGACGATAAAGTCCAGTTCGAGATAGCTCACATAAAAAAAAAGATAGATCGGCAACGACGTAAACTGACAGAAACTCCTAAATCATAGTCACTGGTGCTTCACTCCAAATCCGGAGCCTAACACGCAACATAAATTTATTAAAGCGAGTGTCATATTTTGGAATCCGCAACCGTTCTCCGACGGCTGCTTCGCCAATGGACTGTTCGCCCACAGGACATTTCGCTTTTGGCCATATCATCAACAGAACATTTCATCAATGGACGATTCGCCGACAGGACGGTTCGTTAATGACTCTTTCACCAACAGAATCTTATTGTTTGTAGTTAACCTCTAGATTTAAGATAAAGGATTAATAGAATTATTAAAGACAAAAAGTAACGGGCTGGCGCCATTTGCATTTTTATTGAATTATATTTACATCTGCGTCAGAGCAACTTTTTTGATGCGTGTAATTTTGCCAAGGACCATAGCAGATAATTGTGATTTGGAGTTATATTTTTGGCAATAATTCATCAAAAAAATTACGTCCAAATTATAATGACTATATGCGGTATAAGAAAAGGTTAACTCCATCTCAATTAGTAGTTGTGTTGTGGGGTTAGCTACATAATTTAATTGAAGTCGATTCTGCTAGTCATGGTTTGCTTTAAATTATATTGCAATGAATGGTCAATTGGTCACCTTTTAGGAGTTTATCAGTTCAGGTGGCGAAATTAGGAGATAACAAAACATACATTTGATGAAAGCTGCCTTGAGTAGCAGCGCCACCGCCAACTAACTGTTTGCAATTTCGTTAGTACTCAATTTTGCTACCTGAACGCCTTAAATAGTCATTATAAGTGTCATTGCATGGGCATGAAACACCATTCCATCCATAGTTCTAGAACCATTTGATGCCATTTTTGACATTCGTTCTGAGGGTTAATAGATGGAACATGAGTAAGTTAGTACAGTGGTGATAGATTGTCAGCCTTTCGCCCACTGGCTTCTACAGTATGGAAGAGTTGGCAGCTGGCACCAGGAAGCCATTAATTAGCAGAACCGCCGTCCAGGTTTCGATTAGTTCAAGATTTTCCGGCATTGCAATTGTCAAATGAAATAAAAAAGTACGCGCGTGTAGAAACAAAGATACGGTACAGATAGCGAAATGTATCCCTGTGTTAGTTATCAAGTTATGATACAGGTAAACAAAACTGTGGGTGATGATACCGTATCTCTGTTAGTAATAATCTGTTCGTGTAGATACCGCATTTTATCTATAGATAGATACATGATAGATATGATACAAATGTGTGAACCGTGACGATTTTTAGCGAAAAAAATCTATTGGCTCTGAAGTTTGCTACATTTGACTGCAGCTGTCAAATTGTACACGTGGTTCTGTTTTAGGGTTAGTATGCTATTCATATACAAGATTTTTGATTAAATTTGATCTGACAGAACACCCGTATCGGCGATGTCATGTTTAATGTCAACCAATTTGCCAAATATGTAAAACAATACAAAATACTTTATTTGCACACAAGGGTACATAACATAAGGCATATAGAAGCAAATCCATGAATACTACGTCATACCAACGAAAAATTGGTTTCTGCTCATTTTCCTAAAATATTGTTAAGCAAAACCATCAAATGAAATAGCTGTTTTTTACACTACTTTTTAAATAGATGCGAATCATATTTAATTTATATCCCTTTTTTCTTGGATGGCGAATAAAAAATATATCTATAGAATTCACGTGAAATGCCTCTTTAATTAACTCATTATTATTCTAATAATTTGTTATTCTGATGATAATAGCATTTATCTGCTTTATGTAATAAGTAAATCTTATCTAATCTAGGAAAAGCAGTCCGTTGGTTTCTGACACGAATGATAAGCATACGATTCACAATCCTCCCTCGTTATTATGAAGAGTTTTGCCCTACTTACCCACAGAAGTAATTTGTATGTGCACGACATGCGAAACAAAATTTATATCCAGTTGCAGAAAAGTCCACTTCTTTAAATATCATACTAAAATAGCTTCCAATGAGGCTGGCATAGACACGTATGTGATCTAATCTAAAGCTTCGTTTTCTTTTGTTAAACAAGATATAAAAAAATATATATCATACGTCACTTTCCGTCTTGTTGACGCAAACAAGGACTATTTTTTTAAAAAAGCTTCTTTAATAAACGTTTCTGCGACTGAGTGTTATCTTCTTCTTATAGTCAAGTGTGTGGTGAACTTTGCATAGATTTAGAATTTTTTATCTAGAACTTTGTAAAACCTGGTGTCAGAGTTTTCAAACCACACAATGGCCTCTGACTTGGTTTTAACGCAGTCGCAGATTAACGTACCCCGGAAACGCTCGTGATAAATTGCACTTTGGTCACCCATTAGGTTCTCTGCTTATATGTATGATGCTTAACCTCACTGACCGGTTGATATCAGCGAGGGCCACTGGGCTACGAGCGACTTACAACGCTTAGCAGAACTGGCGAAGGTTTGATTTGAAACCTGCATTTTTAATACAAAAAACAATATCACTGCCTTGCCTACGGTTGGCACCCTTGACTGAGAGTAAATAAAGTAAACCTATAACTAGTTACCTCTACAAAGATCTATAAATTCAGTTTAAACTGCAATACTATAAAAACTATTGTCTATTCTGTGTTTACAAATGAACGTCCTAGCTTGAAGTTAACTGTAATTTCTGTAACAAACAATGGCAAAATAATTACAAAGAACATTTAATATTTTTTTATTCTGATAGATTTTATGAGTAACAGTCCTTAAACGTTGTTTTTTTTATGATATTGCAAAATAATTATGCAGTTAGTCTAGTACAAAGTTGAAAGTATCAAGCTTTATGGTAACTTACAGTTAAAAACTTCAAATTCGACAGGTTCGTTCATCAGCTTGGTTTGGTGATTAGTTCTTCCTGTGAATCGACGACGATTCCTTGGTTCGATTCCCGGGTGTCTATGCAGATGCTTTGTTCTTGGGTCTGGAATTTGTGTGGCCCAAAAGACCATCAAGAAAGGAAAATTTAGTTGATCTTAAATAGTGTGGCGTTTATTTATTTTCTACTAGCTTTCTGCCCGCGGTTCTACCCGCGTTGACTACAGGTTATATCGTGCCCAGCCGTGGGATGAAACGTAGCCTATGTCCTTTCCCAAGGTCTAATCTATCTTTCTACTAAATTTGATCTAAAAAAATCGGTTCAGTGGTTTAGGCGTGAAAGCGTAACAGACAGTCAGACAAAGTATTCTAAGTTACGTATCTTTCGCATTTTTAATATTAGTCGGGATTTAATTATCTCATCTTTGTCTACTTCTATGCTAGTTCTGCTGCATAAATGTGAACACTACGTCTTACTAGCACAGCCCTGTTTAATGAAGCTTACGAACAAGCTTGTCGCGTCTTTAAGCTTAACACGATAAGTTTCATCAGTGGGGCTAATATAGATGCGTGCGTGACATAATTTTGTCATGTCGATGTTGTTCTGCCTGTTCCGTACTATGCGATAGAACGAGAGAGCAGAACGAGATACATACGACAATGTTATCTAATGCGAAAACTATGAGAAAATCGATTTTCGCATATTACAGGCAGTAGCACGTCGGTCGGATTAACGTTGCACTACAAAAGCTGGCGCTATTACGAGCGAAATAAAGGCGACCTCAAGGTCAACATGTATAGCCTTATGTGCTGTTGTGTGTACTTAGGTAGGTAGGACGTATAATATACAATCTTAATATATTAAACAAAGTCGGGTTTGTTCGAACACTTATAAGTCGAGAACGGCTGGACCGATTTTGATAAAATTTGGTATGGAGGTAGCTGACACTCTGGATTAACACATAGGCTACAAAATTTACCCAAATTTCCACGATAACGAAGTCCAGGGCGGAAAGCTAGTCTGTAATAATTACCTATATGTACTCCTAAGCAAGTAACAAGTTCGTTTATCTTAAGTTTCCGTTCCGAATATAATCGCCAGCTATACATGGACGAGTAAAACTGAATTAATTAAACATGCAACTCGTTTAAGCACTAATTATTACACTTACCCAGTTTTATTTTCTCTGCAGCATAAATAAAATATGGTGTAATCGTCTGAAATTTGGCTAACTTACCTTCGTGTGCTTCGTTCTCATCATAACTCATAACAATGATTGTGCCATCATTTTACCGCTGCGTTGTTATATTTTTTTCGTAAAGATACCTTGTAGTTTCGTTCTATATTCAGTATTTTATTTATTTATTTTAATTCAACGATAACATGAGTGAATCATGTAGTCATCATAATATTCATAATTATGCACAATACGACCTTCAGCGATAATAATATCATTCCTTAGTTAGTCTTTTTTCGAGCGGACCTTTGTAGAAGCCATCGAGAGGGGGGGCTAACAGGATATCCTATTTTGGGTTCCTGTCTCCCACAACAAAAGTGATTAGTTTTAGAGACAAGCTGTTTGCAAAACTTAAATCTAGCAGGTATTTGTGGGAGAAAATTTTTTTTCTTATTAAATAAAAAAAAATCATTGACGGTAAGTATTTATTAATGTTCGTTATTTATGAAATTTTGGGAGTATAACCTTTATAGTTTTTATAGAATATTGATGCAAAACGTCATGAATTTTATGTCTGATTGCTGTAAAAATAAGTCCTACTGATAGTATTAACACTAACGAATGTTTTGAGGATGGACCTAAATGTTAGTTATTCTCCTTTTACGCTAAAATTACTTAACACGTTACAGCCTAATAACGCGCGAAGTTAGAAAAATACATCTGAGTTTTGTTTGATATCGATGTTTAAGAAGTTGAGTCATTTCGCTAAAAATAGTCTCAGAAGTTGTGCGACTTGTATTCCATATCGAAGGTGTCCCAATCTAACGTCCGGTCCAAAGCAAAATGACATACAAAAACCATGTAAGTACTTGCCGCTTGGAGAGGCGAAACCAGTTTTCAAACTAGTATGCGTGCGCGGGCTTAGATTCCACTCCCTTTTGGAATTGGGATGCCATTCGATTACGTACAATTGATGTTAGAACACCGTTAGAACGTATATTTTTTTAGAATAGACCGCGATGTTACGGCTACCCTGTAAGCAGCATCGTGGAAGTCATATGTCAGTCGGTCCACTGTAGGCAAACCTGGTCTGATAAATCCTGGATAATAATGAAGTCAATATCAAAGGAAAAAAAAACAGTGCCCCCCAAGATTATCCAATTTAGTCAAAATACCTCGAAAGATAAAATCTACTAGGACAGCAGGATATTCGCAGAGCTCTAGAATCAACAATGAGACAGCATATCTGTACTTGCGTGTTTTCTCATTCTGTTTACCTACGTAGTATATCATTAGGCAGTGTCAAGGCCTGCCCTCCCGTCCTCGCAAACTCCTAACATTCAATGCAGTCCTAGTACCTCAAAAGCAATTACTAAACGTCGTACACGTTCGCAGCCTTTGACAGTTGACACTATTTACTATTATTGTAGTTATTGCATTAACACTCAAGGAAATGAGATATTATGAGGCTTTTTGTAAGCGATGCTTGTAAAGTAATATAGCGGTTTGTAAATGATGTGAAACTAACGTAATACTTGATGAAATACCCATTTCAAGTATAAACGTGCCAGTTATCTAATGTTCTCCTTATGTTGGAATTCCACTAAATCCTATTTTGTTTTCGAATGGTAATATAAAGCTGGTGTGTTAAGATACCTATTTCGCACGTTCGATTCGATTCACGCCAAAATTGCGGTAAAGGTCCATCGATCACGCGATGTGCTATAAATAGCTCGTTATTGACAGTATTCTTCACAAACTAAATGCCTCTGTCTTCTATTCTATAGTTAGGTTGAGCTCGTGTATTTTCATTGACATTGAAAGTGGACGAACAATATTCCTATCATAACGATTGAAGGAGCCAGCAAATATTTAAACTTGTGTTGAATTACAAAGTTTAATAAAGTTTTATTGTATTCAAATACTGGTTTTGAAGTTCATAGATTCTAAGTCCAAACTAAGTCGAAAATTTTAAAAAAAAAGCGCTTGCACTCTTTGTGAAAATGTACATCGGCTACGTCATTTTCCCATAAAGCCTCCCCACGTACTACATTATGTCTATCTTTCAAGATTCAAGACATTTATGTGACATGGAAATTCTCACTAAACACAAAAGGAAATAAAATATAAAATAAAACATGCATTCGAAGTCTGAATTCTAAAACGTATGGTAGGTAGGTATTTCGATAATGCAGCGTTAAAACCTTGTTTTTATAGGTTTCTGCAGCTCAAGCACAATGTGCTCTTGGTAAAATGTCCCGTGGTTAAATGTAGAAAAGTGTCAAAATGACAACTCTAGAGAACGGGCAAGTGAAGACAAAGTGAAGTTTCACCGTCATCTGGTGGCGTGACGCGCGAGTTTGTCGCGAGCCGTGCTAGCTGTGCAGATTATAATATACTTCGTCATTCATCAACATCATCATCTGTGTAACCTGTGAACAAATAAATTCTCTTTGTAAATCAGGACGTTCCAAAACCACGTAAGAAGTCATTTGGATAAATTCATTTGAATTTTTTACTGATACCTTTACTTGATAAATGAATTCAATGATAATTGTGGTGATTATTGACAGCAAAATAACAGTCGGAGATTCTTTGCACAATTTAAAAAAAATTATGAATGACGCGTAAAAATATTGATGTAAAAATAATCCACCCACATACTACACCGTAGAAAGAGGAAACAGTATACAAACAAAATATCACTATTTCTAAGTCCGGTTTCTTGTAGGAAACCTTGGGTAGGAAACCCTGGGTATATCTGTTGCTTACGGTCGATACTTCGCAGCGTTGGATGTCAGTACATCTCTCTCTCTTGCGCTATACAGATGACAGTGACAGATTGACCAATATCGGTCGCCTTACAGAGTAGATGCCCTGAGTTGTGACGTCAGAAAGTAAGGTTTATTCTTACTTGAAAATGTAGAATTAAACAAAGTAAGATCTTTAATTAATAAACTGAATGAATTAACAATTGGCGATAATTATTACATGAAATATTTGCCCACATTATTTTTGTTTAAGCCATGATAAGGCTTAAAAAGTTTTTTTTTTTAACTTGCTAAACCGAAAACTCTTTGACATATATGTATCCTGCCAGTCCTAATCTACGGTGCACTAACTTAGTCTTTGGCCGAAGCCCAAAGGTCCATCCTCAAGATTTGCGATGGAGCCCAGAATCGGCAGAATACAAGGAGTATAATACTTGACAAAATCAGAAACGAGGACCTACGCTTTAATACGTAGGACAGAAAACAGCGCAGCTGAAGTGAATCTTTGGATATGTCTGCCGAATGGAACAGGACAGGATATGAAATAACTTAGCAACAACATGGGACTGATGGACGCCGTCTTGGCAGACCGCGCTGGAGATGGCGCGTCAATTTGCATCAAGATTTCGATAACAACTGTTTGCGCCGCAGAAATAGAAAATTGTGGCAGAGTGTAGGGGAGGCCTAGCAGTCGGACATAATATGGGCTGCATAAAACAATAATAAACGACGAGGCTTGGAGCGTTAATTTACGCTCATGTAAGTTTTACGGGAGACTTCGAAAATATATAAATAAATAAAATTAATAAACGCTTCACTCTCAAAGGCCCACATTAAGGTTTTCCCTTGTGTCGTGGATCCCTTGGAACACACAAAGACAGACACAAACACCCATGACCCGAGAACAAACATCTGCTTTTTACACAAATATTTGCCCCGACTGGGAATCGAACCCAGGACCCGCCGATCAAGAGGCAGCGTCACTACCACTTGACCAAGCCGGCCGTCAAAGTGTGCACACTATACAATTCATAAACTGTGCTGTTAATATAACCCAATGTTTGTTTACATTACACGACTTGGATTGCGCGCCGTAGTTGTATTACAAGTTTATTTGAAAAGTAGGGTTTTTTTTAGACAGTAATTTGAGGTTGGATGACTTGGATGTCTAACCTTTTATTCTTTGCGGATTTATAAGTTTTTTATTATACTGATGTTACTGAGAGGTCATGTTATTGGTCATGTTTGGTTTATATTAAGGATCTTGTATGCAAGGCTAAGTACGTACCCATGCGGTTCCAAAGATTATTATTGCTAATTAGAATGAACTCTCTTACTAGAAGTAAGCTGCAAAAATCGTTCGGAAACAGTTACTCAAAATTAGAATTGACCAACTTAGGTACAGAGGCCAGCGCATCAGGTTACTCCATTTTCGTTGCAAAACCGCCCTATTGCAACAGCACAGAGTGCAAGCGTGGGGTAACCTGATGTGCGGCCCTCCATAATATAATTCCAAAACAACTGTCTTATGTTTTTGCGGCCCGTTCAATGGAAATCAATGAAAAAATGTATGCAGTACTAGTTTTCGTTTCTGCAAAATAGCCTTGCATTCATTCGACAGTTGATTGATTTAGAATGGATATCGAATTAAACGTTCTCAAAAATAGTTACAAAATAATGCTAGAGCTTCCGAACCATGGACCTATGAACTTTGCATATCGTGTCAAACAGCCAATCACGAGCTTTGACATTTTTCAAAATGCATCCCGATTGGCTTAACGGCGATTCTTGTATGCATATCATAATACCAGCCAGTATAGCGTGGTACGTGTAAATAAAATAGTTCAATCAACTTTAATGTGCTTAGCGAGAATAATGAGCAATAAACTTGCACTAATCCTCTCGGTCGCACGTGTAAGAGAGAAAAATCACCTACTTAAGTACAAACGAAAGCATATCAGACTGCACATTTTGAACCGGACATATCGCCCTTATGTCGTTTAAAATAGCTTCCTATAGATATAGCGCACAGCTAAGAAATGGAATTCTCTGCCTGCGTTTGTGTTTCCGGGCTTATCTATACTAATATTATAAAGCTGAAGAGTTTGTTTGTTTGTTTGAACGCGCTAATCTCCGAAACTACTGGTTCGAATTGAATAATTCTTGTGTTGGATAGTCCAGTTATCGAGGAAGGCTATAGGCTATATAACATCACGCTACGACCAATAGGAGCAAAGATATAGTGGTAAATGTGTAAAAAACGGGAGAAATTATACCTATATAAAAGGAGAAACTGACTGACGGACACATCAACGCACAGCCTAAACGGCTAAACGTAGGCATTTGAAATTTGGAAGGGACGTAGCTTAGGTACCGCAGAGGTGCACTAAGAAAGAAATTCCCGAAATTCCCACGGGAACGGGAATTAGCGGGAAAATCCTTTTGTATGAAAAATCTAAACCGCTTAAGTTAGACGCTTGAAATTTGGCATGCAGGTACCTTAGTAAACTTAAAGCTAAGTTGCAACAGGATATTGCAAAATTCCTACGGGAACGAGAGTTAGCGGGAAAAAACTTTTGTATGTAAAAATCTAAATCACGTAAGATAGATGTTTTCAATCTGTGTACTCTGTACAAAAAAAAAATTAACACGCAAACGAAGTTGCGGGCATCAGCTAGTTAGGTATAACCCGAATCTCTTGAAAGTTCGCCCTAAGAGGAAGGATTTGCAAGCGGATACATTTTTTATTTTTAAATGCGAATAGCAAACAAACTATTTTAACATAGATTCAACATTATGTTTTGTGTCATTTGATATTTATGAACGTGTGATTTGATGTTTCCTATGTCTATTAGAATGTGGTGTTAGAATTTGAGTGTTAATTTATTTAGCGAGTAAAACTACATTAATAGGCAAACTTGTCCTCAGAAAAAATATTTCAATCATTTTAAAACTTAGTTATTTGATCGTGTGTGATTGTGATTAGTGATAATGACTAATACTTCATTAGTATTTACGGCCTTAGGTAAGTATCTATCGCTTGATTTTATTTTTCGCCTTTATTTCTAACGTAACAGTGACGCTTTTCGTAGTACAAAGTTTGTTAATGTATAACCTGATTTGCTATTGTCTACTCCTTTGAAAAAGTCGTATCTAATTTTAAGTAAATGTACTACTTTTATGAGTCGCATCGCCAATATTCTATTCTAATGCAAGTAAATACAACCCAAGCCGACCAAACCGAACGTGAATACAAATAAAATATATACCTTCCTATAGATTAAATACAAGAACGATAGAGACTTGTGTCATGTCACTCATTATACTTTTGACGAGGGTCTTTGGCGGGAACTCGGCGTGAGCGGTTGCTTTGTCTATTGAATTTTTGTTTTCTGCGTGAAAAAGTTGTTTAATGTGTAATAGTGATAGTGTATTATGCAGTAAATTGACTAAAAAACGCGTAGTGATTAAAAATTCAAGTGATAACAGTGTTTCTGCTCCGTTTGGTACCGACAAAGATCCTCGCGGTTGTGCTTCTCGCCGCCAGTTTTCGTAAAACAGACGCTATCCGGTTTTACACAGAATATGAGAAGCTTAGGGCTTAGGTTAAGTTGAAGAAAGAAGATTTTTCACTGAAGACATGGCTGTATGGACTTAGATTCCTTTCCCGGAAGGGATAAATTTAACAAAAAAAATAATATTCTTTTGACACTTGATGTCAATTTTAGGGGGTGTGTCATAACATCTTAGTGCTACAAAGTCATCATCCTGCTAGCGGTGCATCCTGTTGATCAACGGACGAGGCTCTGGCGTATCACAACCCTTTATATTTGAAGTAAAGGGTTTCTTTATTTGATATTGACGTCTTCGCCATTACATATTTTAATAAAAATGTTGAGACATTGGCAAAATCACGATTGTGGACGCCATATTTTCGCGCCATTCAAAAATAAGACTTCTGCGCAGGTATATCGGTGTAACTTATAGAAGTGGTACTGATGTGCATCTATTGATAAAGGTTTGTATTGTAAGACCCACCTTACCTATTCCCAGGGCCATCATGTTTGAAGTCAATGTTGTCTCCGTTACATCACTGTTTGCCAGTCCTTTGCACGCTCTTAAAACACTTATGTCTTTTGATTGTTTGTCAAGCTGTTTAGTGTGCTAGCTCTGAGGCGATGGTGCCTTAGTACATAAGTATCGAGAAGGATGCTATTTCGAGGTTTAGATTGATTAAATCAATAAGTCTGTTGATTAAATCAATATAGGCTGGCTTTGTTGACGTGCATGGATGACATAAATGGAACAAAAACTGCTCTTATTGATTCATGTGCTGTGGATCTTTTGTCCTCTAAAGTTGGTCTGTCTGTAGTCATAAGATTTAATGTTAATTAAAGCTGATCCCACACTGAAAAACGGTCGGTCCCTTAAACTCGTAATTATAATAATCTCTACTTCATATTATATTACTCGCTTCCCGCCCAGGACTTCGTTCCTAAATTCCTACGGGAAAAAAGTCCCGAGCGGAAAGTAGCCCTTTTGGCCAATCAACATTCGCTACGTTGTCGTCACCATCCCAGAAAGCATGGCAGCTCTTGGGCAATATAATCGCCACTTTACATTTCTTAACAGATTATTATCTAATCACATTAATCCCGAGTCCATAAACATATTTTCCTATATTTACAACCCGAACGAATCGTATCTGTCATCTAAACCCTATCCTCGCCATAATCGCGACAATCCATCTATAATTTGCCGAGATTTTGCCATTATTAAAGAGGCCAAGACATGTCCATTAATTTAATGGTTCACATTGGTTTAAATCTGTTATTGTGGTAGAAGTAATTGTCGGTTTAAGTCGCTAAGATTACCATCTTTATGCAGTTATATTATGGACATTACACATGGGATGTAGTTAAGGAATAGTCTGTAAGAGCGCGCTTAAGATTACGGTTTTAAAACTAAAGCTGTACCCAGTGTTATGTTTACTAGACTGTATAAAATAGCGGCGAGAAATAATTATAAAGTACCTAGTAAAGCGTAAATGTTGGCATCGCGGTGTTTATTATGATTATGGGAGTTAAATGCACCAGTGTAAAGACAGAATCGTAAAAGGCTCCATAGGGTGGTTTCAACACCAATGAAGAACCATTTATTTTTCATGGAACGAACATAACATAACTCACTCACGCCAAACAGTTTGTGCGATTCTCTCCTTTATACTGATTTTTTGACCTTCTGTGTTAGCCACGCCGAGGGCGCCTTTACCGTGTATTATTATTAATATATAATTTTCATGGACTTAGATGAAGTCTTTAGTGAATTAGCGCTGTGTCCCGTTTCATATTCGGAGTACTCTCGACCATGATCCAGTAATGACTCGATAATTGGTTAATGGATCAACAAGTCATGCTCTTTGAAACAAGAAGACAAATTTATAACCACGAAAAATAGGAGAAAGGTTATTTTTTGTCCGTCTGCAGAAGTAGCTAGGAAACTACGGACCGTGACAGGAATGAAGAAATTGTTCTAACTCGCTACCAGTGATAAAAACTTATATAACCACGTGCTTATTTACGAACATACATACATGACGTATATTCTAAAATAGGAATAGGCAGAGCTGTAGAACACGAACGGTGGGCTAAGGCCCCAAATTCTGAACCATTCAAATCTCAAATAATTTTAGGGAAAGCAAAATGTTATCCCTCACGCAGGTAAGCGTTTTAAAATTCAAGGTATGTATTAAAATCTCCTTTTTACAAAACTGTTTTCCTCGACCCGAAATCGAACACAAACCATCCATTCAAAGGCAGCGTTACTAACCACTGCCAAACCTACAGAAGATTTGGGAACAATCCTGTTATTTATTGCCGAAGAATTATGATGGATTTGACTATTTTGTGAATGTAGCTGACATTGAACCATCCGAACCATGAAGTTACAGTATTTAAAAATAACTACAATCATGGTCGAATTTCGTCCATAACTAAAAATACAAAGAATGACAATTGTTTATCAGCTTATTAGGTATTCTGGACATACAAAGACATCTTTTACTACACGAAAAACTAAAAGATTTTACCCTTGTGAGCTAAACTTATTGTGATTTGCGCAGAAGGGCTGGTTGGGTCGAGTGTATCTTGATCGAAGGGCCCTGGGTTCGATTCGCGTTCTGTTCAACTATTTGTGTAAAAAGCGGATCCTTGTTTTCGGGTCATGGGTGTTCGTACCGTAGCTCCTAAACGAATGGATCGGTTTCGATTTTTTTGTAATCGACTTGGTTCTAAACTATATTTTATCAAAATTAATTATGAGCAATCGAATGTCGGGGGTAATATTTTTTTAAAATTTTAGATTTATTATTGGGAGCAAAGTCCAAAGACCAAAATTAAGGCTGGAAATCGAATTCAGCAGGGCAATCGCGCTAAAAAAAGTGGATTGAATCGCAATTGAAACGTAGCTGGGGAGCTACCACCTAAGCGAATCTGATGCTGGGTAAACGAATGGAACGTAGTCGATTGCTTCTTTATAAGGAGACCTTGATTAACGATATGAACCAAACACAGCAATGTACATCATTCATTCGTTCAATCAGCATCAGCTTCGCTTAGGTGGTAGCCCCCCAGCTGCGTTTCAATTGCGATTCAGTCCACTTTTTTTAGCGCGATTGCCCTGCTGTACCTGTCGTATACCATTCTGACGTACTGACGAACGCTTCTAATGTTAATGAAATACGGCAACGTTATTTCTCAGTTCCTAGAAAATACTTAGTTGCAAGCTATTAAAAGCAGAAAAACAATATTTAAAATTGACAAGGCGGCAAGATAGGACAGAGTCAAGTGTCAGGGCAGGGTAAATACATATCCAGCATAATAAAGTGGCACTTCATTTCATAGGAAGTCGCTAATGGTTTCTGCTTGTTTGTCTTCAAACGCACTCCAAGAATAGTTAACTTATTTGTTGACAAGTTGCTGTATGGGTTTCGTGACGTCACGTCAGGAGAATCAATGTCTGAATGGCGATCTTTGGTTATAAATATCCACTTTTGCGTCAATAAGGATTTTGTAAGCTAAATTTTTTTGGGGCGTGTAAAATAGTCTTGTTGACGTGTGGTTTTATGCCATAAGTTTTATGCTATGGGTTCTGTGACGTAATTGGAATTTACGCCGGATAACGCGTAGGATGCTACTGCTCATCGACAAAGTTTGATTTATCAAATGCTTGCCTCAATCTCTAAAGTATTTTTTTCGGATCAAGTTATTATAGAGAGAAAAGAAATACCTTATAAAGAACACAACAGAATGATGTCTGCAGAATAATTACACTATTTCTTCTCTTGAGATCGTGATGGCAAAATAATCTGAAGTATTTGTACACAAGAGAGTTATAGACATAGATGAACATATTGAGATGCGACATATACATATACCTAGGTACATAACATTCAAACCTTTCTGCGTAATATTGATTGCTCCTGCCAGCTTTTTATCCGACCAATTGCAATTCAAAAACAAGTAAATTTTTTGTCCACATACTTATAAAGCTGTTTTCTAATGGGTCAAATGCTGTTTTCTAATGGGTTGCATATTTAATTGACTAGTACTTTGGACTAGTCAATTAAATATGCAATATCATTTAATCTTATCTGCCATACTATAAATAGCGTAGAAACAATGACTAGCAAATTTTGTTTATTAATAAAGCAGTTAACTTTTTTACTAGGCGCCTCTATACCAAAGGTTAAGGTAGTTTACAATTTAACATGGATTTGTATTACCTAATCAATTTACATACTTGCCTACTTTTAACATAAAATCGTAAGATGAAGTCAGAGTCAAAATGCGAATTTTTTTATTGTCGCCCGCGCTTTTCACGTTCCAATAGGAATTTCAGGATAAAAAGTAATGTCAACCCTGTATACATCCATCCTACAAATTTTAAAGGTTTCTTTTCTATCGTGTCAATGGCAAAATCCGTTTTTTTGCCCAAAACATCACTGAAATATTTTTTCCATCGTATGATAGTAAAATAACATACTTAACATACTGGTTTTCTACTTTATTTCTTTTTTTTTTTTTAATTTAAAACGCATACTTTAGGATTTATATTGAGAATGCTAAAAAAGTGCGGTTTTTCGAGTGCTGCAAAGTTAGCACAGGTCTTTCGAAGCTGCAAACTTAGATATACGATACTGGTAGTGGTACTAACAACATATATTAAAATCAGAATTAGCCGTTAGTTTGTTGATTTAGACATTTCTCGTGTTAAATATGACTGGCGTATTATACCTTTTTATAATAATGGTGTAGACTTGGTTGATGAGGATCGGTGCTGTGGTTAAGTCATTGTTAAGACAATCCCAAGGGAAAAATACGTTTTATATCCCACACAATTACCGAAAAATCCTTGCCTATTAATTACAAGACGAACAAAATGTCTATCGCCCTTGTAATTCTTTAGATTCAGCAGCCAACCAATCAAGGAGTATTTTTCCTCATTGTATGCTAAGCCGGGTCGCGACTCCTATTGCGCATGCACGCGGTCAAATGTCAACCGACAATGCCGCCATCGGCGCAAGTGTTCAAAATAAATTGAAACTTCACGTCAAACTAGCAGTTTTTTTTCATAATTTTGCTACTTTTTCGTGTCGTGTTAAGATTTTTGTGTTTCTTTGGATGTTTTCGAATATATCTTGAGTCGTTAGGTAATATTTTAAGCAATAAGTTAGGTAACATAAATAATAAGTAAGTAATGAGGTATTACCAAATTGAATTTTAAATGCTTCTTGTTATAGATTACTTTTATTTTAATTCAAAGTTTGTAAACCTTCCGAATAAAATGATATCGTCAACGTACTTATCAAAAACTAAAGACTTCAAGCTTTATATTAAACTAGCTTCCCGCGCGGGACTTCGTTCCCGTGGGAATTCGGGAAAATCATATACCCTATGTCCATCCCGGATAATTTAGGATTCTAATGGTGAAAGAATTTTTCAAATCGGTCCAATAGTTTCGGAGCCTATTCGATGCAAACAAACAAACAAACAAACAAACAATCAAATCTTTCCTCTTTATAATATGTATAGATAGACACACTCGTATTTGACCGAAGACGTCAAGGTTTGGTTTGAATTTAGAATTTACTAAGTATCACAGGATAAATGAAATGTGATGAAATGAAAATAAAAAAAATTGTTATAAAAATAAGACCTAGTTTTATTGAGGTAGGCAAAGATATAAAAGCTATAAAGTTAACCCTTGATTATGTTGATTGTAGCTCCGTTACCGCTATTACAAAACAAATACCCCATTTGTAATTTCCTAGCCACAAGTCGACCTTTTCCAACCAATCGCCCACTTAGCCAGGCGTAAATGGACCGCAACTAGTGAGGGTTATGCCCAGTAGTGGTACGATGCGATTGGAACAGAAGCGTTAAGTTTCGATTATCGCATTTCTGAGTAAAACACGGATAGTGTTGGTGTTGTAAGACGGTGTAGAGGAAATGACGAAGCACGCAATGGCCGCCATTATGAGCCAGTAATGACACGCGAGCGAAATGCCCTAGCCTTATGTTACCTAAACATAATCTTAGATCTTGCTGATACACGGCAGGCATGACAATTTCTGGAAAGTGCTGGAAAAGCGGCGGTTATCGTTACCTAACCTAATGGGCCTTTTTATAATTCTAGCGGCACCGTACGGCACGGCGAAATTTTATATACCATTGTCCATTGCACCTCATGTTCCTAGTGATGCTAGAAGCTAGGAACTTACGAGGCAATGATGATACGATTTTGCCGTGCCGTGCCGCCGCGCCGCCGCCGTGCCGTTCCAACAAAAAAATTTAACCGTAAATTATAGATCCAAATCTACGATCAAACAAAACCAAATCTACTCTAAATAAATACACGCCATTTCCTCATATTATGTACAAGCAAAGTCTAATAGAAATAAGAATGTTATAGTTACTAAAAAATATTGAGTAAGACGGAATTTCTATTTTGAAACAAACAATAGATTTCAGAAAATACTCACGCGCTGACAAGATCAGTTGCCAAATAAAAAAAATATTATTTCAGCCTAGAAAAAAAAACTTGAGTTTTTGTGGACTCATCAAAGATAGGTGTCGTGAAATCTTCAAAAGCGGAACACTATAATTTTGAAAAATACGCAGTTGACACTTTGTAATAAATATGATTACAGTCGACACGCCATCCAGTCTTCAACTCCAACAGTCCCGTCTGGTTTTTGTGGACGTTTGAAGGTGAAACTTACGATGATTGGTTGTTTGCGTAATAAATAAATGTGCATGCACTGCTCAGTGGGCATCTAATTTAATCTCAATTTTCACTGGAAATCAAATATGTATACATTGCTTCTGAATATGGCGATTTCTACTGAAAATGTAATCATCATCAGCCTGTATCAGCCCACTGCTGGGCATAGGCCTCTCCTATAGCACGCCACTGAGCTCGGTCTTCAGCTCTCCTCCTCCAACCACTGCCCGCTACCTTACGAATATCGTCACCCCACCTAGTAACAGGGCGCCCTACGCTACGTTTGCCGATTCGTGGTCTCCCATTCTAGAACTTGTCTGCCCCAACGGCCATCGGTTCTACGACAGATATGACCAGCCCACTGCCACTTAAGCTTGCTAATTCGCCGGGCTATGTCGGTAACTTTGGTTCTACTGAAAATGTAAGCCAAAACGGAAATTACCTTACTATTACAGATTGCAGGTGCAACTTTGGTGCATACCTGTTACTGCAAAATTAGTCTTACCACAACGACGCAGATTCCACTATGCGTAAATACAGCACAAGCACTAAGCATTTTTGTAAATCCCTGTTGTTTACTCATATGTTGGCAATTTACCAATTCCCGCCTATTCTATTCCCACACTTACCTACTATGTCGCCCACGCTCCCGCCATGTTATTGTTTACAATTAGGTCCGACGTCTGATTGGCTGAACTCGCGCATGCGCCTTGCCCGAGCTACCATTCGCCGACCCGATTTGAAATCGGAACCATATGCCATTTGGAGTCGCGAGAAATGAAAAATGGCTGACCTAATTAACTTCAGATGGTCCCGTATACTTTCTACTTCTAAAGTTTAACTTTCTCCTAATCAGTATTTTAATTAGTCTCTCAGCTAGCTATAACACCGCTTATATTTGTCACCGTAATATTATAATTTCACTTAGTAACATTCGAATCGCTTGGCACTTAGTGGACTGCCTTAATTTAGACGGACTTTTTTATAATTTTAAGGCAATCCAACACAAACGAATCTAAAAATAACTCATTAACGGTTTCTATAGAATACCTACAGCATACCATGGATCATTGGAAGATTGTTTTGAGGCTTGAGAGTTTCAGTGCAT
Source organism: Aproaerema taeniolella (assembly GCA_949987775.1). Classification (NCBI taxonomy): domain Eukaryota; kingdom Metazoa; phylum Arthropoda; class Insecta; order Lepidoptera; family Gelechiidae; genus Aproaerema; species Aproaerema taeniolella. Next base: position 7,693,025 of record OX465264.1, read on the forward strand.
CATACTGCGATATCCGTTTTCAGATTGATCGTAAAATTTCTCAATGTTTTTATAACCTTATAATTAATTTTAATATTCCATGATTTCCGTAGCTGTTGTGTTGCACGAGAAGACGCCATTACTATTGATTTATGATAATAATGAAGTTCCTCAGGAAAATACGTTCATTATAAAGGAATCTGCGCTAATGATGCCAATATATCGATTGTAGGTGCTGGAGTGATAGAGTTTCTTGTTCTATGTTAGATTTATGTTCGTAATATTCAATACATAAAGCAATAACGTGAAACTTTGCTCGTCCAGTGCTTCACATCGGAAGGAAGCGAACGCGACGGGTTGATGTGACTTTTTCACAGGGAATAGTGGAGTTGAGACTGAGATCTTCATATATTATTTGTATCTCTCCTATAGGAAATTACGGCACTCGTCATTATCATAAATCAATAGTATGGCCTCTTCCCGTGCAACACAGCAGTTTTAGAGTTTTATTTTCTTTATTCAGGACAACAAACAATTGAACAAGAGATTAATACATACAACAAGGATTTTAACATTTTATTTATTAACAAAAATCTACAGGAATACAGAAGTGCTTATATCTTTAATTGTATTTTAAACTTATTGCCAATTACGGCTTTTACCGTATTGTACACTAAACAGAAAATTACACGGTTTCGACTCTGGACATGAAATACATATAACGGTCGTATAATTTTCTTGTCTTCTGAATAAACTTAATTAAAAGAGCATTTAACTAAGATTTATTGGCATTGGAAATGTCTTTTCGTTCGCTCCAGTTTAGGCTCCGATTTCACGAAAAAGTGCGATCCCCATATATATTGGAGAGTTGTGAAGATATAAAATCGAAAAAAGACTCAAAAGACGCGTATTCACGAGAGCTGTAAGGTTCAAAAAGAATTTTTCGAGAAAGTAAAATACGAAAAAAGTTATGGACGAAATAGTGAAAAAAAAAAACAGATTTTTTTATTTTGGCGCTCGATATTTTGGAAACGAAGATTTATAACTCCTCTGGACAATATAGTCAGCTACAATTTGAGTTTAAAACAAAGACGATCGGGTTAAGGGTTTACCCTGTAGCCTAACCTATTTGATTCATTTTCAATGTGCCCGAAAATCTGTGATTTTATTTCTTTCTTTCTGCCGAAAATTGTCCTTTTTTCCCAATAGTTCAGTTGTCCAGTTCGTTGACCGAACTGTAGAATTGTTAGACTTGTAAAACATTAGTTACTGACGGCACTAACAGGCGATACATTTTTCAACATAAAACTGCAACCTACTCATAGAATAACATAAAAAATATATACCTACATTAATTTAATTAAATACCGATGATTCTTGATAGACGAATGATCCCGTATGTATCCTTATTTATGAGGTCATAATTTTTAAACTGTGTATTACTCTTAGAATTTCGTCCAAGGTCCCCTCCATATCTCCTTTTATAACCAATTTGCATCGGTAAAATATCCTAAAATCTATTAGACCAAGATCCCAGGGCCGCCAGACCTTACTTATTTTCTCATTAACCAAAAGTTTGGAAAAGAGTAGTGCTAAATGCACTATTAACATATGAATACCAGCTAGCCTGGGCCCACGGCCAATTTTCAGCTACCAGGTTCTGAAGATACTTCCAAAAATTGCTCACTTGTCTTGAAGTCTGGGTGCTATACAAATTATTGTTACAGTTCTCTGAACATCATATAAAAAAATCACGGCTCAGATTGTAGGTATATTCGCATAATTTACTTGCGAACTATAAAGCGTCTGACAGAAATTACAGTCGAGGGAGAGTGTCTGGCGGTGTTGATCATTAATTTTGATAATTAATTAATTATATTCTATAAGATATCGGCAGCCAGACCTCAAGACAATTCAATAATTTTTGTAAGTACCTTCAGAACCTGGTAACTGAAAATTGGCCGTCGGCCCAGGTTAGCTGGTATTCATATGTTAACAGTACATATTAGCACTACTATTTCCCAAAGAGAAAATAAGTAAGGTCTGGCGGCCCTGGGATCTCCGTCTATATAAAGAACATCTTTGCCGGTGTATTGATTAGAAGCATTCTCATATTTTTAGATAATTCGAGGTCATTCAACTAAACACACAATATTTTTATTAAGTTATTATTTCTTTATTTCCTAGGTATAATTATCGAGTATTTTTTAATGTTAAGTACTTATCTTTTTTTTTTTCATTTCCGTTTGTCTACCGTGCTAAATTACCAGAATCTCTACTTTATAAAATTTTACTTTTTAAGTTGTCGCGAGCAAAATTTTGTAATCTTAGGTTTTCTAAAGAAATGGCGCTTGAATGTAACAGTATAACGCGAGTTTCCTTTGTGTGCAAACAAAACATTTATTACTTTACAAAATCCTAACAAATATTACACTAAGTCATTCCTTAAAGTTTCTAATAACAAAGCTGCCGACTTATAAACACCTCATAACTTATAAGGACGTCCTTCTCCTGCCAATACTTGAACATGACGAAAACATTTATTGGTACAAGTATCTCCTCATCTTTTAAGAGTTTTTTCGTAAGACATTATTTACGACAAATTTAGTTAACAACTACATGTAAGTATTTATTAGTCAGGTCATTTAAAAAAATATAGGTACGTACAGTCGAACATAGAACCTCCTTTTCTTAAGTCACAACCAGTATTGTTAGGAACCTTTTCGGATGTTGAAACTTTTTACTAAATCTTTGGTTTCAGTTTTCCATGGTTGTTTTGTTTTTAGTTATTATTATGAAATATTCTTTTTGTTTTGTACTTTAAAAATGATTAAAACCAACGATTTCCACCATCGTCTTTCAGTATTCGTAAGAACCTTCAAGATATCGCGAGGAAAATCCATTTTTTATAACATCGATAAATTAACATCTGGTATTTGATGAGCCCATATCAGTGGAATGCCCATCAACTGAATGACAATTATACTAGTGTCGCGACATTCCTATACTAAAGTAGATAGAAGTGCTAATATTACATTATAGATTTTAAATTTTTTAAATCTATCTTTAAAAACCGACAAAAAAGAGGGGTGTTATAAGTTTGACGTGTGTATCTTGTGTGGTTTTCTGCGGCATAGTAGTTACTAAACGAATGGAACTCAGAGTGGCGACTGGAACAACATGGTTGGTTTAAAATACTATTTCTTTTGGGGGAAAATATTACGTGATATTTGTAGAGACCCCCCCTCTCCCCCACATGAGATTGAGTGAGATCGGGCCCGACCCCCTCCCCCCCCAAAACGCCTCACGTAATTAATGGACGCCCCCTTAAAAGCGATGGATGTCGGAGGTGATACAATTTTCTTAATCTAAGAGTTATGTAATTCAAAAAATACTTTTAAATCGTAATAATAAAGTTCAATTTATGCAGTGCCAAGTACCTACGGCTATTAGTTTATCAACTGCGTAACCCTAGAAGCCGTTTAAACCTATATTTAGATTTGAAATGAAACGAAACGACCGGACGCCAATAATAATATGCTTAGGGAGCTGGATTGCCTTCCAATAAGCTTAAAGTTACGTTCAAGCGAAACTAGTCTACGTGGAGGAATGTTTACTAATAAAGTCGGTTATTAAGATATTACTATAGCAAATATCCTGGCCTCAAGAAACATGACGTAAACAGGTAAATTAATAAACTTTACACACTCAAAGATACCCTCAATACCATTGTAGTGCTGCGGGACCCTTGGGGGCACGAACAAAGAGCAACACTCACGCCAGACCCGAAATCAAATATCTTCCTTTTACATAAATATTTTACCCGACTTTGATTCCAAGTCCATCCGATCTGAATAAAGGCTTTATAACAGAAGTAGGTATAGTCAAGTGTGTGGCGAACTTGGTTAACCCTGGTTTCTGAGTTTTCAAACCGATCAATGGCCTCTGACTTGGTTTTAACGACTGTAGTCAATCGACAACAGCCGTGACCGCAGTTTAACGGCCATCCGAGGCATGATAACGCTCGTGTTAAATTGCCACTTTGGTCACCCATCAGGTTCCCTGCATATGTGTACGTTGCGTTACCTCACTGATCGGTTGAGATCAGCCAGCGCCACTGGGCTACGAGCGTTTCTTGGGAAATAATAATAAATGTTATTGATTTATATGTGTTAAATATCAAATTTCTGCTGCGTGCAGATTTTTAGTACACTTTGACACATCATACCTTGGAAACTATAAGTCGTATTAAAATGAATGCTAGAACTTATTTATAGGCAATTTATCAATAAACAGTTTAGTCTTTGGCCATTTTGTCCTAGCTTGTATAGTTTTCCTGAAAATTGAGGAAATCTGTAAAACGGGACTCAAGGGGGGGAGGGGTGACGCCGAATGCCGGGGGGGGGAGAGTCGTGATTTATAATGTACTTATTGATAGGTATAACACTGCAACATCAAAACAAAATTATTAATTTTGCCGCTAAAAAATCTATAATGAATATACTATCAAAGGAGAGACATGATAATTATGATATCGAACCTCTGAAGTATCGGCGTAGACTTACTGAATAGACGCCTAGCAAGCACAACGTCTTTAACTCTTGTAGGTTGGATTACCAGGATTTAGTAGCTGTTCTGCGTCTCCGTTCTAGTCACATTCCATTGAATAGTTTTGTTTATTTGATGCGTAAAGTAGCTTCTCCAAATTGCAGTTTGTTTCATAGAGTTGAAGACATACAATAATGTTACAATGGAGTGTGGTCGGAGTGGAGCGATGAGGGCGCAGCTTGGCATACGCTGCCCCGATATCGGTATGGTGAACAGCATCTTGGCTCTTCCAGAGTCTGATTTGGTCAAGATAAAAATATTTATAGAATTGAGATTAATTAATATGTTTCAGTTTTAGGTTATGTTTTATTTATAAGTGTCAAGAGGAGGGTGGCATTCCATAAAACCCTCGGTAAAATAAAGTTTTAATTTAAAAAAAAAAAACAATGTGAAAACTACCGGGTCAAATGTTAAAAAAGCGACGAAATGACAACGCCAGAGGGCGATCAAGCCTTTGCGCGGTGCCCTCGTGCAATCAAATTGAAGTTTTACCGTAATCGGGTGCTATCTATGCAATTGAATGTTTTAATGGTCAAACTGTCGCATAAATCAAAATCCTAATAAATTCCTCGTCAAATCGGCGACAGACATATGATTGACGCGATTAACATTAATTAGATTTAATATGCTATTAACATTTTGTCCATTAGATTAGACCCAATTGATAAGTTACCTATTTCGTTTATTAATTACCATAATATAGCAACAGGAAATATTAACAGAGTTCTTGGTAGTTTTAATGCGAAACTAATTTGGAAATCTACTGAGGGGATCACGAATGATAACTCTAAAATTTAAAAATTTTTAGAACCTTCGACAATTATTGCCTATTATAAGCTTATAATTATAACTATTCAACAGCTGAACCTAGCTAAGAACCATCTCGACTACGTCAGCTTTCAAACAAAAGAATAGCATCAAAATCGATCTATCGATACGATGCTACATACCTACATGTGTCTGTATATCTGTCCTTTTTTTGTCGGGGGTTAGAAATATGAAGATCTGTAGAGGAGATCCTAGATTATCGGATTATCTAATTGGGAGTATTAAAAAACAAAATATTAGCACTTAATTTTGCATCCACAGACTTGATGTCCGTGCCCTTGTCTTATTATAATTTAAATTTTTAATACTTATTTTACATTTTTAACAGATTTTATACTCTCCATTTGAGTTTACAATATTTACATATATTTTTTAATTTCTAACCTCCGATAAAAAAGAGGGGTTTTATAAGTTTGACGCATGTATCTGTCTGTCTATCTGTGGCATATTATAGCTCCTAAACGAATGGACCCCGAGATGTTTCTTAGCTGTATTCATTTGATCAAAATTGGGTTAGTCGTTTAAATGTTATAATCAATCGAATGTTGGGCGTGGTCACAGAATAATAAATAATAGTACTGCGTGGTACAAAAAATAACTGAGATAAAACGATTTTCGGATATTTTTAATAAAATTAATCACAATATACGTGGTACATGCCACAGAGCAGAGTAGACAAGAAAATTAAAGAAAAAACATGATAGTGATGTGGCCTTAACTAAGCAGTAATATTGTTTCTAAGAGTTTTAATTTATTTTTAACACATTTAATAAAATGGTTTATTTTTCTTTTTTCCAGGTGATAGGACAAAGAGAATTCGCCGTGAGGCCGACGAGAAGGCCATCAGAAGAGCTACAGACTGGACAACCCTTAGAAATAGTTATAGAAAGGGTGAGTCAACTTTTTAATTGTAAATAGACCGGTTTAGATAAGTAGCTTTTGTTGAAGCGTTTTGTTAGCTTAGCAAAAACAAAACAATTTTTACAAGATAAATAAATGAAAAAGAAAATAACGATTTCACCGACCAACCATTATCAAAATCCTCTTTGAACGCTCTGGGAAAAAGCCAATACGATTTTGGGCGCAAAATTTTAAATTGTCTCCCAAATGGGGTCAAAAACCAGTTCAGTCCAGCAACCTGTAGTAATTATTTTAGGGATGGGACGCTTTACAACTTTGTGACCTACCAGAAATCCAGATTTGGTCTGGATTTCTCAATACATTTTGATTTGAAAATGTTTCAATCATAACAATAATATTGTTTCAATCATAACATAACAGTTTATGAAAAAATAATTGATGATTTATTAATAAACTTATCGCCTGTAGGAGCTGATACGTATGCCAAATCACTCGATCCATTACGTTCATGAAACGTAGCATGAATGGAGGGGTTTGTGCATTCGTGCCACGACGTGCAGACCGGAATAGATGCTTTTGTTGAGCCTCTGCGGCAGAACTGCTGCTGGGCGAGCGTGGCCATTTTGACGGTTGACGGATGATTTATTAATAAACTTATGATCTTATACGCTGAAAACAGCATGTTTAAACCGAAAAGTTGTAGAAGTGTATTAATATCAACATATTATCAATTACTATAGGAAGTTGGCAGTTTAATATGATCCCTGATTAAGGCTATGCCTATTCGTAAGATGATTATTTTTACGTAGTAAAGTTTATATACGTATTTATCATTTATTAAAAAGCTGACATCCCTATTAGCCCTTGCGAGTGAGCCCGGTGAACGAACTCTGAAAAAGTGGATCGCATTTTGGCTCCGGAGCACCCTCGTTATCTCAAACTGGCCGTACATAACTGTGCCTTTGCCTGTTGACGGAAAAAAAAAAAACAAAAAAAGCGTCGGGAAAGTAGTTTCGCGGCGCGCGCAAATTATAACTGGATGTAATTTTGTTCTTGTTATTCGTTGTTTACTACTAATAAAATTACGTAATTATTATTTGGAGTTGAATGAGCTGAACAAAACTACTTAGTGTTTTGGTACGTTTATTTAGTACCAACATAGTTGGATAATAGGTGTTTTGATGGAGACTTAGAATAATTATATGTCATATAATTACATAGCTTAGTATTCTAAGGTAGATCCTTTAATTTTTTAGCACAATATAATGGTACCTTTATTAAGTATGATGACATATTATGGGTACCCTTAACCTTAAATTATTCTTGTTAAGGCGCTTTAAACTGGTACAGAAGCCAGCATTAATGTTACCCCGATTCATTGAAAAACCGTTCTTATCGCAACAGCACAGAGTAATAGATATGTGATTTAGTTGTGTTTATACTCACTAAAAAGGGAAAAAAACCCCTTGCTGGATAAAACTGTTACGGAAATCATAAATCTCACTTCCCTTCAGACCGGAAGTTCTCATAGAAAATGGAAATTGGCAAATAACCTTCTATTTATTCGTCTAAATAATAATAATAAACGCTACACACTCAAAGGCCCACACTAAGGTTTTCCCTTGTGTTGTTTCCTTGGTTTCCCTTGTGCAAAAAAAAGGTATGGTACCATTTCTTCTCATAATTCATAGTTTTTTCCACTGAACGCTGCAACCTTTTCGTAATTTAATTTAAAGCACGCACATGACCGACATTTCGGAAATTTTAACCAGATAATATCACAGTGTGTGACAGAATCCCACATTTTTCATCCGATTTTGGTTCATCAAGGAGACTTAATGTGTTTGAAAGGTCGAAAGTTTTGGCAGATTTTTTCCTTGATTCTTGCTTGATACGCAATGGAAAAATACGTACTTTTTACAGCTTTCACAACAACTTTCAATCTTTTTCTGATCTCGCCAAGTGATAGCAACGTTGATTATGTTTATCATTTATTATACAGAAACATACACCTTATTTACGAAGTATTTATAATAGTTACGGGGAGAAAAGTCGTGAGTACTTAATCATCAATTGTGGCTGTGTCGATTGACTTCACAGCATTCGATATACCAAGTCAAAGATCATTCGGTAGTTTCCAAAAATTACTTTTATACCTACACGACAAAGACGGAAGAACCACTTTACATAATTTAGTTACCTATTAGAAAAAACAGGACTATTTAGTGGTTATTTGTGATAAGTAAGATTTTTCGACGGTCGGTAGTGGTCGCCTACCGATGCAGTAAATCAACCTTCAGCTCTAATTGGACGGCTATTCCGCTAATCCAGTCATTCTCAAAGTGTGCCCCGCCGCGGAGCCCTAAGAATCCCCAAGTCCTCTGTGGAGGCTCCGCAAAAATATCGATAAATACACTAAAATAGGACGGTATTAAAATGCGTATCTAATGCGAGTTGTGAAAAAAGATACTTATAATATGGAACGGCAAGCGCCCGGACTCTGTAAGGAGCTTAGCCCAAAATTTAATTCAACTAACTTTTCAAACATTTCATGACGATTAGCTTGACTGGCAGCGCCAACAGAAAGTTAAGTTACTAATTAGGTAGTTTTTAAAAAGCTGGAATGCGTGGAAATTGCAGACCAGCAACGGTCAAAAATTTGATCAGGTATTAGGTCGCTCTGTATTAGGTTCAAAAACTCTGGTTAGTCAAGTTCCCCACACACTAGACTACACCTACACGACAAGGAAGGAAGGCTCTGTGAAGCCTGCGATGTCCAGGAGGATTCTGAGCTTCTGGTCGGAGCTGAGGTGACTGGAATAGCCACCGATCCACACGCATAATGGACCATCTTAGAACTAAAATGAACCCTTAAACCTTGCCGCCATTCCTACAAATTACACAATATGAGAGAGCTGGCAGCTAGCACATTTTTTTTTAAATTATAAGATGGGTTAACTCTTGACCTCAATCTTGACCATAAAGGTCAAAGATGAGGTCGACGATGGAACGAGTTAACCCAGAAAATGCCTATAAAGGCGCTGGTACTCTCACGCACCGACGGAACACAGCAAACTGTTTGGCGTCGGACTTCGGTAGGTGGTTGTTGTTACCTATTTCGCTCTTAACTCTGGGTTTAAGGAAAACTTCTAGTCAAAAAATATAGAAAAAACAAAAAACAACTTGAACCGGACTAAGCGCTAAATCTTAAAACTATTAAGATTGTTTTACGAGTAATTACAAATGCAATTACGACCAAAACCTGAAATTATAGAACGAGAACGACCTTGTAGTTACCTCACAAGGATGTTAAAAAAGTTTCTGTTTTAAAATTATTTTATTTATACTTTTTGAAGGCTAAACCTAAAGTTACCCATACAGAGCAAAAACAAAAGAGGTTTGTCTTTTTTTAAAGCTTTTTGGGCCCAACACTGCATACTATCTTGTTGCAGCCGGACATTAGGGCCCCGATTCTGTAACTTCAGTTGTGTGTCGATGATATTGAGGCCATTTTATCTGTTCAGGTGGCGAAGTTGAAAACTATTCAAATTTCATACATCTAATGACGGCTGCTTTGACTGGTGGCGCCACCGCCAACTGAATTTTCAGTTGAGGTAGTTTGCAACTTTACGTTCGGTTGGCGGTGGCGCTGCTGGTCAGGATGGCTGTCAGCAAGTATATGAAAATTAAATAGTTCACAATTTCGCCACCTGAACAGATAAAATGGCCTCAATATCATCGACAGACAACTGAAGTTACAGAATCGGGGCCCAGGCCACACTTATTCCTTTAACCAATGACATCTCAATGGCGGTTGAATGACAATGGTAACCATTTTATCCGTTCAAGTGGTGAAATTGAGAACTTTCGAAACCTCATACATTTGATGATAGCCATTCCGACCCGCGCAGCAGCGTCACCGCCAATCAAACGTTAAGTTGTAAAGTTTAGCAATTTGACATTCATTTAGCGATGGCGTCATTACTGACGACTTGGTAGTCAAAGCCAAAGCAGCCGTAATTAGATGTATGAAATTTGGATAGTTCTCAATTTCGCCACCAATGGCGACCAACGTCATTAAACCGCCATCGAAACGCAGTCATTAGAGGAATAACCGTCGGAAATACGAAAGCATTTTTGCCCAAGCTAAAACGGAGACGTTTCGCGCTCGCTCGGTCAAAGGTTATTATTTATTTCATGTACACACAACAGCACATCAAGTTAAACAGTTGCACTACGAAAATGGCCACTATTACGAGCACAGTAAAGGTCAACATGTATAACCTGACGTGCTGTCTTGTGTATATGATGTGTTACGATACTATCATCACCACTTGCTGCGTATCCGCAGTCCACAATATTACTCAACGAATGGCCTTAATTCGCTTTCTGTAGAAACGTAACGGTTGCTCGTACAGTCGAGAGCTCATTAAGCTTGACGCATTGGTAACAAATACCTGGGTGTACTTATAAACCATTCCAAACCAACTGTACTACGATTACAAACCAACAATGCTGTTAAAAAACTTGCTTACCATCTTCTTTCCATTGAAAACCATTTATATTAACTGAAATAATAAGTCTGTGAAACTAATTTGTATTTGCGGCCCGTTTAATGCAAATCAATGTAAAAACGTATGCAAAACTAGTTTCGTCTCCGCATCCTTGCGTTCATTGATATAACATGCGAGTACTTATTTTCAAACTGATGAATCCTACTTTAATACTACCATACCAAGATGCAACTCGAATGTTAATGGAATCTAATAGACAAAGTCAAAAATAGCTTTATATCATAGAACATTAATTTTTAACATAAGCCAATATTTTTTTTATTAACAAGGGGACGTTCTTGACCACAATCTAGCATAAGGGCGAAGTCGAAGATGTAGCAAGTTCACCCAGAAGAAGCCAATTTTAGAACTTTTAAAGAGATTTACCTTAGCATTTTTAACTTTAAAGTTTTTAAACATTTAAATTCTTCTTTACCCCACTGCTCACTAAAGGCTTCTACTATATTTAATTATCCCATAGAAATTAAGTAGTTTAAAGTTTCGTTCTGTCAGGACGGAATTTCAGAGTTCAGAGTTATAATTATAAATTATTATATTAGTATTCGATCGATGTATGAGGCGAAGTAATAAATAAATCACTTAGATTTTGTTTAAAAAACTGACGTACAACATAAACAACTAACTTAACCTATGCTGTTTGTCAGCTAAAATTAAATTTAAAGTCATCAATTAAAGCAATATTTATCTAATTAACACCTAATAAAGTTTTATTAAAGTATTTAATGAAAACAGAAACTAATTCCACATAAACCAAAATCAGTCTTTATTTAATTTAATAAACACAACAATCTCGTATTTTGTTTTGAGTACTGTCCACACAATTAGCTTTATTATGAAATAATAACTTAATTTTAAAAATATTTTCATAATTAGTGCTTGTGTTAAAAATTATAATTTTCGTGGGTAGTATGGTCATGGGTATGGGTAGAGACAAAAGGCAGTTAATAATATTAATTTTTATTAAATTATGCACCGTCGCAGTACACGTATTTTCAGAGTTCAGTTTATAAGAGAAAACGAGTCGAAACTGATCCGAATTTCATTGTAAAATTATTGCTGTTAAAATGGCCCAATTGCAAAGAAAGAAGTTTGTTGACGTAAACAAGTACGGCATTACATTTAAAGAAGCTTTAACTATAATCAAAGTTTCTGTAACGCCGAAAATCGCGTCGATCCCTTGCTCCGTTACGACGCGACGTAAAGGAAAGACAAACAAACACACTTACTTTCTTATAATATTAGTAAAGTAAGGTGTTGTAACATTTGCCACAAGAAAATAAAAAAGATAACTGTGATATGAAATGAAGCAGGATGCATAAATAATAAACATAACATAAACAACACAAATTAGAATGTGCCAGCTGCTAACTCTTTCCAGATGTACTGTAAAATTCAGTAATCGGGATGTGTGATTATTGTTGTGTTGTGAGCAAAAGCCTGACGACGTAACTTATCACCACTATACGATATTCCATCTGATAAATCCTCAGAATTTACCTATGTCAAATGTGGCCTCAAGTAGTTTACCCTTCTGTCTACCCTGACAGGGATATAAGGCGTGAGTGTATGTACCTATGTGTAAACAACACTGACATAGTATGCGGAACCTTTACAGCGCGAATTGGACTTAAATTCATATTATTTTTAGATGACGTTTGAAAGTTACCTTGAGATCCAAAACAAGTAGCGATTAAAATAGTGCATCATTAAAACACTGACCTGGACAAGGGTACATAACTTTGAAAAAAGTAATAATGTGTAGCTGTGTAAAAAAATTAAAATAAGTAACTAATGTTTTTTTTTTAAACCTTTTTTTCAAACAGCCCACCGGCACCGAGGGGCACTGCCTCCCTTCGAAACACGAAGAGGATGTAGGCCAAACAAGCTTTTATTTAAAAACTTTTTTTTTTAATTTCATAGTACAGGTTCCTTCGGTAAAGTGGTTCAGTTTTGAGGGAAGAAGCACCCCTAAAGTTTCACTTACTAATTTAAAGTCGCCCACTTTGGAGTCAGTCTGCGCAAAACATTATACAATACCTCTAAAATTATAAAAATGGTGTCATCCCCGTCATTCAATTGCTTTTTAATTTAAATTCTGATTTGAACTAATTTTGACCAAATATAGCTAAGAACCATCTCGATTATGTCAGCTTTCATACAAAAAAAAAACCGCATCGAAATGGGTCCATTCGTTAAGGACAGTGGTTCTTAACCGGTGGTCCGCGGACCACTGATGGTCCCCGGAAGCACCTGAAGTGGTCCGCGAAGCCATCCCAAAAATATTGTATGAAATGTGACTAGTCGACGACGAATGTGAATATTGTATGAATCACTGAAAGCGACTCGATGCCAGAGCCTTTAAGTGTTTGGCTTTGGCTAGCGTTGAACCCAGGATTCAGAAGTTAGTAAGTCAAGAAAAATTAAATTTTCGTAAAAAAATTATAGAACAACCCTTTAGTTATTTTTACCTCCAAGCAGTTGTTGGTCCGAGGCAAAACAGATATTTTGTAAAATGGTCTTTCATTATCATTACTAAAAGGTTAAGAGCCACTGGTTTAGGAGCTACAATGCCTCTGACAGATACACAGACATACAGATACACAAACACATGCTCAATAAAACCAAACAAACCTAAGTAGGAAGTACATAAGTGGATATGTAACCGAATATGAGAAGTAGAGCCGAGATAAGTAGTCCCGTGAGTACGGAACCCGTTCCTACGAGTAACTGTATCCCGAGGGTTCGATGCCCGCGTCGCGTCGCGAAATTTCACATTTCTCCAGTCGCGGCTCCGTCTTCGTCACACCTCGTGTGTCTTCGGACGTGTTCGGCCGACGACGCCATGCTGTGTTTATTACATAAGTTCACGAATTAGACCACTAGGTAATCCTTACCAATAAACGCGAAAGCTTGTATGGATGTTTGTTTATACCCTTTCACGCTCAAATGGCTGGACCAATTTTGATAAAATTTGGTATGGAGGTAGCTGACACTCTGGCATAACATAATACATACAAATTCAGGATAAAAAAGAGGGGTGTTTTAAGTTTGACGTGAGTATCTGTTAGTCTGTGTGTCGGTCTTTGGCATCGTATCTCTTAAATGAATGGACCAATTTCAATGCGGTTTGGAAGCTGCCGTGACTGAAGGTTCTTAGCTTTATTTGATCAAAATCGGTTCAACCGTTTAAAAGTTATACGCAATAAATGTCGGAGGTTATATTTTTTTTTTGTTTAAGAGTTATTAATGTACAATCTAAACTCTATCCCTTCCTTTACATTACATTAATAATTTGTGTGGGCAAGCGTAAATCTAAGGTCAAGAAGTCAAAATTAAATAATATATTATATTTATAAACGCTGATTTACAACTTTTAAACCAAAAAGTAGCCATAATCTGTGAGGATCTGTGTGTTAGTAGTTAAGTTGCTTAAAAGCTGTTTGTTTTCCTCAAATTAAAACAAATAAATGAATAACGGGTGAGCAATTGAACTGCAAACTGCATTGAACGAAATAAAATGCACAAATCAAATTGTAGAATTTTAAATTGGCGCGGTTGGTCACTTGTTTACAGAAGCTAGCCCAGGGGTCACCAAATGGCGGACGCGGACCGCCGTCCGCGTACATAATTTAATAAAAATGTATACCCCGCATTATCTTTGATGACGTCGATTCGAAAACGGCCAGGCGAAGTAACGAGCTAACAAGCGAGATATAGTCTGAAACAAAAAAATAAAATTTTTCTCATTGATATGTCAAAAAATTACTTTGTTATTTCGATAATTACGTTTATATTTAATAAAAAAATATTTTATATTTCTATGTTGTGCGGACCGCGATGGTCATTTCATTTCTTAAAACGGTCCCCGAGCGAAACTAATTGGTGACCTCTGCTGGCCAATCAGAAGGGACAAGAGGAATTTAGGACCAAGCCGATGTTTCATCAAGTCCATTAGTGTCTGATACGTCGCAGTCGCACCTATGTGATAATTGTGTACATAAAGAGAACTTGCTTCGCTTCCTTCCTATGTGGCAATTTGGTGTCATACTTTAATTGTTTCATCTATCAATAGATTTGAACGCCACACCCGAAGATTATTTAAAAAACATATTAAGGCCAATACTAAAGAAGGAGACTCAAGTCTTCATCTGTACTTAAGTATTGATTGTCTCTTTCTCTCACTATAAAAAGGCCAAAGACGACTGCTGCTCAAGTATAGATCAGAGTCTGAGTCGGGTTCTGTAAAACGGACCTTAGAGTTTTTGTCTTAAAGGACGAGAGCCAAGGGCAAATGATGTAAGCACTTTTTTGTAGGTACAAGTGATTTTAGTACTTATAACATTTTACTGTATATTTGCTTGGTAATACTAAAGATGACCCTAAACAAACACTTAATAAGTACTAGCAAATATATCCACCTTAGCTTGACCCTAGAAGTGTCTGAAGTGCTATTTACAGTACAAAAGTATTTATCAGCTCACAAAGTTTATATATTTAGATATTGCTATTGCAAAATGTTCAGCTAAGAAAATCGTTATATCGCAAATAATTAAAAAAATATATCAGCCCATATAATGTATCTTACGTCCTTTCCGAGGGGTACAGGCCCCTACTTAATGCAATTTTTAAGTATCAAATATGAGCAGGAAATAAATCGAAACAGCCAAAATCCCTATAAAGTTGTAGAAAACATCAATACATAAGGAAACCAGACGACCTTGCGATGGTGATGGCACAAATTTATTACAAAATGATGCATAGCGATGTTTCGATACGAAAAACAAGTAAATAAACATGTAGGTGCCTTCAAATTGCTTTTTTTCTATCAGCTCGCCTATCAAATTGCTGGTTAAATTGGTTTAAGCGCGGTATTATGCGGTCATATTGTAATTTTGAAATATCGGCATTAGAGAAGGCCTCCTGAAATTTCATTATTTTAGAATAAATTTTATTTATGTTTTATTTTTTGTTGGACAAGAGTATGAAATTTAAAACGTATTACATATATTTGGAAGCTAAATTTGATAACGGTGAGGACGCAGCTTTTTGAAATCGTTTATTCGATTAAGGATATTCTGTTTAGGACAGATTTCCGTGGGTGTCGTAAGAGGCGACTAAGGAAGCACAAATGAGATCTGCCTCCTAGTAATCCATCCCAGGCAACGACACTTCATTTTTTTCTGAATTGAGGTCAAGAGCTAACCCATCTTATAATAAAAAAAATAGATTATGTTTACGACAGATTCTGTTTTCTTTGAATTACAGAATAAAAAAGAATAGCCTGAAATAAACGGACCTTAATAACTCGAATAAATGTATACGTCATTTTTAATAATGCGTACAGAGTAGGTACCTCCATTGAAGGAAAATGCGTTTCTCGAAAGTTGTCAAAAGTCGGCAAGTGCGTGTATTAAGTTGAAAGGTTCGCCGACACATCGTAAATTAAGCCTGTAGAGGCGGCCTTATCACCCGCCTGACAGGTTGTCCAAAACCAGTCGCCCTCGGTTCTAAAAGATGTATGAATTAACTGTTTTTGTTCATTATGTTTTATTTCATTAACTTTGGGTTTTGAAGCGTGCTTCAAATTACCGGAATGGATTAACCTGAGCTTTTTTATTATTATTTTGGGGCAGGAAATCACTTTGATTAGACTAATTATATTAGGTAGGTACGATTTGTTTACTCCTGGATTTTAATACAATGTTCTAGGCTTAAGTTTTGTTAGGTATAGGTTTTGTTTTATAGGATAATCGAATCTTGTGAGCAATAAAGTAATTCGTTTTGGCACTTCTATAAACCGATGGGACATTGTAATCCATACTAATATTTTAAATGCGAAAGTAACTCTGTCTGTCTGTCTGTCTGTCTGTCCGTCTTTCACGCCTAAACTACTGAACAGATTTTTATGAAATTTGTTACAGAGATAGAGCCTGGGAAAGAACATAGGCTACATTTTATCCCACAGTTGGGCACGATATAACCTGTTGTCCACGAGGCGGAGCCGCGGGCGGAAAGCTAGTTTTTAAATACTTTTAATCCTGTTAACTTAACCTTAAATAAGTCATCGCATATTTAACTGTTTAAAAAAACATGAATTCAGCAGAATATTATACAATATGCAGCTTATGAATTTGTAATGGGAAGCCACTAACTTTTGCCACTTTTGGTAAACGTATGAAATATACAATTTGCGTGACACATACATGGAATGAAATGTATAGTCTTCTTCGCATTTTGTTTAGTTTTTGATTTGTGGTACACTGACCATGATGCAGGATTTGGAAGACTGCCATCTGATCTCCGTCACCCTACTGACAGGGAGGGCAACATGACTGAATTGGATATTTGGATCATGGTTACATATGAAGTCGTCTGAATGTATAGGTTTCATCACGATGTTTTCTTTCACCGCAAGAGCATAGGTTAGTGCGCTAATAATGTAAATGGCGCTGCACAAACACCCATTTACAAAAACGACTAAGGTTAATGCGACTTTAAATATCGTACTGTCGCTTTCGTTTTGTTGACGTAGACAAGGACGGCATAACGTTTAAAGTAGTTTTAACTTTAATGATCCTTTCTGCAACTCGCGTACGGGGACGTCCCTCTTTCCAGCTGTTCTCTACGCTGGCCTGTGTAAAAGAACTAAATAAAAAAACCGTCAATTTTCCCACGGTAATATTAAACGTATCCATTACTGAACACCATTTATCAACCACAAAAAACTTCGAAACTATCATTTACAGCTCAAAAAAAAAATCTTTGCCGTGGAAACTATTAAATAGTGTTATTGTTTGCAAACAATTATCACTTGTATTTTGTTGGTTATAATGTTTATTTTTCTGTGGACCTTGACTCTTGTAGACAATTGTTATACCTAGCCTTCAACTGCTTCCTGGGGCAAAGGGTTCGTTTCAGGGTGAGACATTACTATTATATTATTATGTACTTATAATGTGCATTGTTGAAAAACTAGGGGCTGAGGTATTATCTACATAATTTTAGGGAAGTAATAAATAAATATCAAGGTGAAATGTTTTATTGATGTTCCCAAAAAAGCGCCACTTGCACCAGCCGGATTATCTTTTTAGCCTGAGGTTATTATATTAGCTAAACCTGGGCCTTGATAGCATCAAATTACATTTATTCGGGGACACGGACACAGGATTTTACTAGAAAAACTTATCAGTTATATATCTTCCTAGCTCCGTCAAATTCTTAAAAGTAAATCAACACACTTATAAAACAAAATATTCAAATATGGCCGCTCCGTCGGTTAAATGAAATGGAAACCATGCAAATATCAATAATTATTTCCTACATCAAGTAGTAGTCGAGCGTATAATCGTGCATTTTTTTTAAATATACAAGTAATGAGTTGTGGAATCAGTTTTGGCCAATTTTTTTCATTATTTTCAATAACATATTTTTTTTTACGTTTCAGTTCGACGAGTTCGTGAGATCACTATCAGTGGATCCCCACTCCCCCCTCTTCAGGCTTGTTACAGATGGACAACCCCCTTTAAGGTAAATTTAAAATTATTGTAAGAATTTGCGTTAAAATCTGAACGTGCTCAATTTCCTCCTAGATTAGTCAAGACATAAATACTACTACGTGAAGCATGGGCGTACCCAAAGGGGGGCAGGGGAGGGCAGCTGCCCCCCCCGGAAATATAAAAATGCATAGTCAAATTTACTGTTATTTATTTAACTACCTATAAAGCAGGATCAAACAGCCGTAGTTTGCCCTACACACTACATTACATATACCTAATCTTTCATGTAGTCTTTGTGTAGTGTGTACGACAGAATAGCCGCGGGCGATCTGACCTAAAAAATCTGACTTGCCCCCCCCCCCCACCCCTAGGCCAGAAGCTGGGTACGCCCATGCGTGAATGTATATCAAACGTAGCATCCAGTGCTTCATCGCAATGATACCCTGCCTACCCCGTCAAGGATGTGAATGTTAAAACTAGGCGTGATAGGAGTGATCGTATGAATGTTACAATTAGACAATTCTTCATACATTGCTTTTGCAAAAAGTGATTTCATCTGTAGATGTAAACCAAATGCAGCAGTGTATGACATTGTTAAGCCACGTTTTCTTCATTGATTTGCGCAATAGGACATTTGGTTTCTGTACTGGAAAGGGGTATATCTAATAACGTTATCGTCGTCTTCTGCAAGCATCTGCAAGTCATTGCACTGAGTAAACAGACTATGAATGACTGGCAAATTCAGCTAGCCTAGCTAGTTAAATAGACAAGACGTAACTGTGAACATACTTAAATGACAATCCCACCGAAATCATTTCATCATTTTACATTACACCTCTGTATGCCACGCTGCGCAAAAATTCCTAAAGCGCGCAAAGTTCGCCCCTGAGGATACGAGGTCCGCGATGTAAATCATTGAGATCATTAGTTTAGGAGTCGCCATTTTGTCTACATGTATGACTGCGCTAGACTGGCCTCAATTAACTGTCAAAAGTGCCAGTGTACTACGCAAGCTGCAGTCGTAGCACAAATGCACTTATGACGGTTTATAAGTCTTAGAATTGACCGCCATATTTGTGCTTAGTGCTTGATAGCTCGCAAATATGACGACCAATTCGCAGACTTATATGCGGCCACCTCTTCAGTAGGTCGTGTCATAAAATAGTTTTATGAAACGGCCATGCTATTTTTGACCAAGATTTTGGATTTGCAAGTGTAATGTGTTCTTGACTGTACACTAATTTCTCTGTATTCAACATCAATTGAATTTGTTTACATAACATATACAATTACAGTGACATTCACTACTATCTTATCTAATCTATCGGCACTAAAATAGAGTGGGAGGCCTTGAATATTGTAAATACGTGTACAGTAAACACGACGCCCAGCTGTCTGCCTTATTTCGTTGGGATACGGTTGTTATTAGAACCAAACAGTGAAGTTCGGTAACCTGTAGCAGAAATAGCTGGATTTGTATATGGGAATTATTTTGTGACCTCTACCATTACCGCGTAAAAGGTTCTCTAAGGTGTTATTATACTAAATCTGTTTAATATTTATGTAGTTCATGCACTTACGTGAGTTTTTTAAGGACGGTGATTTTATTTTTATTGACTCTTTGGATTCAATTGTGGTTTATTTAGGGTAGTCGATATAATCACCAAAGGTCGATTGTATGATAAAACTGTTCTTCTATTAATAGGCCTACTGGTATATGTTTTCAATGCGCGAAATGGCCTGACTTGTTTAACAATTGTAGCCAATCCCAAGATCAATGGTTAAACGTGCTATCCGAAGCACAAAAACATAACACTCTTGCCTATAATCCCCGGCAGAACGTCATGTGGTTCCGGAATCACTTGACAGCACATTTAACACAGAACATAAACTCTCCTAATAAATTGCGATGTCACCCATCAAGATCTCCTACGTCAATTACAGTGAGTATTACTAGGCTACGAGCGTATCATGTGCTCTTACCTCCAAACCCGACGGTTACTGGTTTTTTTAAAACGAAGGGGTTCGGTCTTGACCACAATCTTGCTAAGGGGCGAAGATATTGTCGAGGATGTAACAAGCTCACCCAGAAGATGACTATTCACTCGAACTTTAAAAAGACTCGGGTTATATGAGACCGGCAGAGAATAGGCGGGTTTGCTTAGATAGAAAAAAAAACAATATTCTCAGTATTTTCTGTCACCCAGATACCATTTAATGTAAGGATAACAAGTCTGGCAGTTTATATTTGATAATGATAAAGTCGTAATCGTTGCATTATCTTAATGCCACACTAAACAAACACAGAACTAAGACAGCACGTGTAAATGTTTATTAAATAATTACGGCCTTGTTTCCATGTGGATCACTAATACAACCACCCCATGTTTTAACCGTGAAGTCGAGATGCGTTCGATTTGGATTTAACATACTTAGATTACTGTACCTAAATCAAATGTGACTGTGAAAATGGAAAGGTACAACTTTCGTGATAGTCGTTAAGGTTCACAATTAGTGTGATGAGCTATTGTAAATAGCTCTTATTGACTACCCCAAAAGTTGTACCTTTTACTAAACACTGTCACAAATATGCCTTTTCTCACTTCGACAGGGATTAAAAGCGCTAGTGTATGAATGGAATGATTGACATTGACAGTATGTATATACCTGCTTTTATCGTTATATTTCTAGAAAAATATGTACTCGGCTCCTTTTTTTAATCGACTTAAAAAAAAACTATTTCAATCAAAAAGACGGAGATTCTCAGTGTCTGTGGAATATAATAGAATAGAAAAAATCTTTATTTTATAGGACATTCAGGATGCCACTTAAAACAAGTCAAGATTACATGAAATACATGCAAACAAACATTAAAGGATTTAAATACATAGATACGCATTCGTTCTATTGACCCTACTGACTCTACGCCTATTCGCAAAGGTGCAGTCTTCCCCAGAGAAGAACAGGCAAAAAACTCTGAGGGTGCTCTTTTGAATCGCATTACAAATTTTATTATTTTCTAATTTTAACTAATTCTAGAACAATTCCGTGGCGTCAATTTACTCTCATGTCATCCTCATAGGAGCGGAGACTTCAAATATAACAAATTTGATAAAAGTCATGGAAATCAAAGAGCATTCCAAAACTTGTTTCCAAACCTTTTTTACATAAGTACATTATATACGTATAACCTTAGCTATGTTTCAAAGAGGTTGGCTTAGCGGTTTTACTCACTTGCTCAGCTCCTTACAATCTTATTATAATGTAGAATCTAGGAAACGATTGCCATACCAAGAGAGAGGTGACCTATTAGCAATTTTTTTGCTTTCTTTTTTACACCACAGTGTGATCGCCAAACTTCCAGCAAGTAAGGACGACTAAAACATAGTACTAGACAAAAAATAACACTAGATAAGGAGTCATAGAAAAAATTTACTAGATTTGGATAGTATTCAAGCTAGATAAAAACGTTTTATGTGAACACCCACTTCCTTAAGATTTATTCCAACAGTTCACTGCACAGAAAAAACTCATGGTTATTAAAAAGGTATGCAATTCAATGCTTTACGTAGATTCCCAATAGATTTCCTCGAACAAAAAACGCCGGAAATCAATACAAGGGTCAGATGCTATCTGTTGATGTAATCGCCTGCAGCTATTGTCATCGTGACGGGTGACCTACGACATTGATACTTTGCTCCTTACTTACGTGCAGGCGTTTAAATTTTTAATAGTATTTTTATTGTACAGGTTAAAAAGGTCTCCGCTTTGTAAGTAATTTTATGGCAGACTCTTGTGGAGGTAATATTTTATTATTTTTATACTAGCTGTATTGCAGGCGGAAACTGCAATGAGTCTGAGAGACAAATCTGCTAAATTAAGTGGATAATTCCAGTATCGATTATTACTCAGTTTAGTGGGCTTCATCCTTAATTTTCGCCAACCAATTCAAACTCACCCAATAGATAGAAAGGTATCTTTCCGGGCAGAATAATCAATCCAAATGTCAATTTAATACTATCACGGGTTAAACATACATAATATATACGCTAATTTGGACCCGTGTTTCATTATAAATTATAGTGTTATATTACAAACCAAATGTTAGCGTCAATCTTGCTAAATCACAATAAGGACACTGTGATTATTCAATTATTCATTCAAACGAACAGAAAATGTATGTTGTAATTCGAAGTTTCGAGATATTCTTTTTATCTCCAATCAAATGACTTGCTAATCCTGTAATCAAGCGTCGTTGAAAGCCGCTTAGTAAATTGATTGAATGGTTCTTGAAATCCACGAGCGTACGTGGACTTTATTCAGGACAAGTGGGAATAAAGGGTTGTGAACAGCTTTGCCACAAGCGAGGGCCCCACGCACCAGTACTTTTTTATGAGCCAACCACCAGTTTTGTAAAGGTTTCAGATATTGCAATGCGCGTGGCTGAGTACTAGTTCACAAAGATTTAGCCTAGGTCGGTATGATAAGAAGAACAGCTTAGCCTAGTCACCCTTCGATTCAAGATTTAGTTAGTGATTCTACTTTTAGACGTACACATGCAGTGGGCCCAATACAGTGGGAATGTTACCCGTAGTTTCGATGAAAGTTTCATGAGAAATGTCATAAATTTTTTTGTACGCGGCAGTTGCTCAAGTGAGTCAGGCCCTAATGGCTGAATACGCGGACGAAGACGACAAGTCATTGGATGTATCATGGAGGACCAATATAAGTCAAGTGGTCTGACGAAAGTCATATCGTTACTCATTCAGTAGTTTTTGTGGATTTTATTCGATAATAGTTTTTACTTTTTTTCATTTCTGACAATTTCCCTGACAAACAACGCCATCTAGATAAAATAATTGAAACTAAATGCTACATGGATTTTCTTTTTTAGTACTACACTTGTACTACATTTTTATATTGAAAATGGCCACCTCAAAATGCAACGTCATCTAGTTTTAGTCTGAAATTTGGGAGTTATACGATCTCAATTAAGTATACTAGTCCATGGATGTATTATGAGATTTATGAGTATATTTCCGCTATTCCAGACAATGCCTGTTCCCGGAGGCGTGCAGCAAAGAACTGACGCTTCCGTCGTACTACGCCCGGTTCCACGACTTGCGTAAGGAGTATGTGCGAGCCTACACCCTGCGGGCCGTCGCCCCCCCCGCCGGCGCCCCGCCCCCTCCGCCGCCTGATCATCCTACCACGCTGCAGGATATGCTCAACTGTATCCTTTATTACTCGTAATATTACTCACTAGCTTTTTGCCAAGGACTTCGATCCCTTAAGAATTTGTGAAAATTATGTAGCTTATGTGTTAATCCAGGTTGTCAGCTACCTAGATACCAAATTTTATCAAAATTGGCCGTTTGAGCGTGAAAGAGTAACAAACATCCATACATTCTCAAAAACTTTCACATTTATTAGTAAGATTTCTTTTTATCGTGTGAGGCAAACTAGACTAATCCTAGGGCGCTATATTGAGCCATCTTGCTGGAATATTAGAGAGAGACGCAGCTATACTAGGAAACAATAGATTGACAGTCTGACTCGTTCCTTAGATAGCTCCGTCACTGACGGATTGACCAGCATGAGGATAGAGTATAGGGCCCTTAAACGCCAATATAATACTGTCACTCTCAGTCTTGTTAACGTAAACAAGGACGGCATTACATTTAAAGAAGCTTTAACTTTAATGAAGGTTTCTGCAACTGTATGAGTCAGTCAAAGTCAGTAGAAGCAAGGAGAAGATACGTACTTGAATAGACTAGCCCCAAAAAGGGGACAGCTTGCATTAATCAATGGCGTCTCAAGGCGGTTGATTAACAATTTTCGCCATTTTATCCGTTCAGGTGGCGAAATTGAGTGCTATCCAAATTTCATACACCTGATGACGGCTGCTTTGACTGGTGGCACCATCGCGAACTGAATGTTCAGTTGCTAGGTAGTTTACAACTTTACGTCCGGATGGCGGTGGCGCTGCTGGTCGGGGTTGCTGTCAGCAGATATATGAAAATTAAATAGTTCTCAATTTCGCCACCTGCACAGATAAAATGGCCTCCATTGTCATTCAACCGCCACTGATTGAGACGCCATTTATTAGTGGTATAGACGCTGAATTTGTAACACATTTGTAGGGAGCTCAAGAAAGTAGCGTAGCTTGCGCATCTCCGACGATTCGGTCCGGTCCATGTGGAGGGAAAGAATATAACCCTGATAGCGTTTTCAAACCATCAATGGTGTGGTTTAACTATTTTAGTCAATTGGAGTTAAAGAAGACCAAATACAAGAGATTAGTATAAAGGAGATAGTAAGGTTTGCCAAAGCTTCTAGTCTAGGAGGTTTAAGGAGATGGAACTGTTAGCGCAGAGATAAACTTATGCGTAGGGAATTGGGTTAAATAAGTGGACTGATCAACCGCATGTGTCTGGCGAGCGTCCCCTCTATAGATAGATGGGTTAATTTGTTTAACGTGTCCTCCGAAGCACGGAACCGCTCGTGGTAAAATTGCGACTATGGTCATCTATAATATTCTTTGCCCCGGTGTACGTTACTTAACCTAATTGATCGCTTCCGAACAACGAGCGTTACTGGGCTACGAGTGCTTTAATATTACTTATGTGAGAAAATTGTCTCCTTCCAACTGACAATTCAAGGGGCAGGTTGAGCAAGAATTCAAGGCATAGAATCAGAGTATAGTGGCTTGCCTTCTCCTGTAAAATCCCATGGCCGCCGCCCCGCTTACGAATGACGGGGGCGCCATGGGAAATCTTTTGCTTAAGGATCGCTCTCAGCAAGAGTTATTTAGAAGATAACTTTAAAATTAATATATTATAACTTAAACGGCTGAACCAATTTTGATAAAATGTGTCTAAGAACTATCTCGAACACATCAGCTTTCAAAACAACAAAAAAATGCATCAAAATTAACCTGGAACCAAGTCCTTTGGCCGAAAGCTTTATCAAAATGTTTCCTTTTTTCTGACACTCAAAAAAAAATTTGAGCTTCTCAAATTTTCTCAACAGTTGAGGAAATCTCTGTGTGACTGTGACAGGCGTGCGTAAAAAAGAATCGCCTACGAAGAACTGGTCTCTTTCACGTAAAATTGGTGGGATTGAGCTTTTGCTCAACATAATGATCCAAAGAACTATAATACTTTTTGAATGATTCCTTAACATCGTGTACAGACTTAGGTATAGCTCCGTACACGGGGGATAATTTCTACGCAGCAGAAGTACAAGACATGGCCATGGTCATACAGAGGATAATCGCTGATGGTACGTATTTATTAATAAAATAAATAAACCGGTAATACTCTAACCCCAAATCAAGCAAGGCTTTTGTACTACGGGTGTTAGATAACTGATACACTAGTTATATTCTTTTTTTTTAATAATTCTTATACAATGAACACCCAAACTCCTCACAAGTTCTTGAAAATACGATTTTCAAATATTAATGTTGGTCAGAATCAAACCCTCAACCTTCACATCAGGTCAGGTGGCAGTTTGACCAGTCAAATTATTTTCTTATAAAAGCATTAAACTTTTTTTAAAGATTATAAAGTGATCCGCTTTATCAAGTTAAAATGGATTAATTACTTCAAAGTCTCTTAATATTAACCAGTTTTCATGTAGGTACATTAAATTTTTGAAAAAAAAACCACCTTTTTAGCTGTTTCGTAACTATTACGCTATGATTTATTTGTTTATAACGGTTTTTAATAAAACCAAATAAACTATTATGATGTTTATTAATTTATTATACACATTACTAATAAAACATACATAGTAATTTCATTAGTAGTGTCAATAGATTAGTTCTAAAAAAATCCGCTAGATGGCGCGAGCTGTATTCTACAACGCGGTATCGATTGTTGCACGGCGATTCCCTATAGTCTGAGGCCGCCAAGTGATCTGCGGACCGACGGTTTATAAATTAAATCAGTTTTTTGATAAGAACCGGCAGAAATACTGCTTAGGTTCTTAGTATTACCATTATTTACTGTGTTACTACATATTCTTAACGCTCATGAGAATATGTGGTAACGAAAGAAAATCACCACCTGTCCTGTTCCCAGGGCCGTCATAAATGACACTAGGAATTTGCGGCGGTTTCCTATGTTGAATATATTTATGCGTGGTTAATCATACAATATTTAGTGAATGACATGATCTATCTATCTATTGGTGCATGTGCATTAAATTATGTCCAGCTGAGGATAATTTTCAGTTCATTTCATGCTGTTTTCGTTAATGTAGATATTATTTCTCTTATTAGTTTGCGTTAAGACTATTCTATAGCGCCGCGAGCGTAGGAAAATAGGTATTTGGAGAATCATTCTCTGTCGCGACCGCGCTCGGCCCCGCTCGCAAACGTGCGATAGAGACAGTTGCAGCTCGGCTGTGTTTCTAGGTATTTTTTTGTCGAAAATCGCGTTTGGGGGGAAAACGTTTCCCAACCCCTAAACTGTACTAAATATACTACTTTTTGGTATCAATCTTTTCAGCAGAATATAATCTATGCCTCTATTTTTTGTTTTTTCCGAAAATTTACTTTATTTCTGAAATACAATGAATTTAAAATGAATGTTTTTCAAACCCAATAAAGCAAGATTACAGATCCTTATAACTTTTTATCTAAACAAAATTTTCAAAAAAGGAAAACATAGAGGCATAGTTTTTGATAGGGACAACAACATAGTGAAAAATTATCAAAATCGGAGAAGATTTAGGGGTAGCAAAACGTTTTCCCTTTTTGTATGGACATGGGCGCGGTAGTCGATCCTCTTAATTTCCTATAATAAATGCTAATTTTCTTGGGGCGGGCAGGGCGGTGCCATTCTATCGAAATTATAATCGTCGAAATATTCCCTTTTGGAGTTATTATTACTTTCATATAAAGGGTGACTTTATCTTTTAAAGATGAGAAGATGAGGTGAGGGTTTTTATCTTTTTTCTATATTGTGCAATAAATCCGCAAATGTAGCAACTATCTAATGCATGTACTCTCTACAGAATGGAAAGTTAGAAACTTAGTAGGTTTCGGTGTGGCTAAATATAGGTTTCGGTGTGGCTATATATACCATACATACACACACTCACGCCCATAATCCATAACGGGGGAGGCAGATCTTTAGTGGTTCTAGAACAGAGGTTCCCAAACT
Source organism: Aproaerema taeniolella (assembly GCA_949987775.1). Classification (NCBI taxonomy): domain Eukaryota; kingdom Metazoa; phylum Arthropoda; class Insecta; order Lepidoptera; family Gelechiidae; genus Aproaerema; species Aproaerema taeniolella. The sequence goes on from OX465264.1 coordinate 7,720,544, forward strand.
TTTTTTCTCATAGACCACTTTCAAGATTTTGCTGTTTCCGGTGGACCCCCTGCAGATACATTTCTACAATATTCCCATAACTCTAAAAAAAATTAAGATTAGATCTAACTATGGAAATTTACGTTGTGGCTGAGTTCCAACTACTTCCAATCACGAATTAAAAGTTTTCGATAAAAAAGTGAGAATTGATTGGTTTGTTAATTAATTGATTCTGCTGCGAGTGGATGTCAAGTAAAATTCCATCCAACTTTACTTTTTTGACATCTACTCACAGCACTTCCATCAATTATTTATCAGCCTAAAATGTTCTTCACTAAGTATCGAAACCAGAAATTTTCGTGGACCCCGCTTACGCATTGTGAACCCCCATTTTTTTTTCACGCCAACGTAGACCCCCATCGAGGCGCCCGCGGACCCCTGGGGGTCCACCTGGACCACTTTGGGAATCAGTGTTCTAGAAAGACAAGACGCCACGTTTGACACAAATTGTGAGGGTTATATTAGATTTAAAATGTTGCATAATGGTTAGAAGTCGCCCATTATACAGCAAAACCCTCGCATCCCTCTTTTACTGTATACCTAGGAAGAGTGGATAGCTGGCAGATTCTTAGTTTTTCTATCACTCCCAGTCCAGCATGGAAGTTATATGTATAGCCTTGATTAAAAATTTACGTAGTCACGAGCAACAACATAGAAACACTATTAAAATTGAAATTCACGCAGCATAAATAAGTATGCTAAGCTGTGTCTTATAAATTATGTAAGGTAATTTGGAACATATTTTTTGAATGGTTAAGGATTAAGATTGTTTTAGAAAATGTGACATTGTATTATTAATACTCTTACGTACATACATAAAAGTAAATATAATAACTGTTTATGTTTCAGGTTTTCGGTTAGAACTTCCCGAAACGATCGACTTAGTTTTAGAAACTGGAATTTGGTGAGTCACATTCTTAATTATTTTAGCAATATTAAAATGGTGCTTTTCAATGTAGACACGGCAGCACATCAGGCTATACATGTTGACTTTAACATCACCCTTATCTCGCACGTAATAGCACCGGCTTTCGTCGTACAAATGAGTAACCTGACGTGCTGCTGTCTGTACTAAAATATGCAGCAGATGTTTGGTCTTGGGTCATGGGTGTTCGTGTCTGTCTTTGTGTATGTTCCAAAAGACCCATGACACAAGGGAAAACCTTAGTGTAACCTTTCAGCCTTTGAGTGTGTAACGTCTATTAAAAAAAATATATTAAATGTTGTTTATTATCCAAGACCTCAAAGTAGATTCGTGTTTTTCACAGTTTGTAGGTTAATGATGTTGATGAATTATTAAAAAACATGTGGCAAAAATACTTAGATAAAGAAATTACAAATAACAATTCTCATTTAGTACTCAGAAATTACTAAACTAACCTATATAAATATAATCTATTGTGTCCATTTAAGCCGTACTTATTTGTTTTTAATGTTATTATCAATTAATCAAACAACAATTTCCTTCCTATTGTGGGGCATTACAGCAGCTTTCGTGGTTGTCTTAGATGATAATAAAATATTTCAGAAGTACCGTTATTGTACAGTAGGATCTTCTTGTACACTTTTGTCCTACACACGTCAAAACAGCTGACGGCCGGTTTGGTCGATTACCAGTCTGGGCAAATAATTGTGTAAAAAGCAGATGTTTGTTCTCAGGTGTTCTTGTCTGTCTTTGTATACAGTTCCAAGGGACCCACGACACAAGGGAACACCTTAGTATGGGTCTTTGGGTGGGTAGCGTTTATTAATTCATTCCCATCCATCCATCGTGGTGAAAGGATATGCCAGCCAGCAGGAGGAATTTGCTTAACTGTTGCCCAGGGTGCGCCGAACGTATTAAATTTGGGTACGGGGGCTCCTTCCTAGCTTTATTTAATATAACATATAGGATGTTACTGAAATTAGTTCTTTTAACTCTACGCCTTTACGCAATATTCACTATTGTAGCGATTTTAATACAACTTTCTTGGGTATGAGCGAGGCTATGTATGCCAAGCGTCATGTTTGTCGCCGAGCAATGGTCATGGTTGACATGATTATTCTCAACGGATTTAAATATATGTAGCTAATATGAATTTCGATTAACTACGTTTGTAAACCATAACGTTTAAAAGCAGCAGTTTTTAGTAAGAAATAATAACAATAATAAAATCTTAAATGTCAGGCAACTTGGCACATAGATAAATATAAAAATACCTTACAGACTAGAATATGTACTTACATATACATTATAATAAAGCTAACTTAAAATTACGAACTACGCAGTCGCTGAAATGGAATGACGTAGGTGTCTATTCCACAGTAGCATTCATACTACAGTATAAAACAGTATACAAACATGATGAGTCTATACTGTAAAATGTTGAAACTGTCTCCAAACTATTCTACTGGCATTTTTTTTATTATAACACCATGAAACCCGGATGCATTGACTATTGTTTAATAACAGCTATTCAACACTTTGAACAATAGGAAACCTGCATGAATTCCTCATTCTTATTTAATATTGACACTAAATTCTTATAATGTTTCCTAGATATGACGCGCTAGTTGAAATATCTTATTATTTTAGGGTTTTTATACATTGAAACTCAATCAAATTGTTGAGTTTTCTATTTTCGACCTAGTTTCATAGAGGTAGGGTTTAATTTTGAAGTGTATGTGTTTTGAAAATGTTCTACAAGAATCTTACTATGTTTTCTGAGTTAAATAGTTTCTTTTGTAAATTAATAACATTATAGTAGTGTCGTTTAATGTAGTATGGCAGTATGGAATTAGCACATACTACCTTGTTGCCTCTGTGGTAGATTAGATAATAATTAAGATCAGTGAGAGTAGAGATACATAATTTTATATTTACGTTTAATCCTTCCTTACTAATATTATAAATGCGAAAGTAACTCTGTCTGCCTGTCTGTCCGTCTTTCACGCTTAAACTACTGAACCGATTTGATGAAATTTGGTACAGATATAGATTAGAGCCTGGGAAAGGACATAGGCTACATTTTATCCCACAGTTGGGCTCCATATAACCTGTAGTCCACGAAGGTGGAGCCGCGGGCGGAAAGCTAGTAAATTATATGTATCTAAATATTGTATTTTGTCTCTGTATAGTATTTCTAAAACCTTTTTTTATAACAAACTATATTTTCGCCTATGAATTCATTTTCGTGGGAATTTAGAAAAATTATGTAGCCTATTCTTATGCCTAGAAATACGGAAAACATACAGAAAACCTTAGCTGCATGACTGCAAAGACTAAATAACTTCGTTTTTGCGAGGAGTAACAAACATCAATCCATCCTTACAAACTTTCGTATTGATAATATTAGTAGGAAGAAGGATTACCTTCTTCTTGATCTATGCACTACGCTTCAGTATCTTTTAAAATAGTTCCTTTCAGTCAAAGCGTTGTCTGGAAGAGATCACTTCTAATGATTCTAATGATGAGACCGCCGGTTTATTATTTCATTTTTTTGTTTTGATTACGTGTGCAATAAAGAATATTCATTCACGTTCGGAAGCTCTATACGGAGGAGGGCTGAAAATCAGCAGTACCCATACTAATGCATTACTATGCTTATTCTTATATTTATATTTATTTGTATTTGTAAAGAGTCCACTTTGTATATTTAAAGTAATCAAATATGCATGATAAAAAAAAATAATAATAAATATTCTGGGACAGTAATTCAAACAACTATTTATTTAATTTAACCCTTTTTTCCGAGCGACATTGTCTTAAAGGTCGTAAAAGAGCTTTTATAAAGTGTTCAGGTGTTATATTAGCTTAGTAAGTAACCAAACAGTAAAGAGTAAGTTTACAGTTGTTATCTACATCCTTTACCATCCCTATTGATATCCTTTGCACGGGAGTAGGGAGTCACTCGGTAAATAAAGCTAAAGTTAAATTCAATGATATAATATGGAAACAGTGGATAGGTTACTTGGAATAAATTGTATGGTTTAATTTGAATTTAAAAATAATATTTAAGTAATTTGAATTAGTTAGCGAAACTTTAGGGGGTAGGTATCGCTAACTAATTCAAATTATTTAAATATTATGAAACTGAACAATTTTCGCCAGGTAACCTATTTATTTTTTAATTGTAAGGACAGGGCAATTTTTTCCCATTTTTCGACCTAAGTAAGTATGTTTCTTGGGGAAATTTTCAGTTAGTTGGGCTGATTCACATCTTTAATTTTCCCTTACTAATTTAAAGGCAGCTAATATAGGGAACATTCTTTTTAAACGCATCTCGTTCGATTTACATAACAATCGCGCAGTTAATTTTTAGGCAAGTAGTATAGATAGATACTCTTCATTGCACACAGTCAAAAATTTTTTTTACATAGTATAGTACAGATCATTGAGTGAATCGGGTACTGATATTTTGTCATAATTGTTAGCCTAGTCTAGTATATACAATATGTATAGGTAAACCCTCATTTTTTTTAAGGCTGAAGGCGAAGGCAGTAATTTTCGGACTAATATTATAAAGAGGAAAGATTTGTTTGTTTGTTTGCATTGAATAGGCTCCGAAACTACTGGACCGTTTTGAAAAATTATTTCACCATTAGAATCCTACATTATCCCCGATGAACATAGGCTACATAATCTTCCCGAATTCCCACGGGAACGAAGTCCCAGGCGGAAAGCTAGTCTTAAATATATTTTGAAACGTCGAGCACTTATCAATACTATCAGCCAGCATTCACTATTTGATGGCATTTTTAAAACTGCCTGCGGACTGGTGTGTGAGTAGTCTTAAAACATGTCTGATCTGGGAACAGCTGACACTTTTGCTCCAATATTTCAGCACATAAAATTTTGTCACTGATGAAAAATTCGAGTAAGACGGATCTTTTTATTACCGATTTTTTTTTGTTCTGCCATTGTTCGTGTAACTGAAGACGTGCCACTTATGGAACACTGATGTTTTGTCCTTATTTTTTCTTATGATATTACAACTCGTAAGTTAGCTGACGTTTTGCTTATCAGATGTTTCATATTAGTCGTCATTTCGTCGCCCGCGCAGCTCTTGTGGCGCAAGGCAAGACACGCCATTCCTCCCCCGACCGTCGCCGCGCACAGACGTCTTAACCGTCACGAGAGTTCGACACGCGTTTCTTATCGGTTTTTATGTTTTAAAAACGCGTCAAAACGTTCACAAGTGTAATAAAAATCGTTTGACGATAACACAGGACTGTTGTGGAGTTTGTCTTGGGACTTCGTATCGCCGAGTAACTTGATAACGGGGTGAGTGCCTTGATAGCTTTAGATAATTAGTTCGCCTGTCCACTGATAATTGTTTAGGTATGTTTGGACTCGATTATCCATAGGAAAATCACATAATTACAATATTGCTTACACCTAAGTACTATAACAGTTTCAAGTACCCCTTACACTTCTTTTATTTTTAGTTTATAATCCAAATTAGCCTAGTAATCTAGAAAAACATAAGTCTTAATTTATAAACAAAATACCAAATAGTTTGATAAAAACTAAGTATCAACTTAAGCAAGGTCCCACAGATCAGCATAATTCAGTACCTGTGCTACTTCCCTAAAGTTAAACAGGGTAAAGATCAAGTAACTCAGCTCACATAGCTGGGTGTCAAGTTCGTTTCCCGTCAAGAGTCGTTTTATGGCGTCCTTGTAGCTTTAAGCGGGCTTTGGATTATTAAAATACCTTGTCAAGATTTCAAGTAGCAGTGATTTATTTTCATTTGAGACATATTTCCGGGACTTTAAATCTGCGAAATGTTAGGATGTGAATCTCCCTTAAATCTGAACAACTATTCCCGAGAACCCATTTGAGTTTGTCGAAAAGAACATTAGTTTTCATGAAAAGCTAATTTACTGATTTCATGCAGCTAATTCAACTTCGAGACGATTTTGTATGAATGTCATGATGATTGTGGCATTTCATAAAATACTATAAGTAAACAGTTTCACGTCAATCATGGATGGTCATTTTCAAGCAACATTAGTTATTTCCTTCTCAATTGTTCTTAGCCTGTCGAAGTGGCATTCCGAGTACTCTTGCAAAAAAAGTTCGAAATCAGTTCAAAGGTGCAGTTCAGTTAAAAGAGGGATAGAGAAAGAAATAACATAACGCAAACTTATGTTTTTGTATTGTTCACACGTGTTCTCGACAAGGTCTTTGTCATGTTGTAGGACTAATGAAATGAAGCACATGAATTTTTAGCGCGGCTACGGCATTTGATCATATCATAAGCAAAACTCGGGCTGTGACTCGGGCATCATCGTTTCACTTATTTTGATTTCTACGAGTAAGTACATTTGTACTTTGTACAGAGGCCAACGCATCAGGGTATTATTTTTTGTTGCAAAATCGTTCTTATCGTAACAGAATAGAGTCCACCCATGAGGTAACCTAATTTGCTAGTCGCACTAGACCAAAATGTTGATACACAGTTACTATGTTTTTTTATTACAGTTAGTCTCATATTATAATTATAACCATGTATTCGTTTGTTTCATCTTACCAATCATCTCATAAAATAGATTTATTTTATAGTACTAGATTAGAAATCTGGTACAGTAATTGTTAAAAAAAATACAATTCGAAATACAAACTAACTTCGTAAAACCAGCTTGTCTAAGGAATTGTGCATTTAAAGAATATGGTGATTTGGCAACCTCAACCAACTGATTAATAGTAAATTCATGAAGAAACCGATAAGAGCTTAAAACCACAATTAAAAGAAATTTCACATTCATTTAAAAAGCGATAAATGCCTTTCGCATAGCCATTATGTATGAAAGAAACGTGGAATTGAAATTCTAAGCCGATATTAGCCAGGTCTGTATTTGGAATCTCTGCTAATTAATTAATACAAAATACTATTTTTGGGTATTTGCATAATACGAGATAAAAGCGTAATATAATATACATTCGAATAAATACTGCAGCTGCATCGCATTAGAGACAAATTAGTACATTTTGACATTAACTTAAGGCGTAACAGTGTAAACCCGCTCTAATATGTTAAGTTCATAAAGAAAGGAATGCTTACTTTTAAACACAAAATAAGTCAAATAATTATAAAGTCTGTTACGGGAATAACAAATGTTATAAAATTATAAAAAGTAATTTTTAGGGCACCTTTCCTAAACGGTACCAATGTACTCCGGCATAGCAGGTATAGGTCCGCCGCAGGTAGGCACTTCTACAGAAACAGTACCTAGCTTGTGTACTGATAAGGCTATTTCATTATTATTATCGTTTGGTTTAACATCCTTAAAACTGATTTATTATATTTGTATACAATAGTAGGATTACCTATTCACGTTCATAATATTTCGAATACTAAATGCAGTAAATAAATTCACGTTACAAAGTAATAAGTGTAATTGTATACGACTGTCAAACAAAGACCCATTTGTTTACTCTTGTGGATTATAAAATAGATAAATGTGCGGTGTCGTTCTTATTATATTTGTTGTTACAAACATTGTGGAGTAAAACTTATTTATGAAGTACCTAGCTTTCCTTCCGCCCGCAACTTCTTTTGCGTGAAAAAGTAACTCCCCAGCCCTCCAACTATCCCTGTGCTAAAAATCACATCGACCGGTTGATTTGTTTTGATGTGAAGGAAGGACAAACAAATAAACACACTTTTAATTTTTTATAATGTCAAGTTTAGAAACTGTCGCCTTTGCGTTGCCATGTTGTGTGGTCAAAAAGTGATAGATAATGAATACGTACAGGCTGGATAAGATAGGATTAATTTTCGTATTTATTTTAATTAATCAAGCATTAAGCTTTCAAAATAAGCATATCGATAAAGCGATAGAACATTCCGCTTATACATATATTAAGTCATAGTAATTATGACGTATGGAACATGGGATAAGTTTGCCCCTCAAAGTAGAAACAGCGGCCAGGGCTCAATGGCGATTGAAAGACAATAATGACCATTTTACCCGTTCTACCTGAACCGAAGTCCTTCTGATGATGTTCTGTATTGTGCTCTGTGATCAATACCGTATTGTAGGGTTTTTGACACTATTAAGTGTGGCAAAGTCAAGTCTAGCGCCATATCACCGCAATATTATGTTGGGGTCGCCACCATAGAAATACCCTGAAACGATTAGGTCGGTTGGTAATATGACTGGTTCGATTCCAGAATGTAATTAGTAGCAGTTATCTAGCACCCAGAATACAAGCCTTGCCTTACTTAGTTTATCTAACCCCAAACTAAGTGCGTGAACATCCAAAAAAATACTTACTTAATTTTTTAAAATCTTATCTCTTTGGTCGCCAAAAAAATAAACAAATGAAGCCTAAGTTCCTCCCCGTGGCTCTCAGATTACAGCACGTTTCGCAGAGCTGCGGAACACGTAGGTACCTGCGAAATCGTCAACAAATGCCTCACCTTGTGTGCACTAAACCTAAATACAAGTTGCAATCCCGCTGATTCAGAGACTTAGCGCGCTAGCTATCTGTATAATAGTAAAAATAATATCTTTCTCTGAACTTGATTTTTGTGCCCTTTAAACTGCGCATGAACTCTTAAATTGTTTTCGGCTAATATTTTACGAACATAACTGAACAACTTTCCCAGAGGAACAACTTTTCACTTTCCATAGTGAAGGCAAGTTGATAATGATAACACAATTTTTTTTTCATATTTCGATCTTAAGTTTCTTGGGAAAACTTATACAGTTTAATTGGCTGATTTATAACCCCCCTTTTTAATATTTTAATATCACTCGATATTGAAAGAATCAAGAATGTAGTATTCTTCGATCTATGCTTGTCCAATGAGTCTCGTCACATCACACCACATCACTTATTTACTTTGTAGTGCCCTTCAGTTAACCTCTCTGTTTACGATATCAGTGGTATACATAACTCTCCATCTCTGCACTAAGTATAAATAAATAATAGTAAAATAATTAACACCGCTGTCAATAAGTATAGGTCAGTATTTACGGAAATAGATGGAAAAACCCATTATTAAATCATCAAATGAAAATAAAGTTTATTCTTTAAATAATGTTTGTGAGTTTGTTTGTTCCACTTTCACAATCCAACGATTTATTGGATTTGTTTGAAAAAATGTTTCATGCGAAAGAATTAAATATGTAAAAACTTACTTGGTTTAAGCTCTTCAAGCAACTAATATAGCTGCATTAAGCTCTATAGCGGTTTTTAGTGTAATTTTAAGCGGTATATTGTGGTTATGGCTTTTATTGTTTAATGCGTAACGTTATTGTGTAGCAGATATTTTGGTATTAAATGTAAAAAATAAACACGTGCAAATAAAGCTGTTGGTACTTTAGCAACAAAGAAGAGAATTAAATTATTCTTCTTCCCGATATTCTTTTCAAAATCTTTTTTGTCTATGAGAAGTTACAGAACCCGAAATATTTTTTAACTTTATTGATCTTTGAAGCAGTTTTTTAATGTTTTTTTCTCGATGTAAACCTATATAAGTATATTTTTTTAATTATTTAACTAGGCAGTTTGATTTTGACCACATCTTTCCCAAGAGTTACTCAGTCCCCTTCTTGGTTTTGTTACTATAACTATTATATGAGAACATAGTTCATAGCAACTTGTGAATGTCCCAGACATAAGTCGTCAGGACAGGAGAGCGTTTGTCCTCTGCTAGTCTCACCTCTTGCCCTCTGATAAGTTAGCGTTATGTTTTGACGTACTGAACTTTCCAAACAAGGTTATTAGTGACTTTCAATTAGTTATCGAAAATTTTAGTAGTAGAGCATCCCACTAAACTGAACAATCTGCCCCAAACATGAAACAAAAGTTCGTCCCTAGCTTTACAATTTTTCGATTAAGTATGTGGGTTGTCTCTGTGAAAACTGATTTTATTTTCAATTAAAACACAAATGTCCATCGGGGTTAATTGATTGTTAATTATAGTGCGTCATGTGAATATGTTGTTAATCGGGAAAAGCTTAAGTATAACAATCTGAAACAAGCATATTCACAGTCATTCTTCGTATACATATATGTATTCCTTGGGATCACGATTAATTATGTCTCGAACCTTCGGAAGGCATGCGTGGGGCTGAGGCTGAAGTCAACATGTAGAGGCCCGTTAGATATTTTGAATTCCACCCTGCGAGCATATAGCTCTGCTGCCCCTGCTGGGTTCCACTCCAACCGGCCAATGAAGGGGAACCGAGAGAGAGGCCTGACCAACTCTCGGGGGATATGGGACCCAAGAAACATCACTTCTCATTCAGCTCGCCACAAAGCTGCCCTGGGCGCTATACTGTTATAGTTTTACAATAGTTGTATAGCGCGAGGATTAGTAGAAGTTGAGTCAATCTGGCGCCGGAATTCCTGCAACATTGATGCGTATTGTCAATGTACTTCCGAGCCGTAGTCAGGGGCGCCAATACCGCAATAATAAACTTCATTGAACTTATAATACAAGCGGTCAATTTGTAAGTAGGTATACTGTTTTTCTAATAAAATTGTATACACCACGTATAACAAGCTTATACATATTCTATGTTTTTAATAGTTACAACCCTGTTATACGTAGACTTTATTAGTAAAACAGTGCTTTCTCAGAAATAACTTACGATTTTGGTAAAAAGCGCAGATTAGGAATGTTTTGACGTAAATTTTTACCATACTTATTAAAATTTTTGTGTGAGTAGTAAATAAAGTTATTTATTTTTTTCCTTAAATATTGAACCTCTGCAATTATTGAATAAATATTTTTTCAAACAATAAATAAACTTTTTCTGCAAATGTTAACTCATGACTTGAGTTCCGCAGTCAACAAAGAACTCTCATAGTTTCGCCATGACCGTTCTGTTCGTTAGCTTATTTACAAATAAGGGATGTTGGGGATAAATTACTTTGAAACTGACCGCCGCATCTCCAACCCTGCCTGTTATGATTGCCCCTGGTAATAATACCCATTGTCCCCTGCGAACCGTCACATGTGTTATAACAGCGACATTCTTACTCAAAACAACTACTTGAGAATCATAAAGAATGACTTAATAAAAGTAATATCTAATATAAAATGTAGTCCGTTCATGGGATTCATAGGAAATTGTTGTTTACATACAGTTGTGCGATTTTCTTGTGAGAAAGCAAAGGCATTCAGGGCAGCTATTCCGCTAATCAAAGGTGTTTAAATGGTGGTGCGTGGAATGGCAATGATGGCCATTTTATCCGTTTAACTATTGTTAGTTGACCGCTGCCTTGAAACAGAATGTTAAATTGCTGGGTTGGCGGTGGCGCTCCTGATCGGTGCGGCTGTATGAGTTTAGATAGTTCTCAATTTCGACACATGAACTGATACTATGGTCACCATCGTCATTCCACCGCCATTGAATAGCCGCCCTATTATACTACGTTTACACAATATTTATCATGCCACGCTAAAAAATTAGAGAGTATGATTTTTCTTTTTCTTAAGCCTTCTACAACTTCACCTTATTCCTTTGAAATTCGTCTATATTTAGATGCCTCAAGCCTTTTCAAAACCCTGATTATTTAATAACTATAAAAGTAAAAAAAAATTATAACCACCGAGATGAATGGCCTTACCACATAAAATAGAAATGGTCATAGATTCCTTAGCCTTTTCCAAAAGACAAAAATTAAACAACAACAAAAAAAACTGATTGTCAGAGAAAAGATAATCACGTGGCGTTTTGTGGTAAAGCAGTTATTGCTTAAGTATAGCTCTTAAATTGCTAAATTTAACTGCATATAGTTAAAAACACACAGACATACAGATACACCGATAGGGCCTTTTTATAATTCGAAAACGGTACGGCAAAACTGTATTACCATTGCCTTTTATGTAATAGTATTATAATTCAAATTTTGAAGTGCCGCCGTGCCGTTCGAATTATAAAAAGGCCCATACAGGCGGCAAACATAGCCCCTCTGTTTTTGTCGGGGGTTAAAAAACTGCATAATATGCCCGTAAAGGCGCGGGCGTTAGCGGTGGTAGCCCAAGTTGGTAATGAGCCAGACTTGTGATCCGAAGGTCGTGGGTTCAAATCCTGGTGCAGGCCTGTACCACTAAATTCGTCTTTTCGGATTTATGTACGGATTTATCATTATTACTTGCTCAACGGTGATATCATTGGTGGTTATCATTATCGTGATGAAATCCGCCCGTCCAAGAAAATTTTCGAAAGACGAGCGGTCCACCAACCCGCATGTGGGCTAGCGTGGTGGACTATGGCCTAAATCCCCTTTCGTGTTTCGAAGGGAGGCCCGTGCCCCTCGGTTGGGACGTATATGGGCTGGTAAAAAAACAAAAAAAATGCGGCGGCATATTCAAAGGCCCACACAACATCTTTTGATTTCCTTCCATAACACAAATACAAAAAAATACATACATTTTTGCCGTGTGGTGATCGGTTGAGAATAACACCACCCCATCTCTTTCCGTGAGTGTCGTAAGAGGCGACAAAGGAAACACAAATGAGATCTGCCTCCTTGTAATCCATCCCAGGCAACGATACTTCATTTTTTCTGAATCTGAGGTGTCGTCCTATGGTCTCATGCGGTGTGGTAGGCTCTGTAAAAAGGGCTTTCTGGTTCTCGACCACCCTCCTACCGAAGTCCGACGCCAAACAGCTTGCTGTGTTCCGTCGGTGCGTGGGAGTACCAGTGCCTTTATAGGCATTTTCTGGGTTAACTCGCTCCATCTTCGACCTCATCTTTGACCTTTGGTCAAGATTGAGGTCAAGAGTTAACCCATCTTATAATAAAAAAAACACGCTTATGTCCCAATCGGGTAGGCAGATACTTTCTACTACACCACGTTTTATTGCTGATCAAACAGTAGGTAGGTAGATATGATGATGTATGGTCAATGAACAATATGTGTTTGAACATTATCAGTGTGCAATTATTAATTATAATGACAATGATACAAAGAAAATCATAATTGCATTGTTGTATGTGTAACTAATAAAATGAATTGTTTTATAAATTGTTAGTTAAAGCGAAACGCTACCGAGGTGGTTACTGGTAGCATACATTATAGGTCTGTAGTATTTCAAGTTTTCTACATTTTTCTTCAGATATATTTTACTTTAGTTACATCATCTCAGACACCTTAAGTGACCCGAAGTATTTCATTATAAGATCTCTTATTTTTTTCATATATTTTGGTTTGTGTTTTACTGGTTTCAAGACCACAAAGTATCATACCATTAGTGTGCTGTTTTTCTCGAAAATTCCAAACTCAAGGTCTGATATCTCCGACACTACGCGTTGTGTTGTGAAGCGGCAAAATATTTTATTTTATTATATGAAACTGTATGGCTATAACCACAGTATCACAAAATAACCTACCTACCTGTATATAGTGCCGAATTCTCAAATGCCTAAGAAATATTTATATGAAAGTTCAAAAGACGCAGAAAATGATTTGTAAGCGTGACTCGTCATTGAATATTATTAATCAATGTCGCGTAAAACATAAATAAGTACTCACAATCTAATATGATTAAGTATTGGTGACCTTATTTATCAATTTTAATAACATTAACTTCAAATCGTATCACAAATAGGTATTACAATGTTGCTCAAAAACATTCTGGCGCTTTTCCTCGTTTCCAACTCGTTGTTAGGACTTTGAAGCAGTGAGTACGTTAGTACTTACTATTTCAATGATCAGGACCTTGTAAATATAAAATGGAACCTATTTCATTACCGTATCAAGAGACAGACGAAATGATTTATATTTTGGTCGCCTTTTTTTATTGCAAATTAAGTCGGATGTGCGAGTCGTGTTACCCGTAGCAAGTTAGCAGAAAGTTTGCATGTAATGCATCTTTCAATCCAAATGTTATTTGACTCGGGGTGCTGAGCTGACTAGCTAGATACCTAAAAATTCTTGTATTAAAATTAGATACTACATTTTACTGACTGTAATCTTAATATCTGTAATTTTTTTGCCCTTGTCGAAGGGGGTCAAGATTAATATAAAAATTAAAATAAAACTACCTAGGTAGATATATATATCCTTCATTGTTTGGCATTGGCTTTATAGTCAAGTGGTTAACTTGACCATCATGCTAAATGGTTGTGAGATATGGATTGCCACAACTTATCCTTCTGACAAGGCCAAAGTAGGTAATACATAAGTACTGAATATTACTGTCCTACACGTCGTCGTCCCATAATTCTTTCGATTTCCCTACAAACAATGGATTCGTCACGCCATTTCAGTATCTACTAGAAATGCGTTTGTTTGCTTTCAAGTTGCACGTAGTTTCTGCATTTGATAATATTTTCAATTCTTTGCATGTTTCTGCGATTCAAGTTGAGATTCCTAAATTATTGTGTACTAGCATTACGGCCGCTAAGTACTTCACTTGCATGGAAAAGTAGCCCATGCTATTCTGCAACCCTTCAACTATCCCTTTATAAAAATCACGTTGATCCGTTTTGATGTGAAGAAAGGGCAAATAAACAAACCCTTTTTACAATTATATTTATTGGTTTAATGACCTTCGTGAATACGGCTAGCTGGCAGATTTACAACATGTATACTGAGTGATTTTAAATTAGTTATCGAAAATTAAGGATGAAAATTAGTCTGAATAAACAAAATTCGCGTCTCCATACAACTTGAGCAATCAGCTGATTGCCTTAGTACATACATATATAAGAATTCAACTTTTTTTTAAGAATTTCACGTGGAGGTCCTGGGCGAAAGTAGTTCAATTCCATTAGGAGACTCATCCCCTAAAGCCCCTAATTTAAAGTCACCCTATAATTTACATAGATTGCAAATTAGGAACTGGAATTTGTCGTAGCCTGACTGACGGATTCACTAAGCTATGTACAGATTCACACGAGCCTTCTACATAACATAGGGGAAAATGTATTGTGATGTTTCATTGCTTGTTAGCATGGGCGTACCCAGGGGGCAGGGGGGGCAGCTGAAATACAAAAATGCATATTCAAATTTACTTTTATTTATTTAACTACCTATATAAAGCAGGATCATTTGCGGCACACTACATTACATATACCTAATCTTTCATGTAGTCTTTGTGTAGTGTGTATGACAAAACAGCCGCGGACGATCTGACCTAAAAAATCTGACTTGCCCTCCCCTAGGCCAGAAGCTGGGTACGCCCATGCTTGTAAGGGTCACTGTCATACCGACTGTACTTCGTTTTAATGAGCCCCCGACATCTTTCCGTTCGATACCTGCATAGAAATGACTTGCCTATCAGCAATGCATTATCGGGCTCGGCATCCGAGTCGAGGGCTTTAGAAAAGTGATGTAATCTTGTTGGAAAACTCACCTTCGACTTGAGACTCATTGTTCCCAAGTTAAGTACAAAATGCGGAGTTATCTCGGCAGTTTACGAGGCATTGATCGCGTCGGGCCGTGGCGACGAGCGCGCACCATTGTGTGGTTATCGGTACCACACACGCCATAATCTGCACGTTTCAGAACTAAGCGTGCTTTACCTTCAGTATTGTTAAGTTTTTAACACGATCGCTCCCCTTTCTTTAGGATCAAATATTTATCATTTTTATGTATAAAGACTACTGTTTTCGAATTTAGGACACATAGCACATAAATTCGGGTAAGCGAAAATCGCAAACTACTACACCTTTCGGGTCTAGATCGTCAAGTAGACTGCAGACTGAAAAAAATTGTAACCAATTATAAAGATATGAAATATTAGATTGCGAATTTTAAATCAAATCTAACTGGTGATAATTCATCGCAGGTTGGGTACATTACAGAGCAAATTAAAAGTGTTGATAAACTAAAATGAGTTTTAAAATTTTCTTCTTAAAACTAGTAGACTGCAGACTGAAAAATTTTTTAACCAATTATAAAGATATGAAATATTCTATTCTATAAATATCAGATTGCCAATTTAAAATCAAATCTAACTGGTGATGGCTCATCGCAGGTTGGGTACATTACAGAGCAAATTAAAAGTGTTGATAAACTAAAATGAGTTTTAAAATTTTCTTCTTATAAGTGAAAAAATATTTATTCATTCAAAAGTACTATTTTGAACACAGCTTTTCTATTTAAGTAATTAGAAATTTAGAACACCTGTGTCATAAAAGTTATCCTTTTCATTGTCAAATAAATATCTCTTGAAACAAAACCAATTTGTATCTACCTACTTATTTTCAAATTGTGAATTTTAGTGAATGTTGCTCAAGAAATCTAATCTACCCGCGTTATGTACTTATTAGGTCTGAAGATAACGCAATATACGCAATGTATTTAAGTATAAGAAAAAATAATCGAAAGATAAGTAATGTCACTTTTACATTTATCTAATTATCATTACTTACAGTTATCTGTTCATCACTGAGTAAAGGATAATCTTTCACACATTATACACGCTGCTTAGTTGTGAGATATGAGGTGTTAGGGGGTCAAAGATAATAAATAATATGTAGATAGAAATAACTGTTAATGTACGAGGAACTCATTCAAGGAATTCAAAAGTAAATGTGTCATGTTATTTGTTAGACGTATAAATACATCACTAAACGGTGATCCAACGATGAGGGAAAAACATGCATGTTCAAAAAACCTACTTTGCAAGTTTACAGGATTAGATGGCAATCTCTTCATTGTGATTTGATTTGACAAATCCTGGTCAAAGCTCTAAGAGGAACTCTTATCCTAATAGGTGTAATACATACAGAAGCAATAAATAAGCTTATTATCTCTAGTCTGCATAGATTTGTTTGGCTACACATAATTAAAAGTCCTTACAGCAAGAAGAAAGTTAGTGAAAACAAGTCATTAAATATGTGTATAATTGGAAAAAGATTGAAATGAAACCGATTTACTGAGGCGGTAACTATTCGAAGTTTAGAATAATGTTCCTCAAATATCTCAACGATATCTTCTTTTGTTTCAGCTCAAAAGACGATGAGATTGACGGCAACTGCATAGTGCGCGCACGAGGGTTACCTTGGCAGTCTTCAGACCAAGATATCGCCAAGTTCTTCCGGGGACTCAATGTGGCCAAAGGGGGCGTAGCGTTGTGCCTGTCACCGCAAGGGAGGCGCAACGGGGAAGCCCTCGTCCGTTTCGTGTCGCAAGAACACAGAGACATGGCTTTAAAGAGGCATAAGCATCATATTGGCTCGCGGTACATTGAGGTAAATACACTTGACTCTGATTTATGTAGATGGTTGATATTAAAAATTCTTTTAACATTTTACAAAAGGAAAAAGTTTTTTCATTTTGATAGTAAAATAAAGGCGTTCACGTATTTTATTTCATAATGATACTTAGAATGACATAGTCTACTTTTCAGTGTGCACAAAAAGGCAAGAGTGGAAGTTTTAATAATATAGACAAATGCACAATTGCATAGATATGTGACCAAAGCATACATATTTTTAATTAAACTTCACTTTATAAATAATAATAAATAAATCTAGTTTTTTACCTAAAGCGAATTTTGTAAATATCTCTTGTGTGGTAACAATAAATACAGCACCTTACATAACCCTGTTAAAGCACAATAGAGAATAATAACAATGGAAAAGGAGTTTATGGTTATTTAATTATTACTGTGGAAATACAATAAGGTGCATTAGGTTTAAGATAAGGATTTATGGGTTATTTATAAGATGCATTTTATACATACACCGCGCGGAATGTTTCTGGTACAGTCTTGGTTTATTTCGACAGTGATTTTTGTGTTATTTAGTGTTTTTTTTATTTAGTCCCTATTGGCTTTATTTAATTCTTGAAATTTTCCGTGATTTATAGATGAGCGCAAGTCAAGCGCCGTAACCTTGCTTGATTCCATAAGGTTGGAGCATTGTTTGAAATTCACACCTGTGGAACAGTAAAACATTTTTTCTTGTTGTGTTTGTGAAAAATGATTTAAATAAGAAATTCTCCTGACAAGATAAAGATGGAAGATTTCAGCAAGTTGCGGCGACCTCAAGTGACCTTATCTGTAATTACGTTTAGAGAAATTGCGATTTGTAGGTTTTGTTCCGACAGACTATCAATAAGTTTTTTTTAAAATCGATTTATACAAGTGTTCTTCCTTTCTTATCGTGTAGGTATAATCATTGATGTGGCGAACTTTACTAATCCTGATGTCGGATTTTACACACCATCTAATGGACTTTAAGTTGGTTTAGGGTGTGATTCCACTCGTTTAAGATTTTTGATCTAATGGCCCATGTCATCCAACTACTTTTATCAAATGCACATTGTTGGACAAACATCTTTCCTTTTTAGAAAGTGTCATTCCTGAAAATAAGTGTCATCTTTTCTTTTCTTCCACTCTTACTTTTAAGGCTTGATTTCACAATACTGGATTATGCTTTCAGGTGTACCGCGCGAGTGGCGAAGACTTCTTGTCTGTAGCAGGTGGTGCAACATGCGAGGCGGCGGCATTTCTGTCCAGAGGGGCGCAGGTCATCGTGCGGATGAGAGGGCTGCCTTACGACGCTACGCCACAGCAAGTTGTGAGTAAACATAAATATTCCTAGATGAAGTTACTTTAAATCTACCTATATGCAAAATTTTTAAGGGTAATTCTCCCCATTTAAATTGAACAACTTTCCCTAAAACGCCTCTATGAATCTCCAAATAAGGCTGATCGTAGAAGTTGTTTTGACATATGTTCTTTGGGAAAAGTTGTTCAGTTTCACGGATAGAATAACCCTAAAAGTTTTGTTAATTATTTTCAAGTCAGTGCAGATGACGTGACGATCACGACGAGTTTGATAGCTCGTTGGAGGTTGCAGTAGGACACAAGAGATTTTTTTAGAATATAGGCAGATTGTGTAATTAACGCGAAGCAACTGCAATTTCACCTTCGTGATTTTGCTATCAGGATAATTTGACCGGATTAGATAATAGGTAATACTGATGTTTGCTTTTGTTTTGGAGAAGCGAAAGTACAATTTTACAATTTTGTAAATTATAATTTTGTACATCGTTCTTAATATTATTAAAATTGTATGGAATTATTCGGTGTATCCTTTATTTTATATTAATGCCAATTTAAGTCAATGATTATGTTTGTTATTTTTTTTAATAGACTGAGTCTTGTTGTTGGCTAACTACCATATTATTTAAACTTGTTTTTGGATAAAGCCAGGACAGAAATACAGCTGCTGATAGTTCTGGCACAGCAGTAACACGCTGAGCCGATTTGCTGCATTTTTTCTTGACAAGTTGGTTTGTTTTTCATTTAATTTAGTTGTGGCAAATAAATTATCTTTTTATTTTATTTTTAAAACATTTAAAAATTCCCGATTTTGTCCGTGATTTAAAAATCGTCTAATGTAGGTAAGAGACTTACTATGTTATTTGCCAGCAAAAATCACACATTTTTATAACTGGGCTTAAAATTATCTGCATCTGCTTATTCATACTAACCTTCCATTTCCAGCTGGAATTCTTCTCAACGGGCGAAGATCCAGTGCACGTTCTAGATGGGGCAGAAGGGGTGCTATTCGTGCGTCGTGCGGACGGCAGAGCAACTGGCGACGCATTCGTCCTATTTGCAAAAGAGGAAGACTCGCCCAAAGCTCTCTCCAGGCATCGCAAGCTGATTGGGGCGCGTTATATCGAGCTGTTTAGGAGTACTACAGCGGAAGTACAACAGGTATTAGCTTTATAGAGGCTTTAGTCGTCACGCCTCCTTTTGCACATTTACTTCAATAGCTCAGCGACCCAAAGTGTATTTTGTTTTCCGACGTTAAAGTGCGCCACTCCTTCCAGTCTTGTCCAAATTAGGCTAGACACTTTGTGTCTGTGTGGTGGTATTGTTGTAGGAATCAGTCGTAATAGTATGACAGTAAAAAAAATCGCTTGGAATAACGTCAAAGCGCTAATAAATTATAAAATATTGCATAACGTAATAAGTGTTAGCCATGGCAAAATTTAATATACTATATTATGTGAGAGTAACGAATGAATTTTCGGTTTTATGTTCATAGCTGCCCTTCGGAGACAGCGGTGAGTCAGTACAACACGTGCATGACAAAATGATACATTGATAATAATATTCTTACGCTAGTATCTTGTTTTACTACCTGAGATGAGAATTCAGTAAATTTAATCCCATGTTTATTTTCTTCAGCATGTTTTTTATGGCATTTTTTTTGGTTTTGACATTTTCTCTGAAAAATATTTGAAGTGTAAGATTTTGTTGTTTGTGTTTGAGAGCGCTGATTTTGTTGTGTTTATTTAGTTAACTGTTTTTGTTTCATATTAGCGCTTTAAGTATATTTAAATAGTGGTCCCGGCGGTTACCTAACGCGCAACAGATGTTGAAGGAGATAGGTAAAATGCAATTTTCAACTTTTAGAGCGCCGTCGCTGTCAGTTAGTATTTTTAATTTTATTTTAACAAGTGTTTTAACATGACATTTTCTTTATCTCTTTCGAATGTCCCACATGCATTACTTACCATCGGGACCTGTAATAAGGCTGCCAGCTATCTAATCGACCTTCTACGGTTTTGACAACTCTTATACGACTTTAAGCTGTACAAAGGTTCTAAATGTAGCTAATTAACTCTCTAGGTTCTAAATCGGTCACTGGAAACGCGCACGAGCGCAACCAGCACTCCTTCAGCCGCCGCCGCCCCGGCTGAGGGTTTGCTGCCGGTGGCTTTGGTACCTCAGCACGTGATCACCTCGGGCACCGCCAAGGATTGTGTACGACTGCGCGGCTTGCCTTATGAGGCACAGGTTAGTCAGATAGATTATATATGTCCCTAAGATAAAATGTATTGCTTTTTTATTGATATAAAACAAAATTATTTTCTCCTAACAATTTCAATGCTTAGTATATTGCTTGCCCTTTACCCGTAGAGTAGTATGTAAGTACTGCAGTGCTATGTGAATTGCAGAAATTAATAACAGGTGACGTGGAGTGCTTGAGTTGGCTTTGACATTGACTAATAAAATACTTATCCTTTTTTTAAAAAGCTTTATAAAGGCTACATATGTATATGCTGTATATACGTATTTAACCTATATATGTGTGTAATTTTTAAAACATCGATGTATTTTCAGGTAGAACACATCCTTACCTTCTTAGATGAATTTGCGAAAAACATTGTGGTCCAGGGCGTGCATATGGTTTACAATGCTCAAGTAAGTCCTAGTAACAATAAGTTAAATATAATACATACATACATACGCTTACGCTCATAATCCCTAACGGGGTAGACAGAGCATCAGTGGTTCTAAAACCACCAGATGCGACTTTAAATATAATAAGATTTCTATTTTATAAGTTTGCTATGTGATAACTCTTGCCGTGGATATTGTAGAGGCTGCTTTATCGTAAGCGAGAGGCTGACAACCTTTAACAACTTTTCATGTTCATCTAAGAACCTTAAATAACGGTGGCGTCAAGTAGTTACAGAACCACATAATGCTGTAATTCAGCGGTTTCTTAACTTATAACTTATAAGTATAAGGCAGTGGAACAAAACAAAATCCGTTTATTTTATGGAACCCCCAAATCAAACGATTGTAAATGAAAGACACTCCAATTCAATTAATGTAATTTTGCGGAACCCTGATGACTTTTTAAAACTTAAATCGCTGCTTTAATAACTGTTAATTTATGAATTAGGTATATTTTGGTAGAAATGATAAATGATTTATTAAACTGTCCGAATAATACAACATAGTTTTACTGAGATAACCACACTAGGCTAGGCCTGTGTCGTGATTATCTTTACATAATGATTAAATAGGGACATTTCTTATATGTAGATTTTCTAGTTGAGGAAAAAAGTAGTAGGTTTTATGGTATTTACTTGTGGTAAACCAGGGTCACCCCAGTGGCGAGGCGTTTATCCAGATGGACAGCGAGGCGAGCGCGTTCCTTTGCGCGCAACAGAAGCACCACCGGTACATGACCTTCGGGAAGAAGCAGAGATATATCGAGGTACGATTGTGTTAACGGGGATGGATTTGAAATTTTCTGTTTTAAATTCGAAAGAGGTTTTATTTTAAAAATTCAAATTTTTGTGAAATTTGAGACAAAAATTGCTTATTAATTTTTGACTTCAATTAAGGAAAATTAATGATTCACACTCACGAAACTGAGTAAGTTTCTCTAAGGAACATCCTAGTTCAAAAAAAATAAAAAAAATTCGCCTTTACAATGCGATCAGCTGATTTGCCTTTGTTTGGGAAGTTTACATTTTTTTTGATAATTTCGTATAGCTTTTTTGTTGAAAGTTGTTCAGTTTCATTAGCTGTTAAAGTTTCGCGAACTAATTTAAAGTCCCATATGTCGTGGGCGTCATGGCCAGATCCAATTCGGTGCCTTTGTTTTGTTGTGAGGGTTATGCAATGAAGACATTTATTTTTTCGTTCTAGAACAATCCTTTCACTTTAATAACCTGATCTCACGAATGTCATAAGCGTTAGGACGAAGTTGGAAGTGGGTAGTGTGTGCAGTGTAGTGAGACAAGTCCGGTTGGTCAGGTGTTCCAGTGCAGCGGCGACGACATGAGCCTGGTGCTGACGGGCGGCGCGGGCGCGGGCGCGGCGCCCAAGGTGTTGTCCCCGGTACGTGCGCGCTGCCCCCCCCCGCCCCCCCCGGCCCCCCCGCCCCCGCCCCCCGCCTGCTCGCGCACCACATCGCGCACCACACGCTGCTGCAGCGACAGCACGAGAACCTGCTCCTCGCCTCCCTCCGCCCCCCGCTGGTGCCCTACCTCCCCTACTCCCTCCGCTCCCCCTCCCCCGCCCCGCAGTACATCGTCCCGCAGCAGACGGTCCTCCCGACCAAACGCACTTACGACCGCGCGTTCACCTCGGCCGACACTACGCCCGCGAAGCGTCCCTACATCCCGACTCAGATTCCTCCACCGATGTCCCAAATGTCCCTTCCTGTCCTCTCGTATGCGTCCTCCGCGCCTATTTTCACATACGCTAACACCGCCCCCATGCTGACGTCTTACACTAACGGCATTCCCGCGGCGTATCCCACGGGATTGCCGGCCGGTTACGGCGCGGCTCTATCCGCCGGTTTGCCCGCGAATATGACCTCTCCGTTCCCGACGCTTTCCATGTTTCCCACTTATCCGTACTACCCTGGCGTCTAAAGTAATCGATACGTTCGCGATTTGATAATGAAACTCGTTTAGAATTTTACACATTATTTCACTGTGTCGAACACTGTTAATCGCGATAAAAACCACTTAAAACGTGCTCAAATGGAGTAATATAATAAATGTATACTTAATATTCTTAGTTAGGACACTAAATAAGTTTTCGCGTACGATAATTTAACTACAAATCTTACTAACTTGGACTAAAGTCGAAAAACACAGGGTAAAAATGACAATACGCTCAAAATCAGAGCTGACGGTATATGCCTACCAGACATTTATATGTATTTTAACTTAATATGAATTTACTAAATTAAGAAAAAATCATTTAAAAAGGCAGTTAATTTTTGCAGCTTAAAATAGATTTAGTACTTAAATAATTTTTTGTTGAGTATATTAACTTTAAATATTGTTGAAGTGTACGGTAAATGTATCTTTATTTATAAGTGAACAAGGTTGTTTTTAATCAATGACAAGTTAGTGTAATGATTAGTGAGATCGTGTGATTCGTCGGTCGTTGTGATTATTTTAAATGTAGACATTCCATTATAAAGACATATTGCCACACCGCAAGGCTGAAACAAGTCTGAAAAGTCGGATTCTTATATCGTTTCTAATACTTTAGGTACTTAATGTTTGATCGTCGTTTTTTGAGTACAATTGCACTTTTTGTGTTAGTTTACACGTTTTTCGTATATAACTTAAGTTAGTATTTATAAAGGAACTTGTTTGTTGATAGCTTTTTGCAAAATGAATTGATTTTATTTATCGAGGAATTGCGATTTTTTAAATAGAAAAATCAATAAGTTAAGAATGCGCGAGGATATTTTGGTTGCTAGGTACTGCTGTTTTCCTTTCACATTCCATCCATACCTTTCCCAATGTACAATGTCATCTAACAATAGAGCATTTATCCATTGTCGGATACTCAACGGTCACATATTTCACAGTCCCCTACAGATACACAAATCACGATTGTATTTTATACGTTGAGTATTTAACAGTGGTCCACTAGCTTAATGTCATGGTCCGTTATACCTCACACCACATAGTGTAGTCATGTCTCTATAATTTTATTTACAGACGGGCACATTTCCGAAAAATAAAATCATGGCCACCCTACTTTTTCGAAGTTTGTGTGCGTGACTCGAGTATTACCAGTGTTGTTTCGGAAGTGTGTCCGGATTGGGTGATCTGTATAATGGAATCTAGACCCTATAAACTAAACGTCATTGTGTATGGTGTTGCCATCTCTCGATCACAATAGGTATGGGGCTTTAGTCACAACACACGGTGTTATGGTTAATCTTTGTTCTGTCATTTTCTAAATTTACAAGTCAGACTTATATTATTAGACTTTCCAGGTTCAAGTCTAACCTTATATGTACTAAAATAAGTCACGCTTAATACTGTGGATGTTTGAAGATTACTACCTGACTTTGGAATATTAATTTACGACTTTTTATATTGGTGCTACCTTCAGCCCAACTTTTCCAAAATTTATAACCGACGTTGAATGTTGATTCTAAGTTTTGTAATAGTTGGTAATATAAAACAAAACTATTATTTAAATTAGTTCTACTTACTCAGTATAGCCTCAATGATATAATGTTTGTTGTATGTGTTGTATCCGACGGGGTGTGTATTGGTAAATCCGCATGATAGTGGACGGTAAGTGCGCCATTGGTTTCTTGGCTAAAGTATTTAACGTCACTGACGACTGGGTTTCGCATGGTTAGCTTGTCCAAAGGAAAATGGTTTGTTGCATGAGTTACACAAAACGGGCTTAATCAGAAAAGTTACACCTTTACACTGACCAATCAGACACTTCGGTTAGCGTGACGAAGTTAACGTGATATGCTTACCGTAAAATTGATCAAAATGACGTGATCTGATGGCGGCTTCGTATTTTGGATATGTAGTAATTTATAGTCCAATTTTAAAACATTAATATTTCAGTGTTGTAACTAAGTGCCTATTTCGGTAATCGCTTCAGGTAATTGTATAATTTTCCACAGCACACCGCAGCGGATACGATATCATACAGCTTAATTGTTTTTTAATATTTTCAATACAATTGTACATGGTAAAATGTTTGGACTTGGTATTTTTGTTTTGAGTGACTGAGAGCACAGAACGATTGTTATTCGTTTACTGTGATTTTGTACAGTCAAGAGCAGGTCACGCTTTACACTACCAGTTTAAGCTGAGCTCTGATTTATACTGCGCGCCATACAATGCAGGGCCGGTCCAAAGTCCAAAGTGTCAAGCTTGACGTGCTCTTGAGTGTACTGATAAAAGTTTTATAAATGAAACTATCCTTAATATCTGCACGGCAGCTCAATTAACAGTTTATACAAATACGACACTAAAATAAAAAAATACTTTGTCCGAACTTTTTTGCTAAACCGTTTCAATAAAATATTCTACAAGTTTTTATCGATAAGACTTTCTCCAGGCTAGGTGCAGGTAATATCCTCCAGTCATTAACGCATTATCTAGCTTTTCTTCTCTTCTTTTCTCGAGCTACCGCTTCATATCTAATATCAAATGAATTCCAGATCTTTTCAAGTGTTTCAATGATGTTTGGTGTATGTATTGTGACGAGCTCTGTTTTTGTGGACTTACTATACTTAACAACCCGTGAGCTTGTGAAATTTAAACTTTTCAAGAAACTTCTGTCAGTCTATGGGGTCGAAATTTGTTAAAAACTTAAGGGTACTGACATGGATATAAAGTTTAAAAGTTAATGCAGGTTCTTTCGTTTGGTGTGGGGTATTCTAGGAGCTGGGATTCTTGGGACACTAACAGAGACATCATAAAAACAAACTTAGGCGATCGATTGGTGGGTTTTTGATTTTTTAAATTTGATCGTCTGCTTGAAACATGTAGGTTAAACATTAAGTTTCATTAAGTTTGACGGCCGGTTTGGTCGAGTGGTAGTGACGCTGCCTCTTGATCGGCGGGTCCTGGGTTCGATCCCCAGTCGGGGCAAACATTTGTGTAAAAAGCAGATGTTTGTTCTCGGGTCATGGGTGTTTGTGTTTGTCTTTATGTGTGTTCCAAGGGACCCACGACACAAGGGAAAACCTTAGTGTGGGCCTTTGAGTGTGTAGCGTTTATTTTTTATTTTTATATTGACTTGTCCGTGTGTGTTATCATTGGAAGCATAGGACTGAATTCGATCTGTTTTTATCCGGTTACATCAATGGTTTCTTCAGAAGTTTAACATGTTCACAATATACTACACATCTCACAAATGTCCTGCACTAAACTAATTGAAATACCATACGTGTTGTGACTGGGGGACGTGGTGTGAGGACTGTGATTCTTATTTGTTATCTGATTGGGTCCAAATTATAATAACAGGTAAAAGGTTAAAATGAAGTGGAATTTTATAAAAGCTTTTAATGTCTTCTTGTTAGAAATCATAATGAGTTTTTATTATAATTATTTTTAGTTGGCTAATTGTAGTTTATTGCGTACTTCAAATAAATAGATAATTTTGTGTTAGATCATGATTGCGAGTTTCTCTGGTTTGTGGTTGGTTGTGCTATTTTGTATTTTTCTACCGTTGGAGGCTTGTGAAGGATGGGTTTACTTACACTAACAAATGACAACAACGCCTTGCGCAAAGGTGCAAAATATATGTTTCTATATGTTCTACTAACATACTTGTATCTGTTTTGTCTATGTATCATCGTCACTGGATAAACATCGGTTTTGTGCGAACGAGCATTTCAATTTAATTTTAATTACAATATATTACTTATTTATTTTCTATTGTCTATAAACAATTTAATTTGTGGTGCATCTGGAGTCACACACGCGTATGAATGAGGGCAACATTGTTTTCAGATTTTGTGTTTTCTTATTTATTATTATTGGGACTGAGGTTCTATGTGCGGCGCAACTTATTTGGTATGTATCTTACACACAACAGCACATCAAGCTATTATGTTAACCTTGACGTTAGTTTATCTCTTTCTTTTTAGTTACAACTATTTTACCTGGATGTGCTGTTGTTTGTACAGTACGTATTATTATATCATTTGTTTACGTATACATTATTTGAGCAATATTCAATGCACTTTACATATTCAAATATCTCCCACAATCTCTTACTCTAAATTCGACTTAAAGCATTCTTCAGTTTCCACTTTACCGTTTAAATACATATCTTTCCTTCACAAGTCAACATATAAATAGCACAATCATAGCCCCCGCTCCTAACATAGCTTAATTAACTATGTCTAGTATATATTGACGAGTTAAATGTACAAAACGGGACATTTTCAGAATACGTAGAATGGTTTTGGGCCATTTCTCAATAAAATATGGGTCTGTCACAGAATAATGGACTGGTTGGTATCTGTCATAGCAAGCACTGAGCTTCATCTACAGCCATGAATTTGAATAATAATTTTTTCACAGTGTTTTATAGCTCTAGTCAATACAAATCATCCAGATATATATGAAAATATTTTAAATATGCATATTTCCTTGTTTGTTTATGTATTTTAAAGCTTGTAACTACAATATTTCCTGTTATTCATCTTTTATTTGTGAGGCAGTACGGTTTTCTTACACCAATATAAAATGTTTTTTTATCTACTACGTATATATTAGATAAGGTTAACATAACACTAAAGTATATTAATTTTCTTCTCATCGTTTTGAGGAATCAGATAATTAAAAAACAATAGTTTTTTTTGGTATATTTTTACCAAGCTTTTCCTGTAATAGGTATTTGGTTAGGTACTGAATTTTTCTAAATAATCATATAAGAAAATTCGCGTGCGTGTCAACCTGATTGAAAATCAAGAATGCAGACGCAAAATGCCCATATTTATTTTAATGAGCTATAATTCACATGTGAAATCTAAATCATGTTCTGCTTCGATGAAATGCATGAAAATGAAAGGTGACAGAATTAAATTAGGTACTTGTATATGGGAAAAAACTGCGCTTAGTGTATCGTAGAGTTATGAATATGTTTTGTGCTTACTCTAGAAGAGAACTGGGTTGAGGCGACCGTAGGGTGATAGTTCACCATTAATCACCGATAACTGACGTAAGTATTTTCCATTTGTTGGGATCACATGAGATAATCTATCTCTATCTTTCTATTTTATTGCATTTATTTGTTGCGACCTCAACTGTGCATTCTATTCACATAACTATAATTAATACAATTGAAAGCTTTTGTTTTATTTATTGGCATGTTGGCACCGTGTATATCCGGCTCGAAGGATCAATGTTTCGGATCCAAAATAATAAGAGAAAATCGAATCGCATAGGTGTTCAATTATTAACTAAAATAAACCATTTATTCCAGCGAATTAATATATTCGTCATATTAGAGGAAAAAAAGTGACGAATTCAACGCACAACCAGGGCGCAGAATCTGACTCGCGGTGCCAACATGCTTGGAAAATGCAACTACCTACTTAAGCAAAATCACGCTCATTTTTTTTAAAGATAAAATTAAATGTGCATAGTAGAATAGAATACTTACAACGTATTTAGTTTATTTGCAAAAATACTACGTACAATGAAAAGCTATTTACAGTGAATTTACGACTATCATAATTTTTTTCACAATAATTAATTTCATTCAAAATTGACAAATACAGCCTTATTTTTGGAGTATTGGCTAACAAATTATTCAAATCATAATACAAATTCAGAAAAGTATTAAGATATTTAGAGAACACAGCTCACACGCTTCTTCTTTTCGCTTTTTTGCTGGCTATACATCTCGGTTGAGGTCGCAATCGGAGCTATTCAACAACTAGGGTAACTAGGAAAGCATCCATTTGGTAAAGTCCGCAGAATAGCTTGGTGGTTGGAGCAGCGGCGGCGTGTTAAACAAACGATATTTGGTGTAAGTTGCGCACTGCTTTGGTGGACTGTTAATGCGTTCTCAACTTGGTGAGTGTCCATCTTGTTTTTAATTACATTATTCTACGTTGTGCGAGTCTTGTTACGTGCGATGTCACGCTGCCGACTGAGGTGTTTAGCTGGGTTTTTTAACATATTCGATTCTGTGTAGTATTTATCTTGGAAGCTTTCTTTTCATTTTATAAACGTGGTTACTACATATTGATTGTCAGGGGTTAATAAACTTTTTTAAACTAAATAAATGGATTACTAATTTTTATTAAAATCTCTTGGGCTTTATTTTCAAATTTCGTTTCTAATATTATGTTTATTTGTTTTAAAAGTGGTACAACCTATGTCATGCACAGTAATGAAATAGGGTGACCATAATTTCATTCAAAATTTTTTAAGTGATTTAATATTTTTTTTGATAGAAAAGTAATTCTGTATGACAATGTAACTCGGCTAAACATTTCCTGATATAACAACACATCTAAACTAATATATTTTACTTTATCTTTGGGATCTTTAGCATTATAATTATGAAAGGCACAATTAGGGTCTATTTGGGATTTAGACATGGGATTTAAAGGCGTATCAGTCAAATGATTTGTGGAAGTATCGGATTTTATTATATAAAAGTAATTTATTTATAATTTGTGTACGTTATTTATAAAAATAATTGAGATGAAACCAGTGTGACTAACAAAGCATGATTTAAGTATGACCGTTATGGAATAAATTCACAAATCCATTTACATACGAATCTCGACCATTAGACATTTCTTTATATCTATTGTTATTATTATTACTATTGTTTTTATTGACAGACCTTTTATTATTAGAATATTAACTTACCGCCCGCTACTTTGTCAGCGTGGAAAAGTAGCTTCAAGTCACCTTTCTATAATTTTACCTGGTTAAACAAAAACACATCTATTCGATCCTCAGCTAAAACGACTTCAAAAATGACCAATTTTTTTTCAAACGACTATCACATTTATCATATTAATAAAGATAATTTGAATATAAGTGTAAGTTTTGTCTTATTATATGAACGTGCTGTAAAAATAGGTAGAATACATTTACATATAACCAACTGATTTTGACATAGAAGTCAGTTTCTATCTTTTATTGATATTCTTATCAACTAGGCCATAAATAAAATAAAAACACGTTTCTGTAAGAAGATAAAATTTAGAATTTTTAACGTTGACGACAGAACCATTCGTCAGCTTGTAAAATGTGTTGGCGACACAGGAAAATGACTCTTATTTGGTGTGACAGTAGGTCCGCTGACGTACTTCTACCCGCCGCCGCTAGGGGGCGCCCTGGCCCCGCCGCCATTGGTCTACTGGGGCTACCCCACTCCGCCTGTTTCGCCCGCGCATTACTACCACCCCCCGCACCCTCCTCAGACTATGGTGAGTTTTTTTTAACTATAATTGGCGGCAGTGTATTAATTTTAGTGAATTATTTTAATAAAGTTATTTCAGATTTTTTGTTTTCATAATTTGCTCGTAGAACCGCGTTACTTAAACATTTATATTATGTGTATGATATTTACTATTTATCATTTACTGTGTACAAAGTACATTATAATTATGTAAAATCAGCGTTTCGGGCACGTTGCATTCAGTGTGCGCTAAACTATGTTAGTGTGTGCTCGTTTCCGATAATAAAACAATTTGTTATCCCTAATGTTGTTTATTTATTCAAGTGTGTTAACAAGAACTGTACAGACAGCGATTGTTTATCATTGACATTGGGAACACATTTTCGTTATTAGTACTATTGATTTCCGTTTTTTTAAAACTACAATTGACAAAAGATAGGACTTTTTTTTTAAATAATGGTAACTTTTTTGTTGTTTTTGACAAATAGTGACGTAATGTCTTCACAACAAGTAACTGCTAGAGATAGGCTTGCCTTTAAATACTACAAATTAATAAAAGTAATGTGTCTACAATTAAATACTGTTTGTTTGTATTTCTTTGTGCACTAGTCGTCATTTTCATTGTTGTTTAATTTTTTTTCCTCTAGATACCGGAAGTGGTGTCAGTAGGCGGTGGGTCGCCGCTGCCTATCCCTGCGCCCGCCGCGTGCCCCGAGTGGCCGGTCTACATGGTCAATTGATACAGGACACCACGTGCCACCCTCTTACATCCATTATAGACTAGGTCCTGACTCATCATTGTTACAGCTGAGCCGTGACTCTGGTGAACAGAATATCAGCGTCACAGCTCAGCTGTAACAATGCTGAGTCAGGACCTTTTTTGGTAGAATGCCTCATTTCAAATTACAGAGAATTATAGTGAATACTTATTATATGTATACTGGAAGTGGCAAAAATGCCGAATTTACAAAACATGATATTCTTGTGTTCCTACACGTATCTGTAAGAATTCTTTTGCAACTTATTTTCGGTTTTAGCAAATACATGAGTTAACTATCTAATAGTTGGACCTCCTCTGAACAGGTATTTAGCACGCCTTTTCTTAATCTATTATTTCGACTAGGTTTTCTAAAGCCAGAGGAAACTACCATAAATTATGCCCATTTAATTGAACGATGACGATTGGTAGTGCAGGTGGGTGGAAGAGGTATCTATGGACAAGTGTATCTGTGAACAACCTTACGTATCTAAAAACGTTTTGAAGTTATTGTGTGTTTTTGAATGCATCCATATTAAATTTCCTTCACATCAAATTGCTATGTTTAAAACAATGTACATTTTTAACTTTCCTGTACATTTACCACTTTTCCATAGATACAGCACTCATCTATAATATTAATATTAGATTCTGAGTTTTATTTAAACTGAAATGAAATCGTTTTTACACCTTCAAGTAAAATTCAGCAGTGGAAATAAACAGGGTGGTACGAATGTTTAGTAAATATTATATTTATTGTAAACTTGTAAAAGTGTGCGATATGAAGTAGTATTTCTAGAAGTTACAATCTTAGTGTAAAGTTGCCTTGTTTGAGCTCAACTAAATTATTTATTTTATCTCGTTACGTTACTTGCATTATTTATATTCTTTTACTGAACAGACTTCTACAATAAACCTTTACCGGTGCCTTATTTGGTGCTTAAATATTTTTTTATTAATATTGTTTTCTGATAAAAAAATCCGATTAAAAACGTACAAACTTTTCTTACTTTGCAGAAATAAGCATCACTTGCCAATTTAAAATGTTACAAAAATGGCTCAAATGACTTAAGTGATATTAAAAAGAAAATTAATATATCGAAATATATTTTATTTTAAGAAGTATCTTATTTACAAAATAATTAACACACAGTTAGTTTTTTTTAAATATTTAATGATAGTTAAGTTTAACTTCAAAATTTTGAATCTTCCTGATTTTTTAAATTTAGCAGTAATAAAATAAATGGTAAAATAATGCGAAAATTCGAAGTAACTTTTTCAAAAATCAGCTACGTTTTGTAGGATGTAATATAAATTAAGACACTATAATAAAACTTAACAATAAGTTATTATAGATTTATAACTAAAAGTTACTTATATAAAACTTAGCAAAAGTAATTCAACGAAATAATTTTTTGCAATGTATTGCAAATACTAACACCTAAAATAGATGTCTCACTAATTAGACAACGAATGTATAAATACAGGCAGTGATATGACGGTGCTGTTTCTTTACGTTTGTAGCGAATAAACCAAATAATATGTTAAATAAATAACTATTGACTTAACGTTAATTACTAGTTGTTTAGAAGTAAGGTAATCGCTCAATTAGTTTAATAGTGAACAGAAAAATGTATGCCATAACTATTAAGAATGAACGTGATAGTGACATTTGAGTAATACGTTTCTCTGAAAAGATTTTCTCAAATAGTCAAAGTGCTCAATAGTTTAGAAAAAAAAAAAGATATTCAAGCCGGACTTGACTGTTTTGCCTCCTTTTGTTAACTATTTTATGTACTTGCCTCAACTTATTTATGCTGTGCGTTGCGTTGGCACGAAAACACTTCACTTACAAGTGCACTTGTAAGTACTACACTAAACTAACACACTTAATTGTGTAAACGCGCCTTAAGGCCAGTAGTTTAACATTAAGTTTGGCTTGACCATAGTTAAATTTAGTCTATCAAGTTAGTTGTCTCGAAGTAGGTATATTTTAAAACTTTATAGTGAGTATCAAGTTATGTTTTCCGTCATTTTTATTTAAGTTTGTTACTTCCTTCGATCAGTCTAGATTTAAAGTAACGCCCTCTAGCGTATACTACAGGAAGATAATATTAATTCCTAATAGATTTAATTCGAGTTAATTGTTTATAGTTTAGTTGATATATGTTGTATATTTTATTGGCATAATAATTTTATTATGAAAGCAACAAAATCTACGTCTTCCGATGTTTAGTTTTAATAATTATTTCAGGTGGGGAAGAAATTATTTTTCTAAAGAGACAACTTTCTTTATCTTCAATTAAAATTCCGGTTGGCATACCTTTAAATAAATATACCACACTAACGTTTCCATAATATTGCAGGTCTCTTGGAACACAGACACTTGGGACAAACATCTACTTTTTAAAGTATTTTCCCAGACCGGGGATTGAACTTGAAATAGTCTTTCATACACATTCCATAATGGAAAATTTTGGTTAGGGATGCTGGTGTCTGTGTAGGCCACAAGGCCCTAACCAGCACGCCCTATCATATCAGTACACAAATACCTGGCAAACGTGAAGCCCGACTCCTTGTGAACTCAAAATGTCAGTAAACAATTGTCTCTTGAGAAAAATAATATTAACCGACCCAAGAATATTTTATCTAAGTTATGTCACAAAATATCGTGATTTGTGTAGATGTAGATTATTTTTAATTCGTAAATTAATTTATAAAAAAATAGTTAAAATATTGGAATTAATTGTACTGAGATAGGCAAAGATTGATTCTAAAAAGATTATTTTAAGCCTGCAAACCATGACGACTAAACAAAATCGACTTGTAAGAAAATACGAATTTTCATTATTGTTAAATTATGATATATCTTGATATTGTTTTGTTTTATAAGTATTAAATTTTTATAAATCATGTCTAATGTCTATGTTATTTAAATGATATTTAAAATATCAGGCAGAGTTCATTGATATTAAATATATTTACTTAAATTCTTTTACAAATGACAAAGTGTCATTTGCCTGCAATCTATCTACTATAAGATTTTTTGTATTTAAAAAACTAAATAGCAAAAAAAAATTCTGTAATATTTTGTCAAAATAAAATTTGAAATTAGATCAATTTTACGATATAAAGTATATCGTCTTCCTAAAATCTCATACAAAATGTTAATATTTAAATATTTTTATTTTACAATTTGTTTAAATTACTTCTACTTAATTAATGTAGGTATTTATGTAATGCCAAGTTATTTATGTTTTTGTTACTTTTATATTCGATTGTATTTGTTGAGTCCAGTGATAATTATTTCGTGATCTTTGTAAATCTTTAAACATTGTTACCTATTGTGTTTTCTTTACGGTAGGATTGTTGTTGAAAAAAGTGTAGAAGATGAATATTATAGGGAATATGCACAAAAATTAAAATATCGGAAAATATACAAAATATTCCACTTTACGACTTCGGAGCGCATCGCATCGCACGGTTATCGATGGGGTGACTTTAAATCCTTACTAATATTATAAATGCGAAAGTAACTCTGTCTGTCTGTCCGTCTTTCATGCCTAAACTACTGAACCGATTTTAATGAAATTTGGTACAGAGATAGATTGGAGCCTGAGAAAGGACATAGGCTACATTTTATCCCACACTTGGGCGCGATATAACCTGTAGTCCACGCGTGCGGAGCCGCGGGCGGAAAGCTAGTTAGTTTTAAAACTTAGGTGTGACTCTCCTCGTGAAATTGAACAACTTTCCTCAAGAAACTCGTGTAATATTCACAAAAAAAAATCGACTTGTCACTTGTCATACTAAAGTAATCGGCAGATCGCTCAAGTTGTATGGAGAGGTAAAAATTTTTTTCGTATTTCGACACGTTCTTCGGGAAAAGTTATCAGTTAGTGGGCTAATTCTCTCTAATGTTCACTAACTAATTTAAAGTCACCCAAATAGTTTTTCAACTCTATCACATTAAATTAAGTTACCTCATTTTAGCACTGTTGTTGCTCTTTATTATACCTATACTTACTTATAATTGTTTATGCATATTTCCTATAACAATTCGCGTGCGTTGGTATTCCAAATGTGGATTTAGGGAAAGATTTAGGAAGGGAAAAACATTTTAAAATTGATTATTGCAACAATCATACTATACACGAATGAAACCTCTGTTCCTAGTAGTATAATTTTTTAATAACTTCTTTTTGTTAAAAAGTTATACTACTAGGAACAGAGTAGTATAACTTTTTAATAATTTATGCCTGCAATGTAATTTATTTCTTGGCTCAATTGATTTTAAATGTACCTTATATTGATATAAAATTTTAGATCGTCAAAGCATGTACATACTTATTCACATTTGGAAGCCAAGCAACAAGAAGGTAATGTAAGTAAACTAGAGTTTGTAGGTATCAATTGTTTGTTTCAGAAAGTTATTAGAGAAATGATAATTATTTTAGTTGTTAAATCTATAATATTCATTGTAGTGTAGTCAATAGAATGTGCAATGTTAGAAAATATTAATGTCTAGATAATTAACGCCAAACAGTTTGGTTTAATGTCAATACAAAGTACTAAATTGTTCCGATAAATAAATAATAATTTTAGTTATTTATTGTTTTAGTTCATCAATCGTGAATCGACTTGAAAATTCTAATTCTGCCCATAAATTAAGAATGCTTATTTCCTTACACCCAAGCAGGTCACACTTGACAGTTAGTGCGTTTTATCTCTAGGGCAGCCATTCTCAGTGTGCTTCGCGGAACCCTAGGGTTCTCGCGGAACCCTAGGGTTCCGCGAGGCCTCTGCAAATAAAGTAAAAGAATAGTAGACACTGAAATTCGTAATGCGTACATAGATTAATGATATGAAACTGCGAGGTCCAACTTTCAGCCAAGAGCTTAACCAACAGTTCAACTCAACCAGTTATTCATTAGTTTAGGGCTCCGCCAAATATTTTAGTGTTCCAAAAGCTCTAGGGGGTATTCCGCAGCGGTTCTTAAACTTTTGGGTCCGTCGTCGCCAAAAAAGTTTGAGAACCGCTGCTCTAGGGTAAGTCACCGATATGGGTCATCTGTTTTAACTTATTTCTACTTGTTGGCCATCTGTCAGGTAAATAGTAAACGCTACACACTCAAAGGTGTAAACGCACACAGGGCTCCAAAGATAATTTAAACCCTTGGAAAAAATTTACAAAGACAGACACAAACGCACCCATGACCCGAGAACAAACATCTGCTTTTTACATAGACGTTTGCCCCACCCGGGAATCGAATCCAGCACCCGTATTCTACACCATTCGATTCGATACCGGCGTTCGAAAATCTCAGTGCATCTCTCTCTTGCGCTATTTAGATGACAGTGACGGGTAAAGTCTCTTCGAATATTCGGTTCAAGTCGAATGCTGTAGAATACGGGTGCAGGACCTGTCGATCAAGAGACAGCAGAACAGTAGTCTAGTGTCATGCTTAACGTCTTGAAGGTAGAAGCAAGATTTAGTGATGGGAAATCAAGACCGCGCGGAAACGATTCAAAGGCGCTTAATTAAGTAAAACAATAATGTAAATCCGATTAAAATCGATTATCATTTACGGCATAGGTCTCAAGCGGACTGACTTAAATCGGACAAAACTGTGACCGGTAGATCACACTTTACACGCAAGGTAGGTAAACTTTTACCGTCTATCTCACTATCTCGATATAGGTATGTGATAAGGGCGATTAACATCGACAAGTGTAAAATAACAAAAAAACTATACAATTACATGATTTCATTTTATTAAGGTCAACACACAAAGTATGACACAAGGATGGAGCTTAACTTACGTTACAATAATAAAATAAAACTAACAAATTCATCCATAATTAATTACAATACAGCTTTACTGCTCAAACGGCGTGGCCATTATAATCTGGATGGCCGCATTTACACCGACATGTATAATGGTTTGAACACGATTTTACCAACTTCGCGTAGTTCTGGGTAAACTCAGGACCAGTTTTTCAATCGGCAAATAATAACGGTTATAAAGATACCTATTTCACTTTTTTAGGAAAAAAGGAAATAAATAAAATTAAGAGTTTAACTGCCGTACTCAGAGACGTCAACTAAAGTTAAGTTCTATTAAACTCTTATGTTGTCTCTTTCACTCTTGTTGATATAAACATGGATAGCATGACATTTAATTACTTCTTAACTTTAATTGACGTCTCTGAGTACGGCAGTTAAACTCTGATGTTGTCTCTTTCATTCTTGTTGTTATTAATTACTTCTTAACTTTAATTGATGTCTCTGAGTACGGCAGTAAGTGTCAGTAAGTATTATAGGTGTTCCATTCCTTTATTTAAATTTTGACAGTTACTTTAGAACGTAACCGAACACGTTTTCGTGAAAATAAACTTTAAAATGCGTGTTAAAATAAATACAAGGTGTAAGGGAACCGCTTGCGAATACTGAAAGTACAGCTCAGTCAATGGTTTTGAGTAACTTTCTCAAAGAATGAAAAACCATGACACATTACCCTAATGCACCGCAGA
The DNA here is from genome assembly GCA_949987775.1 of Aproaerema taeniolella. Classification (NCBI taxonomy): domain Eukaryota; kingdom Metazoa; phylum Arthropoda; class Insecta; order Lepidoptera; family Gelechiidae; genus Aproaerema; species Aproaerema taeniolella. The sequence goes on from OX465264.1 coordinate 7,758,261, forward strand.
CGTATCAAATACGAATCAAGCAAGTAAAAGTTCAGACCTTGATTTAGCTTTAGCTTAATTTCAGTAAATAATTTCCATAAAAATCAAGTAGAACAATAGTTCGCGATAGAAAAAACAACATTTTGTCTAATGAACCTTTAATCACATATTTATTAACGAAAATATAGGTTACATGTCGGTGTGAGATGCAATCCAAACAGTTCGACCGCTGCACGACAGACCTTAACTAACTCAAGCCTATTATAAGCTGGCAGGATTATTGTTCGGTATTAAAGCAAAATTCGGATTTCGTTCTATTTAACTACACGCTCCTGTTTTCAATTTGGTTCAATGAAATTGAATAATTCGATTCCTCAGCTTTTCCTTGTCGTTGACAAGATAACAGAGACTGCTTGGAAATATGTCACAATTTAATATTAAAAATACTATATTCCAAGTGATACTATATTCTTCTGGGTGAGCTTGCTACATTCTCTACCGCATCTTCGCCCTTGTGCTAGATTGTGGTCAAGAGAAAACTCGTTATTAAAAAAAAGCGAACATTGGCTATTTTGTAAGTTCTTTTGATATTAAACAATGTTTACCTAATTTGATAGGATTATACTGTTGCCCGTTTTCCAAGATTCAATTCGGTCCATATCGAGAAAACCTTATTGCACTTTGCATATTGAACCAAAAAGAAAACATGCCAGCATAGTTTGGACTTAAATAATAAGAAAAAAAGCATTAAAATGGTGTAAATCCACTCTACAAGTCCATCACAACCTCCAAACTGATCACAGCTTCACTTTACCACGTCACTTATCTAGTACTCTATACCACACTTGGGTTTCCAATGATTGACAGCGAGTGAAGCCTGGAAAATGTAATATCTCGCATTTAATTGTAATTAGGGCTAATTACGTTTCAAAGAAATACAAGCCAGATAAACTTTTAGTTTATGTTGATATCTCTTAAATTCGTAATTGTTATTGGATTTTAATAAATTCTGACCAATACCTGATTTGTCTATGGAATTTAATCACTATGTTTTTGTTTTTGTCAAACTTTAAAAGTCTAAATGTAGCAAAATATTAAAATTATATTGGTAAACAGAAAAGAACGGTAAAAATAATGTTCTGTCCATATTTAACAATATAACTACAAATATCATAACAGAATCAACACTTCTTTTAGTTGTGAAAATAATCGGAAGAGCACTGCTACTGTATTAAAGTTTTGATTTAATTAGAATCGGTTGAATACCTGTATAATGATGATCAATATTGGAAACCCAAAGTTGAAGTTACGCGTATTCAAGTTGAAATCAATAAAAATTAACACCCTACTAAATGTACACAAACTACGACACAATTTCATTATTTATCCATAAAAAATATCCAAAACCATATTTTATGACTAATTGACAGACTATGCTAGTTACAATAAAGAAAAAAATAATCCAAAAATGTAATTTCTAAAAAAAATTCACAAGTCAAATTCATTTTACGTATAACTTAAGTTTTTTAATCATCTCAGCTTGATCGTAACCGCGTATAATTCCATACAGTACTTACATACAAATCGCACATTTACTTCATTTATTTTTCAGTATACAAAATAAAATCTTTTTTATTTATTTATTGTAATTTATTCCCAATAAGTTACAGGATTGTAGAATATAATGAGACCCACAAGTAACTCTTCAAAAGGAAGTAAATTAATATGTTATCTACAATCCTGTGACATGCTAACCCTCTAACACTCTATAAACTTGCCAACTCACATTTGGAATGCAGCACATTATTTGTTCACATTTTCGCAAATTTACATTTAAAGCGTCTCGACGTCGATTTGGGAACAACTAGATCATTAGTTCTGTAGGTCATTCTTTCTTATTTCTTTTGAACCATGGTAATGGACGCTTGACGACGCATTAATAATAGCCTTTGCGCGTTTTGATCACAGGCTTCATATTAAGCGATGAGTTGTTAAGACATACTGAACTGAAGTTTAGGTGCCATCGAATCGACGCCATCATTTTTAATTATTAATTAAAAGATCACGATACAGGGTGCATTTTACAACATCTCACTTAATCCTAAGATTAAAATTACTGTTTCTAAACATCTTATCCCAAAACAATAATTTATCAAAGATTTTTTATTTTATTTTTACATGGTATTTGTTTCGTAATTGTTAATCATATGAAGGATTCAATCCGGTCTCCGACTCAAGCTTCTGAACAACTTATTCCCATAACTATGGTGATTCGGAGAAACCTCGTGTTTTAGTTAGTTGACCCGTGCCCAGCAGTGGGACTCATATGGGCTAAAGAAGAAATAAAATTGGGTAAAAAAGTTAAACGAAAAATTAAACCATTTTGTTTTGCGCCAGACGTGTCCATTGCAGTATTTCTTACTTTTTAAGTTCTTTTGGGAAGAATTTTGCCAATTACATGAATAAATTGTTCAGTAATTCGAACCTTCAGGTGAGGAAGTAATACGAATTTCATTCTGTGGATAACATACTACAGATTTATAGTAATTTTTAATGTGTACCTTGAGAATATTTGAGTACTTATAGTAAGATCATTCGATTTGAGTAAACACGTATACAGGTAATTATTAGAAGTTTTAAAAAATAAAGATTTAGCCAATGTTAGACATTGTGCAAGTCGCACCTATATTTATAGATTATATTCCAACTGCCAACCATCAAGCAATTATGCTGTTAAAAAACTCATTTCCTATATGAAACCTAGGAGCTATCGCCGATTCGACATACATTGTTTCTGAGCCAAGTAATTACAGCTTAAGTTGTAAAACCTAATAGCAATATACAGTCCGAATGGATACTTTCCATTAGAGTTTCTTGAGTGTACGACCAGTCGATATTTGTTAGATTTAAATTGAAATCGGTCAAACTGCAATGAAAGGTTTATAAGAGTTGTCCTAGCGGTTTTAGAACAGCAAAATGGCTTGCTTTAAGACAGTTTGGAATGCATTTTATTATATTACTTATGTTACATTTAGTTTAAAGTTTAAGACAATAGTAGCTTTTCGTTCAATCATGGATAGTTCATTTGGTGATGAAATGCAGTGTTAAAATTAATACTTTTTATATAAAATTGTGGTCATATTTGAATACAAAATGAAAAGCTTTGTGGATAAACGAAAGTGAATATAATGGCATAACTATAAAATATTAGGTATTATCGAAAACTAAAACTAACCGAGAGTACACCGGCAAAAATAAAATCATAAAAAACTGATTAAATACTCAGTTTGATATGGAAGCTATCGAATAAACGCTTATTAGGGTTGATAAGTTTTGAAAAAAAATATATACATGTCTGGTTTATAAGTTTGAGAACTGTCAGTTTTGAGTTTGGAGTTAAAAAAATAGGTACTTTCTTCACTTTTCGTGCTCCACAAAGACTAAACACACATAGATTTTTTTTAAATTCTGTTTTAGATATTTGTGCGGGACATGATAATAAATGGCACACTGACTAGGGGGCTAATTTGGGCTTAAAGTATTAGTAACTAGCTCTTAGTTACAAACAAGGTATTGCTGTATAAAAAACCGCGTCATGTTTGAATTATGGACCGTTGTTTAAGTCGATAAGTACATAATGTATTATTATTGAAATATGAATTTGCCAAAACAGATTTAAAAATCAACTATAAAGATGTTTCGAATGCGCTTGTCAGCATCTATTATTTCATTTGACTATGACTAGCTTAAAGTAAGATGAAATAATATGGAAGAAACAACGGTGTTTCTAATAAAAGAAAGAGACAAACATATCAATGTGCCATTAATTGGAGTGAATAAAACATATCTACTAATTATTATTAAAATGATATCGTAGAAAAACACCTAAAGCAAGCACCGATAGAGGTAGAAGATGCTATTTGAGTCTGAGCGAGAAAGGGATAGAACATTTAATTTACAACACCGAAACTTACTAAGTCAAAGTGAGGGGATACTATTTATTATTTTTTTACTAGCAAGTGAGCTAATCTTGGAGAGTTTTTGCGTAAAAATTCGATTTAGGTACTTTGATAAATCAAATTTTTGCATGTGAAAATTCGAAAATTAGTTCCGAAAAGCGATAAAAGATGGCGCCGAAAAATCCAAGTTTCAACTCAGTTGCCCAGGTAATGTTCATTTATATTCGCTATCAGCTATAAGACAAATGAAAAACTATCTTCACTTCGCTCGCGAGGTTTTAGTGTGAGCAAGAAGGGAGAAAGCCCTACCTAAATTGACCATTTGATTTTTTGCTTTACAAAATAATTTTTCTGCTGACATACACTCAGTTGCAGAGACGTCCATTAAACATAATGCTACTTTAAATATAATACTCTCACTTTTCATCTTATTGACGTAAACAAGGACGACATTACATTTAAAGAAGCTTTAACTTTAATGAGCGTTTCTGCAACTGAGTGTAAAACTGGCCATTAAATGATTATGACTCAAAAGTCACCTAATAAATAATTAAATGGTATCCCCTCACTCGAATTGGCAGAAATTCTATGAGCTATGGCAACACTGTAGAATTATGATCGTAACTCGAGTAATATTATTTGTTATCTGTGGCTCGCACCATAAGTCCTGATTACAACTTTAATTAGAGTTGTACGCACTGTGACAGCTGACCACTTATTTCTTGCTTCTTTATTTTACAAACTGAAAGAAAAAAATGATATTTAAATTGATGCTTTTTACTTTATAAATAGTTTTTAATATTTTCAAAAATGAGAAAGATTTGAATGTTTACAACTCAAGTAGACAGAGGGGAAAACGTCACATTTGAGTCATTGATTTTCCTAAGGGAAATTCCACTGGAAAAACATTCAGAAAGATGCAATACTTTCAACTTTCGTGATTTGAACACATAATCTAATACTAAAACGGGTCAATTCCGCGTAGGTATATATTAAGCTTTCACCTTCGTTCCCGAAGCTCTACCCGTGACCACGGCACGTGCAATAAAGATAAACACATAATACAAGGTGGGCCAAAAGAAATCACCCTATTGGAAGATGCTCTTATTTTTGCAAATGGCCGCCAATGTCAAATCTGTTTTGACATTAGTGGACTAGACAGATGCAGAATACAAGTGAACATGCCATGGAGCGATACACTTCCCAATAACGCGGAATAACCGTGTCTATTTTTTTGCGTAACAATTCGTATGTGGTGTTGGCGCAGCGCGAATACCGTCGAAGATTCCCCGGCCGTCCGAGACCGACTGCGCAAACACTGCGCCGTCTGGCCACCAACCTTGAAGAGTGAGCCACAACCGATATTCTGAAGGCGGCATTCCCGGGTCGCCTCGTCTCTCGTTTTGGCGATTTGCACTGGCCTGCAAGATCGCCCGATTTCAGCGTTCCAGACTTTTTTTTGTGGGGTTTTTTGAAGTCCCGTGTGTACGTGAACAAGCCCGAGACTCTGGAAGCCCTCAAGGACAACATTCGACACGAGTGCGAGAATCTGTCGCCCGTAATTCTCGCCGAAGTGATGAAAAATGCCATAAAACGAGCCCGTACGGCAATCAATTGTAACGGCGCCCATTTGGCCGATATAATATTCTCGACTTGACCAATAACATTCTAAAGGTTCAAATAAATATAATCAAAAAACAGAATCGAAGTTTTTCATTTAGAAAAAAAAGAGAGCCAAACAACATCGGATGACTTCTTTTGGCCCACCTTGTATATACGCGAATTTTGACCAGTTTAAGTATTGTATTGTAAAATCCTTTATTGCACATCAAACAAAATAAATACATTGGAATCGAAACAGATAAATATTACATAAATTCAAGGTACAAAGGCGGACTTATCCCACAAGGGGATCTCTGAAACCCTGAATTCAGACCATCTTTCTGATTAATTTAATCTTAAGTATTAAATTAATCAGAAAGATGGCCTGAATTCAGAGTTTCAGTATTTGCTAAGCTGTGTTACTGTATAAATACTCACTGTGGTGTCGAGGCCCCGCCTGTAGTTCACTTGCGATGGAAGTGGTCGAAGCAGAGCTTGCAGGACCAGCTGCCCTCGGGCGGCGCGTGCAGCGGCGGCGCCAGGCAGTACATGTGGTAGCCGCGGTCGCAGTCGTCGCAGAATAACAACTGATCCTATACACATATAAGTCCAACATATAGTGTGAGTCTCCATTAAGTAGCCGCGGTCGCATTCATCGCAGAATAACAATTGATCCTATACACACATAAAAGCCTAACATATAGTGTGAGTCCATAAAGTAGCCACGGTCGCAGTCGTCGCAGAATAACAACTGATCCTATACACACAAGTCCAACATATAGTGTGAGTCTCCATAAAGTAGCCGAGGTCGCAGTCGTCGCAGAATAATAACTGATCCTATACACACATAATAGCCCAACATATAGTGTGAGTCTCCATAAAGTAGCCGCGGTCGCAGAATAACAACTGATCCTATACTCATATAATACCGCAGAATAACAACTGATCCTATGCACATATAAAACCATTTAATAATAAGCCAATATACAGTTAGCGTCTTCATGAAGTGCACATATGGAAATAGATGAAACTAGACACATTTTTATAGACGGGGAAAAAACTTTATGGTATTTATTGGAAAAAAATCTTTGAAAAATGTAGATTATTATTATTTGCTATTTTTTTTCGGTGAACTGTATTTCATCGACACGGCCTTTTATTTACAATCATTTTCGTTTTCGTTGGATTAAGCTTTTTCCTAACTAAAGGTCAATAATTCCTTATGATTTTTTTTTACGCACAATTGTTTTGAAATTTTTTTTTTCTTTAAAATGTGTGTAGTTTTATCCACTTCCATAATATATATCTAATCTAGTCCGCCATCTTGGGCGGTCCGCCATTTTGATTTGGAATGACTTCATACTTTTAAGTCTGATTAGCCAATTAAAAATTACATTTGTATACAATTTGCTAGTTCCACTTCTCACAAACAAACTAACAACGATATTTTATTTAAATAACATTTACCTTAAATACTATCAACATCCCGGTTTACTAACATTTTATAAGATATTTAAATGACATAATCTACAGAATACGATGAAAAATTGGCATTTCTTCCACGCTGCACTGGGAGCGAAAGAAAATCTTAGAATGAGCCAGCTGCCAACTCTTCCCAGGAATACTGTAGAAGTCAGTAATTGGAACTCGAGGATCTTGCTTGTATATCGTGGGCGAAAGGCTGACAACCTCAACTACTGATAACCCTTAGAATTTATGTCGAACGTGGCATCAAGTTGTGTAGAACAGGGGTGGCCAACTTGATTATACCCAAGATCTCCTGTTTATTAACGAAACCCTGTGCGATCTACCAATTACATATTTCTTGAAATCTTAAATGAAACAGCATAGTTCAGTAACAATCATGTAGTATTTTTTATTATATTAAGAAAAAAAAACATAAATGTTTTTTTGCCTTGCCACGATCGACTGGACTAACAGTCGCGATCGACCTGTTGGCCACCCCTGTTCTAGAAGATGCTCTGCCTACCCCGTCAGGGATCATAGGCGTCGGTGTATGTAAGCATTGGCAATTAAATAAATCCCTCTTAAGGTAGGTGTGCATTGTAGATACTTACATCGTTATCACTTGTCCCGCAAACGGAGCAGCATTTACACTCGATGCACTGCCAGCGGTACTTGCGGACAGACACGATCATGTTCTGAGTGAATTGCAGGCAGGTGGGGTGCCCTGACACCATAAAATATATGTAAGTCATGTTACCAGTTGACTTGATAATATATTGGGCGATTTAAAATTAGTTAGCGAAAATTGAGGATCTGAACCAGCATACGAAATTAAAAAACTTTCACCAAGGCACATACAACTTGTGCGATCACCTGATTTGCCTTTATATGGGAAGTCGACATTTTTTTTAGAATTTCGTTTAGGTTCCTTGGAGAAGTTTGTTCAGTTTTATGGGAGAATCGCCCATAAAACTAAAGTTTCGCTAATTAATTTAAAACCACCCCAAATTATAATGTTGTATTTGTCTTGTCATGAATATAAAGCTGGTAATAAGTAACATGAACTATTGGTTGATATGACATCTTAATATACAAAATTGAAGGTCCTGACTCACTGACTACTCAACGCCCAGTTCAAACCCTTTGGCCTAGAAAGCTCAAATTTTGCCCAAAGGTTCTTTTTATAACGTAGGCAAGGAAAAGGGAAGGACTTTACGAAATTTCTACTGGAATAAAACATTTCCCGGGCATCCTCTAGTAAACAATAAAAATCTAGCGCAGGAGTAATTGTGGCCGAGAATTTAGCCCTATTTACTCACCTTTCAAGACTATGAATTCGAAGTTTAAAGAGATTGAATACCGAATTTCAATAATATTTATATTATTTTCACCGATTCATCAACGCCCAAGCCTGAACCTTTTAACCTAGACCGCTAACTTTGCACAAGTTCCTTTTATGATGAGTCAATTCTTTAAAAAATGGCGTTCACATTGTGATTTGGCCCACACACCCTTCCTTTTATGATGTAGATAAGAATAAGAAATACGACATAGTGTGTCGACTAACATGAACGCGTGACATTATTTTCATGTTGATGTCAATCTACATGTCCTAGTCACACTATGCGATAGAACGAAAGGGCGGAACGACATACATATGGCAAAATTATTTCTCGGCGCTTATTCCAGCGTAGATTTCATGATTTACTTCTGCTTTTATAACCTGGGATTTTTTTAATAATTATATAGTTTATATTCATGACACTACAAAATATATTCACAAAATGAATGGCACATGACATTTTCTTACCTTTATCAAGTGTCGGTCAGTCTTCGTTTCAACATTGAAACAACAATTATAAACTTTTAGTAAATATTTTAGGGAAAATGTTATGTGCCGAACAATAGTGAAAAATAAAACGAAAAATGACATTTTAGTTAATTATGACTATGACATGACAAGTTTACAAAGAGTGTATCGATAACGTAGCAAGGAAGTGCACTATTCACTATTCTTCAGCACAATGCGTTCAAATAAAAAAAAAGCCAATCGACTGTGGAATTACAGTTTAATGATAAAAAAAAATCCACGTTATACAAAATAAAAACAGCATTTAAACATCGCATTACTATAACGGACTTAAACTATGATAAAATATATTTTATGTTCAAATAATAAACGAAAATATCGATATATTCTTTGGGCATCGCGACTTTTGCACTTCCCTACTCAGTTTCGACACTTTGAGAGGAATTTTGAAAATGGCCGAGTTAAAAAGAAGCTAAGATAAAGCGGTAACTTAAAGTAAACCTTGGCACGTAGAGACACGCCTCTAAAAGCGCTATCATTGTAATGTTGACTTGATTCGAGTCGGTCGCATATAAAAAACTACTTAAACTAAACAGTTCTACGATAAAAGTTCTTAAAACAATGATATAACTTACACACAATCTGTATAATAAATATGTAAGGTGGCCGAAATTGTTAAAATGTTACTTTGGTAGAATTATTTTTCATGTTTGAAAACATTTTGGAAGACTTTAATGCCACTTTATCTCGACTACCAATTGATCTATTATACAGACTGAACTGTCGTTTCATTTTAAAGTTTTTAATACATAAACAGAATTTTCAAAACAAAATCACAAAAAACAAAAACAATATCAGATCATGATTATTTTCAATGTAACGTAATACGGAAAAAGACGGTACTGATTTCCAAGAATGTATACTGCTTATTTGTTTGTTGTGTTTGGGTGAGTTTGTGTGACAGTCACTTCAAAGGGAAAAATAGTAAACGAAGTTGGTGCAAGTTCATCGCTTAAATCAATGCGTTATGTCAATAATAATTATAACTTCAATTATAATTAGTTTTGTAATAATGTTTGTTAATTGAATAAAATAACTGCGCACTGAAATGTGCTTGTGCGTCCACAAGAGACCGCTGTTTACACGCATGTTCGTATGTACATGACAACAAATGGTAAAAAATCACGTATGCTAGTTAGGGCAACAAATCTTTCCTTTTCGCTAGCGATTTTCCAGGCAAGCATTGAAACAATTAGTCCCTACTATGTATCTTGCAAAATATATCATGATCTGATGTATTATGTTAGTTTAACTACATATTTTGTCAAATGTATAAAGTAAAATAATATTTCTTGATATAACAGTAAACCGTAACGGAAACGGAACGAAATGTAGTTTTACTATATAAATATCTAAGATTGCATAATTTGAAAGCACCTACTAAGGTACTAACAATAAATATATAACTACGACTGTATAAGTAGCAAACCAGTATCATATTGGACTATAATCTAATCCTAAAACTTATAACTTTACGTAAATAACTTAAGATAAGTATGCTTATTAAATTATATATTGTCAAATATATGTTCTATTCAATCATTTTAATAGGAAATCATCAAAATAAAATTATACACTTAAATATGAAACGAAACAACTATATTCTAAGGGAATGATAAAATTAACATTTACTTGATAACAATAGTTAAGTCTTTTAAATAATATAAGGACCCTAAAGGATATTAGATATGCCCAAAATATCATTAATTTATATCTTTATATTTCTGTGTTTTTGTGTTTCTTTGGATAGTGCTACAAATAAAGTTCGTTTAAAAACATGCTACATTTAGTTGGTCCGATAGGTTTGGTCTAAAAGCTAAGAAGCGTGAAGTAGCATGCATTTCTTTATCGGATTTGTTCAACAAAAATGGTTCAATCGAATGTGGTGATCGTCTACATATAAAGTGACCAAACATTTGTCTATATGTTTGACTCACTCTAGCCTTGTGTAAAGAGAAATGGATTTAGAGACACAAAATCAACTATCACCGTTTCTCTGCGACTTAAATCTTGTTAAGGCACTACATGAAGTTTTATTTCACCCAGAAATATGTACTAATTTTTAAATGAAATTTCTAGGCACTTTTTGGCTTACAATAACATCATTGACTTGAATTTTAACATTCTTAATTTTATTTGAATAATCAATATTCTATTAACAATAACTATATTTTTCATGCAGTTCTGTTAACTCGTATACTGACTACAATACAAACTACAAAATATGGTATACTTTCAATAAACAAACTATGTAACTAGCATATATGTATTTTAATTAATAACGCTTCAAGCTTAGGCGATAGAAAGTCGTAAGAATTTCAACGTCTTTCATAATAAAATACTGTTTTTTTTCTGATTAAACTGTTTACGCGAGAGTTACATTTAACCAATGAAATTAATAAATAAAAAATACAATTAATTTAAATAAAATAAACAAAATAAATTTTGTTTTATGTATAAGTCTAAGTTTTTTTTATTAACATATTTGTTCAATATACTAATTAAATTATTTGGTCTTTTTTTACTGGCTTCTAAGACATTACCGGAACATAAATATTAATAAAAAGGCATAATTTTTAAAAAAAAGTGATTAACACGCAATAAAAAAATTCAAGATTTTTCAGAATATTTTTACGATTCTCTATGGTCTAAGCTTTTAATGCATTTTTTTATATCTGGTCCACACATGCAATTGACTTGAAATTTGGTGATATGTGACTAGAAAGCTAAATAATTGGACTTTTTGGTTTATGGGCAGCTGAAGCGAAGCTAAGACTAAACTAGTGTATAAGTAAGATCTACCTACATATTTGGCCAACATGTTTGACTATAGAAAAGTGATATCGACTTTTTATAAATCTGACAAAAAACTGTCAAATAATATAATTTGCCGCTCGAGCGTTATATTTTTTTTAATTCACTATAAATACCGCAACAGAGCAGGTCTATAGAATAACCGACAGACCTTTCCTTACCTAAACCTACTTAAAAAATCAGAACTTGACTATAGAATAGACATCAGTTTTCTAAGATACCCATTAAGTTAAGGCACGCGAAGCTAAATATGTATTTTAAAAACCCTTACCAGAAAAAACACTTTTATAATGAAAAAAAAATATTTTACTTTTAACCGTTATTATAAAAAAGGTTTTTTTCTCAAAAAATGTGGATAGTAGAAAAATAGTACTAGTTTTAGTTGATAGATGGCGCCGAAAAACAAAATTATCTTTTGTTTAAAATACTGTCCTAAAACTGTGAATCTAAAAACAAAATGTTTTCCAAACATAAAGTATGTTAGATTGTTTGTTTCAATATCTGATGGCGCTATAGCGAGATATATCTCGAGTGCAATAAGTACTATAATCTGTCAATTAATAAGTAATTACTAATAAGATTTTTCTGGTAAGGTTTATAACATGTACAAAATTCACAATACAACAGATAACATGTTGAAATATTATTTGGCATATGTCACTTTAAAATAAATCAGTTGTAACCAGGGCAACACTGAAACACATTACACACCAAAGTCCCGGTAAGCGCAAAAAACAAGCTGGGCCTTTATTGTGTAAATGGCTTAAAATCACAATAAACAATTGTAAATAAAAACAACTTGATGTTTTTACGAAAAGATTAGAATGATATTGGTAGGTAAAAAGTGGCGATTTTCAATTTGGCCTCGATAAAAGTTGGTTTTAAAGTCAACTGAGATGACTTGATGAACTAAAGTAGTTAATAGGTACATTGAAGACGAGCTGATAACTCAGAACTTATAAAATCACCAAAAATAGTGTTGATACAAATCACCCAACAATGTAACACCTAAATTTAATAAGGACACCTGTGGAATGCATTAATAGTGGGTTGGTCACATTCTCTCATTTTAGCTGTGGTGCAGCTAGTCGATCGAACTCTTTGGTAAAGAATAGAACGCACACTTAGAATACACGACGATCCCTAAGTTTTGTGACCTATACTACGATACTACGCGAGAACCTAACGACGGAGGTGGTTAAGGCGCTGGCATTTATGTTCTATTCTATGCTATACCAATGCAATAATGTCACATAAGCATTAATGCATTGTGCTGTAATGTCACATATTATTTTACATTAATTTCAATTATTACGGGGTATTAAGGGGACGATTGATATGTCTAAGAAAATCGGGGGTTGAGAGTGAAAAGAAGGGTTTTTCTTTTCTATGGCGTCTAAGATTGTTTAAAAGCTACAAAACATGTTTTATACACAAAATAAAGCAAACGGAACGCCAATGAAAACAGAATTTAAGGAAACACTTTAAAATCCAGGTCTTATAAAGGTTTTTATAACTTTATATCTATTTATAAAGAAAACAAAACGTTTTTCTATATAAAAAAGTAATATCTAATATCCTAAAAACAGGACTACTTTAATAGTGCTTAAAAGCTAAACGTTTGGATGGGGAAAAACAAGATAAATAATTGTGAATTTAAACAACATATTGTTTGAATATAAGTAATTATTATGGCTGTCAATTGTGAAAAAAAAACGTTAAGTTTGCATTCATATTACCTATCAATTAAGTATTATACTTAAAACGATCGCGTAATATCATCATTAAACTTGTATTTTACCAGCGCCTTTCCACAATTGCTACCTATTTATCTATCAGAAACAGGACTTTGCCTTGACGATGGCGGTGAAACATAGCCCCCATACTCATCCCTTAAAAGCTGGGTTTGTGTTGCGAACGTATCAAACGCGTCGGCAGGGTAGGAAATTGAATGTAGTATTTCTATAACTCCATTGAGTTTCAGGTTTTCGCGTAAAGGTCTATGTTTTTCACAGACTCTGTTTTCTATGTGGTAGCAAGGTTTGATTCCGTTGCGAGGGCGTCTTCCGCGCCGCTTACCTGATCGTCCGCAGTCGGAGCAAGATACCAACTCTTCAGGAGTGCCGGTTTTCTTATTTTTGCGGTCGTCGCCAAGACAGAAGTCACAGTATGGTGATGGGGCCACCTGGAAAGGAAATATATTAGTGCGGATTTTCGTACTCCTCCATATTTTTGGAACGGGCATTTATATTGACGACAAGGAAATTATAATTAGTTCTGCAAATCGATACAAAATGGCGTCCAATAGCGCGAGGTTATACAAGATGGCATCCACGAGCCCAAGCTCTTTCAAAATGGCACCCCAGAGCCTGAGTACAAGATGGTTCCCAAGAGTTAAAATACTCATGATGGAACAATTTGGTTCTCTGAGAGATCCCGGAGTATCATAAGAAACTTCGAGCGCACCGTCAAGCTCCAGTGAATCAGATACCGAAAAAGTATAACGGTATTTCGCCTTGATTTAAATTTGATTTTTAGATATGACGGCCGAGTGGTAGTGACGCTGCCTCTTGATCGGCGGGTCTTGGGTTCGATTCCCAGTCGGGGCAAATATCTGTGTAAAAAGCAAATGTTTATACTCGGGTCATGGGTGTTCGTGTCTGTCTTTATGTGTGTTACAAGGGACCCACAACAAAAGGGAAAACCTTAGTGTGGGCCTTTGAGTGTGTAGCGTTTATTTATTTAAATAAAAGGTAATTTCCTTCAATCATTAGATTTGGTATCTAGAAGGAGCGCAAGCCGATATGTAATTTGACCTTATGAAGTCGGACACGTTAAAGAAAGCTTACCTTAGCATCCCCAGTGGCAACAGTAGCTTCAGGCTTGGCCTCAGGCGCGGGGGTTGCGGGCGCGGGGGCGGGTGCCGACACGGGCGCGGGCGGCGGCGGGGACGGCGCGGGCGCGGGCGGCGGGGCCAGCGCGGGGGCAGAGTCCGACGACGACGTGTCGGCCGACGCGGGCCGCGGCGGGGGCGGCGAGCGGCGCGGGGGGGGCTGCGGGGCGGCAGCGGCTGGGGTGCCGGCTGTACAACGATATGTCTCTTTTATTAACATTACAAATTATATGATAGAATGCCACAGCGTGGAAGCACAACAGGCACAGATCCTGCATAACCCGGGATCCCTATCAGAGGCATGCAGGAACGTAAACAATCTTCCGTGCTTCTGGCAGGACATTGGCTGGCTGGAATGGCTAGCCCAAACAATACGCACAATGGCCCAATCTAAAGGCTAAGGAAAACTCCCGATAAACATAATATAACATTACAAACTATGCTTCCTATCCCGATATGCGGAGCTGAAAGTCTATCCTCAGGATCCACCAAAAAGCCCAGCATGCTAAATCGCGTCAGAAACTGTGTAAAGGTTACTGTAAGAGCCCGAACTACGGTAAATCTTAAGATTTACTAGTAAAACTTAAGATTTACCAACATGAGTTGGTAAAAGTCCAAACTGTTTTGTAAACGTTGTTCATTTCGAACTTTTACTATTAAAGTGACAGCGAGCGTGCCCTTCGCCGGCTTGTCTTTCACATTAGTTAGGTTAGGTTAGGTTACTGGCACATTGGATATAAAATCTCATGTAGGTAAATTTTAGGTTTTACTGTTAAATCTAAAGATTTACCGTAGTTCGGGCTTTTACAGTAACTTATGTATTTAACAAAAGTAGCCGATGTGGCTCTGAATTGGACTGAGCTGGTCATGTTTGCCGTAAATTTAAAAAAAAAGCACACCCAGACAAGCGATAGCTAGACGAGCTGATCAAGACCGACAGGTGGAAGTACTGCAGAGGGAGTCTTGGAGGTAGAGGCCTTTGCCTAATAGAACGAAATCGTTTACATAACAGGATGGCTCAACTAGAAGATCGGAAGATCAACGGAAAATAAGTACCTAAAACGAAAAATAACGTGCATCTTCTACAAAAATAGAGTTCAATTCTCCAATCATATAATTTTATTACATTTCTTATTTTCTAAATTAGTTACTCGAGAATTGTTGTTAGTTTTGCTTTGAATTTTCCATGCGTATTAATTTAAAAAAAAAATTGGCAACCACCAATTGAACACGGATTTTTAAGCTCACTTTTCTATAAAATGTTCGCTTATTTTAAGTAATTTTGGAAGCCGATTTGAAGAAAGCTATTCGATGTAGGTGGCATAGGAGCGGTCAAGAACTACATACGTCTAACAGTTGGACGTTTTAAGACTGATACATGATGGTCACCTGCCATTTGCCGGTAATTTTTTTGTCTTTTCCATATGACATAGATATCACTGCGTAATTCCTAATCCGATCCCGTAACGAAACATCAGCCCTCTTCATATCTGTTCCTCGAAAGCGATTAACCTAAGCAAAAGCTACACGAAGCAAGTACAAAGTATACTGACTAGCAGCAACAGCGGGATTATTCAGGAACGTGACGTAACTGTCTTGGTACTCGGTGGCGGGGGCGGCGGGGGGCGCGGCGGGCGGGGTGCTGCGGTCCCGGGAGTCCCCGTCGGAGCCCGCGGCCGGAGCCCCGGCTGGTGGGTCCTTGTGGGTGTGAGTGAAGTGGTACACTAGGCCCGCTCGAGTCTTGTATTTTGCGCCGCATACTGTTGGGTGATGAAGATTTTGAAATTAGATTTTTTCGTAGTATGTTAAAGTATATTAAAGCTTTACAGATGACCAAGTGCTATGAGGGGTGTAAGGGACGCTTAGCTAAAACTGAAACCCTGAACTCAGAATGATATTCCAGAGGAAGTTTCCTCAATAAAACACTAAAACCAGCAATGTACATCGCATTTTGACAGCGGGGCGGGGAGACCGCGCGCGAGGCGCGGTTCCGCAATACATTGCTTAGCGCCAAAGTAAGTAAATAACAAAAACTCCTTAATTTGACGTTTCCGGAAAAAAAAATTGCTTGTAGTCGATCGTAGTTATAGGTAGATTGCACCATTTAAGTATTGGCTAAGCTGTCCCTTACATCCTGTATATAAAAGTGTAGACTTGTATTAACGAGACTTTAGTCTTATAATCATCAGTGACCATCATAATAGTGTCTATCTTGCAAACACACGGGCCTCGGGACTTAAATGAGGATGCTCCAAAATCGATAACTTGTTATTTTTGAAACTATGAGAGACAGCACTCTATGTCATATGCGTATATGCAGCAACGTACACCAAACTTATACGTATGATATACGTAAACATATAATTCGTGCAGTGAGTGTACACTTTGCACTATACGTGTGGATTTGGTGCGTTCTGGGCTTAGCTTTATGTGTTGCGTGCTCTAAACAATTTAACGATGTTTAATATGACAAAAAACCGAAAGGATATAAAGAGTATAAAATAATCAAAATGGTGAGGGCTAGTAGTAAAATTTCGAAAATAAATAAATTCCCAAGTAACTATAGTTGATTGTGTATAGGTAATAATCATTGATAAGAATAATACAGTTTGTTTTAATTTTGCTTAGATATTAGACAGTAAATACATCTTAAAAATTCCACAACAAATCATAAAAACTTTACTTACCGTTCGTGATGCCTCCGTCTGCTTTATTTACACTCAAGAAATCGACTCAAAGGTCTTCAATATGGGTTTACTTTTTAAATAAATTATTTTTTAATATAAATACGGGTAGTACGTCGTCAGAACAGAGCATAGTGGAGGCACCACGACGGCATCGGAGTGAGTTGGTTACCTTCCAGCAATTATCCGTCATCAATCAATACCTTAGTTGGAACGATACACCATTATAAGAACGCTACAGGAATAGGTCAGAAAGGTTCAGTTTTTTGCTAGTAAGCTTATATTGGGTCACTTCAAATTAGAGGAAATTAAGGATCTGAATCAGCCCAATAAGCTGAACAACTTTTGTCAAGAAACAGGTCCAAGTATGAAAAAAAACAAAAAAACTGTCGTCTCTCCTTTTTGAATGAGAAAAAGGTTCGCTTCGCTCTCTGTGGTCAACCACAATTTAGTACTAGGACAAAGAGTACGTGGTAAGTTCACACAGAAGAGCCTAGTAAAACTTTAAAGAATGTGGTTACATGAACTAGGAGACATGATGTGTTCATTTGGATTGGCTTCATGGGCAATTTAAACCCCCTTTTGCCGTACTAAATGTAAATTTTACTTGTTTAAAACAAAGGTTTAAGCGTTCATATAGAGGGTGTATCGTGTTAAAAAACCGGCCCGTCGTGATTATCTATGTTCAGTTCTGGCGACGCAGCTCCTCTTTGATTGATGACTTCAAATCACTGGATCCGGCTTTTTGCTAGAAAGGAATTAAAAAAAAACATTTTAATAATTTAGAACATTTCACTTAATTCAGTAATTAAAACTTAGATTAAATTACAGATCCAGATGATGTAGAGACGTACGAGGTTACTTTGAAACTTTTATTTCGACGCTTTATCATAGAGTGCAACAAGTTCAAATTTTGTGTAAATTGTAATCCTATATACAACATTCAACATTTTTTGAAAGATTTAAAAGTTACCCGTACGTTTTTCATTGTTTTTTTTTTGTAATTTTGCAGGGGTTTTAATATTTGAATATTTTGGGGGGCCTCCGCTAAAACGCTCGCGAGTTTGCAAAATGTACGAGCTTTGATAAATGATGCGGGCGCGTACGGACGCGCACCGGCATTCTCTTAGGTTTAACGAAGGCCTCAAAAACTTTGGAGATTAACTACAACAAATGAAAGTTACAATTGGATATTTTTATTTCTTATTTAACATAAATATTTCTTGTATAAATTCATAACAATCTTTGGGTGCTAATAATAGTTTCGATCTAAGAATAACATTAAAACCCTAATACTTCGCAGAATTTTACAATTACATACGTTAAAATATTGCTAGTCAAACGCTCTTATGTGTAAAATGGCTAATATTTTATCCATTTTGTAAAAAAATAGATTTTTATTTTATTTAAGAAGGTTTTTTGTAGTTTTTGCACTATTTCATGGAAGACAATTTCTTAATTTTCCTTGTTTTTCTAGTTCACTGTAGGCCACAACAGCAACCAACGTCGATTTGTTGTACATTGCTGTATTTGGTTTACATGTTAATTAAAAGTCACCTTGTACAGAAACAATGCACGACGAATTTGCGATCGAAATAGACTTTCTGAAAATAAGATCACTTTACATAATAGACCCCCATCAGAGCAGTTAATTGACAGAGGCTGTCGTGATGAAGATGTAACAAGCAGTGAAACACTCTCGCTTGATATAGATAATTACTAGGCTTCTTTATATCAGTCCAGCAATGCACTAACAAAAATTTAAAGTCTGCTTTTTAATCGTCCTGCATAGGAAAAACACCATAGGTTAGACAGATTTTGTGAAGCTTTTACACAAGTCTCGCTTCAGATTAAAACATTAGCCATTGTACAGATGCCAAAAAATTAAATTTCTACAAATAAAAGTTCTTAAAGATTAGAAAGAGAAATAAATAGACTATCACAGACACATGAGTACACATTCAAATCAATCGGTGCTCCAAATATCTATTAATAATATTGTGATTCATTCATAAGATCCAGTTTATTAAAAATATGGTTGGGGGCCATGTCACTATTTTTTTTAAAAGATGACTTTCAACCATGTTGGATTGAATAACTCAACGATAGCATAAACAAAGATAATGAACAGGTATAAAATAAAATCCCTCCGTATAACAGCAAAATCTTTATAAAAACATTCAACATTTAGTGATCCCAAATGCATTAAAATACATGTAATGTTATCCATTTGATATTTCCAACTGATTAACAGAGCATGTATTTTAATGCGATTCCTATAATGAAAATTACCTACCAAGGAGGTCTTGCTGAAATATGCTCAAGTAATGTGACACCTTGGGGTCGGATACGTAAACTAGACGACGCCCAGGACTGCGTTTCCACATCAGTACCAAAATCATAACATTACTTGTCAATGTCACAAAGATTTTAGCTTTGTAGGTTCAACGGTTTGAGCTGGGCATTGAAGAGTCAGTTTGTTTTTTATATTAGAAAAATGTGTTCACAGCCCCCAACCAATAAATACTTTGAACCTCTCAAAATATTGCGTGTAACATCTAGAAAACCACAAAAATGGTTGATTTATAATAAGGATTATATTTGAAGAGGTTCAAAGAAACAATAAACTAACGTCATTTCTTTAGTCAAGAATAAAATTTCAGTTGGGAATCGTTTTGTAGCATAAAGATAAGGCAACAAACTTTAGTAAAAACATCAAATAAAAACGTTCTTATATTAGACAGATTTCTTAATTGCACTTTTCCTTGCATGAGCAAGAAGTCTTTGTAAAAACGCTTCTAAAAAAATTAAAACTTCATTAGTTTTTCACGGTATAAAAAATAGAAAGAAAATGACGTTATTTTATCCAGTAACTACGCTAAGATAAAACAGTACAAATAACAATACAAATACTCAATCAACTGTACACACAAAACTTAGGATGTGAGACTTGTAAGTTTAGCATTACTAATTCAACATCTTTCGTATAACCTTATTTTTATATTTTACACACAAAATCTTTCAGAATAAACACGATGAAAGTTTGGATATTATTAAATTCGAAACGAATCACCTAATAATTGTTTTTATTTCTCTACATGAACAAAAGCAAAGAAACTAGCATTCATGATTTATTTCCATTTATAAATACGGGAATGGTTGGCAGCACAGATATTTTTTACCACGTTCAGATTGACTTTCCAATAAATATAGTGACTACTTAACACGGAATCAGTATAGTCAAAATTCAGTCAGAGTTTTTCAAAGATATAACTTCTATTTACTAACTGCAAGACCCACATCCTCAAGAAAAAACACTTAAAGTGGCAGTGTAAAATTTTGTATAATATTCTAATAATATTACTAATTTTTTACCATTGCCCCTCGAAAAAGGATCCGTTATCCTTTAAAAACAGTGAATAAAACGCTGTTTATTTCACGGAGTGAATAAAACATTTTGAATTTGGAACATGCGCGAATATACGGATTTTAGTAAAAAAACAAAAGAAAATGTGCAAGGAGGTTGCATACTCTCGCTATAAAAACGTATTGAATATGGCTCGGTTAAAAATTTTAAATTTAGAATAAGGAATTCAGCCAATTTTCTGTTCAATTTTCATGCAATTAAAAGTTTCTGTTAAAAGTTTTTGTCTCAAAATCATAAAAGGAGTTCGACATCCAGTGATGAAAGTGAACCTCTCGTTCCAGAGTAATTTCGCGTTAAAGCAGCAGCTATTGTTGATAATTTACTGTCACAGAGTTATTATTTTCTTTTTCTCGTAGTCAATGGTAAAAAGTAGAGTACCTAACACGTGAAAAAAAAATTCATCTCGGCTCTTGTATCCCTCGATCCGCTCAGGATTCTAATCTAGAATCCCTCGCTACGCTCGGGATTCAACTTTAGAATCCTTCGCTCCTCTCGAGATACAACTCAATGCCTCGAAAAGAATTCACCTTTTTTTCACTTGTTGGGTAATCTACTATAGTTGGTGTTTCCGTAATACAATTTTGCACTATTCGGTACAATAACGTTTTGACGTCATTGGTGTCAAGAGGAAGGAAGAAGGATCAAATTTATGGAAGAAATACTTGAATACTTATAATATTTGGGTAACATGTGTAGTGGAAAATAAAGAAACTTACATAAGTGGTGATGATGTTACTTGTAATAGTATGTACCTATGAAATTATCGTTTTCCATTAAATATGTTTTTTTGGAAACCTGTTTTTTCAAAATTGGTGAGATTTTTAAATTATACAATAAAAGCACTTAAATTAAGAGCCATAACTTCAGTAGTTAGATGTTAGCAACATCTACACTACAGAGTTTTATTAAAATCTTGAAAACCACTACACATTACCCAAACCAACTTACGGATAATTAAATAAACACTTGGCCTTAAAAATAAATTACTTTAAATGCATGATTTCTTTTCACTTTTCGATTAATAACATAAATACGGGTAAAAATAGGCCTACTTTCCAAAATATGCAGGAAAATACAGAAAAAAATTAATGGCCTATACTATGTAGAGCAAAATATAACTTGAAATTGGAAATTTAGGATATAGTTCCATTCCTAAAATACTTCACACGAGCATTTTGTAACATCTAGTCAACGGGCGCAAAAAGTGATTGACTGTCCCTCATTTTTTTATCAATTTATGAAACTTCAATCTCCATAAAGTAAAATTTAATAAATAAAGTTGTGATGATTATTTCTAACCGAGCACGTAACCAGTAGAGGTGCAATCTAGGGCGATCAGCTTCTCACAACACCTCTGTGATATTGTAGACATTTGTATAGCAGTGCGGGATTACGCCACTATTTCCATCTCTCTCGCGCAAGCAAGATAGGACGCGTGGAAGAGCACCTTAGCTATTGGTAAGGATTTATTTCTAACTAATTTCAGTTTGGTGCACATACTAGGTGTTATTTTTTGGAGCAGTTACGGTGTCGTACTAAGTTGAAATGACAATTTTTTCGCCAGTTGACTAAACAACAGCATTTTAACTAGATCTTCACTTATCTATACTACAGGATATTGCCAATTATTACCTAAGAATAATATTTTCCTATTTTTTTCTAGTAAATTAGCAAAGAGATTCGCTTACTTCAACTTACATCAAATGTGATGTAAATACACAACAATAAAAGGCATTTTTGCGATTCTGATACAAGCCCTAACTTATTGTTATGTGTCTTATTAGTCTTTTAATGTATTTCAGAAAAAATATTATCAGAAAAAGGCAATAGGAGTTTACTTTTTATGGCTTATATACCTTCAATTATTTAAAAAAAATGGAGTACGAACAATTAAAGACTAATGCCCTTCATCAAAAATACCTTATTTCTTTACAACTAAAACATGTTTTGACACGCTCCCGCAAGGCTCTTAACTGTTACTTAACCTTGAATCACTTTTCGGAATGGAGAGGCCAAGCCAACTTTTGACTGTACCGACTTAAGCTGCCAAAATAAACCGTGTATAATGGCATCTTCTTTATTCATTTAGTGACACATAACAATAAGTTATTCTTCAAAATTCTTTTCTTATTGCTCATCGAAGTCACTTATTTTTAATGATAATGTGGTTTTTAACACCAATTTTGTAAATTTTCTATTCCTAAGCGAACTGTGGCGTAAAGTTCTGTTATATTTAATCTATTTAGACATTAGAGTACTCATTGGCCCTGCTCTATCGGTAGATAGTATTACTGTAGCTTACGTTGCTGATATATTTAGAATTATCTAGAATACTTGATATACCTTTGACCATGAACAGATTGTGTCTTGAATTCTGCTAAAGTATGATTTTTGACTTAGTTGCAATCTCCAAGTGAAGAATTCCAACACCAGGTTATAATTTTATAAGCTATTACAAAAAAATTATGAAACCGACGATGACAATGCTCGGGTTAATTACCAACCCTGGCTAAAAAAAATGATGACAGCAAGTCCTTAAAATTGTCTCGGATTTCATAAAAATTTTGGCGAGTACTGAAATACACAGACTAAAAACACTTTCTTGCTAATCAAGGGTATATCAAATAGCATATAGTCTGTAATAATTAATAACTATGAAAGCTCAGGCCCTCATTTTAGTAACTATTGAGCAAATCGTACATTCGGAGGTATTTCCCAGTTACTATCATAAGATACATTGTATAATATTGCACTTCAGGAATGTACTAAGACTACGTTTTTGTTTATAAATGCCGCGAACTATAAGCTCTTTATATGGTCTCTATAACTTATGATTATAGGGATAAGTCTACAGATATAACATGGTTCGTTGGAAGACTTTACCTCAGAATATTTAAAGTTACTTCTGTCATATTGGGTGACTTTAAATTAGTAAGAGAAAATTAAGGATGTGAATCAGCCTTCTCTTAGGAACATAGGTCGAATTATTAAAAAAAAAATACATCTTTTGCCTTTCCATGCAACTTCAGCGATTAAAAGTTTAAGTTTTCGTATACGAGAACTTCAAATAAAACATAGACTGCATAGTTATTATTAAAACGCGCTGTTTCCCATAACTCGATATGAGCCCACTTTTGCGTGAAATTGAACTACAGGCAGGATGGCTATTATTCTAGCCAACCTTGATCCTTCTTTACTACAAAACATTACAGCTTATGGGTAGAAATCTGGCACGCCCGTATTTCCCCGGTAGTGTGAAAAGGAAAATGGCCTCCTATTCGGGTGAACCATGTCGTATCTCAAGACTACCTTGGACTTAGTAATATCATATAGTCGTCGCGACTGCCATTTGGCACTACTTTAGGACACAGGGAGCTAGCAAACTACGAGGTTAACAGGACCTGAGCTAGTTAACTTTATGTATCCGGACACTTTAAAGTACGCTACTTTAGGCGAGATTCCTTTGCACGTACGCTAAGCTCCAGTGTGTGAGTACGTACTTAAATCCTGCGTGCGTACAAAGGATTTTCACCATAAAGCGCATACAATAAAATACCCAGATAGTATAACACTGGGACAGCTCTTCTATTCTACAAGGAAAATTTGTTTCTCATTCTGAAAGGCTGGTCTATGATTCTGAGATTTTCTAAAGAAAACTTGGTCAAGAAACCAAGAGGACTTAGGTTTTGTTGGAATTAATATTTATTTAATTCGCATATTTACTTCCATTAGAAAGTTTTTTAGAACCATAGATCAAAGCACTTTATAAATTGACACAACAAATAAAATTCCACCTTGTTTAACTTGCGAAACATACAGGCTCTTACTTCAGAAGATATTCACTCAATAATTCCTATTCTCGATTTCAATAATGAATTAATGTTCCATTCTTTAATCATATTGCAATTTCTCTAAACCGTTCCCATTTCTAGGCAATATTGTGACATCATTATTCTATGTTCTTACAAGTAACAAACGTTACTAACATTGTCACTCACTGTAAAATTATCATTCACACTCAATGGGTACACCTGCGGTTATCATGTTTGGTATATGACAGACGTAAAAAGACTAGAACGTAATAGGCTTAGAATAGCGTTAACATTCAGGTTCGCTCATTTTGCAAGCTTTCTTGGGATAAAACAACTGTACCCATAGAGTATCATATACCTCTTATATACGACATCTCACTACAGGCCAGCATAAGTGTGTGAGTGGGATAGAACAATTGGATATATTGGACAGTCACAGTATTAAGTCTATTTTGCTCGTCTACCACGTTTTTATATTACCACGCTATCTCATTTTTTAAAAGCGCGAAAATATCTTGGCTAATCAGCGCGCTACATGTACGTACGTGCCCGCCGACTATTGGTTGTTGCGTACGAACCATGTTCAGAATTCTTTCGGTTATAGTTAGCGCATTTTTAAATAAACGAATATTGCCGATTTGACTTAAAAAAGTGGTAGACCAGTATTTTGAATAATGAATCAAGACTTAATACGAAAAAGTTTAAGATGGGGTCCATATTCTAAACAACTCCATACTTCGAGAAGGAACCCTGAAGTACTTCTATCGGTAACAACTGTAAAAAACTATGTCGTATCAAAAAGTAATCAGTGAGAGTACAGGTCAAGGTTGTATCAACATATCTTTTGAATAAATTATGTCCTTTTAACGTGAAACAAGGAATAATGTTCTATCCTGCTCACACCGTCACACCTGCAGTGAGATCCCACGTGACCTAGCGGTCGAATAAAGCTAATAGTAACAAGTGTGAAGGCGTGTATTGGGGCTAGTGTCGCCTCCGGGTGGACTTACGTTCGCAGCCGTAGGGCTTCTCTGCGTCGCCGGGGCACTCGTACGGCAGCGTGCCTTGGCCGGCGCGCTTGCGGCCGCGGCCCTGAGGGACGGTAGATTGGAATTTAGTATTTGACCGATTTAAACCTTCGCGGGTGTGCAAGATTTGTATCGCACGCGCCGTAAAAAGTATGTATGTAAACCCTTTATTCTACAACAAATTTACAAAGCAGACACTGGGTAAAAAAATATAAAGTGACATTTGGTACAAAGGTGGACTTATCCAACAATGGGATCCGTATTACAGAACGCGACTCCAACTCTGATATATACTTGAGTAGCAGTCTTTTGTCATTTTGATAGTCAGAGAAAGACATAATCAGTACTTAAGTATAGATCAAGAGTTGAGTTTCCTTCTGTAATACGAGCCTTAGACAACACGGAGAAAACGTAGGTGAGCTTCCATTGGTTTGGCTTTCAAACACAATTTCGATACAAGTCTCATTTTACATTACCCCGCCCCCCTATGACTGTGACGTAATAAGTATATGGACCGGCCTGGTAATACACACATGTAAAGTCATAAGCCAATCCAGACCAATGTTTGTTTGATTGTCCTTTTTCTCTGTAGCATCAATTGTCAGCATCAGTCCTGTCCATCCATTGAGATTCCATTAATACCTACTGTGGCTTTGTTGTTCCCCTTGGCCCCATTCATTAACTACCCTGGTTTATCATTATCACTCCTCATCCTAACAAATTGTTTCGACCAGAAACCTTTGCCAAAAAAAATAGAAAACTCACCGCTCGTCCTCTCTTAGCAGGAGTATCATCGGCAGCGGCTGACTTCCTAGTGCGTCCGCCGCGGCTGCCCGGGCCGGTCGGCGTGGCGCCGCCGCGGCGTCGTCGCCGGTTCGCGTACGTATCGTCGTAGTAATCCTCATCTGATTCTGGGTCTGGCTCCTCCCCTGTTTCCATTTCATCCATTGCTAGCTCGTCGTAGTACCATTCCTATGGAGGATAACGGTATCAATAAGTTTTACAGCTGGGTGCTTAGCTTCAAATATTAAGGGTTATTTTAAACTAGTTAGCAAAACTTTAGATCTTTCATATACAGGGCTTTAGGTAAATCACTTTCAACCTCTTGGGTGGTAAATCAGTCCATGAAACTGAACAACTTTCCCAAGGAACAAAAGTCGAAGTATGAAAAAAAAATTGACTTCCCATACAAAATGCGCTATCAGCTGACGCAGTTTGTATGGGAACTAAAAAAAATTTTTCGTATTCCGACCTTTGTTCCTTGGGAAAGTTGTTCAGTTTCATGGACTGATTTACCACCCGAGAGGTTGAAAGTGATTTACCTAAAGCCCTGTATTTATTGCTTGTCACAAAACAGAAAAGTTAGTACAAAAAAAGGGTTAATTGTGACACCTTGTAAGGGTACTGCAACTAAGTCTATTTTAAACTTGAACAAGTAACTGCCGTACTCAGAGGCGTCAATTAAAGTTAAGTACTGTTAAACTCTGATGTTGTCTGTTTCACTCTTGGTGATGTAAACAAGGATAGCATGACATTTAATTACTTCTTAACTTTAATTAACGTCTCTGAGTATGACAGTAACAAACTTAAAATTAGGTAATGACAATATTAGGTTTTGAGATTTACCCATAAAACTGACAACTTATTTAAAGCGCACATTTAGTAATGGTAGATCACAATGCAATGGCCACAGAAAGGACAAGGTTATATTCATAAGAAATCTTTTAATGATGCTCTGCCTACCCCATTAGGGATTATGGGCGTGAGCGTATGTATATTGTATGTAATGTAGTATGTATGTATGTAAATCTTTTAATTGGTGAATGCAACATATTTTTTAGAATATTTACCATGCTGTAATGCTGTAAGATTTCCAAAATAGACAAAAAAAAAATTTCATTGCTATTTGTGATTGTTGAAAACATGGATACTTTGTGCCTACTTTGAATTTGAGCCTCTGATCCACAGTATAAGTTAAACAACAAACACCACCATTATGTAAAACCACATTACTGAATAATTAAGAGGAGCGTCTCAGTTTGGACTAGCATCTCAGTTGTTTTTCATGCTGTCTCGATGTCGAACACACGTCTTAGACTTGTGCGAAAGGGACAATTGCAGCTTTCCGGCGAAATGCCGAGTTTTATTTCCAAAATTATGAGTTAAGGCGTCAATGAATTCCATCCCCAAAAACTTAATGAAATCGTACGTTTTTGATCTCTATCGATTCGTAAGCGTCTAAACGAGGTTTGTACGTTTTGTTTTTTCCAAAATTGTTCTTGGTTTTTCAACAGTTACCTCTTACATGATGAGAATTTTTTCGGCGAAAAATGCTGACTTTTAGTCTCAAATATTTTTTTGTCTACTAAAAATATCACAAAAATCAAAACGTACGGACCTAGGTAATGCTGTAAGATTTCCAAAATAGACAAAAAAAAAATTTCATTGCTATTTGTGATTGTTGAAAACATGGATACTTTGTGCCTACTTTGAATTTGAGCCTCTGATCCACAGTATAAGTTAAACAACAAACACCACCATTATGTAAAACCACATTACTGAATAATTAAGAGGAGCGTCTCAGTTTGGACTAGCATCTCAGTTGTTTTTCATGCTGTCTCGATGTCGAACACACGTCTTAGACTTGTGCGAAAGGGACAATTGCAGCTTTCCGGCGAAATGCCGAGTTTTATTTCCAAAATTATGAGTTAAGGCGTCAATGAATTCCATCCCCAAAAACTTAATGAAATCGTACGTTTTTGATCTCTATCGATTCGTAAGCGTCTAAACGAGGTTTGTACGTTTTGTTTTTTCCAAAATTGTTCTTGGTTTTTCAACAGTTACCTCTTACATGATGAGAATTTTTTCGGCGAAAAATGCTGACTTTTAGTCTCAAATATTTTTTTGTCTACTAAAAATATCACAAAAATCAAAACGTACGGACCTAGTTTTTGGTGTTCCTGATACTATACAAAAATTACACAGGAATCTGTTGACGTTTAGGGGATGGAATCCATTGACGCCGTTTGTATGAGAAAAAAACACTGAGACGATCCTCTTAATGAAACAGAAATTAATTTTACCTACAAATAAAACTTAAGATTCACATCACAACAAGTTTATTTCTCACCTTAGGATCATCTTTAGTGGCAGTCTGTGAGCCGTCCCTGCTGTCCTCTCCGGCCAGGGCATCCCCTGGTATGCCGGAGCTGTTTTCACCGTCCCCTGCGTTCTCCGCTGCGTCTGCAGCACTCCAGCCCCATCTTGCGGCTGACATTGTCAAGTATTGGCGGCGGGCCTTGCGCCATCTGTCAATTTCAATTGTATATAAATCTTTGAATTCAGTTAGTTTGGTATGGTACATGAACATCAGAATTTTTAAACAGTTTGATAACATATACCCTTCACATCTTGCCCTTGAGTTAGATGTTGTCAAATAACTCTAAAGTTATTTACTTTTATTATTATTTATTTATATTTCATTACCTATTTCACAGTCCACCATGAAAAACACCATACAAATTGTATCCATTTGGATACCATGGTCTGTGAAAGTGTTAAATAGGTATACCAATTTTGAAAAAAAAATAGCTGAGAACCATATCTCGATCATATTAGCTTTCAAACAAAAAAAACAGCTTCTACATCGGTCTATTTGTTTAAGAGCTATGATGCCACAGACGGACACAGATACTCATATTAAATTCATAACACCCCTCTGTTTTCATTGGGGGTTGAAAACTGTATCCTAACCAGATAATAACAATTTGTCTGGATAAATACCAGGCCCTTTTCAATCCCATAGTCAGAAAGGCTTAGTCTCATCTCTTTCTTACGCTATACAAATGACAGTGATAAGTGCAGCCTCTTGAAATAACAAATGCGATTCAAATAATCGAATAGGCAGCTATCCATTTCAACTCTAGTAGATAGTTCATCTCTCGGGAACTAGAGCCAGCAGGGCAATCGCGCTAAAAAAAAGTGGATTGAATCACAATTGCAACGTAGCTGGGGGGCTACCACCTAAGCGAAGCTGATACTGATTGAACGAATGGAATGATGTACATTGCTGGGGATTGCATTAGAAATTCGGATCCTGAATTTGGGGTTAAAAAGTGGTTGGGGGGCAGGGGGTATGGGGGGAACCCCCCCCTGCCACTACCCCCCGCGGAGATTCTTATTTTTTTTTATGAATTTTTAAAAATTGAGTTGGGCATTAGAAATTCGGATGCATTTGAAATTCGGATCCCGAATTAGGGGTTGGGGGGAGGGGGGAAAACCCCCCTACCACTCCCCCCCCGCGGAGATACTTATTTTTTTTTATGAATTTTTAAAAATTGAGTTTGAAAATTGTTGTGCTTACCGTAGCCATTTAACGCAACCAAAGTCTTTTCTGGCACTTCGCCGGCCGCTGCCGCGGCACGCTCGCTTCGCTCGCTCGGCTCGTGCGTTGGGGGTCGCAGTTCTAACCTAACCTACAGTTTCTGCCCCGATATAATCTCCGCGGG
Source organism: Aproaerema taeniolella (assembly GCA_949987775.1). Lineage (NCBI taxonomy): Eukaryota > Metazoa > Arthropoda > Insecta > Lepidoptera > Gelechiidae > Aproaerema > Aproaerema taeniolella. The sequence continues at coordinate 7,788,304 of OX465264.1, forward strand.
GGGAGGAGTGGCAGGGGGGTTCCCCCCCTCCCCCCTAATTCGGGATCCGATTTTCAAATGCCCACCTCAATTTTTAAAAATTCATAAAAAAAAAAACAATTCTCCGCGGGGGGGAGTGGCAGGGGGGGTTCCCCCTCCCTCCCCCCAACCACTTTTTAACCCCAAATTCAGGATCCGAATTTCTAATGCCCACCCCCCAGCATCAGCTTCGCTTAGGTGGTAGCCCCCCAGCTACATTTCAATTGCGATTCAATCCTATTTTTTTGTGTGATTGCCCTGCAGGGATGATATTGAAGCTTTGATCATGCTACAAATTTTGTGCAAAGCGGTATCTACAGTAACGCCCAGGGTTAAGCCTACGGGCTGTGTTAGGAGTACCAAAAACCGACGAGTGTATGAAGCTAATTACGAATGTAGAGGAAGTGAAAGAGGCGCATTTGGTACACTACTTCAAAGGGTCAAAAGTTAACACTAAGACTTAGGACTTCACTCTTACCTCTGAGCCGGATATGTGTACACTTGTCCTTCCCTCGCGCCAGGCATGCGCTGTTTTCTCGTCATAAATAAATTGCAATGGCTCTGTGCAACCCCTAAAAAAACGGAAAATCCTATTAACACTGTAACACAGTAATAAAACTCGGCTAGTGAATTGGTGTTTCAATTAACACAATCAAATCAAAGCCGACCTTATCAGATTTGTATAAGCCTATGGATAACGTAGGTAATAAAATTTCATAATATAAATCGATATGCATCTCACCGGTCTGGGTATCTATAAACGGCATCCGCATCCGTCTCTCGGCACATAGTCGTGAATTAAATGTAGAGGAATTCTCAATAATCTCTTTGTAAGTTGGGTCACTGAGAAAACTGAAAAGGAACAAGAAAAATCTTCGTTGGACACAAATTGCAAAACACTTCACTTTACGTAAAAAAGGACGTGTAACACTGAGCAGTATCTCTGTAATTATGAACGATTTTTTATTAAAGGTAAATTATATAAAATAAGCCCCCTTACCTCTCTATTTTTGCTAAATTTGAGGGATTCACGACCTGAATCTCGGCCGCCGCCATTTTGACAAGACGCAATGACGTCATCAGTTGCACTTGCATCGGCATCGGTATTCATATTCAGCGTCGTTGCATTTTCAGTTAGTGTTGCCAGTTTGAACCTGAATCTAGTGTATACTACTCCACGACAGATGGCGCTTTTATCGTCAATCTATTCACTAGAATAGTAATATTAGGTCAGTGGTATTTTCATATTTTTTCTTAAAAAGATGAATAAAGAGCATAGGTATTTAACTTATTTTTTCTATGTCTATGAGAGCATATAATAAAACAGAGATAAATGATGTTGTTTTATAAAATGGAGGTAAATGGCTAGCTATTAAAAGAAACTAATAATAATGACTGGAAGGAATCCACTCCTTTGTAAACTTCCTATTACTGTAATGTAAACTTGTTATCCTTTGTATTATCATTGTACAGTCAACGGCGCATTAGGTTACCACAAACTGTCAAATTTCCCCAATGGATAGTAAACTCTAATTCTTGGAGATAAAATTGAAAATCGATTGAAGAAACTTGACAGTTTTTGGATAGCACGATGTGCTGTTGTTGTCCCTGTACAAAGAATAAATACATATTTTTCTCGTTTTTAACCGACTTCAAAAAAAAGGAGGAGGTTATTACGTTATGAACTTATAACACTGAATAAATAAGCTGAACGGTTTTTGGAACATATAATGAATTTTTTATATACTTACTAGCTTTTCGTCCGGGACTTCGTTCCCGTGGGAATTTCCCCGTCAATTTTCCAATGTTTTTAATAGTTATTCTGCTATTCGGGACAACAAATACAACAAATCAAAAACCATGGAAATCGGTCCAGCCGTTCTCGAGTTATAAGTGTTGTAACAAATACGACTTTCTTTTAAATATATAGATATGAAAAACTTAACCAATTCATATCTAGGCCAATTACAAGTTTTCGCCTATAAGTTATTTTTAGAATAACATGTAACATGACCATAAACAAGTTTAGAAATAATAATTTCAGGAAGGAATTTATAAATGAAAACACAGATTAAGTAACAACGTAATCTTTAATCAAGGAATATACAATAATATAACATTAGGATCAGCCAATATAATTACATATATAATGACTTCGTTTCTGGGAATTCTTATCATTACTAAAAGGAACCTGTGTTCGATTTTTCAGCATTAAATTTTTTTACCTTTCAATCAACAAGTCAGGCAGTGGTTCAGTAAATACTATGTAGGTAAGTAAGTAGTCAAAAGTTACCCAAGTCTACAATTAATAGACAATAGTTTCAGTAATGATTGCTATATGAAGAGTCAAACTTCAGTTACCTCACTATCCTCTGTTGGCAATAAATCGTCAATATAACCCCAGCCAGTAAGTAGGTAGTCAATATGACCCCAGTGAGTTGGTAGTCAATAATACCCCAGTTAGTGAGTAGGTAGTCAAAGTAACTCCAGTGAGTGAGTATTCAGTTAACATAACCTCAGTCAGTAAGAAGTCAGTATTACCCCAGCTGGTAAGTAGCCAATATTACCCTCAATCGGTAAGTAGTCAATTTTACGCCTAGTCGGCTAGTAGGTAGTGAATAATTTCAGCAAGCGCGTTCTATATCAAGAAGCGGTCGTTGCTGAAGTGCAGATGCTGTCATGGGGAGTGGTCGGCGGCGGCCAGCGCCTCTCTATTCTCGTAGGCCCAGAACCCGTGCAGCTCTAGTAGAATAGAGACCGCCGTGTGCCCGTGTCCGCTTCGGATTAGGTCCTGGAAAGATTTACATTTTCATTTTGTTTAATAGGTTTTTTATCAGCCCGTTTACGTCCCCACTGAGGGGCACGTTCAGTTCAATATCTACTCCAAAATATATGGAACAAAGGATTTTTATTTTATAGTAGGAAAGTTGGTTCCATTAAAAAAGTTGTTCGTAATCATGGGTAGATTCATCCCTCAAAGTTTGTCGAATGTTTTCAATTTCACCCTGTAGAGGATACCCGGGGACTGTGTAACGTAGGCAAGGAAACGGGAATTTCGTAAAATTCTACCTTATTCTTTGCCTACGTTATAAAAGAAACCTTTGGGCCAAATTTTAGCAGTCTAAGTCAAAGGGCTTGGGTTGGGCGTTGATGAGTCTGTGAGTCAGGATATCCAATTTTATTAATTTAAGATTAAGGTACCACACTTATCCACACTTGAGTAGCAGGCGTCTTTGTCATTTTGATAGTGAGAGAGAGAGAGACAATAATACTCAAGTATAGATGAAGACTTGAGTCTCATTCTAATTTGGGCCTTATAATGTAGTGTAACCTGCAAAGTGATGCGTGCGGGGTGCTCCGGTCGGATCATGTCGAAGATCTCGTCCTTGACGTCATCGAAGTTGACCGGCTCCGCGCCGTGGGCTACCATTTGCTCCTGGATCGCCTATTGCAAACAATAGTTTTCAAGTAAGTGTGAATTTATAATTTAAACGGCCATACCTTCACTTACAGCGCCACCATAGGACAATTTTAGAACTAACAGAGCAAAGTCATTCAGCATTTAGTTTCGACTGTTTTATCTAGCTGGCGTTGATTGCCAAGGAAATCAGAACATGAGACATCTATCTTGGAGTTACGATGTTCAGGATAGCGCTTGTCAATCCTCTTCAGATATATTAATCCATGCCTGAACGTAAAATACAAAAAGAAAAGCTTGGTTGTATTTCTGTGTGTGTTTTTTTTGTGTACATTTATCTCGAGCATGCTTTTGGTAAGGCGCTAAAATCTGCAAGTCATACAAACACTAAACAACAATGTCGACTTGATACTTTCCACATGCGTTTTTTTATTAATTTATCCCACACGGGAAAAGCAGAGGGACTTAACCCATAGAGCCGGTTGACATACGTTAACAAAGGTAGTTAGTCTAAAATACAAAAAAAACTTACCTTGAAGAAATAATTCAACGTAAACGCGTCCAGATACCCCTGTGAGTTGATGTCTAATATCCTGAAGAGGTAGGCCAGCGCGGCGGGTTGGCGCCTGTTTTCTAGGGCTAGAACTAGGTCTAGATAGGTCTTGTAGTCCATTTCGCCGTCATACGTGAGGCATTGTTGGAATACGCGCTGGAGAAACGCGCGAGTTAGTGTGCCTGAGCCGTACCTATAAAAAAAAGAATTATTTCTTCGTTCTTTGTCGTATAAGTATGTGGTAAACTTCCTACGTTGGCAGTACGCAATGTACGGCGATACCGCGCCACGCTTCTATCAGAATGCGATGAACACTGTTGGTTACTGCAATTGCAAAATGGAGTGCATTGGAATAAACAATTTAACTTTAAAAAAGTTGAAAAAAATGAAAAATGTACCTGAAGACAATTACACTGGAAAATTATTCAGACTGATAATCTGAATTCAGAGTTTCAGTTTTTGTAAAGCTGATATAGATACGTAAATACAAGGTTAGGTTAGAACAAAAATGTATTGTATAGATTAGAATAATGATGCTGAGCATGCCGTTGTGGTCTCAGTCCAGGTTGAGGTACTGTCCGTACCCTCGTAGTGCTGACATATTATGTATGTATATAACAGTATATAAGTAAATCAGTAGTCACCCAGCCAGTTCGTTGATGCTGAGCATGCCGTTGTGGTCTCGGTCCAGGTTGAGGTACTGTCCGTACACTCGTAGTGCTGATGCGGCGCTGAACCAGTTCTGCTCCTGAAGCTCCATCGGGAGGTCCTCTTCACGTAACTGGCCATGTAACAGATACCTACCTTTGTCACCCGCTTTTGCACATTGAGGTAATATTACTAGCGTATAGAGTAAACATTACGAACAAAATATGTAAGCGGGCGCCGCGCGCGTCATTGCTTTTAGACTAGCGCCCGTCTTACGCCGCCGCGTAGACTTAAGGACTTGTGGTATGCGCGAGTGCTACAAATTAGCGATTCGCAGTGTCCACTCTAGTATGAAGTACTTATATCTCAATGCTTTTACCCCTTTTTGAAAATTGGAGCTTCACGGGAGCGTTTATAAATATGGCTTATTATTAAGCCATATTATTTATGTCTGCAGAATTAAGTAGACTACAAGGTTTTACACGCTCCCACGAGGCTCTTTAACTGTCACTGAAATTTAAATTACGTGTATAAATAAGGCGGTTACTTAGTTCACAAGTTTTACTTTGTTTGTTAGAAGTATGCAATGAAGTTTTCTTATCTATTTATCTATAGTCCTTTCGTATCATGTATGTGGTGTACTTGACTAATCGTAGTGTCAGTTTACAAACTGCCAAATGGCCTTTTATTTATTAACAACTGTAGTCATAGGCAATTAAAATCGACTGGGATTGATGGTTTGACGGGCCCTCCGAAGCACGGAAACTCTCGTAGTTTACTTCGACTATGGTCACCCATCATATATAGGTTTCTTAGCCTCACTGATTGATGAAATAAGAGTAAACCAAGTTAGAACCGATTTGGCGATTTTGATCAACTTCACCATGTACTATCACGTTCATATATGGAGGCATAGTCAATACAAAACGCATAAAACAATGGGCTATGTGCAAGATTTTCAAAATAATTTGATTTTTTTATTTTAAGCGGGTTTAAGGTCCCATATTCAAATAAAAAATATATCAAATAATTTTGATCATAGATATAAAAATAATTAATTTTTAAAATTTTGGTTACGATTTGTAGCTTATTACAGCATTCTACAGATTAACTCCTTTGCCAAAGTAAAAAAAAAACGATTGACAGTTGGTTGACATATAACATATAACCTATTGCGTTTTTGAGTTTAAGTTCAACATTTAAGTTTCAATCACAGACTAACTAGAGATACGTTTCAATGTACTTACGTTTAAATGATCCTCACAGCAAAGTGGACAGTGGACGTTTGGGACAATTCCTGTCAACCATTTTACACCAACTTTCTTTCAATTCCTTTGGAATGGTAACAAACGTCAAATCTGGTGAGTTAATGTCAGTGTTTGAACAAAGAGGTATAAAACATTTTTTGGTTCTCTCCACCGCTGTAACTCGTCAGATGCCATGTTGAGTAGCAAAGCCTGCTGCGCTGTCGTTATTAGTGTTATTCCACAAATCCGAAGAGTATTAATCACTATCGTTGAAGCAGTTCTCGGAGTCCGGTATGAATAAGGTGTAGTCGTGAGAAAATCAGTCAAAATCTAGCATTACAAGTCCGTGCAAAGTTAAATCGTAATCCGGTATGCGGTAGCAGTAAAAGACTTAAAAAAAATTAACCAAAAGCAAAAATAAAAGGAACTCAAAAATAAACAACCAAATACAAAATGAAATAGGTTTTTTTTTTATTGACATGACAGCTTGGCAAAGACACGATTGTATAATGCCGTATTTATGATTAGTTTACCCTACTGAGAAACTTTTAATTATTATATTTTTATTTCAAAAGATAGATTTTTCATATATTTTTTTTAGGAAACGGGACCTTATTCCTTTATGTTAAATAAAAAAATAAACGAAATTAAAAATATTCTTAAAATGTCGTACATAGCCCATTCGCTTGCGGCTGGTCGTATACTCACACATGGACACAAATCAGTATACCGCATAATCCACTACGCTTGTTGCTCTGATAACAAGCATAATTTCACGACCCAAAGCATAGGACTTGGTGGCGCAGCCGCAGCGGTAACACCGCTGCTTTAATAAACAATAATAAAATACAAAAAGAAACTACTCGGCTGGGAATAGAACCGTTAACCTTTCACCCTGCTAGGACAGTGCTTATCCGCTGGACCATACTCAACGCTAGTGAGATCGATAAAATAAAGATACACTTCGTCATGCTTACATTACCGATTGTTTGATATGACTCAACCGCAGTGGTGAGTGGCGGACAGTGCAATGTTGGATGAATGCGTCCTACAAAAACTTCACCGAGGAATGTCGCTAAGCAAAATAATGTTCTTAGGGGAGTCTACAAGCTTGTGTGCGTGAGAAATCGTTTGAACTATGTTCAGAGGAACATAATCCCTATTGCAACGCGCTAAGTGATTTAACTATGACTCCATTATTGAACGGCACTGTACCTACTTGACAATGTTAACAGAAGAACGGAGGTGAAAAATAATAAGCAATCACAAAATACCGCAAAAGAAACTATAACATTCCAATATTCATCTCACCTACCTCAAGCAAATCATCCAAGAAAGAACAGGACAGCACATCTCTGATCCTAACGCGGCCGACCCTCAGCGGATCTAGGAAGAAGAGGAACTTCCTAGCACATGTGCACACGTAGAACGAAGTGAAGGAAGAGTCCAGGCCGTCCAGAGCAGCGAGCGAGGGGACCAGCTCCGCTATGTAGCTCTCTAGATCCTGTTGGAGAAAGGAATGTTAGGTCCGTGTTACAGAACGCGACTCTGACTCTGTGATTTGTATTTGAGTAGCAACCGTCTTTGTCATTTTGACAGTGAGAGAAAGAATCAATCAATATTTAAGTATAGATCAAGACTTGAGTCTTTTTCTGTAATACGCGTCTAACACTGACCTGCTCAGTGAGGTACCCCTGTCCAGTGACATCATACAGTGACAAGCCAATCCTGGTTTGTTGGAGCCAAACTCTTCTCATGACGTAGTTAAACAGAGATACCGCCCGCACTTTCCCCGCGCCCCCCTCTGCCGCCTGGAGCCGACCGAACACTTCTGCTGTGAAGTATGGTCTGTGGATTTTATAAAAAAAAATATGATAATTGGTGGGTTTAGCTTGATTTCTAACATTAAGCATGCATACCCCCCCACCCCAATATAAAGAAGCTGAACCAACAATAATAGTATTTTTATTTTATAATACTTATTTATACACTTTTACTTGTAAGAGTTATAATAAATCACTACGTGAAGTACGTTTTTTTAACTAAATGTGTAATAATAAATGTCGGGAGTTGGAATTCTCCTCTGACTGGGGGCCCATGGTATTTTGCCGACTTGCCACCCTGTAGTTACGCCACTGATGTCTAGAGTGGCTAAAAATCTCAATAAAAAATAATACAAATAAATAACTAGTTTGTAATTTAAAGGTGGTGGATTTTTTGTTTAATTATAAACCTCCAGTCCAGTCCTGGTCCAAGAAAATTCATTTTCGAAAGACAAGGGTCCACCAACCCACATTGGGCCAGCGTGGTGGACTATGGCCTGAATTCCCTTCGTGTTTTGAATGGGCTGGTAAGAAGTCCAGGTGTGTTTATATTCATTTTTCAAAATTAACCCATTGCGCGCTTGTTTACGGCGTGTGCGATACAAATCTTGCACACACGGGTGTGCAAGAATTGCGTTTTAAAAAATCAAAAATTATTATTATGTTAACAATATCCCACAGTATATGTTTGAAACAAGCTGGGGCAACTTTTTAAGTGAAAAGCCTGTGTTAAGAAGCATGTGTTGTACAATAAAAATAAATATTTGGCATCAAGTAGTGGTCCTGTTGGCATAGGCCTCCCCTAGTTTTTGCCATTCTTCTCTTATTATTGCCTCTCTTTTCCATGTATTTCCCGCTATCCCAATTATATCATCTTCCCATCTCTTTTTCTGTCTGCCTTTATTCCTTTTTCCGTCCATTGGATACCACACCGTTATTCTTTTCGACCATTTGTCCTTATTATTTCTTATCATGTGCCCCGCCAATTTCCATTTTAGGTTTTTGATAGTGTAAGTAACGTCTGCAACTCTAGTCTAGGCAAAAACTAGGGGAGGCCTATGCCAAGAAGGCAATCCAAACTCAAATTAATGAAGAGGAAGAGATTTAGCATTAAAATTAATAAAACAAGTAAGAGGGTAATGTTTATTTATGTTAAATAAAATTATTGCAATGTTTAAGATGTTATAAAAATAAGTTTCCTTTTCTAAAATAGTAAAATGCAAGAGATGTAATAATGTAAACAATGTCAATGATATAAAATTTAATGAATATGTGTAATGTTACAGTGAAATTTGCAAATAAAGGCTATTTGAATTTGAATTAGTGGTCCTGTTTCTGTAACCAATTGGATTTTTGCCTTTCTCTTCAGAAAATAAAGATGGAAGTATAAGTATGGAAAATGTGTGTATATTTACCTGTACTTAGGTCCAGCCTCATTTCTAATCTTCCTGAACTGCAAATAATCTATCATCAGCTCATCATTATTAGCCATACTATAGCTTCCATTAGACTTCTCCAGCAAGCTCCAGAGGTGTTTTAGTTCACTATTATCCAGCAGTTCTTTGCTCTTCTTCTGAAGGAACTGTGCTCTTGTCTCCTCTCTTAACTTCTGTGCCAATACTTCATCAGATCTCGGGAGTTTGAAGTAGAATTTTGGTATTTTCTTGTACGAATCTTCATCATCGTCGAGTTTAGGTTTGTAGAGTTGTTTGAATGTTTCTGCTTCTATTTTCAAGCTTTCGTCTTTTGTTATGCTTGTGCCTGTGTCTACGGACAAAGATGTGGTTTTTTAGCCTCTTTATTACCTTATTCAAATCTTTGCAGGTTTTATAAACTCAGTTAGGCTGACTGCACCTTTGCAAAGAGATGTAGAGTTAAAAGAACTAATGTAATTCACTGCTTTGACTTATTATATGTTACATCCTAAATGTTTTACATCCTAAATGAATCCTATTTTGACTTCAACTTTATAAATTGTAGAGTTCAATACAAACCCCATCTACACTAATATTGTAATGTGGAAAAACTTGTATTTTTGTGTGTTTGAAATGAATAAACTCAAAAACTATTGGAGGAAATTTAAATTTTTTCAGCAATAGAAAGCTCTTTTTTCAGCCAGTCAGATAAGCTACTTACTATTTATGAATTCTTGCTAATTCTCTTCATAATTTTATGAAATAAACATTGAAAGAGTATGTGCTGAAAGAGTGTACTTTAATGTAACATTCTAGCTTGTTATTACACTTATATACCTGCACAAAATTGTACTTTTTAGCAGGAAAAGACTTGAGTTACCAGCAGAGGTTATGTTACACAAAGTCGGCTAACTCAAATCAGAATCTCAAGTTAAATGAATTAATTGTGTTTATTTTGTTCAAAGTAGAATCAAAATCAGGCTTACCATCCAACTTTTTGATGTATTTTCGGAGCCTATTTTTCAAACGATTATTTATCTTGTTTTCTTGAATAACTTCAGGTTTTGCGTCACCCGATGCGTTACGGGCTTCAATGTTTTCTGGTTTATCTTCTGTTGTTGTCTCAGACATTTTTCTTATACGGAAAATTGAGAAATATTGGAAAAATTATGAAAATACATTAATGTTTACATCGCAGCAGTTGTCATGGTGACGGACGATGACACACCGTTTCGTTTCATGTAGTAGAGTTTTCAAGAATTTTTAAAAAATATTAAGAAAATATAATATAAAAGATACTGCTGCTTCAAAAATTATAATTTTTGAAATTTATTAAAAGGAAATCATATGAGATGATTTGTCTTTAGACGGCTTTTTACTTATCGTTTTTACGTTTATATTTTTACGTTTTTATTGCGTGTATTGGATCGTACATTTGTGATGTTTCTGCTACTGCACGATAGGTAACGCTGATTACTACATCTTTTGCTACTGCACAGTAGATGGCGCTATTCCACTAAACTTTATTTTCTCGTGTCTCTACTTTTCAGGTTAGTGCTTTGTTTTACTAACACTGGCTGTTTTTACAAATTCTTTTGTTTTTAGACAAGAAATTTAACTACTTTTTAATTCTATTTGGCTATTAAAACAGTTTGTCTCATTATATGTGGCCACGATTTTCACTTACGATCTCTTTCACATGAACATAAAGTATCGTGTAAAAATCCTGAAAAACTTTTTTTGGTAGAGTTTTTAATATTTAACTGCAATTGAAATCCAATCCAAGTGAAAATTTGTAAGAAGACTACGTAAATTAATCGTTATTGGCACAAAGACCACAAACTGCGGTAAATTTTCCAACTGCCAGCGTAATATTACACCCGGTGGCGCTACTGGGTGAAACCTAGCGATTGACTACAACAGAGATGTAAAGAGTGCAGAGAAAATGTAGAGACGAGTAATTACCTATGTTACTAATCTCCCCGTAACTTAATCTCAAAATGTAAAAATATTCATTCCATTCGATTCTTGATAAAATGACGTCCTCGGTTTTCATGATATTGCCAATGTAAGTATTTGGCAAAATCCTAAAAAACATAGAAATAAAGATGATTACAGTAGAGCCGAATCCTAAAGTTACGTATGACAGCTCAACCACAGGTCTCCATAACCTTGTGACGTGGTCATCTTTTCAAATCAAAATTCAATTAATTGCAAACTAAAGATATACATTATCATAACTCTAAACTTAAAAAATTGTTTCCTAATATTAATATCATTTGAAATGCTCGTCATACGTATATTTAGGATTCGGCTCTACTGTAGTAAAGTACGACTTTACCTTGACTTAAGCACGCGAATATCTGCATAAAAATACATTGTTATTGGTTTTTGGTATATTCCGTTCACTGGTAAAAATAGTGTCAATAAAATTCCCATTTTGAGTATTTATTAAGGGATTAATTCAATTCAATTATTGATCAAATGACGTTCAGAATTGTAGTTTTGCTAAAGTATATTAAAATACAGAGTGGCGAAATCGCCAATATAAGCTAAGAAACCATTTAACTTTAAGGGATACCTGATGGGTGACCAAAGTGGCAATTTATCACGAGCGTTTCCGTGCTTCGGAGGGCACGTTAAGCTGTCGGTCTCGGCTGTTGTCGTTTGCCTACAGTCGTTAAAACCAAGTCAGAGGCCATTGTGCGGTTTGAAAACTCCGACACCAGGGTTAGCCAAGTTCGCCACATACTTGACTATACCTACACGATAAGAAGAAGAAGGGATACGCCAGAGCCTTGTCCGTTGATCCGCAGGGAGCACCGCTATCAGGCGAGGATGACGATTTTGGAGCACTAAGATATTATCACATCCTACTTATTTGTTCTTGCAATGGTGCTTGTTTGGATCTTGCTTCAAAACTTTAGAAGTTTGTATTGGAAAAGACGGAGTTTTGACTGTTTTTTACAATTTACAGTACAATATATTAAAATACAATGCAATATAATACAATTTGTACTTTTTTTAAACTTGGGCTTCCGGTTATAAGGTCCGTATTATAGAACGCGATTCAGACTCTGATCTATACTTAACTAACAGTCGTTTTTATCATTTTGATAGTGAGAGAAAGAGACAGTCAAGAGACACTTACGTGTAAATCGAGACTTTTGAGTCTCTCTCTGTAACCGGGCCTAAGTTTACCACATACATTAGGAAAGGCGTATCCAGTTGTAAACTCTACATCTATGCTAGCGTTGTCGGTGCAATACTGATCTGTGTTGTGGTTTAATATAAAATACTTTCGTATTCCCGCCAAAGTTTCACTTGTAATGGCAAAGCTCTTGTTTACGAGCGCATTATGGTTCCATCTGGCTCTAAACGGGTACTTATTGTGATAATGGGATGATAGGAAAAGTTGAAACGAAACAGCAAGTCTACCTTCTCTAAGATTTCATATTCACAGTTTGTTATTGTTCTATTTTTTGAGTAGCTTGATAGCTCACTTGTCTACTGACCTGAAGGTTGCAGGTTTGATTCCCTAACAACACAAATATTTGAAAATATATTTTCAAAGATTTTCACGTATTTGTGTGAGAAGTATGCGCGTTTATGTACACTAATATTATGAAGAGGAAAGATTTGCATTTTTAACCGACTTCAAAAAAGGAGGAAGTTCTATGGTCGAAGGCGTGAGCGTATGTATGTTTGACTGTATGTATATTTTTTTTGTGTGTTCGCCTATTTCTCCTCCATTTGTGGACTGATTAAAAAAAAATACTCCAGAGGTAGTCCCATTGTCACCAAGTCAGGATCTGATCATGAAATCCCAAGGAAATCGAGGGCAACCCTCGAGTTTATTAGTCACTTACAATGTTTTTCATGTACTTTCTATTATTTACACTAAAAATTTAAAAATAAATAAACCGACTGCAAAAAGCGAAAAACAAAGCCAACGCAAGATAAAGATGACGTCAAGGTCAACATGTATAGCCTAATGTGCTGCCGTGTGTACATGGCATATTGCTTAACCGCACTTATCGCTTCAGAAAAACGAGCGCAACTAGGTTTTAAGCACTTCCCGATACGGCATGCATCAAATGCAGTGTTTTCTTTTATTTTCCCACAGTTTTCCACCCTTCTGCTTGTTTTTGTGATGTAATGTATGATTCAACGCCCTGGCTGCGCACGCGACGCGCTGTGTGTAACTCGCTTATGTAATAGTGTAGACTAGGGTTTCGATTTGATTATGTTTGTTCTATTTTTAATTTTACAGCGGCATAAAAACAACGTTAGAATGTGCAAGCACTTCCCAGGCATACTGTAAGCTAGTAAAGAAGTTTCTTTACAGAGGTAGAGTTGTCAACCCATCTTTTATATGTGAAGAAAAATGAATATTTGTTTAAGAAAAATAGCGATAGGCACAATGTAAATACTAGGACCAAGCATAAACTGGATGTACTAGACAGTCGTCTCCACAAGGTCACGAACTCTTTTATGGGTTAATGTTTACGTTTCTATAATAAGATTCCCATGTGTATTCAAAATTTACCTTTGGACAAATTTAAGACAGTAATTAAACAAAAACTTTGCAAAAAGGGCTATTACAAAATTTCTGATTACCTAACTGACAGGGAGCCATGGGAATGACTGCTCAGCTCTAGAGTTATTTCAGAATTAGTTAAAATTAGAAAATAAGAAAATTTGTAATGCTATTAAAAAGAGCACCCTCAGAGTTTCTTGCCTGTTCTTCTCTGGGGAAGACTGCACCTTTGCGAATAGGCGTAGAGTCGACGAATGCGTATGTATGTATTTAAATCCTTTAATGTTTTTTTGTATGTATTTTATGTAATCTTGACTTGTTTTAAGTGGCATCCTGAATGTCCTATAACATAAAGATTTTTTCTATTCTATTCTATCACTAACTGCACCTTCCTGCAGGCCGAGTACGATAGTGACAGCGCCGCGACAACACCGCGGTCCTATATCAAAATGTCAACATTGACAACGCCATAGGGCGAGCAAGCCTTTGCGCGGGACCCTCGCGCAATCAAAGTGAAGTTTCAGCGTGAGCTGAGCGCGAGTTTGTCGTTATCGTGCTAAAGCTGCTGATTTATGTTTCATTTATTAACCCTTAGAAAATTTGTTACTTACATCATCAATTGTTTTTATGACTACTGCATAGCTAGCACGGCCCGCGACAAATCGGCGCGTCACACCACTCAGATGACGGTAAAGCTTTTGCGCGAAGGCACTGCGCAAAAGTTTACTCGCCCTCTGGCGTTGTCATTTTGAATATTTTTGACATTTGCCCTGATATGAAATATACTTTTCAACCGACTTCAAAAAAGGAGGAGGTTCTCAATTCGACTGTATTTTTTTAGGCTATGATTCATTTATGAGTGTTATGATGAGGGTGGCATTCCATAAAACCCTCAATGAACAAAGTGTGATTTAAGGTTTGGTACTGTTAAAGGTACTAATAAAGGTACTGGAGACGTATTTTTGAAATATAATTCCAATTCGCATAGGAATTGACAAGATTTGTATGCGATTCTCATGCGAATCTTGTATGCGAATTGGAATTCTATCATTTCAAAAATACGTCTCCTGGAGTTTGCTTTTGACCACGCAAAAGTATTATGGTCGAGGATGTCCTAAACTCATACCCATTCTGAAGCCTAATGAGTCTAATGTCTTACGTTTTTTATTTAGCTACATTGTAACAGACAAACACCTATTTTTTGTATATAAGTAAAGCATTATGGATGCAAGTAAATAACCAAAAAACTCCTAAGGAATTTGTTCTATTTGACACGGTGTTTGGCGTAGTATGAATTATTGAATCATTCTAGTTTTGTTACGCAGTGTGTAATGAGGTGTTAATTGGATGTTTATTGTTACGCCATTTTTAAGGTTGAGTGACTTTTGAGCAAAATTTTCAGTCATAAAAAGCTTGAATTTCTTATGTTTTCAATATAGGATAGAAACCTCTTAGGAATCTTAATTAAACCCAACCTGGAATCCCGATTCGGAAGACCATGTATGAAGACAGTTACGTATTTGGATAAAAATCGTTGGAGCTATTTTTGAGAGCCCAACATAACAAATATGTATTAAAAAACAATGATTCTGTAGTTTTTGCTTGTCTAAATGTACTTTCAATGTAAATGTCTTTTCATTTGCTTGTAATACTTTTGAGTAGGGAAGCGCTCGTAGTCCAGTGGCGCTCGCTGATCTCAACCGATCAGTGAGGTAAAGCAACGTACACAGAGGCACGGAAATTGATGGGTGACCAAAGTTGCAATTTATCACGAGCGTTTCCGTGCTTCGGAGGGCACGTTAAGCTGTCGGTCCCGGCCTTTGTCGATTGACTACACAGTCGTTAAAACCAAGTCTGAGGCCATTGTGCGGTTTGAAAACTTTGACACCAGGGTTAGCAAAGTTTGCCACACACTTGAATATACACCTACATGATAATAAGAGGACTGAAAAGTAAGCGTTTCGTTAATGATAGGTTTTTTAATCGGTCCAGTTGTTTCAAAGCCTATTCATTACGTTACAAACAAACATACAAAAAACAAGTCCTTCTTATAATATCAGTGAAGACAAAATAGGAGTAAAAATAATCTTTGAATTCTAAACTTTGTGAAAATTAAATCCAATTTTGTTTTGTAAGTGAGCTCGTTGATGTCTTTTGTAAGAGAAATTGTGCGGTCCAGGGTTTGATTCCTCCTTAATCCTGTATGCTGTAGATGTTGCATTTAGGCGTACTTGGAGCTCTAAGAGACCAACCTCAAATGGGAAATTTTAGTGGGCTTTTGAGTGTGTATCATTTTTCTATGCAACAAAGATGTAGAAGTGTTTTATGTTCTAACTTTGCCTCTATCAAGTTACAGTTAGTGAACAAAGTTTAAACTGAGTTTCAGACAAAGGTTCATTTAAGGGTCCTAATGCGCGGTTGAAATATACGTATTTAAATGGTTACATAATTTTTATAACAGTACTAAGTGGTAATTTATTCTAATAATTATTATGACAAAAGCATGTCAAGTCAGACAAAGTAGTTTTTATGATAAAGAAGTGACTAAAAATGATATATTTAGGTAAGTAGTATACAGGGTGTTAAGTAATTCGATCTTATCCTCTCGGGTGGTGAATCAGCCCATGAAACTGAACAACTTTCCCTAAGAACAAATACTGAAATACAAAAAAAAGGTTTAATTTCCCATACAAATTGCATCAGCTGATAAATCATTTTGTATGGGAAGTCAAAAACTTTTTTCGTTTGGGAATGTTGTTCAGTTTCATGGGCTGATTCATCACCTGAGAGGATAAGATCGAATTACTTAACACCCTGTATACATAGATAACTAGAAATCTATAAATAATATGTATACTACTAATATTCTTGTGGTAATTTAGCAAAATCTAGCTTCATGATAAGTTTTGCTCTTGCGGTTCAAAGTTTGGTAGAATTTTTGAACTATTTGTAATCCTATTCAGGGGTAGTTAGGTCAGGTCTAGGAGCATGTGCTTAAGGAGCTCCCGATTGGGAGGAATCATTTATAAATCTATTCCAGGGAAATAACTTGAGAAACATCCTTTTGTAAATTATTTTAGTTCTTCTAATTCCCTATTAAGCTATTTTTCATCTAGCAAATGTTAATCCGTATGAATACCTTCAAAACCACCAGTCGTACAGATAGAACAGAGTTGTGTTTAGAACTAATGGAAGTAGATTTGACTCCTATCCCTGCGCAGGCTTGAAGAATAGAGCTTCAGAACCGGCCCATCCGATCCGTTGGGCGAGGGACATGCGTCGGCGGCGCGGCGCGGCGCGAGCGCAAGCCGTCCAACTAGTTTGTGGAGCCGCAGTTATGCGCGCGAGGTCGACGCGAGCGGATGTGTCAGTGTCCAACTTGACTCCTTAAAAACTCAACCAAACTTCGAATATCGAACCAGTGGCATTCCAAAACAGTGAATTATATTGTGTATCCTATTTCTCCAGCGAGTTTAATTCACCAAACTCAGTGGTTCTGTTCTTAAAGCGCTACTTTTGGATGGATAAATACGTGCACTCAACATTTACTAAGGTAAGTTTACGCTGCTAAGTTGCGGAGAGTACTATTTCTACAAGTTGTTCTAGTAGACGGGTTCCGTGTAAAAGGGTTGGGTAGTTCACATTCTTTGCTCGGAACATTTGTCAACAGTATTGTGCAATGCAATTTCAGTTTTTTTTGCTCTGATATAGAAATTCATAAGGGGCGTTTTGCAATGTCTAATTTTACATAATTCATTCAAGTCGGTTGCCCCGGGTGGCCTTGGGTCCGTTGCGAGTGTCAAGAGGCGAGTTTGGTGGAAATGTGAATGTCCCAACACCCTGTAGCTATATAGTATGTAGCCTAATCCAGAACCTGTTCTGGCTAGACAATGGGCACACTTGACAGTATACAGGATGGAGCTAAATGAGTTGAGGTTATTATTATAAAGGAAGAGTCACTATTAGTAGAGGCCTGTTAGATTTTGAAATCTGAAGTTTTTCAGTTTTTAATTTTATGTCAAATGCTATTTAGAGATTTATCCCAAAGTTAAGGTCTTGGAGCTTATTATGAAAATCCCATCAAAATCTGTTCTATCATAGTATTAAAGTAGTAAACAGAAAATTAATAATTGTCCACGTTAAAAACTTTAGATTGAACAGACTTCATCCCAAAAATGCTTATCTGCTGAAGGGAACCACAAAACTAAAACGTCATCTGTTGGTTTTTGTTTATTTAAAA
The DNA here is from genome assembly GCA_949987775.1 of Aproaerema taeniolella. NCBI lineage: Eukaryota > Metazoa > Arthropoda > Insecta > Lepidoptera > Gelechiidae > Aproaerema > Aproaerema taeniolella. The sequence goes on from OX465264.1 coordinate 7,806,206, forward strand.
AAAAGTGCTGAATCATTTTCGATCAAATTAAATTTGACTAAAGAACCATCAAAATCAATGAATAATTTGCAGAGTTATCGCATAACAAACATACAAAATAAAAAACAACACAGTTGAATTGAGAACCTCCTCGTTTTATTAATTGGTTTGGTTTAATTGGTTGACGGCCGGTTTGGTCGAGTGGTAGTGACGCTGCCTCTTGATCGGCGGGTCCTGGGTTCGATCCCCAGTCGGGGCAAACATTTTGTGTGAAAAGCAGATGTTTGTTCTCGGGTCATGGGTGTTTGTGTTTGTCTTTATGTGTGTTCCGAGGGACCCACGACACAAGGGAAAACCTTAGTGTGGGCCTTTGAGTGTGTAGCGTTTATTAATTTTATTTAATTAATCGAGGGCAAATACGTAGAGATCCTTTGTTTTACATTATACTCTGGATTGATAACAAATGAATGTGTGCTACGTAAAACATTTTCAATACCATGTTAATTGGGTTTTCTGGTGTTAGCAAAAATTAAGGATGTGAATCAGCTCACGAAACTGAACAACTTTCTCCAAAGGACATAGGTCGAAATATGAAAAAAAAATCGCTTCCATACATTTTCTTGAGAATTTCATTTCTTGAGAATTCATTCATTCATATAGGTTCCTTGTCATCTACAAAACTATTTTTTGAATGTGGATTAGCCTACGAATTCAACTTCTCCCAAGGAAAAGTATCAAAAATTTCTCGACTCTCCATGGTCTTCATACAACTTAATAATGTGATCAACTGACTTGCTTCTGTATAGACAGACATAGACATATACTTTATTGCACACCATGACACAAAAACATTACAATAACAGACAAGGACAGAAAACAGAAATGTACAAAAAGGCGGCCTTATTGCTAAGGTAGCAATTTCTTCCAGGCAACCTTTGGGTAGGAAAATAATGAAAAAATATAAAGCAGAGCGGGTGGTGGCTAACAATAAAAAATAAAATAATAATAATAATAAAATATATTTATATATTACATAAACTACAGCTCTAATATTTAAGTACATAATATAACAATATTACATATACTAATACATATAATACAATATTACTATGAAAGAAAGGAACATATGATAACAAAAAGGGTTCATTGGGTAGAGGAAACGGAGTTGAGGAAATGGGAATGGGAAGTCAAAATTTTTTTCATTGTTCTTTTTCACGGGGAGAACCACCCCTTTAAGTTTGGCTAGTTAATTTAAAGAAACCTCAATTACTTTTCCTTATTAAAATATGTGACTGTGAAAATGGAAAGGTACAACTTTCGTGATAGAAGTTAAGGTTCACAATTAGTGTGATGAGCTATTGTAAATAGCTCTTATTGACTACCCCGAAAGTTGTACCTTTTCATAAACACAGTCATATATAATATTTTATTTGTCCTTCCTTCGCATCGTACCAGACTTAGAGTATACAAGGTGTTTCAAAAAAGCCCAAATAATTATAATTTAAAATTTATTAAAATTAAGCTTATTGCACAGCTCTATTAAAAATTGACAAGTATGTCATATTAATTATATGAAACTTTCATTTTGTAAATGTCAAACCATGCAACTGATTACTAGAGTTGCGACTATTTCACTTTTAAAATTAAATTTTGGAATTTTTTTTTTGGTTTTTTTTGAAACACCTTGTATATTACTCTAAGGTACCAGAGCAAGGGATGTATATTATTTTTTAGGACAGACATACTTATTTGGTTAAGGAGAATAACTTAGGCTATTTTTCTACGCAAAAGAAGTCGCTTGTAGATAGCTAGTATTATATTCCTATAAGTTATAAACCAATACCACTATGTACAGTCAGAAGCGAAAATAAGTACACATTAGTAAAAACCTTTGGTTTCAAAAATATTGAAGAGCATAAAGTTGAAGCCACTGCACTGGTATGATGTGTAGCCAAGGCTTATACAAATTTATGGAGCCTAGAAAATGTGTAAATGTTTTTGCTTCTGACTGTACAGTCACCATTTCCGTCTCACTGTACACAACTCATTTCAAGTGCAATTGTTCTGTCAGCTGCGCATATTTAATATTTAATTAATAAGCTCTATCCCAGTGGTTCCGAACCTGGGGATAATTACCTCCGCAGGGGTAAATCAGCTATTTTATGGGTGGTGAAAATTGAAAGCCGTTTATGGCAACATTTGTTAAAAGTAGGTCACAAGTGTCATTAATTTCATCTTGACAGTTCATTCTCTGTCTCTGTCACCATTTTTTGTTCGCTTTGTTTCCCCTGTGTCTGGACGAAATAAAATTCAATTTAAATATTTAAAACGCTGTTTTTAATCCGAGGACCCCATTCCAACGGGATAGCAAAGAACTTAATAATTAAGACTTTATCTAATTAAACGCCTAACTACATAGTCAAAATAAAAAAATATAGATAATCGTGCTTGTAATGCAAAACAATACATATATCAAATATGTTAAAATTGTAAATCTGCTGTGCAATTTGTTATTTAAAAAGATATTTGTTTTGCTTGTATCGATATCATTTTAAGGTCGGGGTAAAATCTATTTTTCTAATAAGTCACGGGGGTAACAATATTGAAAAGGTTAGGAACCACTGCTCTATTAATTGAGTCTTATCAAAGGAGATAGAGTCGAATTAAAATATGTTCAGTCAAACATATAAGGCCTCGTTACTTGCAGCATTATTGATTTGACTCACAGAATATTTCTAATAAATACATCCAGCTTTTAACTTAACAACTACTAACCGGATTTTGATGAAACTTTGCTGTAAACATAATGATTGATTAAACGTGAGGGTATTGGTGTATCGTCTCTATCACCACCGTTTTTAACTCATGTTCCATTTCAAAAACCGCATAATCGAGTGGCTCGACAGTGACATGACGATCTGCCTACCCCGAAAGAGATTATAGGCATGAGTGTATAGACAAACGAACGAAGCATAATAATAACTTGAATTCACTTTAATTATCAATAACATATACATATACCAAACAATAGGACAAAATATTACAACTTTCTATTGTCCTAAGCTCTAAATATTTCAATATCCTTAAAGATTCAACAAGTATGTTAAGTTTCTATTAATCATATCTTGCCTGCCCTTAATTCCTTACTCATATTATAAATGCGAAAGCTTATAGATGCTTGTTGCTCTTTAACGCTCAAAAGGCTGCACCAATTTTGATAAAATTTGGTTTGGAGGTAGCTGACATAGACTTCATAATTTTCCCAAATTTTCACGGGAACAAAGTCCCTGGCGGAAAGCTAGTTTATCATAATCATAATCTAGCCTATATTATCCCACGGACAGGCAAGTACCTTCCCTCGCTTTCTTCTCAATTTGTAATGATCCCAAAAATATAATTTTGTAATACCTTGTAGATGTATAATAGTCACGTCCGCACTAAAAACAACTGCATACATGATGTACAGAAAATAGCTCCACTCCATGTATTATTCTCGATTAAAATGTATGTAATTCATTGTGGTTGATTACAAATTGTAAACGTAATGCAATATTAATTGTAGGTTCCTTTATTTATTACACGAGTAACTTAAAGACTAGAGATAAATACGTGTAAGGATTCTTAAATGATATCTTGGAATGTACACTTGGTATAGCTACGTTAGCTTGTGTTCTGTATAGGGATAGGCAGGATATAAATAAATATTCTTGGACAACTCACACAGTGCCATCTAACAATAAACTAAGCAAGCCTTATATTATGGGTGTTCCATATTTGATACCCAACTTTTTATCCTTTTTTGTTGCATATTTACATAAGAACCCAGGCTCCTCTTGAAAATACGATTTTCAATGGATAGGGTCGGGGACCGATCCTGTAACTTTCAGGTCAGCAGGTAGGTCCTTACCAGCAGGCAGTTATTAGGCCAAGTAGTGATGTGGAAATACTTTTTCTAGAAGTCATTTTGCTAACTTTTATAAGGTACAGAGGCCAGCGCCTGTAATTCACTATTTGACTTATTTTAAGTAACATTCTGAATGCACTATTGAAATAAAGCTATTTTTGACTTTGACTTTGCGCATCAGGCTCCCCATTTTCATAGCAAAATCGTTCTTAATAACAGCACAAAGTGCTCGCATGTGGTAATCTGATATGCAGCCCTCTGTACCTCTAGATAAGCTATTCGGTATTTTATACACGATTAACTTGCCGAACGATACAAAGTGCAAACTATTAAGCTTGATCTGCGTTTGACCGTAATTATTGAATCAGCGAAAACGATGAATCAGAGATCATTGAATCCAATGTTCCGCCTCAACACACATCTAGGTGAAGAATGTAGCGTCCTTCAACCATTTACTTTAATTTATACCAACCAGTGGTTCCCAAACTGCGATCCGAGGTAACTCTAGAAGTGGTGCACGAAGCTTTGGTTCACTTATCCATTTATTGGGCCTGTTCATACTAGTAGATATTTTGACATCATACATTTGTCAGAAACTTCTAATTTCTTGCGTTAATCTTTGTTGTTGACAGAATTTTCAAACACGCTCATAATCCTTAAATCTAATGATTTGAATCAAAATAATATTCTGCAATTTATGTTTCTTTCAAATCACAGAGTGGTCAGAGGGCAAAATCATTCAAAAACAGATAGATTAAAACGATTTGTGATATTCTTTACAATTTGAAAGTATGCAGTTTCGCAACACATTCGTACTAGCAAGCGCCTATGGTTAATATTTTAGCAACGTTTTTAGTGGTGATTACACTGAAAAGTTTGGGAATAACTGTTTTATACGAACGAACGTAATACACGAAAAACCAATAACAATGTATTTTTATGCAGATATTCGCGTGCTGAAGTCAAGGTAGAGTTAAGTATTAATTTACCAATCATCTTTATTTTTATGTATCTAGGATGCTTGAGATGGATCCTATGTATCTAAAATAACCTAGATTGGATCAAAGATTGGAATCGATAAGTCAAGTTAAGCAGCATTTGACGTGGTTAAACAAAGATGAAATATTGACTACATTATTCCCATTGTTTTTAATTATGGTGTAAGAATATTTTTGCTGATCAAGAATAAATGTCGTACACGGAATCTAAAGTACAAAAATTCACTAAATAGCTAAGAAGGAACTCTCTATGATTATATAATATAGCAAATTAGATGACATTCTGTTATTTATAGTGTTAATTAATTATCATTGATTTTGATTGATTTCATTTGTTAACATTGTTATAATTATTTAATTTATGTGTCATTTAATGAAAAGAAAATCTGTATAATATTTCACATTGTCCAATAGTGTACTTACATGCCTGTAAAGGCAGTATTCAATGTGTCTTTTTAAGAAGCAGCTACAACCGCAAATGTATAACTTGTTTGTATTACACTAATAAATATTCTATTCTATTTTCTTAAATTTTATATGTTAAAATACCTCACGTCAACTTGTGAGTATGACAATTTACCCTAAATGTCGGGTAGTGTGGAGCTCATAGAATCTTAGTTCCGTATTACAGAACGCTAGTCAGACTCTGTTCTATACTTAAGTAGCAGTCGTCTTTATCATTTGGATAGTGAGAGAAAAATACAATCAATACTTAAGTGTAAACCAAGACTTGAGTCTTTTTTTTATTATAAGATGGGTTAACTCTTGACCTCAATCTTGACCAAGGTCATAGATGAGGTCGACGATGGAGCGAGTTAAACCAGAAAACGCCTATAAGGCACTGGTAATCCCACACACCGACGGAACACAGCAAGCTGTTTGGCGTCGGACTTCGGTAGGAGGGTGGTCGCGAACCAGACGACCAGATACCACACCGCATGAGACCATAGGACAACACCTCAGATTCATAAAAAAAAATGAGGTGTTGTTGCCTGAGATGGATTATTAGGAGGCAGGTCTCATTTGTGTTTCCTAAGTCGCCTCTTACGACACCCACGGAAAGAATGGGGTGGTATTATTCTAAGCCGATCACCGCAGGGTGGTATCTCCTGCGGGCCTTAGTGCTTAATTCAAATCAACTTCTACTCGCGGCGCACCCTGCAGGACGGCAAGTCTGCTAATTAATCGTTTTTCAATGACAGCAGAGTGACGATGGTGACAGTTTTCTCTGTTTAGGAGGCGAAATTGGGCACTAACGAAATTTCATACATTTGATGAGTAGCAGCGCCATCACGCTAACTGAACATTAAGTAGTTTGCAATTGGCGTCCTGATTTAAAGAACGAAGCTGTAATAGACTTCATTTAAAAACGATGGTCAATAGGGACTTGTGACAAGCAGTAAGTGACTTGCTTCATCGCCATCAATTCACCTTGCTTCAGCTAAAGCAAAGTCTTAATTTAAAACTAAAAAGGCAACAAAACAAAATGGCACAGTATTGCGAATGATGGCACGCTATTTACCTGCATTTGTAAGTGCTAGTTACAACTCTTGTGCCATTTATTATGCACCTTACTAGTAATTTTCCTCTCTCAGTAACTTAATAGTCATAGTCAAGTCTATTCCAGTGTGCCTTTGTACTAGTCTATTAAACTAAATACTTATGATTAATGCTTATTTAAAATATTGATGTTTCGTAAAACGAAAATACGGCACATGTTTTGAAAGACGCGCGTAAAGTTGAATCCTTTGTGTAGTTGTCAATGCATCGGCATTGTATCTATGAGGTATACAGTTCAATTTTAAATTTAATACCGTACTAAACATTATCAAAGAAGTTCTACTAACAACTGTACCTACGTACTCACAAAAGAAGCACTCAGTTAGTGGTAGATGTGACTAAATTGGCCGCATCTACCGACCCCAAGACAATGTCGTAGGGCTAACTATAACGATCACTATAACTCTTACTATAACTAATTCTAATAATAAAATTATAAAACCTCAACTAATCCGAGCTTAACTAATTAACTAAAATTAAAATTAAAATACGGTTATTCGTCGAACTGTCTTGTTATTACATTTTTAACTGGCACCTACCACATTTGCACATCTATACAAAGATACGCATATTATACTATCACACACACACATACATACACGCACACACACACACACACACACTCACACACACACACACACACACACACACACACACACACACACACACATACTCACACTTAGAGCCGAACATACACGCACTCACACTCAAACGTACACTATTTCACTCACCCCTGAACTCCCCCATATTGTCATATGCATGAAGTTGTTAATATTCATACGTAACTATTTTCCCTAATTTAAATACTTATAATAGGTCTTTACCTATGAAATTGCCGATTTTTTCTCAAGCTTTATTTTATTCATAATTTATTTGATTAAACAGCTATTACTAAAATTGCTTTTTACTTAAACCTTGGGCATATAACGGAGACATTGAGTCAAATTAATACATATTTACTTTAGATTTATTTGCTGAAAAAGAAGCTCAAATATAGCTCGTTTCATCCGTTGCCCGTTTCATTGCTTATTTTTGCTGTACCGTTGTTACAGTTATCTACAACTTTCAATAAAGTATGTATGATGAAAATTAACTTAATGTTGTCTAAACCTTCCCACAAAATTTCGCTAAATTTTGATTTCGCATTCCCGAGAAAAATCCAAAAACGTTAGTATGGAAAATTCAGTTTTCCAAAATTTTTGTATGAAAAACGGCAATTTCATAGGTAAAGACCTATTGCTACGAGCATGTTTACTCTCAAAAAAAAAAAAGTATGTTTAACCGGATGTTGTGCAAATAAATATATATTTTTACATTTTTATTAGACTTAACTAGGTATGGAAGAAACAAAAAAAATTGTTCCTAAAATAATAAGTAAATATTAATCTGCTATAATTGTATTGAGGAAGAGCGGCATCTCCTGGCACAAGCTAATATTAGCTTAAAAGGAGATTCCGAACGAATATCACCTTATATTCTCTTTGGTTTAAGAAAGAAATAAAAATATACTTATATAAAAAAAAACATTTAAACTTGGTTAATCGGTAATAGTGGGATCAAATTTTTCGTAGAAAAATTGCGAATCAATGAAATTGCCTGCATGTAATAATTGTTTTGTAAAATACTAATCTTTTAAAAAAAAGTACATTTGATCATGTGTAACCTGCAATAAATGTGAGAGTTTGCAATAAAGAGTTTATTACATACATACCTAAACTGAGGACGAATACACTATCACTGAATTACTGTATATCTTCATAATTAATTTAGTAATAACTACCTATTTTTCTTACAAGATTACGATCGGTCTTCACTAACACTACTTTTGTTTTTATCGCAGTGAACTGTTACTGCCTAATTTCACATACATTGCCCCATACCGTGACAAATGAAGTACAATGCACAATAAAACAGATTTACAGACAGACAGACAGACACAATGAGTCATTTGCAAATAAACTGTACGTAGAACTATGTTTAAGGAATAATTTAATGTATTGAATGTTTGTATGTATTGAGTGTAATAAAGACCCGGAAAGTAAACGCATTCTTAACTCCAATATAACAATGGATAGATATTGATTTCCACGTAAGTACATGGAACTCAGCGCATTTTTCCTTGCAAGTATTTTCTTCCTTAACATGTAGGTAGGTACAGTCAAGTAGGTGGCCAATTTGACTAATCCAGGTGACAGTTTACCACCACCAAATGACCTCTGTCTTGGTTTACTTTAGTGACTATGCTCGTAGTCAATCGACGACAGTCTGGATCAACGACTTATCGGCCCCTCCGACGCGTGTAAACGCCCGTGACAAAATGTTTACTTAGTATGACTTTATTTTATAGTGAGGTTTTAAAAGTTCAACTTGTCTACGAGTGCTTCATATATTCACATTGAAAAAGAATATACGAATGAAGGCCACATACTCAAAGGCCCACACTACGTTCCCTATTCCCTTGTTTCGTGCCTTCTTTGGGACACAATAATCCACATCCGAGCTCAACATCTCTGCGTTTTGCAAACAAACACAAACAAAACACAAACGAATCGAACCAAGAAACTGTCGAAACTGGTAGCGATTTACCTAACCTATAGGACTAAACCAGCCGTTCGATGTTTTATATCACATTTTCATACAACCTTAAAAAATTAAACAGTGGCACTAACTTAACTTGCATAACATTATTCGGTGACATGACCCTTAAAACATTTACAAATAAAAATGTATTTGAAACCTACTTTTGAACCCACAAGTTATGTAATATATCGATATATTTACGTCAATCGACACTTTTTATGGTAAAAATATACCGTTACTTTTTATAACATCTTTTTTGGCCAAGTGAGTTTTTATATTTAAGTAATAAGTACAGATGGTTAAGCGAGCGTAACTCAGTGGGATCTTATGTCACGTCTTTTTAGCGTAAATAACTACGTGTTTACTTTTATGTGGCGGTTTTTAAATTATTCTTTTATTTGTTGACTTTCTAATGGAGTTACTTTTTGTCTCGTTATTTTCTGCGTGACTGTAAGATGACTGCACCCCATCTACTTCTAGATCACTTGCAGATTCCAGAAGATGGTCAGTTATTTTTGATCACAGAGATAGATGAAAAGAGCTCATCGGGATAAGAAGTTGTGGAGGAAGGGGAGGTCTTTGCTTAGAAGTGGGACGCACCATGGTCCCCGATTCTGTAACTTAAGTTGTGTGTCGATGAAATGGAGGCCATTTTATCTGTTCAGGTGGCGAACAATTTCGCATAGAACTACTTAATTTTCATATACTTGCTGACAACCACCCCGACCAGCAGCGCTACCGCCAACCGAACTCAAAGTTGCAGACAACCTAGCAATAACAACTAATAATTCAGTTGGCGCTTGCGCCACCAGTCAAGGCAGCCATCATTAGATGTATGAAATTTGGATAGTTCTCAATTTCGCCACCTGAACGAATAAAATAGCGACCACTCCATCGACTCACAACTTAAGTTACAGAATCGGGGCCCGGGTAAATAAGATTTTTGAAAGTTTTTAGTTAAAATTAAAGCAAATGGATATTTAAAAGTTTAATGGTTTCTTTGTAGATATATGAAGCAAGTACCAAACTAATAATAACCCAATTTATCTGACCTAGAAACTAACGTCTGCAGGAAACACTAAGGTTATGTACATACTCACAGCAATTAACATGATTTACGGCATACAGGATAATGCGCAATACTCGTAACAATTTTATTTGATTATTTCACCTTTAAGCCAAGCGAAAGTGTCGGCGGATGGTACAATTAAGTGCACTTCTAGCTTGACATGTAGGCTTTGCCTTATTCCATTCGCTTAAGGGGAAAATTGCTCTTGCGAACCGTGGTCCTACTGGCGATACCCACTGGTGGGTCCACGGGGATTTTATTTTGCCCATCAGTGCGTCAGGAGTAAAAAGTCTGGAGTCTATGCAGTCATAGGAATCTTGATTTACCCGTGGACCCACCACCGCCGCTTCTGCAGTCAGTGGGTCTATGGGCAAAAAAAACCCCGTGCACCCACCAGTGGGTATCGCCAGTGGGACCACGGGTCGCGGGTCAATTGCGTTACAAAAAATGTCTGATTTCGGTAATATTTCGTTTGACTGAACCTTAGTGGCCACTGAATATGTGTTCATAATTATTTCTTTGATTATTACAGAGTTTGACATGTTTGTAAAAATTTTACATGTGTATATGTGTTGTCCAATTAGATCTAAATATGTAGAAGGTGTAAATTTTGCTGTATAAAAAATCAACTAAGTTTAAATTATTTTCCGTTTTTTTACGTTTTACGTAAAGGCAAAATTAATAAAAAAAGATTTGGCACTGATCTAATACTCAGAAGTGGAATAAACGCCGATGATGTTGCTTCCAAATATCGTAAAAAAGGCATTCTCCTACTGCATTACTGCTCTTGTCACATTAGGTCAACGCTCCGATCAAAACCGGATTGATTTTATCAGTATTTTAAAAATAAACTGCGTATTTTATGAGTCAATACATTTTACTTTATTTGTCACACATTTTTTGCTTATTTTATCTTCTTTTTGCTATAAAATTTGCTTTATTTTGTGCTGTACGCGAGTTGAATGCGATCGTTACTCGATAGTTATATCGGTAACGGTAGATAAGGATGTCTGTTCCCACGGGAACTGTATCGGTTTCTACTTGTCTATGTTTTTGTGATATAGTCAACATTAATAGACCATATATGATAAGTATTGCACCCTTCTAGTGAATTGATCTCCATTTATAATGATACTAGCGACCCGCCCCAGCTTCGCACGGGTGCATTAGAAGTATTTCTTAAGATTTTTAGAATTATAAACCTTCAATAAAAAAAATGTCCATTTGAGGGTGAAAACCGTTTCAAAGTCTGTTACATGGTTTATGAGGAGTTAATGAAGACAAGATGAGGAAAATGACTTCGTTATAAATTGATTCAAAATATGCTGTGGACACATTTTCTTTTGTTATTCATTATTTTACTTTTACTGTACTTCTGCCGTGTAGCTAATCTGCCGAATTTTGAACCTGTCCAATAAAAGAATCTGACGTGTAACGAATCTGTCGAATTGCGATTCTGTCGAATTTAGATTCTGTCCTACTCCGAACAAACAAAATCTTTCTTCTTTTTAATATTAATGTAGATATATGCCTGGGATTTTGTTCCTGTAGGAATTTCGTAAAATCCTTCTTTTTTCTTTGCCTTAGTTATAAAAGGAAACTTGTGACAAATTTCAGTTTTCTAGGTCCAAAGGTTTGGGCTGGGCGTTAATGAATCAGTGAGTGAATAAGGATTTGATATACCTCTATATATAGGTAGATAATATCTATATATTATGTATAGGTATATTATGTATGTATATATGTAAATTCTTTATTGCTCAAGAACAGTGTTATATAATACATTTTGTAGGTATTTTAGTAGCAAAGGTGGACTTATCCCTGAAAGGATCTCTTCCAGTGTTCCTTAGAGTAATTGAGAAAGCAGGACACACGTGACGCGGGTTGCGATGCAATTAAAAAATAATTAAAAATAATAGTAATAATTACTAATTCTTATATCATACATACTATATCATACATATGTGTTATGATTATGAATGCATGTTAGATACGCTCACGTCGTTATTGACTCCAAAATATGAGTAGATAACTAGGCAAATATTGACTGTTGTTCAATATTATCTAATCTAAAAATATCAAATCGAGATATTTTTAACTATGATCAAGGACGCTCTACTTTAGTGTTTACTTTCGCAGATAAGTATTTGTATTCACTTTTAAGAGTTCCAACTTACGAAAATATTCACCAAATGTTAAACCAACGGTTACCAGCTAAACTACCAGTTAATCCAGGATGTCAGCTGGAGATAGCTGACCAATTTTTTCCAAAATTGGTCCAGCCGTTTAAGCGTGAAAGAGTAACAAACATCCATACATACACCCATACAACTTTCACGTTTATAATATTAGTAAAAATTAGCTTGCAACCGCGATTTAACCTTGTGTTGAATTTTTGGTGAAAATGGCCCTAAGTCAGTAGAATAAGCTTTACGCAGGTCATATGACAATCGCTTTACTGTATTTAGAAACATGGGCAAAGCGCTAGAAATGAAAATTGAGGTGAAAGTGCATTGCTCCTTATCATCATCATACTATATTATAAAACAAAGTCCTCCACCACGTCTGTCTGCCTGTCTGAACGCGATAAACTCAAAAACTATAAAACGGATTTTCATTCGGTTTTCACCAATGGGCGGAGTGATTGGGCCTTTTTATAATACGAAAACGGCACGACAAAATTGTATTACCATTGCCTTCTATGTACAAGTAATACTAGAAGCTGGGAATATATTGGGCAATGGTAATTTAAATTTTGACATGCCGTGCCGTTCGAATTATATAAAGGCCCATTCAAGAGGAAGGTTTATTTGTATGACTCATTCCCAAAACTCGTACGAAGTCCCGGGCGGGAAGTTAGTCCTTTATAACTTTATAAGTAAGATGTTCACAGAATCTCAGCAGTGGTATGTCACTTGCAACTGTTTATAAGTTAATTTAATGGTCAGCTTACCTCTCAGTATCAACAAATCAAAAGTTCTTTTTCTATTTTAAATTACACCTGAGACCAGTCTACGTACTTACCGCGATGACATTATAAGCTTTAAGACAAGTTTTAGGGTTCCACAAAAGTTAAAGTCTCTCGTAGACCACTCATTTAAAAGTCATTTTTAAGCGTTCTTCTAAATCAACCAAAAGTCATATGTCATACCTCTAAATTTTTTTTATAACCCCCGACATTTATCGCTCATACAACCAATTCTGATCAAATATAACTAAAAACCATCTCAATTACGTCAGCTTTTAAAAAAACCGCATTGAAATCCATTCGTCCATTCGTTGCCGACAGATCCGTAGACATACATGTCAAACTTATAATAACTCTTTCTTTGTCGGGGGTTAAAATCAAAAGTTTCTGCAGCTATTTTTAATCTCAAAGAAAATTAACACAACAAGTGTCATAAAACGAATGGTTTTAAGTTAACGCAGAAATCGTTTGACAAAATTTTTTATAGCCATGCGCAAGCTCGTACAAGAAGAACTTTTTCTTGACCGACAGAACCCTCGGGCACATCAAGATCACCCTAGCCACTTTTATTTCTTCTTTTTCCATCGCGATCGCAATGCAAATAAGCAGGTTATTTTTTTTTACAACAAGACAGGGGCTGCTGGTAAGGTTGGATGGCGGAGATTACTGGAGGCAACCTGTCTACCGGAGCTGTCTTAGGTGCTGGTTATACACAAGCGACGTGGCGCGGCGTGACCATCAAATCAACGTAAAATAAATCTTAATAGCTATGTAGTAAAGGTTTTTTTCGTCCATCGTTCCGTCTTCAGGCGGCAGATGGTCTCTTCATGCTTCTATTTTCGGCAACCTTTGCTCCGTAGCAATTAGGATTCATTTTACGTTGCTTTGACCGCCACGTCACTTATGTATAAAGAGCGCCTTATAATGGCAGTAGAGACTCGGGATAATTACGATGAGAATACTTCGATATGGAGGGACTGGTTGGCGTAATTGTTAGCAACTCTACTCATTAAGCCGAAGGTTGTGAGTTTGATTCCCGTCTAGTATTCCAATTTCCACCATTTTCATGTAAAATGTATGTGTCTCGTTTTAAGAATTTCAAGCTGAATAGAATTACATATTTCCTAAAAACTGAATACTAGAGTAGGCCTTGCTTGTATGTACCCGATATGTGCTCAAAATTCGCAAATACATGTATACAGGTATTTTTCTTACGGTGTCAGTAACGTTGATAGAACGTAAATAAGGAGGAAAGAGAATTTTTTTTCCACAATTTTCAGATTTCGATACCCCTTTTTAACATCTTAGAGGATGAATTTTGTAAAACGCAGAAACATGGGTGTCACAAATTGTGTTGAAGAGTACTATTACCAAGTTTCAAGTCAATTAGACGATGTAATTTTTTTCCATACAAAAATTTTGATTTATTTTCATGCTTCAGACGATCTAGCTTGAAATATTTATATGAAATGTAGAAACAAAAAAATACGGGTCTGTTAAATTTTCATATAATTTGGATGGTGATAAAAAATCTTCGAGTATAGTATATTCCTTAGATTTGGAAAAATGTGCATATTCCTTAGATTTGGTTAAGTAAGCAGTGTATTTGCAAAGATTCAAATTCGCAATAGCTTTATGTCATAGAACATTCAGGAGGTTATTTAAAACAAGTCACAGTTACATTAAATACAGTCAGTAACCCTACTGACTGTGTATGTATCAGTAACCCAAAAGAACGAATGTGTATGTATCTATTTAAATCTTTTAATGTATGTTTGTATGTATTTAACGTAATCTTGACTTATTTTAGGTGGCATCCTGAATGTCCTATAAAATAAAGATTTAAAAAAACATACAAACATATTGGTTCATTCAGGATATTACATGAAAGGATTTAAATACATACATATTATTTTGACTCTACCGACTCTATGCCTATTTGCAAAGATCTTTGTGAATTCCTTCATTCTTTTTTTTTTGTGAACAAACAGAAGTGGTAGTCATTTCTGGTACCCAATTAAAATAATAAGGAAAGTGAATAATATACATAACTCGTCACTGGCTTGTCGACAGAGCGCCCGCTCGCCTAGTATCCTTCAGGCGGTATGACATTCCGCGTCGGATGCCATCGTCGTCGCGAGCCTGCGTAAGCGCACCTAGTAGCTTTAAGGATTTCTTATTATTATGACGGTTTTATCTGGTTTGTGTATTTATTATTTAACCGATCGTAGTACATGAAATATGGTTTTAAATTTTTTAAAATTAAATAATTTTTTCTATCGTAAAAATTATGACAAACTCTTTTCTAAAGCTTCTAGCGTCGAGATTTCGAACGTGATTTTGGTTAAGTAAAAAAGTATTTTTTGATCATAATTGAGATCATACGAAGCTATATTATCTTCCTCTATGAAATTGTAGTTAGGTAGAACTTATTTAATTTTGACTAAGTTAGGTATAATACAAATTACAAACTATAGTTATCATTAACAGTTAGCAACATCGACCACACAGAAAGTTTTCTACTATTTTACAAAACGTATATATCACCAAATCGTTAACCAGAGCAGTAGACAGGCCATTATGCAAATTCCAATCAATATACTTACTTTTTATACCTACTTTCGGCTTTTTAACTAAGGACTTAACATAAAAAGTAATTCTAAATGATCTGATAATCGTAAGATAAACGAATTATAGAACCGGTTCGTTTGCCCTATTTAATAAAAAATAATGTATCCAATAAAAAAAAAACGGTAATCTTATTACTGTAATGTAGCTCTTGAGTAATGTAGATAAAAAATATGATCTCATCTCGAACTTAATGAAATTTTATTGCGAAGATAGCTTACTGCGGAAATGGTCCCGTACGCTGATGTTATGGTAAAACCGCTTTTGAAATTTTAAAAATGTACATTTAGATAAATAAAGTACTGAATGGTAGGTGTATAGATAGGTAGAGTCTTTGAGAAACTATGGTAAAATTTTTTTTTAATAAAAAGAATAACAACTAAGTACATTCCAAAAACATTGTTGACACTCTAAGAGGTATGTGTTTATAAACTACTATGGCGAACGGGGGTCTCGTTGGTAGGTGTTGTTGACCTCCGTTGCCGTTGGTCCAATTGGGGTTGGTGAATCCAATTGGAATGTAGTGGGTTCGGGCCTGGCTATAAGAATGACGAGCAAACAACTTTTTCACAAACAGTTTCTTTATTAAAAGTTCTACAATGTTGGATCTTCTTAACACAATAATGTTACTTAAGTCTTTATGGAAACACTGATGGTCTTTGGCACTATAATGTCTTTGGCACTGTATTGTCTTTGGCACTTTTACTTTACACGCATACTTTCGCGGGTATAGGCTTCGCGGAGAGAACGTATCCTCACCTACGCAGGGGCAATACCGTCTTATACAGGAGGACAAAGCACCTGATGCGTTCTGTACCCAAGCGAGGCTCAGACCCCAGGCGGCGGTTATGCCAATACCGACTTATACGATAGGACAAAGCTACCGATGCGTTCTTAGCAAGGTTGCTACCTGGTTCCTAACAGCAACACTACCAATACCGACTTATACAGGAGGACAGAGCACCTGATGCGTTCTTAGTAAGTGCGCTGGATGAGTCCCTAAGAGTGTCTCTCACTAATACCGACTTATACGATAGGACAGAGCTATCGATGCGTTCTGTAGCTTGAGTACTCGTGAACTGCACTTTGCGTCACGACCCGGGGTCGTTTATATACACATGTTGGCGTGGGTGTCTACGTGACGACGCGCAGACGCTCCTCTCGTAGTGTGGCTTCAGCTCTCCACAGGGGTCCAACGGTCGTGCTCTCTTTGTTTCAGGAACGCGCACTTTCGCGTGCAATCATAGGCCGTAAGAAAAAAACGGCTTGGGTCAGCGCGGCGGCGACGGTCAGCTACCTGCTCTCGTGACCCTTGCGCCTCAGTGCTTGTAGTTGCGTAATTTTATTTTAAAAATATTTTGGTGTGCTACATCCTCCCCCTTTGGATCTGACGACGACTCGGCGAAGATACAGAATAATGGTAGCACACCTATTGTCCCTTAGATCTTCGGGATTTCTGTTTGGTGCGGCCGTTGTTCTTCCGAGGCCTTCCTCGTTTCCGGATCGGCTGTAGTGACTCTGGTGGCGTATCTCTTCCTGGATTGGTCCCCACCAACTCTGTTGAGTCATCATTAAGCTTGACTTCACATAATGCCGGCGCGTGGCGTAGCAGGGTGACATATAGTCCATCTTCACTTGGTGCTTGCTTTGCACTTATGCCGCAGTTAGCATTGCTTGCAGAGTGGCTGGTTATCATCACCAAATCACAAGTCTGATATGTCGGAGCTTCTCGACGTTTCTTATCTGCGGGCGTTTTTCTTTCTCTTACTCCGCCCACTTTTCGAACTTCTCGTTCCTTCGTGGAGTAATTCTTGTCTGCCATTGTCTGCAGCTGACCCGCATATTCTTCGGGATGTTTGTTCTCTGACTCCCCCTGGAGTAAAACACCTCTCAAAACGTAGTTGCTGGCTTTCCTCGTTGTACGACTCTTCTGGAAACTGTCTGGTTTGCGGTTCGATGATGCACGGCGTTTTTGATCAATGAAGCCTTTCCTTCTTTTCATTAGGCTCTTTTTATCTTCTCGTGCTCGATTTAGTGCTTCAACGAGTGTCCGTGGCTGCTGTAGTTTGCTCTCCAATACAAACTTTCCTCTGGTGACGATTTGTTGAAGAGTCCTGGATTCAACATCAGGAGACTTCGATTGATGGTTCTTCGGTGAACCGTTTCTCTCGGCGTCTTTCAGCAGTTGATTCGAGCCATCCACAGGATGCTTTCTTTTTCCCTCCCCCTTGACTGAAGCTTCTCCAATTTCGTTATTGGTAGCGCCAGCGTCGATTTCCACGATGAGGGGTTTGCTTTCATCTGCTTGTTGTGATGCCGGTACTTCTGTGTATTTCCGTTCTTGCACGTCGTTTTTGTGGATTTCATCTTCCACCACAGGCACCAATAGATTGGCTAAGCATTTCTCCAACGCCATGTCTTCTTCTTCTACATCCAGCCATGTCTGGGAATCGTCAGTGAAGTCGATGATACTGTAGAAGCTAAGTTCCAGTTCTCCCCCTGGACTCTGCGTCGACGTTGGGTTGCAGTAGGGGCAGTTACTTCTTACTAGCCCTGGCCTACCACAGCCGTAGCATGCGTATCTTGCTGCGCCTGTGTCGTTCGTGGCTGAATGTGTATCTAATGGGTCCGTAGTGCTTACTGGACCCTTCGATGCGTTTTCTTTCTTCTTTCCACACTCATTCTTAGTGTGGAAGGTACTACTGCAAGATGTGCAGTGTATGTGCTTCCGTTCGTTACCGCTTTTGTTTCCTTCCGCATCTTTAGTGTTTTCTTCGCTTGATAGTTTCTCTATTAAAATTGCCTCAGCGCTTCGTGCGCTTCTCAGTAACTCTTCGAAGGTATTGATCGTGCTTCTTGCGACTTGTTCCCTTATTTGCAGATGTAGTTGTCCATAAACCATATCAATCTGCTGCTTCTCTGTGGGTGCTGGTCCAGGCAATTGAGCTATGAGCGCTTTCTTCTTTGCGATGAACTTCTCAGTGGGGGTTTTGATGTCCTGCTTCTTTCCAATTATCTCTTGGTACAAGATATAGGCTGGCGTCTTAGGTGCAAATGCGTGACGAATGCGTTGTTGGAAGTTGGTCCAGGTGGTGATTTCAGTCTTCGTACCTTCCCACCAGACTGCTGCGTCACCCCTCAGTAGCAGAGTGAGGCCTTCCAATGCATCTTCATCTTCCACGTTTTCTAGTTTCTTGAAAACGTTAACCGTGGATATAAATGCCTCTAATGTTTCGCTGTCGCCGTTGCCATCGTATGTTGCGTTGCAAATACTAAATGACCCCTTCTTGTTCGTTGAAGAAAGTACTGCTGCGATGATCCTTTGAAGCTGCTCTTCAGTGATGTTGTTAGACATTGTTGCTGCTTTGTGTTGTGCTCGTGTTCTTGGTTTAGCCAGGGCCACTAAGTTGGGCGCCAGTTATGGCGAACGGGGGTCTCGTTGGTAGGTGTTGACCTCCGTTGCCGTTGGTCCAATTGGGGTTGGTGAATCCAATTGGAATGTAGTGGGTTCAGGCCTGGCTATAAGAATGACGAGCAAACAACTTTTTCACAAACAGTTTCTTTATTAAAAGTTCTACAATGTTGGATCTTCTTAACACAATAATGTTACTTAAGTCTTTATGGAAACACTGATGGTCTTTGGCACTATAATGTCTTTGGCACTGTATTGTCTTTGGCACTTTTACTTTACACGCACACTTTCGCGGGTATAGGCTTCGCGGAGAGAACGTATCCTCACCTACGCAGGGGCAATACCGACTTATACAGGAGGACAAAGCACCTGATGCGTTCTGTACCCAAGCGAGGCTCAGACCCCAGGCGGCGGTTATGCCAATACCGACTTATACGATAGGACAAAGCTACCGATGCGTTCTTAGCAAGGTTGCTACCTGGTTCCTAACAGCAACACTACCAATACCGACTTATACAGGAGGACAGAGCACCTGATGCGTTCTTAGTAAGTGCGCTGGATGAGTCCCTAAGAGTGTCTCTCACTAATACCGACTTATACGATAGGACAGAGCTATCGATGCGTTCTGTAGCTTGAGTACTCGTGAACTGCACTTTGCGTCACGACCCGGGGTCGTTTATATACACATGTTGGCGTGGGTGTCTACGTGACGACGCGCAGACGCTCCTCTCGTAGCGTGGCTTCAGCTCTCCACAGGGGTCCAACGGTCGTGCTCTCTTTGTTTCAGGAACGCGCACTTTCGCGTGCAATCATAGGCCGTAAGAAAAAAACGGCTTGGGTCAGCGCGGCGGCGACGGTCAGCTACCTGCTCTCGTGACCCTTGTGGCTCAGTGCTTGTAGTTGCGTAATTTTATTTTAAAAATATTTTGGTGTGCTACACTACTAGCTTTCCGCCCGCGGCTCCGCCCGCGTGGACTACAGGTTATATCGTGTCCAACTGTGGGATAAAATGTAGCCTATGTTCTTTCTCAGGCTCTAATCTATCTCTGTACCAAATTTCATCGAAATCGGTTCTGTAGTTTAGGCGTGAAAGACGGACAGACAGACAGACAAACAGACAGAATTACTTTCGCATTTATAATATTAGTATGTAAGTAAGGAAGTAAGGATTGTATGTCAGAACTTAATACTTATTTTAGAATGACTATTTCTTTTCACAAGAAATCTCAAATTATGTAATATGGTGTTAAAAGCTTTGTTTTGACTGCGCTTGCGAGGAAAAAGTAGTTTGACACGACTTTATGTCAAAGTAGTCTTTGCCACTAACTACCCCTGAGCAAACCCAATTCCAGTCAATCTATTACCACATGAATGAAGTCCTCTTATGAGAAGCAGCTTTGAGCACAAAAAAGTTATGTTGGAAACGCAAAAAAATAATAGAAACTGTTTTTTTTCTCTTATTTCTATTCAAAAAATAATTATTATACATATTAATGTGTTATCGTCCGACTATCCTAACAGTCCAAAATTTTAACGATACAAGCTTTTTCCGTTTCTTTAATTTGGGCAATTTTTCGGTGCCAAGAATTCCCAAAAA
This sequence comes from Aproaerema taeniolella, assembly GCA_949987775.1. Classification (NCBI taxonomy): domain Eukaryota; kingdom Metazoa; phylum Arthropoda; class Insecta; order Lepidoptera; family Gelechiidae; genus Aproaerema; species Aproaerema taeniolella. The sequence continues at coordinate 7,826,901 of OX465264.1, forward strand.
ATATAATTAAATTTGAATAATATTTCCGCTAATTTCTTCCGGCGCGGAACCCAAAAAAATTGCACTCCGTTAGTTTGACGTGAAGCACAGTTAGTTAATTAAAAACAAACTTAACTTTATATTGAGTTAAGATACATCCTGCGGCCAACGCACGGCCTTCAGCAACACTTGTGGGAACCGCATTCTTTTGTTTGCATTTCAAGTGTTTTTCTAAAATATACTGTTAATGGATCCTTCGTGGAGCTGAGTACTGAAGAGTTGAAGTGGTCACTTTGGCTGAAATAAAATAGAATTAAGACCTTCCTGGTCTGGGCGGCTGTTCCGCTAATCAATGCTGTTTTTATGACAGTGGGATGACTGCTGCTAAGTAGTCTACTAGTTGCTAAAGTAAGTTGCTAGGGTATTATGTAAACAAACAAAAAATACAAAAACATACAGTCGAATAAAAAACCTCCTTTTTTGAAGTCGTTTAAAAATATAAGTATGTACTGTTGTTTCGAAATCATTCTTCAACTTAGTTATACTACGTCACAATTTCATGCAAGATAAGGAAAACTCAACTTTAGTGCTTTCAATTAAAGTTGCTGTCTATTTTATAGTCACAGTTATACATTTTTAAAAACGAGAGTGTATCTTTGTCACCGATTGCGATGATTGATCGTCTAGCACCTTTCATTTGTAGACACCGAAGAAAGTATAGAAAACATAGCTCATATCCATTCATATGACATCCTGTACACGACGCTGTGTAGTTCTTTGTTTTGGAAAGTGTAATTTGTCAGCAACGCATTAGTTAAACCTTTTTTAGTAGGCTCGCTATGTGATTCCATTGCTTAGCAAAGATTCATTGCAATGCGGTTTGCCTATGGCAGTGCGCAGTGCTCAGAAGACTGTAGCTGTTAGTTTGACTCAATGGGGTAGTGCTATTCATGAATAGCCTAACAGTATAAAATAAATATTTTATTAACAATATTAAAAAAAAACACATTTAAGAAAACCTGTCTGCAACTAGACGATATTAGTAGGGTTGTAGGGTTACAAGGTTATTATTTGAAAGCTATTTCTGTATACACTCACGCGTGTCTTGCCTACCAGGGTAGGCACAGGCAGAGCAACATGTAGCCATAGAGGAGTCAAAACTGTTGTCTCAACTTCAAAATAAGAGTTATGAATTTTATAAGACCATTTGTCTTCGTCAGTGGCGTGCATAGACATTTTAGGCAGGGTAGGCAGTGAACTTTTAGTGTTGAAAATTATTAAGATTTTAGAATGTTAGTTAAAACAACCTAAGGTTATTCAAATCAAAATAACCTGTGCTTCCAAACTTTTATATGTATAACAGTTTGAAAACAAAATGCACGGAACACAAAATAAGCGGTTAGTATACACATAGCCCGTGAGCCAATTATTATGAATGTCTACTTTAGTATTAAAATGTCTTACTCGGCCTTTTACGATAATGTTTACTTTTTCTTGAAAAGGTAAACTTGAAAATTACGCAGTTTCGGCAAACAAACATCATCACCACATTTTTCACAACTTATTGTACTCATTTTGTTCTAAACAAATGTATAATAATCACTATAAACTGATAAAACATTAATTTGCAAAAGTTTTCGTTCGTACTTGCAAAAGAAAAACAATCCATTAAGAAAAAAATGCCGCAAAATTAAAAATCTATAACAGCCCTTCCAAACTTACCAAATATTGACACTTCTCAATTTGATAGCATCGCTTTATAGGCAGAGCTTTTTTCGCCATACAATCAGTTCGTTAATTTTTCGCGGGGGAGGCGAAACAGCCAATCAGAAGCCAGCATTTTTAAACAAAAAAGGCATTTCAAACGAGTGCTTATAAGCTTCGCCATCTAGCGGCGGCGGCGATCGGCACTAGTAACTAGTATAGATGGCTCTGTTTTGAAAAAGTTTAAATTCAGTAAAAATATAATGTAGATAACGTGATTTAGTAAAAGTTTATATTCGTTTGATTCTGTGATCGTTAGTGTACATTATATATTTAATTTTTGTTTTATTTTCCTTGAATACCCTAGGGTAGGCACTGCTTTTCTGCTTGTATGGAATGCACGCCACTGGTCTACGTAGGCAAATTACATATTGTTTTTAGCATTTTGTCATTGTAAATCCCAAAAACATAAATTTAATTTTGACGTCCAAAAGAGTTAAAAAGCCCAGTGGGTGTCGTTGACTTAAAAGAACTTCTTTTATTATTATTTTTTGTTAACAGCAATGTGGCAATGCCCTTTTACACTTTTTTTTCTAAGAGCACGTGCGAAAGACACAATAAAACATCTGCTTCTATAATAACAAAAACAAACGATTTACAACTTTATCACATAAAATAGAAGCTTCATAATTGCTTGTCTCATTTTGACAGCTGATCTTCATTTGTTTGAAATTTTTGACATTGAAGTAATGTGATATTTATTGTTGAAACTATAAAGTTTGTATTACAGTGATTAAAAATACCGAGTGCTGGTCAAAAGGTGCTGCATAAATAAATGCAGCATGCATAAGGCTCAAGTTGCGTAAGGTTTACAAGCCCTAGTGTAGGTTTAATACTTGGGGGAATACTGTTAAAATTTTATATCTAGTAGTACCATTTTATGTGGTTATTATATTTCACCAATTCACCCACACAAATTCTAGAAGACCTTATGTGATACATTTTGTATTTAAGAACAATAGCCGTTGCTCAAGAAAAAATAATAATAATAATAATCTTTATTTCTCAAACAGTTTATACATTAATTCTTAGAGGAAAACTCACCATTAAGCAAATTAAAGTTTTACTTGTGTTGGGAGGTTCCAGTTAATGAAGAACATAACTAAATAGTGTAAATGTGACGGCTCGGAGAAACAGTTGAGATAGGTAAACAACTTAAATTAATATAATAGAACTTAATTTTATGGTGTGTGCGTGTGTAATGATGTGTTGTGTAGTGTTTGTGTGGATGTGGATGGATGATAAATAGTTTTAGAGGAATCTATATGAAATTATCAAAAAAAATGTTTGACTTCTCAAACAAAGGCAAATCAGAATCACACAAGTTGTTCGGTGAGGCGAAAATATTATCTTTATATTTCTACCTATATTCCTTCGGGAGAGTTGTTCAGGTGGGCTGCTTCACAACCTTAACTTTTGCTGACTAATTTAATGTCAACCATAATATTAATATTAAAAGTTTTTAAAGTACAACATTCAAAGAGGTTAAAGAAGAAGTGTGTTTGGATCTTAGCAGGTGGCAATCTGTGTTCTCTGCCTATCCCAATGAGACAAAGCAGTAAGATTATGTAAAATTATAATCATTTGGAGTCACAAATTAATGCACAAAAAACATTCGTGAAACATCTGTATATCCAACTACAGCCCACTATGAGCACACCATAAGCCCACCCTATTGTGACATTTGTACCATAAAGCCCTTTGCACACATCTGGCAAAGGTCACACCTTTACGAGCCAGATGGTGACTGTGGCCATGTGTACTCAGCTTAACAACAAACTTCCTAGTATAGTATTGTTTGATGATATGATACGGTTATGTGCACGCATGTGTTCGTGTGGGGTAGGCAGGCGTCATAGATCAATGGTAGGGTGTATGTAAAGGTCTATTTGGGCATTTTAATAAATTTCCTCAACAATTTAAATAAAATACTTATTTACAGAGAACCACACATCAGGTTACCACGTGTGTACACTCTGCGCTATTACAGTAAGGATCGTTTTGCAGTATAATGGGGTAACCTCATTCGCTGTACAAGAATGTTAGAAAATAAATATACTTACATATTTGTAGAATAAAAAAAGGGTCGTTGGAATATCAGCCCAGGAAACAAGAATTAATAAGTAACCTTTACATAGTTAAATTAAATTAATTTAATAAAATATGTAAAATAGTTCATCTAGCAGCTTCTTCACGAATTTAGTGATATAAAAATAAAAATTTTAGTTACAGTTTAAGTTTTTACTTTCATATAGTGAACTAAAAGAGCACTAAATGATCAAGCTTTGATTCTATTGAAAAATGAATAAATAAAATAAATAAATAAATAATAAAATATCTTTATTTCAAGAAGCCTAAAACTAAATACATACAATAAGTAAATTGGTAGATCACTAACTGGCAATAAAGCTATTCCCCCAGGAAACTATTCACTTATCAAAATCGCGTGTAGAAAGCTCATAAATCAAACAAACTATTATTTCCTAAAGTAACTATTACTATAGCTAGTACTTATCGACAAACGCGGCAACAGATCAAAGGTGACAAGAAAAGGAACAAAAGATTGTTGTTTTCTGTAACATTGTACTTGTTTTTGTGGAGTTTTGTAACATGCGTACGTGCGGGCGGCTGTTTGGCTTAATCAAATTGTTTGGAGTTCTGTGGAGTGAAGGGAAAAGCCGAGAAAAGTAACAGATTATCACCCAGTTGCAGAAACGTCCATTAAAGTTAATGCTGCTTTAAATATAATACTATCACCTTCCGTCTTGTTGCCGTAAACAAGGATGACATTGTATTTTAAAGATGCTTTAACTGTAATTTCTAACAACTGAACCTGTGATTAATTAAATTGTAAAGTAGTTAAATATATCGCACCCTCAGAACGAAAGTGACCTAACTCAAAATTCCTGTAACTCCTGATTTTGCTATAAACTGACTTTGAATAACCTACTCTAAAAGCCCAATGTGAAAAAGAGACCGAAGTATAAGTAAAAAAGGGACATCCTACAAATCGGTCGTTTTCGTTGGTCGCGCTATTTACCTAAACGTGTCGAGTGAAAGAGACCGGTTCAGTCTTGCGTCCGAAGTTCTCACGAGTGGACGTGTACAACATCGACGGATCTCGAATTGAGTCAGTTTATTGCAAATGCTGTGTCGGTAAGTACATTTCTTCTTTTGTGCTGAACTGACCCCTTTTTGAAATGCGTCTGTTTATTACAGAATATCACTTTGATTTTGTTGACCAATTTTAAATTAGGTTTCTTTAGTCCAGAAATTATATAAAAGGATACAGACACTCTCAAGAATGAGTCTATTTATGACTAAAAGTATTCGAAAACTTCCTGTTATTCCAAATATTGAGTCTCTTTATTAGTAAAAATAAACTAACATAAGTTAGTTATTTTACAAATGTGTCTCTTTTTTCTAAAATTTGCGCACGCCATCTTTAGAATTAGGTCCTTAGTTTTTTAGGTTTTCAAGTAAATTACAATGATACGATATGATTGTTTCAGGTTTTCACTACTCAAGTTTCTGTTCTGGTTAAAATGACATCGAAGCGAGTTCAACATATGTTTAATTTGATGGGAATAACGCCTGTAAAGTTGCAGACTACTACTGCTAGAAAAAAACAAGAGAGAGAGCCTTTGGTTGACTATTCGGACAGTAATGTTGCAGAATGGGTAGAAAGTCAGTATCACGCCACAGTGACCAATTCACCTAATTATTGGAGTCGTGAGAAAGAAAACCGATTAAGTTCGGACATCGGACTCTCTGATTTGCCGCCACGGTCAATTAACGTAACACCATCGGTAGACAACACAGACTTACATGAACATCAGGATGAAGGTAACGTAATAAACGATAGTCACTCAAGTGATGTGATAAACGATAGCTTTGAGAACTCGTCACTGAAGGCCATCATTAATACTACAGCGAATTTTATCAAAGAAAACGGTGGTCGTGATAAACGCACAGATAATGTTTGTAACATCAAGTCGCCGTCGTCATCCAAGTGTTCACCTGATTCCCGGCCGCGAAGAAAATCGATTACAGTTGATAAATATATGATTTCACCCTTGAACTCTGATGAAAGCGATGTAGATTTGAGTGACAACGATCCGTCATATGTTGCCGAAGAGAAATTAAATCCAAAGAAACGTAAGAATTTTATGAAATCTACCTTCCGTTCATGTCATAATCCATCACCTAGTAAAAACTCACCTGCCCGTATTTTATCATCAAAAGAAAAATCCCCTAGTCGCAGTCCATCTTGTAGTAGCTCGTCTAGTAGCAGCTCCTCTTCTAATAGCGGTTCATCATCTAGTAGCAGTTCATCATCTAGCAACAGTACGTCATCTTCTAATAAAGACGGCAACTCTTTAATTCTCAGCAGAAAAAGGAAAAGGAACGTTTCAAAATGGAAGCAGACGGCCGCTAAAACTGCAAGAAACAGTGGGCAAGCTTACGTATCAGTTTCAAAATCCAAGCGTCAAATTGAAGCACGTTCCTTGAAGCCTCCGTGTTCTCAAAAGTGTAGGCTGAAATGTGGAGAAAACATTGACGAACACCAAAGGTCAAATCTTTTTAAAAAATTTTGGGATTTAAATGATATAAATCTTCAACGCTCCTACGTCAGTTCTTGTATGACCGAAATCGCTCCAAAATATCGTTACTCCAATGCACAAAATCCAAGAAAATTTAACAATGCCTTTTATTTTACAGTAAATAATGAGAAACGACGGGTGTGTAAAACATTTTTCTTGAACACTTTAGACATTTCTGATAGGATGATTCGTACCGTTAAAAGCAAGAGAGACAGTGAAGGTTTCGTGCAAAAAGATCTTAGAGGAAAACATGACCGACACACAAAAGTTGATGCCACTATTATTCAAGATATGAAAGACCACATAAACTCTATTCCCCGGATCGAGTCTCATTATTTAAGAGCTCAAACTACAAGAGAGTACATTTGTGGTTCTAGAACAATAGCACAAATATACAGAGATTATGTTGATAATCAGGAACTAGCTAACCGGCCCTATGGAAAGTTCAATAAGTTTTACGAAATATTTACAACTGAATTCAATATAAGTTTTTTCAAGCCAAAGAAGGATCAGTGTGAATTATGTAATAAATATTTGTTGTGTTCGGAAGCCAACAGACAAGATATTCAAGAAAAATACGATGCACATTTGGAGGAGAAAGTTTTATCCAGAGAAGAAAAACGAAAAGATCGTGAAAACGTAAGCGAAACTACTGTTTGTGCAGTTTTTGATTTACAAGCAGTGATGCAATGCCCAATTGGCGATGTTTCTGCTTTTTATTATAAATCGAAGTTGAACTGTCTTAATTTTACCATAGTAGAATTAAATAAACCGAAAGAATTAAAAACTGATCCTAAATATTGCTGTTATAAGAATGTGAATTGCTACTTTTGGGACGAGACGCAAGGAAAAAGAGGTTCCAGTGAATTAGGGTCTTGCATATTTAATTATCTGAAATCAATTGACGAACGATCAGCAGGAAAGAAGGTGGAGGTAATCTTCTACTCCGATAACTGTTGCGGCCAAAACAAAAATAAATTCATAGCTAGTATCTGTTCATTTGCAGTAGTATATTTTGAAAATATTCATTCAATAACCCACAAATTTTTAATACAAGGACACACACAAAATGAGGGAGATAATGTGCACAGCTTAATAGAGAAAGAAGTGAAGAAGAACCTTAAATCCGGGCCTATTTATATTCCACAACAATACGTAACCGTGATCAGAAGTGCAAAGAAACATGGAACCCCATTTTATGTTCATGAACTTGACTTTAAGTACTTCTATGATTTAAAAAATTTGCAAACTCAATGGGGCTACAACTACAATGAAAATGAAGACAGACAGACATTAGCCTGGGGTAATATTAAAATGTTGAAGTTTATAAAGGAAGAGCCGTTTTTTATCTATTACAAAACATCTTATAAAGAAGATTTTAAAAGAATTAACGTTAGAAATAAGAGGAAGAAAATGCAAACACTTGAAGAAATAGAGTTGCAAAAACTCTATTCGGAAAGAATCGAGCTAAGTACAAACAAGAAAGAAGATCTCCGTGAATTACTGAACAAAAACTTAATACCAAATGTTTACTTTGCATATTATCAATCTTTTATTTAAGAAAATAATAAGAATATTATAGAACAAAGATGCATACTAAAATAATAATTTAAACGTGATTTATTACTGTGTTTACTTAATTTAAAATAATTTTAGCTCTAAGTTAAAAACTGCAATTTTTTAATGTGATTCTCAGTATTGTATACCACCTGATTAATCATAAGAAGTTATTTTTGTTTCCTAATTGTAAAGTTATGTTTTTTTTGTTAAAAACTGCAATATTTGACGTGATTCTCAGTAACTGCTACCTGATTAGATTAATAAAGTAAGACTTTAATTAGTTAGCTTAGTTATAGCTTATTTTGCTTGTTAAAAACAGCAAATAGTAATTAGTACTGACTGATTAATAATAAGACTCGAAGAAAAGTATATAAAGACTGCTAAAAAGAATTAAAATACATAGTACATTGATGTTTCTTATTCTGGATTTTTATTTACGCCTCTAAACCTAAAGGACTTTTTGGTGAAACAATGTCTAATTCCATAATATGTCATAAGGAGCTGTTTTATTTTGCGACTAAAAGAGACTTAACCTCAAAAAGGATGCAGAAATTTATATTTTATTTGCACTAAAGTGACTTAATTTTAAACACTTTTATATTTAATGGTAAAATAAATATTTAAAGTACATTTAAATTTTATTTAATGTCACTAATCAGTAAATAAAAGGTCAATATGTAAGCCTCCCAAAAAGAAATCATTTCTGATGAAAAACGAAAGAGCCACATTAAATTCATTTAATTCTATACTTTTTTTCAGACTTTCTAGCTCATTTGCCACAAATTGCATTTTTTGACTTAGGTCACTTTCGTTCTGGGTGTGCGATATCCAATACTAACAATATTGTGTTGCCAGGTTATTCCACTGTGTAGCTGTTAGGAACAACTAGAGAAAACGATCAGAATAAAACAAAGTGCAAATAAATGTTACCTGACCAGGTCTTCGATTACTGTCAGGAGAAATGTGTTTCTATATAAAAAAAACATCATTTATTACAATTTCAGAAAATCCTACAAAAAGCATCACATTTTGGATAAAGTTGTTACTAAAAAGAAAAAGAAATTGAGAGCGTAACAAACATTATATTATTTGAGTTAACGTTCATTTCTCGTACAACTCTCATATGTTTAATAGAAAAGACATCAACGCGCGACAATCTTTACAAATAAAATTAATTAAAAAGAAAATTTTGTAATTTTTGAATGTTTTGTATATTTAAAAAAGTCAGTATTAGTGTTAGCGTAAAATTTGTCATTCTATTCATTTTTTATCAGAAATATTGGGAATTATGTATTTCCTATTTTATTTTTTACTGTTAATTTGGTTATTGTATCGTAGATTTAACTTTAGCAACAAACATGATTTTATTTCATTTCATTTCAAGAAAACTGTAAAGTGGGTTACCTTAAATACAATAAAAAATTAAAAAGCCCTCGAGGTAAGCAGAATGTAATCTGTATTTACAAAAAAGTAAAAAAATAAGGAGTACATTATTTATTTAGTACCCACAGTACAAGCCTGGCTTAGTTGGGGTAAGATGGCGCTGTGTAAGTGGTCCCACCCCAAAAAAATTCACCTATTTTGTTAGTAATTGGTCAAGTATTGTAAGTAAGAAAAAAATTGTCCCTCCGACCACATTGGAACCGAGATTCACAATCAGTTGCTAAAGAAGAAAGATGAGTCTTGCTACTCAACCAATTGCCAAAGATCACGATGTGCTATGAAGAAAAAGTTAGTGAGTGATAATCATATTTAAAATTTTTTAGTGCACAATTAAGAGTATTATATTATAATAATTGATATTAAATTTTAGTCAGAACCACTAGGTAACAATTGGGTACTTGCAAGCTCGCGACCTCACAGCCAATGGGGAGTCATGGTCCATTACCCTTACTTATGTTTATGTTTTATGATAAGTTTCGCTGCAATTTTGAAACTTGGAATGAAAAACCACAAGTTTCATTTCATTATTCATTTAGTTATGGTCTGAAATAAATAAATTGCTGTTTACTATTATTAAGTTACCAAATCCATAAACACTGAATAAACATTATGTTCTTATGCTCTAATTCATTTGACACGGTTTCATAATTGCAATAAATTTCAGGAAACTGATCTTTATAAAGAATGCTGAAGTTCGAGTGAAGTGGAGGCAAAGTAAATGGATTTACTTTGGAGGCAAAGTAAATACCTTTGTCGGTTACTAACAGTTACGTTACAAAAATAGTCACCATTACAGTATGACAACAGTGATGTCAACCAACATGTACACTATGATATGCTGATGTGTACAAATTAAAAGCAAATGTTAATAGGAAGTAATTTCGAAGAAATATTTATGAAACATACAAAAAAAATTGTTTACATCTTATTTCAAATATTTACCTACTAAGTTAGGTACCATTATTCATAAATATTTAACGTTATCGAAACTTCTCTGGGGAGACAGCATATTAAAATAACTAATGTGATTCACAACTTTGACTTATTTTTAGTAATATTCCAAAAAAGTTTGAGTTCTATGAAATAAAGTCGACTTTGTTATTTTGAAATCACTACCTGGAATACTAATGAAAAATAATAGGTACTATAATCAAAATACTAATTTGGCGGTTTGAAAACTCTGATAGCAGGGTTAGTCAAATATGTCATGTACTTGATCATACCCACACAATAAGAATACAGTACTTGTAATTGTAACTTCGATGAAAAAACCTTAAAATCTATTCAGGTGTAACGTCACGTACCCAAAGAATATTTACAGTGACGATCTTTGGCCGATTGCGCTCGGTGCCAGGCCAATAGTTTTTGTGAATGGTGAAAGAAAGAGCCATTCATCGACATCACGTCTTTGCCTAAATTTGAGTAATGTGGAATCAAATTACCTACATACATTTGTTTTCATCAAACTCGTAAGTGGACACTTTTAGCTCTTATTTCAACTAAATAAGAATGAAAAGGGATTGGCCACAATAAATCTGACTGCAAATGTAACTTTGTACGCTACTTCCCAAACAACTTCTTCCGTGCCGTCACAATCAGCTTTAAGCTAAGGCAATAAGGTTGAATTCTCGTTTGTTTATATGTGAAAAATAAGTAGTAACAAGGTCAGTGAACTTGCTAAGTAAATAAATAGGTGCGAGAATCGGACGTGGCGTGAAAAAAATCGGTGCACCCCGTTACGTTAGGAGTTAGATAATTTGCCGGCACCGGCACACTGAGGCGAGACCTGTTTGAGTCAACAAAACATAGATGCTGGGTACATTCGAGTGTACGGACGGCCGCAAATTAGGATACCACACGCGTGCACTCTGTGCTGTTGTGATAACAGCGGTTTTGCAATGAAAATGGAGTAACCTGATGCGCTGGCCTCTGTACATCAACCTGAATACAGATCACAGAAACTAAAGGAACCTGAACAATTTGGAATTAGCACCGTTTATTTGAGCGTTTTCGTGGTCTATAGAACATTAGTGTAGTGTATTTATTTATTTAAATTTTATCAGGAGAGCTAATGTATACTAAAATGAAGATGAACAGTTGAGTATGTCAACTTATACATAAATTTTATACATACAATTTTTGATGCTTACTCTAGAAAAAGTTCTGCTTTAGGAAAATAAGTAGCTTTCAATCAGTTGCAGACTTAATTAATTATCATATTCTCACTTTTCGTCTTCTTGACGTAAACATGGACGGCATTACATTTGAAGAAGTTAACTTTAACTTTCTGCAATTGAGCGTTATCTCTAAAATATACGGCTGTTTTAACTACCTATCACGATGTACAGATGATTATGATGCCTCTAAAAATCAATAAAGTCCCGAACTTGGTGCAAAAATTCTTTATTTTTTTATTACTTGGCACACAAAGTTGAATACAAATATTCAGTGTTGAATAATACTCTTTAGCACATACTCTAGCCTGTCTTTTTATGTAAGGTAATATTTTATTTGAGTCTTAAAACAGCATACAGAATCAGTATTCTTCTTATACCTATTTGACTTTGGAGCGATTTTAACGCTCGATGCTACAAAACATAAGATGTAATAGAGTAAGCATGACGGGATTGGCATGTCTTTAGACAAAAATTCCTAAAATTAATCAAGATATATATTATTTACCAGCCCATATACCTCCCCACCGAGGGGAACGGGCATCCTTTCGAAACACGAAAGGGAACCTGCGCCCCGATTCTGTAACTTCAGTTGTGTGCCGATGAAATGGTCGCCATTTTATCCGTTCAGGTGGCAAAATTGATAACTATCCTAATTTCATAGATCTAATGACGGCCGCTTTGACTGGCGCCACCGCCAACTGAATTCTGGTGCTAGGCAGTTTGCAACTTTACGTTCAGTTGGCGGTGGCGCTGCTGGTCAGGATTGTTGTCAGCAAATATATGAAAATTAAATAGTTCTCAATTTCTGAACAGATAAAATGGCCTCCATTCCATCGACATTCAACTGAAGTTACAGAATAGGGGCCCTGGCTATAGTCCACCACGCTAGCCCAATGCGGGTTGGTGGGCCGCTCGTCTTTCGAAAACAAATTTTCTTAGACGTGCGGGTTTCATCACGATGTTTTCTTTCACCACTGAGCAAGTGATGATTCATTATAAATCTGTACATAAATACGAAAAGACAAATGCAGGCCCGCACCAGGATTTGAACCCGCAACCTTCCGGTTACGGTTAAAAAAGATAATAAAAAACGATACAGTAAGCTTGCCACACATTTTGCTCTCAAAATACATTTACCTGTACCATTTGATTTACTTTTAAAACCTCAAAGTCATCCAAGTATGCCGAGTATGTTTGCTGACACCGTGTTGATACGATGCGGTACTGTTTTTCAACACTTATCTACCAGTAGCTACTGTTATTTTAGGTGATTGTTCATTTCCTCTTAACTGTTACTTTGGAGCTGAATTTACTACTTTTAAATCAAGTTTTAACTAGTTTCGGTATCCTTATGCAACTTTTTTTTTAATTTGTCAATATTTTAGATACTTTACAACCATTTTAAAATTGCAGACCAATCCTCTTACTAAAGTTGAGTGACTTAAGTTTAAAAGTATGTCTTACTTCTATTTTTGTAAGACATTTTTAAATGCATTCACGAGGCTCTTAACTGTCACTTAACTTTAAATAATGTTTATGAATCAGGGTTTTGATAAACAAGATAATTTATTTAGTCATCTCATACAGTTAAAATAAACAAAAATAATTAAAACTTTTTTTATTTTTTCAGGTATGCATCATTACAAAACCAACTTGCAAAAGTGCAACATAAAGGTAATTCATATAAATAAAATTAAAGATTCAATAAATTTTTAATCAAATTAAACATTTCTGTCATCATTGACAGTTCAGTGGTTAACAATTGGGAAATATGTCTTTAAGAAACTGTTAACCTCTATAATGCTTGTGTGGCCAAAAAAGGGCAGACAAAGTCCCAAAATGGCATGAGTTCATGGCTATTCTACCTGCTACGTCGACCTTTGTGTCAACTTTTCCTTATTGCTGTCATTTTTCTTGTTAAATGAGAAATCTGAATGGGTTTTTAATTTCAATAATTCAGCCGCTTGTGATAATTTACCCATTATTGTTGTTTGAGAGATGTATCCGTAGAAATAAGGAACTAAAAAAATATTTTTTTTCCAAACATGTTTGGGACATAAGTAAGTACATATATTGACTGACTTTCAACTAGTTAGAGTAATTTCAGGGTATGATTCTCCCTATGAAACTGAACAACTTTCGTGTAGGTTCACAAGGAACCAAATTTCTTAAAATTAATTGTTGATTACCCATATAAAGGCGATTTGCCTTTTGAGTTGATAGCAAAAGTATGTTGTATGGAAACTATGAAGAGGCGAGAAATTTTTCTTATTTTGAAGCCTTTTGTGTGTACTCTAACTTTATTACTGTCCATAAATGTCCATGTCCATGTCCATGTTCTTTTACTTTTACTCTTTCTTTAATGTTGGTGTGCAGTAAAGTATATAATTTTGTATTGTATGTTCTTTGGGATAAGTTGAGTTGCGTAGGCTGATTCACACCTTTAAAAAAAGATAGTAATGGCAAAGAGTAGGAAAAGGCAGAAGGGGGTAGTTTCACAGCTGGGAAAAAACCTTTGCTTTTATTCTAGATAAAGGCCTTTATTCTAGATAAAGGCAAAAAAATATTGACTCTACATACACATAGTCACACAAACTTTCTTCCACTTTTTTCGTGCTCATTAGTTGTCATGGGCAAGTAAAAACACACGTTTTATGGTGAATTTTCACATGCACCGCATCTAGGTATGTCCGTCAAGGTTTTTACAAACAGCTGCATATAAAATGTTAAAAACAAATAAAATAATCATTGCCTCAAAAACTTCGTTCTGGTTTTCAAAATAAGTTCAAGGATAATATTTTGTAATGTTTATACTTAATATTTAATGTTTTAAGAAATCATCAGCTCTGCTGTGATGTTCCGATGTTTATAGTTATTATTTTGACCCTGTTTCCGAATGAATCGCGTGTGATTTTTAGTCATATTTTATTGCATTGTGGTGGGAAAAGAGAAAAAATAAAGTTATATTAAATATGTACTTTTAATTGTCTAACTATGAATATAATATACAAGCCAATTTTTTTTATATGTATACCAACGTAAAGTTTGTAATAATTTAACGGACCTGCATCAGTATGATGCTGATAACGTATAACAAATTTAGCTGATGATTAAAAATGAGATAGAATAGTTGTAATTGAAATTAATATGCTTGGTAAATATTCAAAACTAGGGTTCATAAGTTAAATAGGTACTTCTCTTTTCTTCTAAGTAGGTATTATATGACAAAGAGTAGGTAGAGCGCTTACATTTATATAAAGTCTCCTGTCGAAGCGTTCGCGCGATATATCCCATAATTTAGCTTCGATATTTGACATTGACATTTGGCCTATTCCTTCCCCAGACTATGTGCAGTTACACGGATGAGATTTATGTTAAAAATCCTTTGATAATTAATGATTATTAGCATGATTAGTTAAATCACTGTTAAAGCAGCGGAAACAAAGTGAACCAAAATAGGATATTGTATTCATTATCGACGGGAAACTATTTGAAAATGGCGAGAACTACTACTCTTTTCTATCATTCACCATGGAGTTCACACTGACATAAAATGTCCGTGGTGCGAGCGTAAACCAGGTCCATGAAGGTTGGATTGGTATATTTTTAGGTCATCTCTTTAGGTGGCCATAGTTTATGCCGATTCTGTGTCATTTGTCTGTCTGTCATTTTGACTTACTCGTATGCAGTCATTGTTATTGTTATGCTATTTCGTTACAAGAATTATAGTTACCCATTGAGAAAGTAAACAGTAGCGTTGCGTTCCCGTTTAGCGAGACCTCGACTGCTTTGCATGAAATGGATCCAGCTCCAGGATATATGTCGACTCATTTACGCATGAAAACTTGCGAAAACTTGTAATCATTGCAGATTTTGTGGTGATGTAAAAATAGCAAATTACTTTTAAACCTCTGCTTTATAAATTAAATAGTATATACATGTTTAACATACATGCTTTCGCTTTTCGTACGTTGCTTAAATTATTGCTGTAACTTGTTGGGGCACAGAACTATGGCAAAATTGGCCATCTCATTTTACCTAAAATATCACTCTCGATAACTGTTCCAGAGTATTATATTATCCCATATTAGGATCTCTACGTGTATTCACAAATATATGGCTATATATACTCCATTTGAACGTGCGCGTAGGAAGACTAACGAGCCAGTGACTTGGGACGTGATATGTAGGATTGTTGACCCCTCAAATACGGAGTTGATGCAAATCTACTATATTATACTTATAAACGTTATCAAAAAAAATTATTGTATGTCACCGTTACATTGTTAAACTCGTAATATTGAATTTGACATAGTAAGAATATAAACTCTATGTTTTGTGGTAATGCAGTTATTGCTTATATAGCTCCTAGATGGCTGAACCAATTTTAACTATCTCGATTACGTCAGCTTTCAAACAAAAAAACCGCATCGAGATCGGTCCATTCGTTTAGGAGCTACGATGCCACAGACAGATACATGACATACAGATAGACACGTCAAACTTATAACACCCCTCTTTTTTGTCGAGGCTAAAATCCGACTTTGTCTGTCACTATATGAATATTTCAAAATTTACATACAAAGTTTCTCGTATGATATCGAGTTGACATCCCGAGGCACAGTTTCCACGGGCTTAACAAAACGGCAGCCCCTCGTGGGAAGCAATTGTTTTCCAACAGACATCCACTTGAAATTCTAAATTAATTAAAATAAATTCAATTTTGCCACTAAATAGAAGCAATTGAGTAATATTTTGTGTATTAGTTTTGGCGACTATCGTTTCGCAATTAAAGTTTTTAGGATGGTGAAGCAATTGGGCGGCTAAGGTTACTAACATCCTATGGGCCTTTTTATAATTCGGACGGCCCGCTATGTTCTCCACTTCTAGTATTACTATTGCATAGGAATAGAATAGAATAGAATATTTATTAGTGTAATACAAACAAGTTATACATTTGCGGTTGTAGTTGCTTCTTAAAAAGACACATTGAATGGTAATACAATTTTGGCGTGCCGTTTTAGAAATATAAAAAGGCTCTATAACGTCTGATCAGGGCCCAGATCACTTCACCAATAACTTCAGTTGTATGTCGAATCTGAATCTGATGAATAGAGGCCATTTTATCTGTTTAAGTGGCGAAATTGAAAACTATCCAAAGGACGATGCGTCAAAACGTCCCCCAAAAACCCATTTCCGACCAACAGATTTGAAATGTATCTCAGATAAAAGATATTAATATATTGATAACTTTTTACTATGGCAACATCCCTCAAATGTGTGGGACATTCTGGGAAAATATTATTTTAATATTTTTATTGATTACAAAAGTAACAGTATGTTATTTAAAAACTCTTTGATTTTCACCATATTCATAATATTTTTTTTGTTTTTATATTCGTATTATCATCTCAGGTAAACATATAAAACACATACAAAAATAAAAACCGATATTTGGACAATCTTTAATTATGTGTTATTTCTAAACCCCATGGATTTTGACATTGAATGTAGCTTTTTATCTCTTTATAGATACATACGAAACTGTCGACATGCACAAAAGGTCTGTTGGAGGGGGGGGGACAGGTCCCATACAAATTTGGTCATTACCCTTTCATACATCTATAAAATGGCGACTATTCCATCAACACACAACTTAAGTTACAGAATCGGGGCCTCTACTCTATACTACGATCGACGGACGGTCAATAAGTGACAGGTAGTGACAATTATTGTCACTACCTGTCACTGTCATCTGCATAGCGTAATACAGAGATGTAGGTACTAACATTCGATGCTTCGAAATTTCGGTCGGAGATAGTACAGAATAGAGCCTCTGACATATAAGATGGGTTAACTCTTGACCTCAATCTTGACCATAAGCCAAATATTAATTAAATTCCGTAGATTTTTTAGTTTCGGGATACAATACCTATGGCTCAGTCCAACTAAGTGCTGTATATAAAACATGCAAATTTATTGTCAGCGTATGTTTTCATGTTTGTTTGATTGGAAACGTCAAATGTACTCATAGTTAGATAAAATTCCACACATTATCTCCAACAAGAACAGAATGTGACATAATCTGACAATAATCCAGATTAATGCAGATACAGTCTTCTGAAGAATCTAAAGTTATTATAAAAAAGTTTCTCCCATGTCAATCTATCTGTTTTAATCTTTATTGAAAGTGAATTGAATTGCAACTGACGCGCTGCAGCTTAGATGTAATATGCACTTTTTAAGACGGATGTCGATATGCACTAGTTTTTGTTATTTGTGTAAGTAATTAAAAGTCACCTGGTGATGATAGGTATTATTACAGTGTAATAACTTTCTGAACTGACTGAGTGTACCCTCAATGCTAGTATGAGACGTTACTTTGACTGTCTTGGGTTTGACCGGTGACAAAGTTCGATCATTTTTTTTTTTAAATTGCGTCCACTATAAAAAAATAAAAAATATAGAATGGCGGAGTCGCCAATGTCAAGTAAAGAAACCCTTTACGGGTTGTAATACGTCAGGAAGTTTGCTAATCAATAGGGTCCGCCGCATGTAGGTGAGGATGACGATTGTGGAGCACTAAGATGGTATGACATCACGTCACACACGCCCTGGGGCCTGATTTTTGAAACAATAGAATTCCAATTCGCATACGAATTGGCAAGATTTGTATGAGATTCTCATGCGAATCTTGTCAATTCGTATGCGAATTGGAATTCTATCGTTTCAAAAATATGGGCCCTGGTGACAAAGAAATACATAGAAACCATTGGAAAATTTTTCAGACAAAAGTTAGTGCCGGTAGGAATTCTGTAGTTAAAGTTGGGAAAATCCAGCCTTTTTCCTACTTACATCAGAAAGGGAATCTCTGTGCCCAGCTTTCTAGGTTCAACTAATGCCCTAACGAAACCTTACCCCTTCGGGGTAAGACGAAACTGTCATTTTAAGATCAGACAGGTTTATCCGGAAAATTGTTTAAAAAAATTATGCTGAAGGTTGTTTCAGCTAACGAGTTAAGTGACCATTAGGTCAAAAAGCTTGAAACACTCAAGACTCGAGAGTACAATTAAAGACCGATTTTTCCTCCTTTGCGTTTGTAATAACAACGGTGAAGTCCAAAGTGTTAAGTTTGAGCTGGTTTTGAGTGTACCTCTAATGCATCAACGATTACGTCACGCAGTCCCCACGGTACGTACCCAGCATTGTACGAACATCTGTAATCCGCAACCTAATTCTAGGGTTTTTGCCAAACCATTATGGCGTATTGTTCCATGAGAACACACCTGTTATCGCTCCATTATTTGCTTATTGTATTGTTGTTATTTAACGCGAATATTGCCTAAGCTTGCATGTTTGTTATTTAATTTTGAGGTTAGGTTAGGAGGTTATCTGGGTGATTTTTATCAGAGTTTATTATACGTGAAGTAATGGAGGAATTTGTTGATTGAATCCCTTAACTATTCTTAAGGTCTGAGGGTATTATATGAATAATACTATACAGGATGTTAAGTGATTCGATCTTATCCTCTCAGGTGGTGAATCAGCCCATGAAACTGAACAACTTTCCCCAAGAACAAATGCCGAAATACGAAAAAAAATTTTTGATTTCCCATACAAAATGATTTATCAGCTGATGCAATTTGAATGGGAAGTTAAAAAATTTTTTTCGTATTTCGGCATTTGTTCTTAGGGAAAGTTGTTCAATTTCATGGGCTGATTCACCACCCGAGAGGATAACATCGAATTACTTAACACCCTGTATATTTCAGTAAGTATGTGAAAGCCACAGTAAAATGGAAAAAAAGATGATTTTTTTACCTTGGCACCATTTTTCATTATGAATTTATTTAACTTGATTTTTAAATTAGTAGTTTGTCGCGGCTAGGAGCGTATATTTACTCGTATGTCAGTCTCATAGGAAACGAAGTTTGCGAGAGATTACAGAGTACAGTTACAATAAATTAAGTAGCATATTAACATTACTTATTTACTAAACTTCATGAATGAATAGAAAAGGGCTCACGAGCCTAATGTGCAGCATTCTGCCCATGGGAGTGTCACTGCTGGAGGAAAAACATGTAGAAAAACGATCCTTTTCACATAAATCAGTGTCAAAGATCTGCTCCTAGATCAGTTCTTGTGATGATAAATAACGTAGCACATTACATGTGAAGGCTGATTGACGGACGGACGAGGAAGCGTGCGCCGGCGCCGCCTGCTGCGACCAGCATTCATCTAGCGCCACTGATAAATTGTCAGGGCTCTCTGCTTGTCAAGACTAATCATAGACACATCTAGATATTTGTTACTAGAGCTTTGGTAAAGTTCCCGGTACTTACAGCAACCGAGACAACACGGATAAAACGAATTTACTCTCAATCAGTGCAAATGACAACCACCGTAATTGTTAGATAGAATAGAGGCAGTTTTTCAGAAGGAGGTTTTCGAAAAGATATAAAATATTGTTGGAAAATTCAGAATGTGAATCAGCTCATGAAACTGGACCACTTTCCTCAAGGGACATAGAATTAGAATTTCGCAGTTACATGTTCAAAACTAGAAAAAATACCGTGATGTTTCGAGAAAGAACACGGTGGTGCTACCAAAAGACAAAAGAGCATGACAAGCCTATGGAAATCTCACAGGCCTCCCTGTGATTTTTTTTATCAGCCCATATACGTCCCCACCGAGGGGTACGGGCCTCCCTTTGAAATACGAAGGGGATC